>CM064862.1:7295088-7947588 GCA_032719365.1 Prinsepia uniflora | reverse complement strand
AGAGATGAAAATATTTATTTATCAGCCAAAACAAAGGTGGACCTAAGAAGGATACGAAGGGCCATTTGATCTTTCAGTGTCCGAAAGTTCCTTCTTTGAGGTGCCTAGCTAGTAAGTTGACTTCAACTTACAGCTCAGCATTGTTCTACCTCACATTTTCTTTCCTTCAACTATCTGAAAATATAAGAGAGTCAGATTTTTATGAAAGGGAACATGGTGTGGGTGATGATGGAATATGTTTAATTGGCCGGGGTGTGATTGATCATGAGGTTGCGTGATGATCAACACGTACATATAGCAATTAACTTCGTCCTAAAACTAAAGGAGTAATGGTTTAGGAATGTGTTTTCATCTCCTAAATCACAAACCAGAATTAGAAGCTATTTGCTAAAGGATCTTGTTATTCATATCGTCACCAGCTAATTGGGCATATGCATGCACCTTCTTCACCTTAATTTACTTTGATAATCTTTTTAAGGAAAGTCAATTGGAAAATTTGATTAGGAGATTTTAAAAGCTAGATTGTGTCGACCACTTTACCCCCTAGATTACTTCAAAAAACGTAAGAGATTTTACAAGATTATGTAATAGCGGAAACTCTTTCAAAAGGTGTAACACATGATAACTATGAAACTCTTCCAAAAGAAGTGAATTCAAAATAATATTGTCCTTTTAGAATTTTATATCAGATAATCTAAATTTATGATCATTTAAGTTTTTTTTTATCAGGAAAATAAATTCCATTCAAGGAAAGGAAAAAAAGGAAAACAATTACAAAGATAACCTGGAAAAAGAGAACAAAAATGGAAAAACTTGAAAAGGAGATCGGAATAAAGACGCATGACAGGATGGGCCCGCATAACAGGATCAGAATAAGGTATCAGCTACCTTGTTTGTACTCCGGTGAGACCACCCGAAATGGATACGCTCAAAATGGGCCCGCTGAGACCGGATCTGAGATGGGATGGGATAGATTTCCCAGTTTCCACGCTCGATGCTACCAGAAAGACCCTTGATCAAAGTTTGAGAGTCCGACTCCACAATGACATCCCGGAACCCCTGGTCCCGGGCAAAGGTGACTCCAGAAAGGGTGGCTCAAGCCTCGGAAATTAGAGCGGTTCTAGAACACTTTGACTCACAGATAGCCCCACAGAAAGCACCCTCCGAATTGCGGATAATAGCCCCGAGCCCAGCAGGAACGTCCGGGCCCACCCAAGAGGCATCACAGTTGATCTTAAAGGTCGAGTCCGAGGGGGGAGTCCATGAACTGGGGCCAACCTGGGGAATGTCCGGAGAGCCAATAGAAGGGCGAGAATGTGGATGTTCTTAGGATATAAATCAATCAATGTAGAGAATGTGGATGTGGATGTTCTTAGGCATCACAGTTGATCTTAAACGTAGAGAATGTGGATGTTCTTAGGATATAAATCAATCAATGTATCAATGTACAAACCATCTCAAATACATGTAAACGTACTCCCGATTGCATCTGGGGTTATTTCAATTGCACATGGAACGAATCGAATCGAACTAATTAATTAATCTACATATATATTTGTTTTCCAAAAATTCTCTTAAACTATCAGCTTGCCTAACCCTCGGCCTCTCTAATCTCATTAGCCCCCAAGGTGGATTCACGCACGATTCCACTAAGAACAACAAAAACCAATCCAAATTTGTGCACTTAATTCATTTTTATTCAGTGTCACACGCCCATGCAATCATGCAAGCTTGAATTGAGCCATTCATATTTAAGCCGCCATTTGTATTGAGATTTTAGAGGCTTAGAGCAAAATTAATTCTCGGGGTAATAATTTCTAAGAGAATTTGGTCGTCGTTGACAACAGGAAGACGGGAAAAGAAAAAAAAATATTGTGGTCGTGAATGAATGTACGTGCATGGGGGGCTGGCTAGGTTGTTGCATGTTGATTTTAGCGATGGATGTACGCGGGGTTTTTTGATTTGGGAAAGGTTTCATGGATTCTTGATTGAAGAAGCTTGAAGAAGAAGTTAGGGATTTGAGAGAGCAGAAAGTTTAAGAAATAGAGAGAGAGAGAGAGAGAGAGAGAGTAGTGAGGAAGAAGAAGATAGTTAACCGTGAAGAATTAATCTCATTAATTGATTTCTCATACAATGTACATACATATATAGAGTAGCCTTCTAACCGTCTTGTACAGCTACTACTAGCCTACAACTGTCAATGTAACTAATTCCTACAGCCAGACACGGACTCAAGTGCATTTGGAGAGCTCACCTCAAATGTGAAAAAATAAGGAAAAATTAGATGGATTTTTTATTAAATATTATTTTATTAAGAAATTTGGTTTTAAATTAACCCACTTTTATGTTCAATCCTGAGTTCAGCCCACCTCTATTTTTAATCCTGGGTTCGTGCCTGCCTACAGCTGTGCTAACTTTAACTAACTTAACTAAATGCTAACAACTAACAGCTCATCCCTTAACACCCTCCCTCAATCTGATACGAGAGAGACGAAGTAGAAGATTGTGTTTGAAGTGTTCGAACTTGGGAGTGTGAAGACCATGTGTCATGATATCGGTTAACTAATCGGATGATGGAACTTGAGCAAGGTGTAGAATCTTGGCTTGGACACGTTCCCGAACAAAATGAACGTCGATCTTGATATGTTTTGTGCGACCGTGGAACACGAGATTGTGAGCAATCTAGATGGCGGAAGAACTATCACACCAGATGAGGGGTACACGTGGAGGAGTGCAATGTAGATCAGTGAGTAAGTATGAGATCCACAGCAGTTCACACGCGGTGTTGGCAAGGGATCGATACTCAGCTTCAGCTGAAGAACGGGAGACGGTGACCTGCTTCTTTGCACCCCAAGAGATGGGATTTAGTCTAGGGAAGACGATGTGACCAGAAGTGGATCGTCGAGTAAATGGATCACCACCCCAATCGGCATCGGAGAAAGCTTGGAGATGGAGAGAACCAGGCTTGTAATGAAGACCACAATCAAGAGAACCATTGATGTACCGTAAGATTCGTTTAACAGCAACCATGTGTAAGTCATTAGGAGCATGCATGTATTGACACACGGTGTTAACGCGAAGAGGATGTCCGGACAGGTGAAGGTGAGATATTGTAAGGCTCCAACCATACGGCGATACAAAGTGGGATATGGGAGAAGAGATCCATCCGTAGAGGTAAGTTTTGAGTCAGGCACCATAGGCGTGGACACGGGGCTGCAATTTGCCATGCCAACCTTGGCTAAGAGATTAGCAGCATATTTCTGTTGGTGAATGAACACGCCTGAGTCAAGGTAAGCCACTTGCAAACCAAGGAAATACGTAAGAGTACCGAGATCCTTCATGTCGAATTTGGCACCAAGATCATAAATGAGACAGGTCACGACGACGGGAGAATTTCCAGTGATGATGATGTCGTCCACATAGAGAAGGACAATGAGAAGAACCCCATGCTGATGAGAAATGATGATGGCAGAGTCATTAGAAGATTGTAGGAAGCCTAACTTGAGCATGTGAGAGGTGAATCGGGCGTTCCAGGCATGAAGGGTCTGTTTTAAACCATTCAATGACTTAACAAGCTTGCAGACGTGAGTGGGATGAGTGGAATCCTCAAAACCAGGGGGTTGATGCATGTATACTTCCTCGTCCAGAAGGCCATGAAGAAAGGCGTTCTTCACATCAAGTTGGCGAAGAGACCACCCGTGTTGAGCTGCAAGGGGCAGAACTAATCGAACCGTGGTGTGCTTAACAACGGAATTGAATGTTTCGTCATAGTCAACACCTTCCTCCTGCAGGTAGCCCTTACCACCAGACGAGCCTTGTGACGAGCAAAAGAGCCATCTGCATTCTGTGACCAGGAGAGGAGAGCCCTGGAGTTTGAGTGAAATGGATAGCTGAGTAACCAGGGAAAAGTGCTCTCACAAATGCCCTGTGTTAATGGTCTATATCCCATCACAATGGCAAAGTAACTCTCCCCTTCCACCTCATCTCTTAGCTCTGTTGGCACTGGATGTTTGGGACAACACCTGCCCTCCTCGATATGGCATCACAGGCTTGGACATCCCTCAAGTGCAAACCTCCAGACCATGCTTACTCAAGCACAGCTTCCTCACACGGCAGACTTGTCATCTCATCAGTGTTCTTCATGTCTCCAAGGAAAGATTTCCAGACTACCTTTCTCCTTGTCTGAGAATAAAGCTTCTGAACCGTTCTACAAAATTCGCTCTGATACCATGAAAGGTTTCATGGATTCTTGGTTGAAGAAGCTTGAAGAAGAAGTTAGGGATTGAGAGAGCAGAAAGTTTAAGAAATAGAGAGAGAGAGAGAGAGATCAGTGAGGAAGAAGAAGATAGTTAACCGTGAAGAATTAATCTCATTAATTGATTTCTCATACAATGTACATACATATATAGAATAGCCTTCCAACCGTCTTGTACAGCTGTTGCTAGCGTACAGCTATCAATGTAACTAATTCCTACAGCTGTACTAACTTTAACTAACTTAACTAAATGCTAACAACTAACAGCTCATCCCTTAACAATTTGGACGTTGATCTTCATCATATTTAAAACGTGGACAACATGGCTAGAGGAACAAAACTACATATACACTTAGTCAGTCGTCGGCAAAAATGACTGCGGACCTTCATCACGTACCTTTCAGATTTATATCATGATCGAGGAGAGAGAGAGAGAGAGAGAGAGAGAGAGACCTAGGTTAGTGGGAACAGACGGAAGTTAATTAAGGATCATGTCGTGCTCACAAGTTCACAACTCACAAATCACAAAGGGACATGAGTGGCCCAGTAGAAAGAGATCAGTATTATTCTTATAAATCCAGATTATAAATAATCCAGTATTATTCATCATTATTCATAATAATTAATCCAGATTACTGTACTATATATAGGATAAAAGCATGACATAAGTCCACTAGCCCACAATCGATGAAATTAAGTTTTGATGTAGATTGTCAATTAATTTTTGAATTGAAATCTATATTTATTATTTCTATATTTGGATTAGATCAATTTAAATTACAAACTTGTATATATTTTGCAATAATTTGGTTAGTCTTATACAAATATTTATGAGAGCTGATATTTCAATAGGGTTAATTGGCGACATCAATTGAACTATCCGATGTGATAATTATTACTAAAGAATGATTTCAACAAATTAAATCACCTTTTATAAATATTATTATTTTTGGTGTATGTACTTATATTTTGTGGTAATATAGATTAATGTTATGTCAACTACCGCATCAAGTATATATGTTAAATATTATAATCAATTAAGTATGTTCAAATAGCCGGATTTAAAATTTATACATGGTTATATCAAAAAATAAATTGTAAGAGTGAAATTAGGGTACCAAAAAACATTAGGGTTTCATTATAGGTTATTAATGAAGCAACAGTTTGCATTGGATCCCCTAGCTCCCACTAATCGACATTCATATATGTTCACAAACGCATCCAAAATTGTGCATTTCATGTCATTATATGTCGTACAGCTTCTTCACTTTCGGCGTTTTTGCACAGCTTGCATACAAATTAATTTAGGACGAAACCACTAATCAAGTTGACAAAATTGGACATTATACGTCCAAGTCGTCTCAATGCCTCATATAAGTGAGTCTCATTCATATATTTATGAAAGGTGGTGACGTCGATGACATTAGTATTACAATTCATTAGTTGTGTTCGATTTTTGTAAAATACAAAATTTATACTTAATGTGTATAATTTTCCTTATCAATATCTTTGTAATAAAAAAATTAAGAAGTTAATAAAATTGTCAATATTTGAAGAATAATCTTATTTAGACACTCTAAATTGATTACATTTAATGACCATATTAATGTGGCAAACTAATGCAAGCACTAACGTGATCAAATTATTTTATGGGACGGACCTACATGCATGTAGAAAATTATTCTTGTTCGATCGAGTCTCAAATTTCCCTTGTTTTTAGTTATGAAACTCTTGCAATATATATATTGTTGAAACAAAATTTGTTTGTACTCGCAAAAAGTCTCATTGATCCCTGCAAAGTGCAAACAGTAAATAATAAACTATTGTTCGCTCTGATCGAGTTTCCCGGAAGTTGTTCGACCAAGAACGCTTCAATGCTTAAGTTAGCCTTGAGAGAGAAATCACAAGAGTTTAAGTAGCGTTGAATCGAATTACCTTGAAAGTGAAATGATCGTCTCTATTTACAGAGAATCCTTGGGAGCCGCGGAGCGTTCTGATTGGTTGGTTGATTTTGTAATTAATAAATAATATATAAATAAAATATATTCTTTAATAATTATAATAATTACTCATTATGATGATAATTATATAAATTTAATATTAATATTAATTGTGCATAATTAAGAATAATGACAATTAACTCTTGGGGAGAATATTAAAATTACGGAAACTTTTAACCCGATTAAATAACGTATTCAATTGGTAAATATATTATTTAATGTGTAGGTGTCTACAAGTTGTTATTATCATAAACAATTTAGAAATTTTGGAAATTTTGAGTCACTTAACAATTTCACAATTTTCGAGCGATTTAAATTCCACGTATATTAAAGATAAAATTTCAAATAAATTAGCACAATAATTCTCTAGCTACCGCACGGTCTAATTGCCATTTAAATTTTGGCTTCATTGCAAGAACGTCAACCGAACCTAAAACACACAAACGTAAAATATGTAAGTCTTTTTTTTTTTTTTTTCAAAATATGTAAGTCAATAATCATTTTTTTATTACAAATTAGTGTGTCGCTTTCTGCACCAAGTCATGCTCGGTTAATTTCCTCGATCACTGTCATCAAGAAAGTTCAAATTATATATAGATTTATCTAGAACTGGCGACTAATTCATTATGTTGATTTATTCTTGAGATTTGTCTTTCTATGAATATTCAACGTCCCTATAGTAGGATGAAGATTTCTTTTCTTTTCTTTTTTGGGTCAAATGTAGGTTATGGCTGGGCGGTCGTCTGTCGACGTCTGCTGCAAATTGAACGAGGCCATTACGTTTAATTCAAATTTGTTGACGATAGTTGGGAGACAATGTGTTGCAATTGTTCTAGTTTAAATAAAATAATATGAAATATATAAAAAAAAAATTCATTTTTCCTTATGGGCCAACAACATGCATTCATAATTCATAAAATATTGAAAACTATAATTGTCCATCACGATTTATATCATGAAAACCTCAAATCATAGTTTCGTTATCAATACAAGTAAAAATATATCTCAGTGCCTAAACAATCAAGTTATTACTCAATCATTAATCTCCCACTTTGTTATGAAGTGGATTTTGTATAGTTACATTTTGTTGTATACCCAAATCTATATTTCTTTGATGAATTTCTATTATGAGTTAAAATTTTGAAAATTTAGTTTTGAAACTATTCAACCTCCGGCCTATAAATTTCCATGTAATAGGCCATTTGTTTTACAAAGTGGGTTGAATTTTCTTTTTCTTTTTTTAATTTTTTTAGTAATAATAAAAAAAATAGGATGAAAAATGTCACGACCCGACTTCCCCAACACGATATTGACTGCTTTGGGCCCACGCCCTCATGGTTTTGTTTCTAGGAACTCACGTGCAACTTCTCAGTAGGTTGCCTATTCTGGGATTCCTCTAACCCAATCTCGTTTAACTTTGGAGTTCCAACCAAACCCAAAATCAATGAGCTCCCAAAAGGCCTCGCACTAAGAATATATGTGTCCACACATATAAGGCACTTCACATTTCTCTCCCCTAGCGATGTGGGATTGTTCACCGTTCTTCGCAAGACACGGGTCTCACAATCCACCCCCCCCCCTGATAGGACGTTAAAAAGACATTATTTTATATTATTTTATACCCTTTATACTTGATTTTTAGTATTAAAATATTAAATAAATTGATAAAATAAATTATTTTGTGATTTTTATGCTTAGATAAATAAAGTTTGTAATCTGGTGCATTTTGGCGAAAGAATCGTTTCGATCGGAATTATAACGAATAAATTATGGACGAAATTCGATGAATTAATTAATTTAGTTAAATTAATTAATTTCTGCAGCCCAAATCCCATTTGACAAACCAGCCCGCGAGCCCAAGGCGCGCAGCCCAGGCCCGCGTAACCAGCTGCCCAGCCCAAGATCCGCACGGCCCGCTGGCCCAGCCACGTGCAGCCCACACGGCCCAAACGCGAGCGGCCTGCTTCAGCTGTCCAGAAGGAGTTCGGCGCGCGCCTACCGACGACAGCTTCTCCTTTCCAACTCACGCCTGCCGATCAGCCGCCTCCTTTCCAGCTCACGCCTGCCGACCAGCCGCCTCCTTTCCAGCACAGCTTTGCCGACCAGCCGCCTCCTTTCCAGCTTGCAGCCACCGAAAATTTTCCCTTCTCTTTTCAGCAGCTCCAGATTCCTCCCTTTTGCTGTTTTTCATGCTTTTCTTTTCTTTTTTTTAATTTCTCTTCCCCAAAAACCACCCATACTCATCATTTCACTTTTGAATATTTTTATTATAATTTTTGTTTAGTTTTTATTTATTTTCTAGGGTTTAATTTGAGTTTTTCCCCTATAAATAGGAGTTGATTTCGCTTGTTGAAATCACTTCCAAGTAGCACAAAATTGAGCTTCTTTTAGGAGAAATCTTGGCAAAATAGTTCCAATACAATTTTGAGAGTTCAAGTCCGAATTTCCTTGTTTAATCTTCTTCCATCTTCATAAGGTTCCAGCCGCTGTTCGGTGTTCCTTGTGAAAAACAATCCATTGTTCTCATCCAATTTGAAAAGTGTAACATTTGCTCTCCATTCTCTTAAACTCTTTTATTTGTTATTGGTTCTAATTATAATGCAATATATGTATTGGTTTCTCCTTCCTATCTTTTGTGAAAATTGAGTATAATCTCCATGTGTTTTACTTTCTAAAAATCATTCACTTCTTACATTTTAGAGCTTAAACTTCATTTCGAAACTAAATGTTGATCCGCTGTTCGGGGCATTTAGAGTAGATTTTGAGAGATTTAATGTATGACCGCTGTTCGGCGCATTAAATCACAAACTTAAGGTAATTATATTATGAGTAAAAATCCGCTGTTCGGTGCATTTATAATATGAATAATGTATGAAGAAATATGAGTTTGTGAAGGTATAATTTCGTGATTAATTCAAATATTTGCAATTGTAGTATGTTGTTGAAGTTTGTGTTTACGGGAAGTCTACTTTGTGCATAAGTTAGAATAGAAATAGAATGAGTTTATCTATGCTTTTACTTATTTACATAATTACAAACCTCTTCAAAACCCCCCTTGTTTATTCTTTATTCTTTTATTCTTTATTCTTTTATTCTTTGATGCTTTTATTCTTTCATTCCTTTATTATTTAATTTATTGATTCTTTGATTAATTAATTCCTTTATTCTTTGATTAACTAAGTCCTTTATTCTTCTATTATTTCATTCTTTAATTCGTTAATTTATTAATTCTTTGTAATTCATTAATTCATTATTATCTTGTTCATCAATTCTTTAATTTATTAATTCTTTGATTGCTTAATTCTTTTATTATTTAATTCTCTAATTCATTATTCTTTTATTCATCTTCCACTAACATATTATTAATGTTCCCTAATTTCCCCGGTTAAGAACGATCCCTATTTATCAATACTACATCTACACAAAAAGGGTTTAAATTGTATAACACTCGAATTACATGTTTAATTTAATGCGTAGTTTGGGCTTAGTCAATTTTTGGCGCCGTTGCCGGGGAAATTGAAAATCATTTTAATTTGTTAGTGTATGTATATAAATTGTGCATATTATACTTGTTTATCAATTTTATTTTTGTTAATATTATATTTGTTTATAACATTTACTTACTTGTTTAAATTTTATTTATCCATCTTATTATTGTTCTTATTATGTTTGTTTATAATGCTCATACTTTACTTTTTTTCTAATGTATACTTGTTCATAAATGTTCATAATTTTTTTTTATATATATATTTGTTCATATTAAATTTGATACTTGTTCATAAATGCATATTTTATATGTTCACTTTTCTTTACTTTTACTTTTATTTATTCCATTATACTTTATTCTATTAACTTTCTTTTAATTTTATTCCATAACCTTTATGTTCCACTAACTTTATGTTTACACTTATTTTATTTTTATGTAATCAATTATTTGTTTATGTCTTGTTAAACTTCAAATTTTAAATGAAAAAAAAAAAAGAAAATTCGGAATAAAAAAAAAAATTAAAAAAAAAATTAAAAATTAAAATTAAAAAAAAATTTTAATTTTTTTTTATTGAAACTTTATTCATCTTTGAATTTCCTAAAGTGTAAGTATTGTTTCCTATTAATTGTTTTAGAGTTGCATGAATCTCTTAGTCCCTTTTTCTTCAAAATCTTACTTTCGGGAACAGGTAGTGCCCCTCTTATTTACTTTCTCCTTAACCCTTCATGATGTGTGGATTTCATCACCACATACCATAGACTTGAATCTATGGACATGAGGTTGGGGCGGAGTTTGTAAACACTAGGGTTTGGTAATTCTCTACGTCATCATTTGGATTAATTATGGTGTCTAGGAGAGTTATGACTGGTGACAAGTTTTGGATTAAGAAAGGGAACACCAATGGAGTATATGCCAAGCTAGCCTCGGGGTGCTCTTAAAATTATCCTTGCTTCTCGCGTTACATCTATCTCAACTGGCCATGATTAATGTTGAATGGTGGAATGGTGGTTATCAGTACGCGCAGGCCGTACGCCCAGGAAAGTACTATGAGAAGCGGAAGGGGAAAGTTATTCATGACACTCTAAAACTCTACTTATTGCATTATTAGTTTGCATTTGAAACTTGTGTATTTTCTTTCCATTAACGTAACTTTTTGGTAATTCTGGTTTCTATTTATGTGCTATTTTATGCAAATCTCTACTATCTTACACTTATTATCTTTTCTTGTGTATACTTGCCTTCTAACTTAGAGTTTTGTTTTCATAGAGGTACGAACTTATGAATGCGTGCTCATCAATCTAAGCTTGATCGGCTGAGAAGACAACTTGACATCTCACCAAGCAACGCCACATTCAGAGACGCACTTAAGCAAACCAGTTCGTTCGAACCTCCATCCCCAATATTCGGTGAGTCCAAAAGCGAGAAGAGTAATTCAGAAGAAGAACAGATTTTCGGAACACCGATAACCATGGCACGAAACCTGAGTATCCGGGAGCAGACATGTGCAAACACAAATGGCACTACAGACTTCTGCATCCAGTATCCCGAGCCTCGAACCAACAAGAAAGATATTGAGCTTAAGAGTGGAGTCCTTCATCAACTACCCAAGTTCCGTGGAATCAGAAATGAAGATCCACACAAACACTTATCGGAGTTCCAATTCATCATTAGTAGTATGTGTCCGGATGATGCGGACTTGGAAATCATGAAGCTGAAAGCTTTCCCATTGTCCTTGGAAGAAAGAGCACGGGTATGGCTTTTAAGTCTCCCACCCAATCATATTGACTCTTGGGAGAAGTTGGTTCAGGAGTTTCTTACCAAGTACTTCCCTGCCTCAAAGATTACGGTCTTAAGAAAAGAGATCACTGGAATCAAGCAGAAAGAACATGATGAGAATTTCAGCCAGTACTATGAGAGGTTTAAGGAACTTTGTGCTTCATGCCCTACTCACGGGATCACAGAAGGCTATCTTTTAACCTACTTTTATGAAGGACTCAAAGGTTGGGATAGAGGACTGCTTGATGCTGCAGCTAATGGAAGCTTCTTAGCTCGGAGCCTAGTAGATGGTCGTGCACTACTTGAAAGCCGTGCACTCAATGATGCACAATACGAAGGTGCCGATCCCATTTCTAGAAAGGTACATGAGGTAAGTTCCCATGCTATAAATGATTCAAAGTTAGATAAAATCACCTCTATGCTTTCGAATATGCTTGAGCTAAAGAAACAGGTAGCTCCAGTTTGTTCCATATGCTCTCAAGGCCATCTTGAGGAACAATGTCCCTACACTGCAAGGGAGGAAGACTCCGGAACTGAAATGGCACACGCCATTGGAGGCTTTCAAGGAGGGCCAAGGACCCAAGGTTACAGTTGGAGAGATCCGAACAACGTCCTAAACCCTCAGCACATGTCGACCGGGCCAAACCGTGTCCCAGACCAGTTCCCAAGGCCCACATGGCAACCAAGGCCCACATGGCAACCAAGGCCCCCGGTCCCATTTTCTAACTTTTCTCATAATCATGCAAATAATCATACTTCTTCATCTTCTAATCCTGATTATGATAAAATGCTGGCTGCTCTTTCCCAAGGGCAGCAAACACTAATGGCGTCAACTCAGGCTCTTGTCACAGGTCAGCAAAATCAACAAAAAGACATCGCTGATCTCAAGGACCAAATGGGTAAGGCCGTGGACTTCATGGGTAAGATCCAAGCTAGCGGGGTGCTTCCACCTCAACCTACACCCAACCCAAATGTAAGACCTGAAGCCAATGCAATCACCACTCGAAGTGGTAAAGTGCTCGGAGAAATAGAACCAGATCCAGCCGTTTCTGAGGCTGAAAAGCACAAGGTGGCAACTAAGACCACCATGACACAACCGCCAGTTTAACCTACCCACACACAAGGTAATAACCCAATCCCTTCAAGTTCGGTTGTTACTAATTCCCCGTTTGTGCATGCACCATTTCCAAGTAGGCTTGCCAAATCTAAGAAGAATGAATCCGATGAGGAAATCTTGGAGATCTTCAAAAGGGTGCAAATCAACATGCCCTTGATCGAGTGCATCAAACAAGTGCCGAAATACGCAAAATTTCTGAAAGAGTTATGCACTCCAAGGCGCCAGACGAGGGAGAAGGAGGTTGTGATGGTGAGTGAAACAGTTTCTGCTGTAATCCAGCGTCGGCTACCCCCAAAGTTGAAGGATCCAGGGAGTTTTTATGTTCCCTGCGTGATTGGTAACAAGTCATTTGATAAAGTCATGCTAGACTTAGGGGCATCCATTAATGTTATGCCATATTCACTATATGTTGCCCTAGGTCTAGGTAAATTACAGCATGACGATATTATCATTCAGTTAGCCGATCGCTCTAATGTGTATCCTAAGGGATACGTAGAAGATGTTCTTGTGCAGGTTAACCAGCTCATCTTCCCAGCTGACTTTTATGTCCTAGACATGGAGGATTCCCCTACGAATCAAGCTCCACTAATGCTGTTGGGAAGACCATTCATGAGAACTGCCAAGACAAAGATTGATGTGTTCAATGGAACATTAACTATGGAAGTAGACGGAGAGGAGATTGGCTTCAACATCTTTGATGCCATGAGGTACCCTAGTTCCGCAACTCATACTACTTTTTCTGTTGACGTGTGCACTTCTCTCGCAGAGAAACATTTTGATTCAATTCGAGAAGACACACTCAACATGATAATCCAGAAAGGAGTTGGCCTAACGCAATCAGGGGACGCCTTGGTTGAGGATACGGATTACGAGCTAGAACCTCGAATTTGGGATGAAGTCATGACCCTAAATGAGACCCCTAGAATGGTGAATCATCAGGTACCCTCGTCATTTCCAATCAGTACTAATGCCACTCCTCCTTCAGTGATTCAGGCCCCAGTTCTCGAGCTCAAAGTTTTGCCTGACCACCTGAAGTATGCCTATCTTGGCTCGGACGACACTCTGCCCGTCATAGTGTCTTCTGCACTAACCGAGTCACAGGAAGATAAACTGGTACAGGTCTTGACAAAGTACAAGACAGCCATTGGATGGACTCTGTCAGATATCAAGGGAATCAGCCCTACAACCTGTGTGCATCGAATCTTACTAGAAGATGATGCAAAGCCCTCTCGCGAAGCCCAACGTCGCCTCCATCCTCCGATGATGGAAGTTTTGAAACAAGAGGTCATCAAACTCTTGGACTGTGGTGTCATCTACCCAATTTCAGACAGCAAATGGGTCTCACCAGTCCAAGTAGTCCCAAAGAAAAGTGGAGTCACAGTTGTTGCGAACAGTGAAGGAGAGCTAGTGCCCCAGCGAACAGTGACCGGATACAGAGTCTGCATCGACTATCGACGCCTGAACAAAGCAACTAGGAAGGATCACTTCCCTTTGCCCTTCATTGATCAAATGCTTGAAAGGTTAGCAGGTCACTCCTATTATTGCTTTCTTGATGGTTATTCCGGGTACAATCAAATCTGTATCGCTCAAAATGACCAAGATAAAACGACTTTCACTTGTCCTTTTGGCACTTTTGCCTACTGAAGAATGCCTTTCGGTTTATGTAACGCCCCAGGTACTTTCCAAAGATGCATGCTTTCTATTTTCTCTGAATACGTCGAAAAAATAATTGAAGTATTTATGGACGATTTTAGTGTCTTTGGGGATAGTTTTGATGCATGCTTAGAACACTTAGCACTTATCTTACAAAGGTGTGTCGAAACTAATCTGGTACTTAACTGGGAGAAATGCCATTTCATGGTTAGACAAGGGATAGTCTTGGGCCATATTGTCTCTGAAAGAGGAATTGAAGTAGAAAAATCTAAAGTTGATACTGTGCGCCACTTACCCTCTCCCACTTCGGTGAGAGGAATCCGTTCATTTCTTGGTCACGCAGGATTTTACAGAAGATTTATCCAAGACTTCTCCCACATTGCAAGGCCCTTGTGCCGACTGCTTCAGAAAGAGACACCCTTCGTCTTTGATGCAGACTGTCAGGAAGCTTTTGAAAAGCTTAAAAATCTCTTAACCACTGCCCCCATTCTTTGTGCCCCTGATTGGTCCTTACCCTTTGAACTAATGTGCGATGCCTCTGATTATGCAGTTGGAGCCGTACTCGGACAAAGGCGGGATAAGAAGCCCTACGCCATCTACTATGCATCCAGAACCTTAAATGATGCCCAGATGAACTACACCACTACAGAAAAGGAGTTGCTTGCTGTTGTATTTGCTTTAGATAAATTTCGTTCTTATCTACTTCGAACTAAAGTCATTATTTACACTGATCATGCAGCACTGAAGTATCTCCTAGCCAAGAAGGAAGCGAAACCAAGACTGATCCGATGGATTCTTCTTCTTCAAGAGTTTGACATCGAGATTAAAGATAAGAAAGGCGTAGAGAACGTGGTGGCGGATCATTTGAGTCGCATTGCACATGAGCGAGATCCTGTGGCGATTCAAGAGATGTTTCCAGACGAACAACTCTTCAGAATCGAGGGAGATACTCCTTGGTATGCTGATATTGTCAATTATTTAGTCACCAAGCAGTTGCCCACCACCCTCTCCCGTGCACAAAAAGATAAACTTAAGAAGCATGCTAGGCACTATATTTGGGATGAACCTTATTTGTGGAAACACTGTGCAGATTTATTGATTAGGAGATGTGTCCCTGATATTGAACATAGGTCAGTCCTAGAGTTCTGCCATAGCCATGCTTGTGGAGGCCACTTTGGATCTAGAAAAACTGCACTCAAAATCTTAGAATCTGGACTATATTGGCCCACACTTTTTAAAGATGCACATTCATTTTGCTTAGCCTGTGATAAATGTCAGAGATCAGGAAACTTAGGACGCAGGGATGAAATGCCACAACATTATGTTCTTACTGTTGAAATATTTGATGTTTGGGGTATCGATTTTATGGGTCCGTTTCCTCAATCTAATGGCTATCTCTATATCTTACTTGCCGTTGATTATGTATCAAAATGGGTGGAAGCTAAGGCCACCAGGACTAATGACTCTAAAACTGTTGCAGATTTCCTCAAAACTAACATTCTTTCCAGGTTTGGGATCCCGCGGGTCCTAATAAGTGATGGAGGAAGTCATTTCTGCAACAAGACCATTGAAGCTTTACTGAAACGGTATGGTGTCACTCATCGAGTATCTACACCTTACCATCCTCAAACGAGTGGAATGGCGGAAGTCAGTAATAGAGAGATCAAGAAGATACTAGAGCGAACTGTGGGTCCTAATCGAAAGGATTGGAGCCAACGGTTGGATGATGCACTTTGGGCATACAGGACGGCCTACAAAACACCTATAGGAATGTCTCCCTATAGGTTGGTGTACGGAAAAGCATGTCACCTTCCGGTGGAACTAGAGCATAAAGCATGGTGGGCCGTCAAAACTTTCAACATCAAGCTAGATGACGCTGGTCTGCATCGGAAGCTCCAGCTGAGTGAGCTTGAGGAAATAAGAAATGATGCATTTGAGAGCACTCTGATCTACAAGGAAAAGGCAAAGGCATTTCATGACAAACAGATCAGGAGTAAAGCATTTGACATTGGCCAGAAAGTTTTGCTTTTCAACTCTCGGCTCAGACTCTTTCCTGGTAAGTTATGTTCTAGATGGGTAGGACCTTTTGTTATCACTAATATTTTTGCCCATGGAGCCATACAGATAAAACACGTTGGAACTGGAAAAGAGTTCAAGGTCAATGGCCATAGATTGAAGCCTTATATCGAGGCAATTGGCGAACACGATGTGGAGTCAGAAAGAGTGCTACGACGTCCCATCAGATGAACTAAATTTGGTCTAGGCTGGATGGACGTTAAACTTCAAGCGCTTGTTGGGAGGCAACCCAATGTGTTCGCTAGTGTGAAGGAGTCATCAACACAGATTTGCTTTCTTTCAACCCTTCACTCTCTTTTATGTTTTTCTTTCTTATTTCATTTTCTTAAATCATCTTCCTTACTTTGATTCTATGTTTAAATTACTTCGTACTTTCCTACATTGAGGACAATGTAGAATTTAAGTATGGGGGAATGGTTTACAAATTTATTTGTGCATTTGAAATTGATTTATTAAGTCTTTCTTAATTTGCAATTGTTTTATTTCCATTTGCAATTGTTTTATTTCTTTCTCAAAAAAAAAAAATAAAAAAAAATAAAAAATAAAAAAAAAATACAAAAAAAAAATAACAAAAAAAAAAACAAAACAAAAAAACAAAAAAATTATTATTGCTTTCTTGAGTCTTTTTGTTTTAACGTAGTGTTTTTACGAGTATCAAGTGGCCCTTTAACTTGTCAATGATATAAATGAACGGAAATGAATATGTTATGGCTATAAAGATGATCACTACAACTTGAATTTGTTTGTTAATATTTTGTGGTTAAGTGTTACTACTTGAAGATAATGCATGTAAATTGGTACATAAATAAGCATGATATGATAAGTATGAATCATTTGAACCTTATGTGATCTTTAGAACTTATATACATCTTTGATGAGTGATTCATAAGTTCTTTGTTTAAATTGATATACATATGCCTCATAACTGCTTGCCATAGCTTTTAATGAACTCTAGAGCACTAGAACTTATTCTATGTGATTTTCAAAGCTTTTAAGTCAATAAATTCTCTGATTTTGGAAATGATTAAGGCATTAGGGTTAACACCACAAATTCAAACATCCATGTTCCCTATTTTGTGCGCACAAGTTGCGACCCCCTTAGTTTTACCCCTTTTGAGCCCACATTAAGCCTTTCTTTCCTCACCATGATTATCTAAACACTTGAGCTTAGTATAGACATCTTTTACCTTTGTTCCAAGGACTCGGTTGAAGACATAATGATTATGTAAAGAGAAAATGATGATATTGAAAGACTTTTATGTGTATTTTGTGGATTTACTTACTCAAACATTGTTGTATTTTTGACACATGTTATTACCTTGATATATGAAAAAAAAAATGAAAAAAAAAAAAGATATATTGAAGTTTTTATCAAGGTAATAAGGTTTGATTATGAATGTTTGAGTTAAATCCTTTACATTTGTAAATCCGGCACAAAGAATGAATTCGAGGCCCAACAAGATGAAATTAGGCCTATGTTCGAAGGGATGGAGTACTGACATCATTGCTCTAAGGTTGGGAAGTTATGATACGTTTTGGGAGTCTATTGAGTCTTGGAACGAATTTGAGCACCACTTGTCCTATATATTCCTTGCCTCTAAACTTAGCCCCATTACAACCTTCGTAAAGACCTTATGATCCTTAAGATGGTAAATTTTGATTAGTTGAGTCAATCACTTGAGTAAGCTTATGGTTTTGGTTCATTTGTGCAAGTATGTTTTGTTTTTATCTTGAGGTGTTTGTTTGAAATTTTGCAAAAGTACTTCATTTCGATTATGTGAGTATTTCTCACATACTTTGAGTGCAAACACAAACCCTCACAAATTGAGTGAATTTATGAGTGCATATCCTTGTGAGTTGATTCATACTTGTCTTATTCGTGCAGAACTCCATTTCACCATATTTACTCATTATCTTACTTGTTGAACATTTTTGTTACCATATATTAACTTTTGAATTCCATTTGCTTAAATGTTTTAAGTGAAAAACTTTTATGCCATAATTATAACAATGAAATTTGAGACAAATGGTTAAGGGTCTACTTGTTTTGAATTCGTAGTTTGATTTTAGTATTTGCTAGGGACTAGCAAAGTTTAAGTGTGGGGGTATTTGATAGGACGTTAAAAAGACATTATTTTATATTATTTTATACCCTTTATACTTGATTTTTAGTATTAAAATATTAAATAAATTGATAAAATAAATTATTTTGTGATTTTTATGCTTAGATAAATAAAGTTTGTAATCTGGTGCATTTTGGCGAAAGAATCGTTTCGATCGGAATTATAACGAATAAATTATGGACGAAATTCGATGAATTAATTAATTTAGTTAAATTAATTAATTTCTGCAGCCCAAATCCCATTTGACAAACCAGCCCGCGAGCCCAAGGCGCGCAGCCCAGGCCCGCGTAACCAGCTGCCCAGCCCAAGATCCGCACGGCCCGCAGGCCCAGCCACGTGCAGCCCACACGGCCCAAACGCGAGCGGCCTGCTTCAGCTGTCCAGAAGGAGTTCGGCGCGCGCCTACCGACGACAGCTTCTCCTTTCCAGTTCACGCCTGCCGATCAGCCGCCTCCTTTCCAGCTCACGCCTGCCGACCAGCCGCCTCCTTTCCAGCACAGCTTTGCCGACCAGCCGCCTCCTTTCCAGCTTGCAGCCACCGAAAATTTTCCCTTCTCTTTTCAGCAGCTCCAGATTCCTCCCTTTTGCTGTTTTTCATGCTTTTCTTTTCTTTTTTTTTAATTTCTCTTCCCCAAAAACCACCCATACTCATCATTTCACTTTTGAATATTTTTATTATAATTTTTGTTTAGTTTTTATTTATTTTCTAGGGTTTAATTTGAGTTTTTCCCCTATAAATAGGAGTTGATTTCACTTGTTGAAATCACTTCCAAGTAGCACAAAATTGAGCTTCTTTTAGGAGAAATCTTGGCAAAATAGTTCCAATACAATTTTGAGAGTTCAAGTCCGAATTTCCTTGTTTAATCTTCTTCCATCTTCATAAGGTTCCAGCCGCTGTTCGGTGTTCCTTGTGAAAAACAATCCATTGTTCTCATCCAATTTGAAAAGTGTAACATTTGCTCTCCATTCTCTTAAACTCTTTTATTTGTTATTGGTTCTAATTATAATGCAATATATGTATTGGTTTCTCCTTCCTATCTTTTGTGAAAATTGAGTATAATCTCCATGTGTTTTACTTTCTAAAAATCATTCACTTCTTACATTTTAGAGCTTAAACTTCATTTCGAAACTAAATGTTGATCCGCTGTTCAGGGCATTTAGAGTAGATTTGGAGAGATTTAATGTATGACCGCTGTTCGGCGCATTAAATCACAAACTTAAGGTAATTATATTATGAGTAAAAATCCGCTGTTCGGTGCATTTATAATATGAATAATGTATGAAGAAATATGAGTTTGTGAAGGTATAATTTCGTGATTAATTCAAATATTTGCAATTGTAGTATGTTGTTGAAGTTTGTGTTTACGGGAAGTCTACTTTGTGCATAAGTTAGAATAGAAATAGAATGAGTTTATCTATGCTTTTACTTATTTACATAATTACAAACCTCTTCAAAACCCCCCTTGTTTATTCTTTATTCTTTTATTCTTTATTCTTTTATTCTTTGATGCTTTTATTCTTTCATTCCTTTATTATTTAATTTATTGATTCTTTGATTAATTAATTCCTTTATTCTTTGATTAACTAAGTCCTTTACTCTTCTATTATTTCATTCTTTAATTCGTTAATTTATTAATTCTTTGTAATTCATTAATTCATTATTATCTTGTTCATCAATTCTTTAATTTATTAATTCTTTGATTGCTTAATTCTTTTATTATTTAATTCTCTAATTCATTATTCTTTTATTCATCTTCCACTAACATATTATTAATGTTCCCTAATTTCCCCGGTTAAGAACGATCCCTATTTATCAATACTACATCTACACAAAAAGGGTTTAAATTGTATAACACTCGAATTACATGTTTAATTTAATGCGTAGTTTGGGCTTAGTCACCCCCCCCCCCTTGGGGCCTAGCGTCCTCGCTAGCACACTTCCAGTCGGGGTCCAACTTTGATACCATTCGTAAGAAATTATTTACGGTGATGAGGGAGAAAGCTTGGTAATTCGAAGAAGCTTAAATATTGTGGAGGAAGATAATTGGCTGCGAAACAATATCTTTCATACAAGGTGCAATTCTCTCGACAAGGTTTACAATGTCATAATTGATGGTGGGAGTTGTGAAAATGTTGTTGCTGCTACTATGGTGGATAAATTGAATTTGAAAATGGAGAAGTATCTATGGCCTTACAAGCTTTATTGGTTGCAAAAAGGGAATGAGGTAAGAGTTGATAAAAATTGTTCAGTTTAGTTTTCAATTGGAAAAATTTATAAAGACCAAGTATGGTGCGATATTGTTCCCATGGATGCATGTCATTTATTACTTGGAAGGCCATGGTAATATGATAGAAAATTTGCACATGAACATTTCAAAAACACATATAGCTTTGACAAGAATGGAGTCAAGATTATTTTGGGTCCCACAAAAATGGATGGTAGCTTAAAACTATTACATGAAGAGGGAAATAATTTGCTTTCCAAGTCCGATTTCCTTGCTATTTTTGAAGAGCTAAATGAGGTAGATGCAGTGGTGATACTAGAGGAGAAGGAAGAAAAGATGCATATCCCTCATAAGTTGCTGCCATTGTTACAAGAATTTGAAGATGTGATTCCAAAAGAAATTCCATGTCTTCCACCATTGAGGGATATTCAATATTACATCGATTTTGTCCCTGGAACTGTAATTCCGAACAAAACAGCATATCAGATGAATCCTAAAGAATTTGAAGAGCTCCAAGACAAGTTGACGAGTTGTTGGCAAAAGGATTTATTTGGGAAAGCATGAGCCCATGCGCTGTTCCAATGCTCCTTGTACCAAAAAAAAGATAGCTCATGGCGTATGTGCGTGGATATAGTTGAGCAGTAAACAAGATAACTATCAAGTACCGTTTTCCTATTCCTCGCTTTGATGACCTTCTTGATCAACTTTATGGTTCCACTTTATTCATCAAGATAGATCTATGGAGTGGTTACCATCAAATTCGAATGAGGCTTGGAGATGAATGGAAAATCGCAAAAACCATCTTCAAGACAAGAGATGATCTTTACGAGTGGACGGTAATGCCTTTCGGTTTGTCTAATGCTCTAAGTAATTTTATGCGGCTCAGGAATCATATTTTTAAATCTTTTATTGGTCGATTTATGGTAGTATACTTTGATGACATTCTTATCTACAACAAAGATCAAGATTTGCATACGGAGCATCTTTGACAAGTGTTTGGTGTTCTTAGAGAACAAAAATTGTATGCTATCTTGAAGAAATGTGATTTCTTCCGTAAATCGAAACTCCAACCCATCATCTATTTCAAAATCCAAATCCGAATTCGCAATTTCATAAGAAATCCCGAATCCAAACCCAGAAATCATGTCCAAATTCGAATCCGAAATCATCATTCCGTAAACCGGCATTAGGAATGACCATTCCGAACCCAAATCCATAAAAAGAAAATCCACAGTCAAGCTCTAGAATCAAATCCTGAATCGTCACCCAGAATCCGATTCCAAAACTCAAATCCAGAAATCCTCTTTCAAGTTCCAAAATCAAATCCTGAATCGTCATCCAAAAATCTGATTCCAAAACCCGAAATCTCGTTCACGTCTACCAAGACGCACCATATCCGAACCTATCGGATACCTGTTCAAACGATTACCACATTACCATCGATTGACTTTATAGGGAAGCCAATCCCAACATCAACACATCTAAGGCTGACTATATCCGACCACGTCGGAAAACTACTCACCTGAGTAATATACCATACGGGATTTACCTCGAAAAGAAGTTCAGTCCCATCATCCACATCTCAACATCCAAGTAAGAGTGATAAACTCTCCACCTATCTGGATCATGAAGATCATGATCCAGATCCAACACTACGTGACAGGACCCATCCCAATCCCCCCGGGATTACCGTGGAATGTGCCCTGCTCCCGTCCAACAAGGGGTGTCAGACAAGGGATAACCAAGAGCTACTGCCCAAACGGGCCATCCAGAGTGCGCAAGGACCGATGGAGGAGGTGTGCAATGTCTCAGTCTCTGCTGCAATCGCATCCGTAATCAACCTGAAGGGCATTAAAACCAAAAGCTGTGAGTGGACAAAAACCAATAAGTTTACCAAATACATTTATAAGACATTTATGCCCTCCAATAAAAACGTATGCATGCCACCAAAAACCAGTAACCAAAACGTTTGCTCAACCGAGCCATTAGGGCCTTAGCCCAAAAACCGTTAACCAAAAACCAAGTGTGGGAACTCAGCCCAAAACCGTGGAATACCACCACCATACATATTAAAACCATGTGGGTCACCACCCACTACCATAAATGAACATTAATTCATTAAAATCACACAATCATAAATCCACCCGGAAAGCCATTTCATTAATTCATATTTTACCATTACCATCACCAGCATCCCTGATGCTAGACGTCCCTGACGTCATGTCTCACGGTTTCATAAGCTACGCGTGCTGCCCGGGGTCTCTCCGGGTCCATATATCTGACATCCCTGATGTCTGACGTCCCTGACGTCAATCATAGCAATCCTGCTCCTGAGTCATCATACGGTCCGGCTGCTCCGTATAATGACCCCTCGCAGGCAATGCACCGTGACTTCCCCAGTGTCCCAGACATCTGGAGGAGACCATCATATATCCTTGTATCCAGATGGTATATGGAAAACAGTTTTATTAAATCCTTTTATCACATTATTACCATTGGGCCCTGCCCGAAATTTACATAAAACCACATAATTCCATTTAGGGTCCCTGACCCAAAATCACCATTATAAAATATAGGGTCCCTGACCCGAAATCACATTTATTATCCAACTGGGCCTCATGCCCGATTTTATAAACCACTGGGCCCACGGCCCGATTTGTAAACCAACTGGGCCCGCAGCCCGACTTATAAACCCACTGGGCCCACGGCCCGAATTCACAAATCAACTGGGCCCCTGGTCCGATAATATAACTCAAATGGGTCTCAGCCCGATTTCATACCAACTGGGCCCCTGGCCCGATTTCATTAACCAACTGGGCCCCCGGCCCGATTCTCAAATGGACTCCAAGTCCGAAATTTCCAAAACAAGTGGGCCTCAAGCCCGAGTTCATATTTCCAATTTCAAAACCATTTCATCATATTATTTATTTAACCACAAGCACACAAAACCACCAATAAACCGTTAATCCCGATATATGTGAAATACGGAAAACACCTCGAAATACGTGCAACATATCCAAAATCAATGCTCACAAATACCATCATAGAAATCATGTATATAAACCATATAACACATTTAAGCATGCATAGGATTTATAAAACCAAAGTCCACTCACAGACCGTTTTAACCGTGTGCCTCGATACGCGTGCCACCGGCCCTCCCGGGCCACACCACTATCACCGGGACTCCCAATCCTGTCCAAATTACATTAGAGGGTCACTAACCTCATCATTAACATCCTATCAAAGTCCCGTAATTTTCCCGAATTTTTACTTATTTTTAAACTTAATTAAAAACCTTCGGACATCCCGAACACTATCGAGACGGTGTCCGATCGACACGAAACCGATTCCAAAATATCCGTTACATTAAATAGGACAGAAGTCATGTTGACCTTACCTCGAGATCCGTGCCCACGCGCCGTCACGCGCCGCCGTGAGTGGCTGCGCGTGAAACTCACGCGCCTGCTACAGTGTCACCAGCCCAACCCGTTTGTCTGGTAAACGGGTCCAATTCACCCGCGACACAACCCGGTTCCAATCCTGCCAATTCGATCCTAATTCCTTCAATTGATCAATCCATTAGCTTCGTTTTAAGTCCAATTATAAGTCTGTAAACTCAATTACACAATTCCTTACCCAGATTCCCACGATTCGATGATGATCCACGAAGAACACCCGGTCACTGTTCAATCATGGAAGTCCCTCAATTGATGCAGGTTTCATCCAATTGATGATTCCAGAAGCATCAATGGACCATGAGGAACAATTCCCCCACATCAATTGCATCAAACCGGTGCTCAAACGTCACGACTCAAACTCGAGCACCGTCACTGTTCAACAATGGAGTTCTGCCATTCTCCAACGTTTTCCTTCAATTGATGATCCCAGAAGCATCGTGGGATCATGAGAAAGCATTTCCCCACAACAATTGAATCAAACACAGCCCCAAACTCCACGACTCAGCCTCGATTTCTTCCTCTGTCACGAAGCTCGATCAGAGCCAAAACTGCACCATTCCTTCTCGTTTTTGATGTGGATCGACTCGTCTCAACCTCAGGAAGATGTTTGTAACCTCCAATTCGATCATCACAGCCCAATTCCTTCAATTTGATTTTCCCTCCCAAAACTCAATTTTTCGAATTCACAGTTCCTCCTCACTGCCACTCTCTCGTGTTTACCCAGTTGAAATCACCCTCAAATTGCTCACAAATTCACACTCTCAGGTTCAGCAATAGGAGAGGAATTGGTTGGGAGAGTGTTGGATTTGGTTGTACACGGTTAAGGAAAATACAAATGGAATTAATGGAAATTAAAATGATTAATTAATTAATTAATAAATATTAAAACATCATAATGATGTTTCCCCTAAGACAAGGATTCTGGTTTCAAGGGATGAGTGACACTTGTCACTCATCCAGGTGTGTAGGGTCAACGGTCACTATTCATTATTATATTATTATTTTAATCCCGGCCTCGGTTCGTTAGTTCGTTTCTTGACCATAACGTCGTCGTCGGATCTCCGATTTCGGCATGCCGCCTGTCGTTGGATTCGTATAGACGATACCTACGTAACGGTCCTTGGCCCTCGCCCATCGGACCTCCCGGTCAAAAAGTCAACATTTGGCCCCTAATAAGCCAAATTACCAAAATGCCCCTCAACTTCCGAACACCATAACTTTCTCTACGAATGTCGGAATCGAACGTGCCACCTGTCTATAAACTCGTGACGTCCCGAACTACGTCACGGTCATCGGTCAAAGTCCATTTGACCGCCCGAACAAAAAGTCAACATTTTGCCCACGACTAGGGGCAAAACGGTCATTTTGCACATTTTGTCCGATTCCGCCCTACTAACCACCGTTCAACCTCGCTAATCAAGATTAGTCACTAAACTAATCCCGGAATTCGGGACGGGTCGTTACAACCTTCCCTCCTTAATAAATTTCGTCCTCGAAATTCCAACCGATCTAATCTCAACGTACTTCCGTCCTTAATATGTTTCGCTCTCGAAACTCGATTACCCTGATTCCACGAACACCCCGTGGAAAGTGGAATCGACCACGCAACACGTGTACACCCGCACACCAACTAACCAGGCAAAACTTGTCTGCACTCTACGTACCACTAATACTCAAAACGCAACGACTACATTCGACCCCGTCGAATGACTGAAACTACTTGTTTCGAATTTGACACCACTTGTCAAATCAACCATCTCGTTGACGCAACAACTCGACGGTTCCTTTCCCACTCCCACTAGGAGTCAGCTGACCCCACTCAACAATCTATGTTGACACATCCTGACAAACTGTCACCACACAGTTGTTGTCAGTCGAAAACTGACACTAGACTCACTCGTGGCTACACATGCCACCAACGTACTCGACTCACCAATATCCTTACCGACATTTCACACGACCTGTGTGTAATTAAACACATCGGAATTACCATGACCCATTGCATAGTAATGTCCGGTCCACAACCAATCCCATGGTATCGGAACCAATCCGACTACCAACACGTTCACCGACACACCTCGGGTATATCCCGTATACCGTAACTAGACATCACAAGTCTACAAGGTATTGTACCTCGAACCATGTACGAAGTACACACATCTACCTAATAACCAGACTACAACCGCCTAGGTCATAGCCGAACGCGTTCCAACAATGGAGTACGTTTGCCCAATCCAGCATGAGACAAAACGAAACTCCACCCAACATCTAGTTCCAATTCCGAATCCAAATCCGCAAGTTCGTAAGAAATCCCGGATCCAAACCCAGACATCACAGTTTAACTCATTTCCAAATCCGAATCCGAAATCATTATTCCGTAAGCTAGCATTTGGAATAACCATTCCGTACCCAAACCCAGAAATATACTTTCAAGTTCCAAAATCGAATCCTGAATCGTCACCCAGATATTCGATTCCAAATCCCGAAATCTCGTTCACATTTACCAAGACACACCAAAACCGAACCTATCGGTTACCCGTTCAATACACTTGATTGACTTCATAGGGAAGCCAATCCAACCTCCACACGTCTAAGGTTGACAAAATTCAACTACCTTGAAAACCTAGTCACCCGAGTAGAATACCCTACGGGCCCTTCGAAAAGAAGTTCAATCCCGTCATTTACGACTCACGTACCAAGGTAAGAGTGATATACTCTCCCCCTATCTGAATCATCAAGATCACGACCCAGATAGACACTGTCCCTGACAATAACGTCAAAATCCTAGATCGCCACAACGATCGACAACCGACGCCCACAACTAGACAGATCAGTCAACGACGAGACACGTCGAGACTGCGGATTCTCACGGATTACCTTGTATCAGTCCTTGTCATTCCACCTAGGAAAAACCAAGGACGATCCAAAATGATGACGTCAAAACTCATCCGACGTGGATGCAACAAAACTCACTGCACTCACCACGCCATGTACCGCAACATTGTCTGCCACCAAGCAGAAAATGAAAAATCTCGTTTACCTAATTTCGAACACGTAGCTCCTCCTAATGACCTCGCAATTACACCTGACCCACCAACCAATACACGCTCAACGTACAGGTAACTACAGTCAATGTCTGCCAGGGCAGAAAATGATATGTCGACCCCAAGGACTTCGGAATACCAATCACCAAAAACGAGCACCACTCTCGTTCCCCAATCACAACTCTCCTTGACACTAAGGTTCCTACCTCCTCAATTCACTTGGACAACCCCGTGTCCACAATCAATCCGCTATTGTTCCGTTCGCACATCCCGACCTTTACAGGTTCAACACTCGGTTTCCCAAGTTCTCAATTACAAATTCCTACCTTTATACCACTAATGGTTTTCCTCGTCTTTTCCAGTTTTAATCATTTCCATGTACATTTTTGGGATATTTAAAAACATAAAATCGCACAAATTTTGGAGTTGCCAACAACTCCCCAAATCCACTAATCATCCCAAAATTCCTTAAGTCTTAATTATACCATTTTAATCCACTCATCACTGGTTATCTCACCACTATTGGGACTTATCCCAACACAGCACAATCTTAACTGGATCCCATCCAGTCCATCCCTCAACCATTACCGAATCTCAAAGACCGAACATATGTTCATCATGACGGAGTCACACCCAATTTGTGGCTCATCGTCAACACCATTACCGACACTAGCACCAGCGCGAGTACCAGCACCAACACTCTATCAACATCACTAGTATCAGCACACATGCATCCATACTAGCATCAGCACAAAAGTACCAACCCCGCAAACATCCATACTGCACACCGTGTGCAAATACGACAACCCTGAATCTCCGTTCATATGGAACGACGATCCCGTACCTCACGACTATGGGTACCACTATTCTGACAATCCCTATCAGGAAAATGAACGTTCCCCGAACGTCCCCTGATCCCCAAGTATCAGAACCATACCAATTACCCTCGATAGCCAGTCATCTCCATATGACTTCCGACTAACTGTCATTGCTATCGAGATCCGCATCCACACATCACACCAATACCCGATCCAACACGGGATTTCATAATTTATTTCAGAACCGTATCCGTACATCGAATCCCATAGTTCTGCCTAAACTCACCAGAGCCATCCACATGGTCATCCATGACCTCAGCCACTTCTCGCAGCACAAGTTCTCACCCGCTAATCACAATTAAGGTTTACCTTTTTAATACTAGGGTTCCACAATCACACCCTATGGTTCAACCGAACCAAACAGCTCTCCGTAATATAAAATTCACAACCTGACCGACCCCGCGGTCTAGACATCAAATAGACATCAAATCTAATCCTACCATCCCATCAACGTGGGTTCCACCACTAGGTCATCGGCCAACTCCGATGAACCAACATCCCTCACACTAGAAACCACCACAAGGGTTCACATTTTAGACCATTACTCACATGAGGTTCCCCGAACCTAGCTGCACCTAGCAGCACAACAATCCAATATCACATGACCGAACCGACGGTCCCACTATACTAGTTCACCACAATCAACCCCACTTGGGTCGAATCACATTAACGCACGGCGTATCGGGCCAATCGCACTCCATCCACTATCCAAACCCAAAAACTATCTATCAGGTTGATAACGAATTGCAACCCAATGAGACATCACACCCTCGACCTGCGCGCACAAATAGAGCAACCATGCTCTGATACCAAGTTGACAGGACCCATCCCAATCCCCCCGGGATTACCGTGGAATGTGCCCTGCTCCCGTCCAACAAGGGGTGTCAGACAAGGGATAACCAAGAGCTACTGCCCAAACGGGCCATCCAGAGTGCGCAAGGACCGATGGAGGAGGTGTGCAATGTCTCAGTCTCTGCTGCAATCGCATCCGTAATCAACCTGAAGGGCATTAAAACCAAAAGCTGTGAGTGGACAAAAACCAATAAGTTTACCAAATACATTTATAAGACATTTATGCCCTCCAATAAAAACGTATGCATGCCACCAAAAACCAGTAACCAAAACGTTTGCTCAACCGAGCCATTAGGGCCTTAGCCCAAAAACCGTTAACCAAAAACCAAGTGTGGGAACTCAGCCCAAAACCGTGGAATACCACCACCATACATATTAAAACCATGTGGGTCACCACCCACTACCATAAATGAACATTAATTCATTAAAATCACACAATCATAAATCCACCCGGAAAGCCATTTCATTAATTCATATTTTACCATTACCATCACCAGCATCCCTGATGCTAGACGTCCCTGACGTCATGTCTCACGGTTTCATAAGCTACGCGTGCTGCCCGGGGTCTCTCCGGGTCCATATATCTGACATCCCTGATGTCTGACGTCCCTGACGTCAATCATAGCAATCCTGCTCCTGAGTCATCATACGGTCCGGCTGCTCCGTATAATGACCCCTCGCAGGCAATGCACCGTGACTTCCCCAGTGTCCCAGACATCTGGAGGAGACCATCATATATCCTTGTATCCAGATGGTATATGGAAAACAGTTTTATTAAATCCTTTTATCACATTATTACCATTGGGCCCTGCCCGAAATTTACATAAAACCACATAATTCCATTTAGGGTCCCTGACCCAAAATCACCATTATAAAATATAGGGTCCCTGACCCGAAATCACATTTATTATCCAACTGGGCCTCATGCCCGATTTTATAAACCACTGGGCCCACGGCCCGATTTGTAAACCAACTGGGCCCGCAGCCCGACTTATAAACCCACTGGGCCCACGGCCCGAATTCACAAATCAACTGGGCCCCTGGCCCGATAATATAACTCAAATGGGTCTCAGCCCGATTTCATACCAACTGGGCCCCTGACCCGATTTCATTAACCAACTGGGCCCCCGGCCCGATTCTCAAATGGACTCCAAGTCCGAAATTTCCAAAACAAGTGGGCCTCAAGCCCGAGTTCATATTTCCAATTTCAAAACCATTTCATCATATTATTTATTTAACCACAAGCACACAAAACCACCAATAAACCGTTAATCCCGATATATGTGAAATACGGAAAACACCTCGAAATACGTGCAACATATCCAAAATCAATGCTCACAAATACCATCATAGAAATCATGTATATAAACCATATAACACATTTAAGCATGCATAGGATTTATAAAACCAAAGTCCACTCACAGACCGTTTTAACCGTGTGCCTCGATACGCGTGCCACCGGCCCTCCCGGGCCACACCACTATCACCGGGACTCCCAATCCTGTCCAAATTACATTAGAGGGTCACTAACCTCATCATTAACATCCTATCAAAGTCCCGTAATTTTCCCGAATTTTTACTTATTTTTAAACTTAATTAAAAACCTTCGGACATCCCGAACACTATCGAGACGGTGTCCGATCGACACGAAACCGATTCCAAAATATCCGTTACATTAAATAGGACAGAAGTCATGTTGACCTTACCTCGAGATCCGTGCCCACGCGCCGTCACGCGCCGCCGTGAGTGGCTGCGCGTGAAACTCACGCGCCTGCTACAGTGTCACCAGCCCAACCCGTTTGTCTGGTAAACGGGTCCAATTCACCCGCGACACAACCCGGTTCCAATCCTGCCAATTCGATCCTAATTCCTTCAATTGATCAATCCATTAGCTTCGTTTTAAGTCCAATTATAAGTCTGTAAACTCAATTACACAATTCCTTACCCAGATTCCCACGATTCGATGATGATCCACGAAGAACACCCGGTCACTGTTCAATCATGGAAGTCCCTCAATTGATGCAGGTTTCATCCAATTGATGATTCCAGAAGCATCAATGGACCATGAGGAACAATTCCCCCACATCAATTGCATCAAACCGGTGCTCAAACGTCACGACTCAAACTCGAGCACCGTCACTGTTCAACAATGGAGTTCTGCCATTCTCCAACGTTTTCCTTCAATTGATGATCCCAGAAGCATCGTGGGATCATGAGAAAGCATTTCCCCACAACAATTGAATCAAACACAGCCCCAAACTCCACGACTCAGCCTCGATTTCTTCCTCTGTCACGAAGCTCGATCAGAGCCAAAACTGCACCATTCCTTCTCGTTTTTGATGTGGATCGACTCGTCTCAACCTCAGGAAGATGTTTGTAACCTCCAATTCGATCATCACAGCCCAATTCCTTCAATTTGATTTTCCCTCCCAAAACTCAATTTTTCGAATTCACAGTTCCTCCTCACTGCCACTCTCTCGTGTTTACCCAGTTGAAATCACCCTCAAATTGCTCACAAATTCACACTCTCAGGTTCAGCAATAGGAGAGGAATTGGTTGGGAGAGTGTTGGATTTGGTTGTACACGGTTAAGGAAAATACAAATGGAATTAATGGAAATTAAAATGATTAATTAATTAATTAATAAATATTAAAACATCATAATGATGTTTCCCCTAAGACAAGGATTCTGGTTTCAAGGGATGAGTGACACTTGTCACTCATCCAGGTGTGTAGGGTCAACGGTCACTATTCATTATTATATTATTATTTTAATCCCGGCCTCGGTTCGTTAGTTCGTTTCTTGACCATAACGTCGTCGTCGGATCTCCGATTTCGGCATGCCGCCTGTCGTTGGATTCGTATAGACGATACCTACGTAACGGTCCTTGGCCCTCGCCCATCGGACCTCCCGGTCAAAAAGTCAACATTTGGCCCCTAATAAGCCAAATTACCAAAATGCCCCTCAACTTCCGAACACCATAACTTTCTCTACGAATGTCGGAATCGAACGTGCCACCTGTCTATAAACTCGTGACGTCCCGAACTACGTCACGGTCATCGGTCAAAGTCCATTTGACCGCCCGAACAAAAAGTCAACATTTTGCCCACGACTAGGGGCAAAACGGTCATTTTGCACATTTTGTCCGATTCCGCCCTACTAACCACCGTTCAACCTCGCTAATCAAGATTAGTCACTAAACTAATCCCGGAATTCGGGACGGGTCGTTACACTACGTCAACCGACCATGAACGTCACGATCCCCGATCGTCACGATGTCCAGGGTCCACAACATCACAATCCCGATCCACATCGGGATCCACATAAACTCACTCAGCTAACAATCCACCTGATGACCCAAGACAAATCACGGGTCCACCAACCAATACACGATCAGTGTACTAGTGGCAACCAACAACATCTACATCATCAACATCATCTACCATCATCAATCATGGTAGAATCCGAGAAGTCACCCTAATGACTTCGAAATACCCATTACCAATGCGGAAAGCCCGCATTCCACTCGTCACCTCAATCGCAACCTCTCGCGATTCCGAAGTTCCAACAAGATTGGAAACAACATACCCGGACATCAACCACGTGTCCCCTAACCAATTTAACTCTATCTGAGATCCACTCCCGAACCACAGATACCGAACATATACGTAACTCGATGGAGTCACATCCCGACTTTTGACTCACCGTCATCACAATCACCGGCACCAGCACCAACGTACTATCACCTGTCAGCATAAGCACAAAGTGTTCGAATCAGACAACCTTGGATCTCGGTTCATGCCGAGCGACGATCCCATACCTCTACTCGAAAAGGAGAAACTCTGCCTCCCTCGTACCCAACAACTCTGGGTACAGTCACCCCAACAACTCATACGCGAAAAGGAAACGTCCCCTGAACGTCCCCGTCTCAATCTGCGACCCACTCAGCCGTAACCGAGTCGAATCCAGAATCATTGCTCGTACATATGCGTTACTCACGCACCACGTATCATCGTCACGACTGACAATCCCATCGTCACAATCGTCATGGTAACCTGAGTCTACTCGACCTGATAAGACCTCGACTACGTCCATCATTAGTAGCGTCTGCCACAACCTCGCACAGAGCTAACTACCAGACATCTCGATATCCAGACTCCGCATCCAACGGAATCAACCGCCTGTACCAACTACTCGGTATCCCCGCTCCGGGATTCCATCGACAAGTACCAACCCTGATGACTTGTCCAACCAATCTCTAACCAGTCGTAACTCGACTAAACCAATGTCGTCTACCAGGTCGCCCATGACCTTAGCTGCACCAACAATCCATCACAACTGAAGTAGTACGACAACCAACTAGGCTTAACCAATAAATATAACCTCGACTGCGAATTGCAGTTCCATCAAAAGCTGACATGACTAGACCGACTAACGAACCCAAATCCGAATAGTCGTCAAAGTCACACCACTCGCCAACTCACATTTCTGAACCATACACCCTAAAGTAGGGTTCCACGATCATACCTAGAGTTCCTCAGAACCCAACTGCTAACTGCAGTATAATCCAAAATCTGACCATCCACGTGGTCTTAACATCGAAAAGACGTCAATCCAATCCTACCATCAATCCAACTAGGATTCCTCGAATCCGGATGCTCCCAATAGCATAGCCACCAAACACAACAAGATCCGACCATCGAATGGTCACAACACCAAACTACCGTCAAAATGATCCTACGACGTCGTGAAGACGATCCCAACTAACCGTCTCACGATCCAACGTTAACGTAATAGTACATTCACCATTCGTAAGGTTCCACACTGTCAGCCATGACAGAACTATGGCAACCCCGTCATCCAATGCAGAACCAAGAAATCCTACGATACATTCCTACTAACTATCGTATCGGCATCCCACTATCAGGTTGACCACGAACTGTAGCCCATTGAGATATCACATCCTCGACCTGCGTACGGAGTATCGCGCAAAATACGCTCCGGAATTCAGAGTAACATGAGCAACACTGCTCTGATACCACGTTGACAGGACCCATCCCAATCCCCCCGGGATTAGTGCGGGATGACCCTGCTCCCGTTTGACACGAAGTGTCAGACAAGGGATATTTCCGACCTTTGCCCTCCCAGGCTATCAGAGTACGCCAGGATCCGGAGGAGGTATGTGATATCTCGGTCTCTACTACAGTCCATATCCGCTGTCAACCTGAAGGGCAGTCAAAAAATTAAAAGCTGTGAGTGGACAAAATAAGAGTTTATAAAAACATTTCATAAGAAAGACATTTGTACCCTTCACTAAAAAGCATGCATGCATTCGAAAACCATTTATCTAGAAAAACCATAATGAAATCAAGTACATGGGCCACTGCCCAAATCCATAAGGGACTCAGCCCAAATCATAAGAAACTAACCATACGGGCCACTGCCCAAAACCTGTGTAAACACACATCATATATCATATATAGCATACATCACATATACATATAATTCACGCAACCAATCCTGTCACGGTTTCCAAAGCTACGCGCGTACTACCCAGGTCTCAATCCGAGTCTTCTCAAAGTCAAGATCAATGTCTGCAGACCACTGACCCTACCCGAGGTAATAGTAATCATAGCCTTCCTGAGAGTAAGGAACCCAACTGGGGGGTGACTTCACTCAGTCGGTGCTCCGTGACTACTCCGGGGTCCACCCAGGCCAACGACCCTCCCCGGAGGAGATAATAGAACAAGTAAAGGAAGATAGATGAACATATATATACATAACATAAACATTCATGCCTGGTTCCCCTGAACCGTCATGATCCATAACATCCATTCCATGCACGGGTCCTATAAACCGTCATGTACCATAATGACCTGACAAATGTTCATGCCAGTTCCCATAAACCGTCATGAACCACAATGACCTTTCCAGAGTTCATGTCGGTTCCCATAAACCGTCATGAACTTGGAAATCCATCTAGGGTCCCTGACCTGAAATCATCAGTGTAAAACAACTGGGTCTCGTGCCCGAACATATGACTCAACTGGGCACCGCGCTCGATATCTAAGGGTCAGTCACGACTCCGATCATAGTGATGCGTGCAACCATCCATCCAGGACCGCCCTCAATCCTGGTATGTCGCCGTGAACGTATCAACTGACGCGACCACCACAAGATCATGGTGTACTCATCACCGATCGATATCCTGAACCGTCAGCACTCCGAAGTCGAGCCTCCCCAGGCTGCCCGACCACGAATCGTGCATCGTGACCTCTCCGGAAGGAACACATCCCAATCCGGAGGCGAGCGTCGTATCATTGATCGTCGTACACATAACACCCGCCGCGACCACGATTTAGACCCGAAGGTCGTAACTGGAGTCATATGCCCGAGACAAAACCAAATGGGTCTCATACCCTAGTTTATCCTTTTGAAATCCAAAACCATTTCATTTAGACCAATAAAGAAATACAAACCCGTATAGGCACCATATAGGGCCGAAACCTCGAAATACGTGCCTATACGAAATCACATACAAATGCACCCATGGCATCATCAAACATGTATGAAAACATATAATAAACATTTATGCATGCACCAATTCAGAAAACAAGGTCCACTCACAGACCGTCTGAGCTGCCGCCTCGATTTGTGTGCCATAGGCTCTCCCGAGCCGATCACTGTCACCGGGACTCCCAAACCTTTCCAAATCGTAATAGAAGGTTACTAACTACCTTATTAACCTCCTACCAAAGCCCCGTAATTTTCCCGAACTTTTAACTATTTTTAAACCGACCCTAAACCTTCCGACATCCCGAAAACTATCGAAACGATGTCCGAATGATACAAAACTAGTCCCAAAATGTTCGTTACATCGAATAGAAGATTTGATATGTTGAACACTTCCCCAAATTATGGCCCACGCGCCCGCACGCTCTCCTAGAAGGGCCAAGTTACTATTCATCATCAACCTTGGAAAACCGATTTTTCCTGGTTTTCTTGGACCAGTCCGCACTGTGCTGAAACCGGACCGGTTTTTCGGCGTTCCTCCGTCCTCATTTTCGGTCCGTTTGCTCCCATTTTAATTCCTAAATTCCTATTTCTTCATTTCCTATCTAACCCAATTCATTAAACTAGCTAAAACCGCACAAAACCCATGGTTTAATTATGAACCAAACGGTTCAATATTTCCAAAACTCACCCACGGCTGCCCAGCCGTCCAACCACCATAGAAACCTTCCTAAAAATATCCTAGCAACCTATTTGATTCATTAAAACCATCAAAATTGAACCATAACAAGAAAAATGGAATTTGGATCGAAAACGGACTAACCGGGTACCCGCACGGGTTCGTCCCTTCCAACCGCCGTTCACGGCGGCCCTGGCCATCCAGGCCGGCCACCTCAACTCCCTCAGCCTCCTGGTCCTCTGTTGTAACGACCCGTCCCAAATTCCATGATTAGATTAGTGACTAATCACGATTAGTGAGGCTAATCCGTGATTAGTAGAGCGAAATCGGACGACGATGAGAAATGACCGTTTTGCCCCTGGTGGTGGCAAAACGTTGACTTTTCGATCGGGCGGTCAAATGGACTTTGACCGATGACCGTGACGTAGTTCGTGACGTCACGAGTTCATAGACAGGTGGCACGTTCAATTTCGACGTTCGAGTAGGAAGTTATGACGTTCGGAAGTTTAGGGGCATTTTGGTAATTTGGGTGAATAAATGGTCAAAAGTTGACTTTTTGACCGGGAGGTCCGATGGCCGAGGACCGAAGACCGTTACGTAGATGGGGACGATACGAATCCGTAGACAGGCGGCACGTCGAATTCGGACGTTCGGCGGCGAAGTTACGGTTCACGGAAGTTCCAAGTTACTATTTACGGTGACACGTTTTACGAGACAGAAAGTACCGTTTGTCTTTAGTGAGCCCAGTTGCTTTTCAGCAACCAATGGATGAGTGACACTTGTCACCCATCCACTGGTTACCATCCCACATACATGCATCAAACCCTTCCCCGTTCATCCATTTCTCCCATTTTTCCCAAACCAACCCGATCACCATTTCTCACCCAAACACCAAACCCTTCCCTTGTGACCATAACTGAGACCAGAGGGTGAGAGAGGAGGACTAAGGATGGCAGCAGGTGGCTGGAACCGCCGTGGGCGGTGGTGGGAACCCAGAACCCGAGCGGGTACCCGGTAAGCCCATTTTCAATTTTTGTGTGGATTTTGTTGTTATGGGTCGATTTGGACGATTGGTTTGAGTTAAATAGGTTGCTAGGGAGTTGTTAGAGAGGTTTTGGTGGTGGTTGGACGTCAGGGAAGCCCTGGGAGGTTTCGGGAAAATTGAACCGTGAGGTTCAAAATTGAACCGGTCGGATTTCGAAGGTTTTAGGTAGTTTTGTTAATTGGGTTAGATAGGAAATGAAGAAATAGGAATTTAGGAATTGGAATGGAAGCAAACGGACCAAAATGAGGGAGTCGGAGCAATGGACCGGTTACGCCGGTCCAAGTTGCAGGAAAAACCGGACCGGACCGGTTCAGACCGGTCTGACCAATGTAGGGGATGACAGGTGACGTCATCCTGCTGACGTCATCATGTCAGGGATGACATCAGCATTGTCAGATCTGACAATGTCAGCTGACATGTCAGAAAATGGCCAATAGGAGTGCGACACGTGTCACATGTCAGTGCACAGTCAGCACTGACATGTCAGTGACGTGGCCCAATCAGGGGCTGACACGTAGCACTGACGTGGACTAGTGCCATGATGACACGTGGCACATGTCAGACTGCCACGTGGCACTGACAACACAGTGATGTGGACCAATGGGAGCATGACACGTGGCACCTGTCAGAGTCTGACATGTCAGACCTGACAGCTGTCAGATGACGTCATGCTGACGTCAGCGATGACGTCAGCAGGTACTGTAGCTGGCGCGTGAAGCCCACGCGCAGCCACTTCAGGCGGCGTGTGAGGGCGCGTGGCAGGGAATCTGGGGAAAGTTCTAACATACGAAATTTTCTATTCGATGTAACGAACATTTTGGGACTAGTTTCGTGTCGATCGGACACCGTCTCGATATGTTTCGGGGCATCGGAAGGTCTAGGGTAGGTTTAAAAATAGTTAAAAATACGGGAAAATTACGGGGCTTTAGTGGGAGGTTAATTAAATAGTTAGTAACCTTCTATTACGATTTGGATAGGTTTGGGAGTCCCGGTGATGGTGATTGGCTCGGGGAGCCGTATGGCACGCAAATCGAGGCGGCAGCTTGGACGGTCTGTGAGTGGACCTTGTTTTCTAAATTGGTGCATGCATAAATGTTTATTATATGTTTTATTACTTGTTTGATGATGCCATGGGTGCATTTGTATGTGATTACGTGTAAGCACGTATTTCGAGGTTTCGGCCTTATACGGTGCTTATATGGGTCGGTATTTCTTTATTGATTTAAATGAACTAGATTTGAATTTCAAAAGGATAAACTCGGGTATGAGACCCATTTGGTTTTGTCTCGGACATATGACCTCAGATTCCGGGCACGGTGCCCAGCTGATGTCCTATGTTCGGGCACGAGACCTAGTCACTTTACGATTTTGATTTCAGGTCAGGGAACCTTAAATGGATTCCCAGGTTCATGACGGTTTATGGGAACCGGCATGAACCCGTGTTATGGTATCGTGGTTCATGCCGGTTTATAGGAACCGGCATGAACCCTTGTTGGTTATTACGGTTCATGACGGTTTATGGGAACCGGCATGTTACCTCGGTTATGTTATTACGGTACATGACGGTTTATGGGAACCAGCATGCTACCTGGTTATGTTATTACGGTACATGACGGTTTATGGGAACCGGCATGTTACCTTGGTTACGGATATTATGGATCATGACGGTTCAGGGGAACCGGTCATGAATGTTTATGTTATGTATACATATGTTCATCTACCTTCCTTTACTTCTATTATCTCCTCCGGGGAGGGTCGTTGGCCTGGGTGGACCCCGGAGTAGTCACGGAGCACCGACTGAGTGGAGTCACCCCCCAGTTGGGTTCCTTACTCTCAGGAAGGCTATGGTTACTATTACCTCGAGTAGGATCAGTGGTCTGCGGACATTGACCTTGACTTTGAGAAGATTCGGATTGAGACCCGGGTAGCACGCGCGTAGCTTTGGATACCGTGACAGGATTGGTTGTGTGACTTATATGTATATATGATATATGATATGTGGTGTGCACAGGTGTGCACAGGATTTGAGCAGTGGCTCGTGTACTTGGTTTCTTTATGGTTTGGGGCCGAGTCCCTCATGGATTTGGGCAGTGGCCCGTATGGTCGTTTTCATTGTGGTCCTTTCGACCTTGGTTTATATCTGCTTTGGGCTTAGTCCCACATATGGTTTGTTTTGGATAAATGGTTTTCGAATGCATGCATGCTTTTTAGTGGAGGGTACAAATGTCTTTTATGAAATGTTTTTATAAACTTTTGTTTTGTCCACTCACAGTTTTTAATGTTTTGACTGCCCTTCAGGTTGACATCGGATGTGGACTGTAGCAGAGACCGAGATATCACATGCCTCCTCCGGATCCTGGCGTACTCTGATAGCCCGGGAGGGCAAAGGTCGGAAATATCCCTTGTCTGACACTCCATGTCAGACGGGAGCAGGGTCATCCCACGTTAATCCCGGGGGGATTAGGATGGGTCATGTCATCTGTCCTGGCCTTGGGTGAAATTTGGATGGGTTTGGGTTGCAAGGATGGGAGGAAAAGGGTGAGATCGGGTGAATGGTTTTGAATGAGGAAAACACGGTGCATGAATGAAATATGGTGTCCATTGGATGGGTGACACTTGTCACTCATCCATTGGGCATCAGGACAAATATCTGGGCCCACTAGAGTCCAAAGGTGAACTCGTCTCGTAATTCATGCAATAGTGCACTCGAACTTCCGTGAACCGTAACTTCGTCGTCGAACGTCCGAATTCGACGTGCCGCCTGTCTATGGATTCGTATCGTCCTTTTCTACGTATCGGTCTTCGGCCCTCGGCCATCAGACCTCTTGGTCAAAAAGCCAACATTTGCCCCTTTTTAACCAAAATTACCAAAATGCCCATAAACTTCTGAACGTCATAACTTCCTCCTCGAATGTCGGAATTGAACGTGCCACCTGTCTATGAACTCATGACGTCACGAAGTACGTCACGGTCATCGGTCAAAGTCTATTTGACCGCCCGATTGAAAAGTCAACGTTTTACCCGCGCTAGGGGCAAAACGGTCATTTCGCATCGTTCGTCCGATTTCGCCCAACTAATCACGGATTAGCCTCACTAATCGTGGTTAGTCACTAATCTAATCCTGGAATTAGGGACGGGTCGTTACAGTTTGTCCTTTAATCAATTATCCTTTTAAATTTTATTTGAACTAATTTTTCATCTAAATAGCATGAAATACCAATTTTTCTCTATAGTCACTTTTTATCTAAATTTATTTTGGGTTAAATTAACACATTTCCAATAAAATTAAGAAAAATAATAAATACGATCGATATTTAGTAACCTAGCTACATGTGGTTTTATAGAAGATAAATTAAATAAGATGTGAATAATTAAACATTGTACTTAGCTAGCCCTCGACATTGGGTCGGATCGGGCCGGGCTTATTAAATAATTTTTAAATTTGTAGGCTGGGTCGAACGGGCTTAATGACATAAAAAAGAGCCCACGGGCTTTTATCGGGTCAGATTTATATTGGGCTTTTCGAGTCGGGCCTATTAAGCCCACTTGGATTGGGTTTACGCGGGCTTTTGTAATAAACTATGTCTCAAATTTTAAAGTTACAAAAAAATATATGCAAGAAAAAAAATATTAATAATGAAAAAAAATACTCAAGGGTGCAAAAACGTGGCCTCGTTAAAATAAAATACTCAATGGTGCAAAAACGTTGGGCCTATTAAGTAGGTGGATGAGTGGTTAGGGTTTGTATTAGGTATTGGGTATTGGGCTTTTTAAAATAAATTAGGTGGGCTTGGGGTTGAGATTTGGGTTTGGGTTGAAATATTATTATTAAGAATGAGTTGAGTATTAATTTTTAAATAATAAGTATTTTATATTTTCGGGCTTATGGACAGGGTTTATTACGGACGGGTCAGGTTGGGCTTACCGGGTTTTATCTGGCTCGGGCCTATCGGGTTTGAACACCATAAGCCCAAGCCCAGCCGGCTAACTATCGGGTCGGGCCGGCCCACGGCCCATAGCAAGTCGGAACCGGATTTTTGTCCATCGAGCTTATCGGGCCCCCATAGGTTCATGAACCTTTTGGACCAAATGATGAGGTGTATACTTAGCTCCACATTGACTATTAATAATTTCAAAGAATACTTTGTTTCCTTTTTTTTTTTCCAAATAAAGAAAAATGAGTTTTTTTTAAAGCTAAATGAAATTAAGAAAAATGAGTTGAATAAAAGTTTTAACTTTGTAGAGAGCAATAATTACGGTTTATAAAAATAATTTTGTGTTTTTTTAAATGGCACTAGTAATCAAGTAGCAAGCTCATTACAACGTTGGTCATATATATAGACAGACAAAATATGAGAGAAGATAAGCGTCACTTATTCTAATAAATATAAGCAGACAAAATGCAACCACCCAAGTACAATCCAAAAAGAAATGACAAAACCAGCATTTATTATTGGATATATATACACGCCTACCTACTCGTCCTATGGTCAATACCAATAGGTTCTAAATTTATAAATAAATAGAATTGTTGATTTTCTTAATGGTATTTACTCCGTCATATGTAAACATTAAATTAAAGATTTTTTTGGAGACCTCGAAATCTATTTACGGAGAAGAGGAAAAATTCCCTATAAAAAATGACTATATTATTGGTATTCGAACGTTAAGATTCTTATCAACAGAATTAGACCATCTTAGCAATTAAGAAGTCACTATAAGTACGTATATTAATTGTTTTCAAATTGAGTAATGTTATTTGGACACACTAAATTGATTGACACACTTAATGTGGTAATCACGGAATGGTGAAGTGGGGTGCACCAAGCAATTTAATTTATTAAACTAACATATCTATTTATTTCCACAATAAGTGTGATTAAATATGATCAATTTAGTGTCTCTAAATACTCTTTTAAAATAATCGTTTGGCTTAACCAAACCATCAGCAGTTTATTGACTTTTTGTAACAATGATATTTCCATCATCTTCAAGTAACAATTCTGATTAAGACACTTATATAAAAGATGTTTAATAATTAAATTATATTAAGGGTATGTTTGGATAAGAAATTTTAAAGTTTTAGAGAATTTAGATTATATTATAAAGAAATATTACTAAAGAAAGATAAAATATAGATAATGTAAGTAGGTAGTTAGTAAATAGTAAAAAAACACATATATCATATGCGTATAAGAACATATCTAATGGTAAAGTAAGAGAAATGGGCTAAGGATAATATTTAGCCCCTTAAATAACACTGCTCAAGATATTTTTTCTATGACAGTTTGCTGTGTTTCTAATGAGGAGGAGTAAGGGATAAAAATTCAATTTTTTTGTGAATTATTTTTTTAAAATAATAATATATAACTCTTATAATTTGTCTAAAATATAATTTAATTCTACTTTATTTTACTTAAATTATATAGATATAAAAAATAATAACTATACATTACCATAACAATTTTTTTTTATTTTATAAAATTTGATTGCAATAAAAATAATGCAAATCTAATAAAAAAAATATAACTCTATTAATTTTAAATTAATAAATATAAAAAATATAAAATTTGATGTGTGATCAACTCAGGCCATGAGAGAGACCAGACTAACCCCCATGGTAATTCCCAACCTAGCCCAGCCCCAGCCTAGCCTTAACCATTAAAAAGTCAAAGTTCAACTAGTATGCTGCCCAATCCTGAGCAAATAAGCCGTATTAGTTTTGTTCTAACAAACTACCAAATAAGATATTTATAAAGTAACATCTCTATAAATAGAAATTTACAAATTGAAACGTTTTGTATTTAATAATTTACGAATCCTTAAAATTTTAAAACTTCATAAATATAATTAATTTTTTGTAAATTTGATGGAATTTGAAGTTAGTCATGGAAATAGTTTTGGCAGAAGCTTTTATCTAAAGAGGAGCAGAAGCTTTTATCTAAAGAGGAGCAGAAGCCGACATGAAGCGCATAGAAAGAGCAGCTGTAGAGAGACTGTATCGCAGGCAATTGCAGTTGCAGCGCGGAAGGACAAAAACAAATAAAATCACGTGGGCTATTCCTACATATAACAAAAGAGTGACTATCAGCATGACGTCCCCAGCTTCAATTGTTATTTTGCGCACGCGTTTTCCATGCCGCTTTTCTCTCCGCACCTTTCAATATCCGTCAAACACCCCCCCAATATATATATATATATTATCAATCCACCACACTCAGCTCAAAGCCTCAACTCAACTCTCACCCACTGCCCCCTTCACCTAATCTAAATTCATTATAAAATCCACCCCCCTTCTTCCTTCCCCTACCCGCTTCATCTCCATTCTCATCTTTCCCTCCATCTCTTACTTTCTCTGTCTAAAACAAAATATGACTACTACTACTAATTTGGAGTCTATTTCTAGCACCTTCTGCATCATCTTCTTCTCCTTCACTGCCCTCTTTTCTTTATTTTCCCTTCTTATTTACATCATCAGGCTCCACCTCTGGTGCAACTGCCATGTTTGCCGCAGCTTCTTGACCTCCAGCTGGACTCAAGATTTCGACAATCTCTCTGACTGGTACACTCACCTCCTCAAAAAATCCGACACCGGCACCGTCCACGTCCACGTCCTCGGCGCCGTCATCACCTCCAACCCCGACAACGTGGAGCACATCCTCCGAACCAACTTCCACAACTACCCAAAAGGGAAACAGTTCACCACAATCCTCGGTGATCTTTTGGGCCGCGGAATCTTCAATTGCGACGGCGACTCGTGGCACTTCCAGCGTAAAATGGCAAGTTTGGAGCTCGGCAGCGTGTCGGTCCGCTCTTACGCTCCTCGAGATCGTCACTGCTGAAATCCACTCCCGGCTAATTCCGTTACTAGCCTCGTTTTCTAAAGACGGCGGCAGTGGCAGTGGACGAGTTGACTTACAGGACATCTTCCGGCGATTTTCTTTCGACAACATTTGCAAATTCTCATTCGGATTGGACCCTGGATGTCTCCGGTTGTCGCTGCCGGTTTCTGATTTCGCGGCCGCTTTTGACTCCGCCTCCAAGCTCTCCGCGCAACGGGCGATGACGACATCGCCGATTGTGTGGAAGATAAAGAGGTTTTTCAACCTGGGCTCTGAGAGGCAGCTGAAAGCTGCAGTCAAAATGGTGGACACCTTGGCAATGTCCATGATCAAGCAACGCCGCGAAAAAGGTAGTTTTGTGATGCAAAAGGATCTCCTCTCGCGGTTCATGGCGAACATCGACGACGAAAAATATCTCCGGGATATAGTTGTCAACTTCCTATTGGCTGGTCGCGACACGATCTCATCAGGGTTGACTAGCCTTTTTTATTTACTCTCTCATCACCCAAAAGTCAAGGAGGCGATCCGAGAGGAATCAGATCGGGTCATGGGTCGAACCGGCTCTGAGGTTGCCAGCTTTGACGAGATGCGGGAAATGCACTACCTCCATGCGGTGCTTTACGAGACCATGCGGCTGTTCCCGCCAGTTCAGTTTGATTCGAAGTTTTGTCAGGAAGATGACGTCCTTGCTGACGGTACTTTTGTAAGGAGTGGGACCCGAGTTACGTACCATCCGTATGCAATGGGGCGAATGGAGAACATTTGGGGTTCAGATTATCTCGAATTCAAGCCAGAGAGGTGGTTGAAGAACGGCCTTTTTGCGCCAGAAAGTCCGTACAAATTTCCGGTTTTTCAGGCTGGGGAGAGAGTTTGTTTGGGAAAAGAGTTGGCCATTTTGGAAATGAAATCCACCGCGGTGGCTTTGGTTCGGAAGTTTGACATTGAAGGACCCGAACCAGAACGCAGACCGCGGTTTGCACCAGGACTTACCGCCTCCCTTGAGAGGCGGTCTGCCGGTTCAAATTCGAGAAAGACAAGGATGACCAGACCAGACCAGTACCAATAGCTAGCTAGCCATATACATACGTAGGTTGATGTGTATATATATATATATATATATATTTATTGTGTTAATTTGAAATGGAGACGATGAATTAATGAGTAAGCAGAACTATGGTATAAATTTTCTGAAGAATTGGAGATGGATTGAGGTGACAAAGTGACAAGATGCATATGTTTGACAATAATTTGATTTTGCAGATTCCAAAATGCGATCGGGATAGATAAGGTGGGCTACGAACGGCATACCGCCTACCGTCCCATGTTTGCATTATTAGTGATTCTTTGAATCTACACAACTTAATTTTCCCATCTAAGTATTTTTTTTCCCAAATATCGATGCTGAGGATCGGATTTTCTTTTGCTATAATATTTTATCGAACTCAAAGGGGTTAAATTTTAAAACTCAGTGCACTGATATCCCTAATCAACCATGCACAAATCTAATTATGGTTCATAAAGAATTGTAAGAAGGGTGGAGACCGATCGATTGGTGAAATAAAATAAAGTAATAAGTGAAATAAAGAAAATATTGAATATGAAATTAACTTAATAAAATAGTTTTTTTTTTTTTTGGTAAGACCATTTTTAGTCTTATGTATTCATTTTATTCGTGTACAATTAATTTTCTTAGGCATTTCTTCTGACATCTTTCCTCTACTTATTGTTCTACATATTACTCATTTTTTATTTCTCTTAATTTATTTAATTATAACACTTGAAATTAAAATTGAAATAGATATTAAGCGAGTGCTGCTAGATTAATTTTGTGAGATTTCTACGTATGAAAGTAGGTGATAAGGTGTGGGGATGATATTAATTAAACGTTTGATTTTGACATTAAATTGAGCACATACCTTAGTTGATTCTCGTGATTTCACCTTTCACTTGCTTATCGCTATTCGTGACAATTTTTGACACGACTCGATATACGACTCGAAACTAGCACGAGATTTACCCAGATCGCATGAGTAAAATTTCAGGTCATTTTCAGGTCAACTCCTTATGACACGTTTAATAAACAAGTGGGTTTCGAGTCAACATGTTAACCCGTATAATGACATGTTAACCTATTTAAAAATGGTAGGTTTTGGATTAACCTATTAACCCGTATATAGACCTATATATTGACTCATTTAATAAACGTGTCATTACTAACTCATATATCTACCTATTTACCTACTTAAATACCTATTAAATCTTATAGTTTAAATAGGTTAAACATGTAACGCCCCGGAAAATTCGGAAAATGTAATTTTGTAAAATAATGAATAAATGACGTTTTACCCTTGTGAATAATATAGTCAATTTGTTGACTTTTTGATTGGAGAATCAAACGGATGTTGACCCGATGACCGTGACGTAGTTCGGGACGTCACGAGTCCATAGACAGGTGGCATGCCCAATTCCGACGATCATGGAAAAATTTATGACGTTCGGAAGTTCGAGGGCATTTTCATAATTTGGACGAAAAGGGGGAAAATGTTGACTTTTTGTTTGACAACTAATTTTCACACGATTCGAGAACCGTTAGGTAGGTCTCGATGCCCTGAGTACAACGACAGGCGGCACGTCGAAAACGGAGTTCGGATACGAACGTTACGGGTCACGGAAGCCTAGGGCAAAATGGTAATTTGTCCAACCAGGGGCAAAATGGTCTTTTAACCTTAATCAGACAATGACACCTGTCCTTTGTCTTCTTCCTGCCCCAGAGAAAATGGAAACCGGTTTTGGGGGCTAACTTTTGACAATTATCCCTTAATTAAGGGTAATTGTAATCATTTTGTCCAATTTGTCCAAATTGAACCGTGATATCCCACTGTCTCTCGTCATTGTGCAATTAAGAACTCACGGAACGGATTTGAGAGAGAGGAACTCGAGGGACTGAGAGAATTGGGGGTATTCAGAGTTCGAAAATTCTTGAAATTAGGGGGAAATTCGAATTCGAATTTGTGAGCTAGGAGAAGGGAAATTAAGGATTGAGTTAAGCTTCTGGGATCAAAACGAAGCTCCCTGCAACAAAAACGAAGAGAATTGCTGTCGAATTAGGGAAGAACAGAAGCTTCCATGGCTGCTGAAAATCGAGCTTGAGTTCTACCAGTTGGAGGTAAGGAATTCTCAAATTGATCTTGTAAAAACGTTCCTTACACTCTCACGAGACTAACTGAATGAATTAATTGGAAAATCAGGGACGAAATCGAGAAACCCGAATAGGAGACCCGTCAAAGTTCGATCGTGAGTCGTGAAGTTTTAGACCTTAATTGAGATAATTGAACTCACAGAACTTGAATTCAGTTGTATTAAATGAGATCAGTTGAAAGAATGGATCGATTTGAGGTCGAATTGATGGAGTTTGAATCGGGTTCTATCGCGGGTATTCCAACCCGTTTATCAGACGTTCGGGTGAGAACGACGCACTGTAGCAAAACTGTGCTACGCTCGTGGCTTTCACGCGCAGCCGCTTGCGGCGGCGCGTGACAGCGCGTGAATGGGATTCCGGCGAAGTGGTCAACATGAAATTTGATGTTCTCGATGATACGAACCTATCCGCGTTGGTTTCGGGTCAATCAGATATGGTTTTAGAGTAGTTCCGAGTACCCGACGCGTTTAATTTATATTTAAATAATATTATAAAATTCCGACGATTAGGGGATTCTGATATGAGGACCATATGATAGTCTAGTACCCTTAAATCACTTTGTTTTACAGGCTGGATGTAACGACCCGTCCCGAATATCTGGATTTAATAATATTTAATTATGATTTACTAATCTGGGATTAGTTGAGTGATTTCGGACGAATTGTGCAAAATGACCGTTTTGCCCCTAGGCGTGGGCAAAATGTTGACTTTTAATTCGGATGGTCAAATGGACTTTGACCGATGACCGTGACGTATTTTGGGACGTCACGAGTTCATAGACAGGTGGCACGTTCGATTCCGACGTTCGTGGTGAAAGTTATGATGTACGGTTGTTCAAGGACGTTTTCGTAATTTGAACGTAATAAGGGGAAATGTTGACTTTGTGATTGGGAGTTCCGATGGCCGGGGACCGAGGACCGTTAGGAAGGTCTCGATGCCCTGAGTTCGTAGACAGGCGGCACGCATCAATCGAGGTCCGTATGACCGAGTTACGGGTCAGGATGCGTGAGGGGCATTTTGGTAATTTTCTGCACAAGGGCAGAATTGTAATTTCACACAGGGGGCACTGTTTCATTGAACAGCCGTGAAGGTGGGAGGTTTGTGCGATCGATCCCAGGGATTGTTTATCAATTTATGGACTGAATTGGGACAGTGTGAGGTGTAATTGCACATGTATTGTGCTGGCAATCGATCACAATTGCACTGGGCACTGATTTTTAATGGTTTCGGGTCAGTGCAGGGGAGCTTTACGCAGTGGATTGTGGGACACTTTTGGACGCCTTTAACTGCTGAATTGAATTAAAAGAATGGAGAGTGAGTCGAGAGTGGTTCACTGAGATTGAGAATGAGAGGAATGAGTGAAATTGGTGCTGGATTTCTCTGAAAACCCGAAACTGGTTCTTGAGAAATTCAAATTCGAACTTCTAGTTTTAGGCCAGCCCAAGCCTGATTGATGATGGATTGAGCTTTCTGGAACATCAACGAGTCGAACCAGATCCAATGGGGCAAGCTTTGGGGCTCCTAGGGCCGTGGACGAACGAGGTGGACGGCCGGAAAACTCAAGCTTGAGTCGTGGTGATTGAGGTAACGTCGTGTTCAATTAATCATGTGAATTGGTTCGTATTAATCCTTATGAGCTTCCTGTGAAGTTAATTTGGCAATGGTTGAGGATTGGTGGAGTTTTGGTGATCGACCCGTTTTGGGTGATCACGGGTTGTTGGCACGATTATGGATTGGTTGATGTTAATCGATGTCACAGAACTGAAATTGGTTGGTTGATGATTGTTATAGGATCAAGAACGGATTGAATTGATGTCGAATTGGGTGTGATTGAACCGGATCCTATCGCGGGCTTTCCAACCCGTTTACCAGATAAACGGGTGAAGAAGGAACACTGTAGCAGTCACTGTAGCAGGCGTGTGGCTTTCACGTGCAGCCACTCACGGCGGCGCGTGACAGCACGTGGGCACGAATCTCGAGGTGAGGTCAACATGACTTTTATCCTATACAATGTAACGAACATTTTGGGATTGGTTTCGTGTCGATCGGACATCGTCTCGATATTGTTCGGGATGTCCGAAGGTTTTAAATCCAGTTTAAAAATACTTAAAAATTCGGGAAAATTACGGGACTTGAATAGGATGATAATGATGAGGTTAGTGATCCTCTAATGTGATTTGAACAGGATTGGGAGTCCCGGTGATAGTGATGTGGCCCGGGAAGGCCTATGGCATGTGTATCGAGGCGCTCGGTTAAACGGTCTGTGAGTGGACATTGGTTTTATAAATTCGATGCATGCATAACTGTTTCATGATTGTTATAATTTTGATTAAATGATTTATTTTGGATATCGGTGAATTTATACGTTTTCACGCATTTCGAGGCGATTTACGTATTTGCACGTAAACCGAGGTTTTCTGGATTTGCACCGATTTCCATAAATGTGGTTGGATATGATTTCATGAAACGGTTACGAACTTGAATAAAGTAAAATCGGGCCAGGGGCCCAGTTAACTTGTGAATTGGGCCAGGGGCCCAGTTAACTTATGAATCGGGCCAAGGGCCCTGTTAACTTATGAAATCGGGCCAGGGGCCCAGTTGATTTATATATGTGATTTCGGGTCGGGGACCCTAAAATGGAATTGAATAAATGATTTCGGATTTAAATCAACCATTTGGTCTTATGACGGTTTTATGGAAATTCGGGGCAGGGCCCTTGTGATATTTTGGAAATGAATAATAAAATGTGTTCCATAAAACCATCTCGAGATGAGGATATATATCCTGGTCTCCTCCAAGTGTCGGGGACACTGGAGAAGTCACGGTGCATTGCCTGCGAGGGCTCATTGTACGGAGCTACCGGACCGTATAGTGATCCAGGAGCAGGATTGCTAGACGTCATGGACGTCAGACATCGGGGATGTCAGAGATATGGACCCGGTGAGACCCCGGGCAGCACGCGTTGCTTAATACCGTGAGATATGACGTCAGGAACGTCAAGCGTCTAGAATGCTAGGCATCGGGGATGCCGGAGATGAAAAAATAATAAATGAATATTACTGGATGGATGAAATAACTCTTGGATTGACTTTTGGAATTTGAAACTATGCTTTGGTTTTCGGGCTAAGGCCCTAATGGTTAATTCTAAATGAATATGGGATTACTGGTTTTTGGTGCATGCATATGATTTTACTGAGGGGCATAAATGTCTTATAAATGTTTTAAACAGACTTGTTTATTTTCGTCCACTCACAGCTTTTGTTTTTAATGCCCTTCAGGTTGATTCCGGATGCGACTGCAACAGAGACTTGAGCATCGCACACCTCCTCCATCGATCCTTACGCACTCTGGAAGCCCGTTTGGGCAATGGCAATCGGTTATCCCTTGTCTGACGCTTCTTGTCAGACGGGAGCACGTCACATTCCATGGTAATCCCGGGGGGATTGGGATGGGTCGTGTCACTGGAATATTTCCGGGACGTCGGAAGAAAGCGAACAGTTCGAGGCTGAGCAATCTGGACGGTGTGTGTGAGTGGACTTTTGGTTTTCTAACCGTGATGCATGCATATATGTTTTTAAATGCTTTATCATATGATTTGATATGATTTATGTTTCAATCCGGTGATTTATCGGTTTTATGATTATTATATTATATTTTGGCACGATTTTTGAGAAATGATGAAATTGATGTTTTTGGGCTAGGCCCGGATTGAAAATGATATTTGAACTCGGAATATGAGTCAGTGATTGATTTTATGGATTTACGTGATCGTGGCAACTCGGGTTTACGGTTGCACGGATTTGCGTGAAAATGATATTTTGGGCTTGAGACCCAAGTGAATAGTAATTTTGACTCGAATTTGGAGTCACATGTGAATATGATTAAATTGATGATTTTGATTTATAAAGTGAATTTTGGACACTGTTTTATGATGGTTTTGTGGAACTTGATTTATGAAAGCTATGTCTCGGGCATAGGCCCCATTGAAATGTTTTTGACTTGATTTGAGACATAAATGATTTTAAAATGAGATTACTGGATTTGGTGGCCTGTTCCACATATACCATCCTCTGTGATTTGATAGTCTCCTCCGGACGTCGTAGATCCTGGAGTAGTCACGAACCACTGCCTGGAGATGAGTAGCTCTGAGGGAGGCTCACTCGCAAGAGCGTGGGATTATGATGGTATCCTCTAGACGTCGTTGATCCTAGAGTTGATATCCCCCTAGACGTCGTAGATCCTGGGGGATGTACTCGGACGTGAGACACCGAGTTTGCACGCGTTGCATTGATACCGTGACGGGTTATATGGATAATGTGATTGGATATTGAGGATTGGTGGTATTATGATTTATTGATATTTGTGTCCAGATACTTTAGAAAATGATGCTTTATGTCATGAACTGATTTCATACTATTACTCATGTTTTATGTTATGCATGCACGTTTGTGAAAACTGGAGGGGAAACTTGAGTTTCGGTAAATGTATTTAGAAAAGTTTATTTTTGTCCACTCACACTTTTATTGTTTTATGCACCCTCCAGGCCAGTGCACAGGTACGGGGGCTAGAAACGAGGCAAGAGAGGCAAAAGAATAAGTAGACCGTTGCGCACTCAGACACTCTACAGAGTAGGAATTTGATCCCTATCTATAATAGTACCTATACTCTGTATTGTCTTTGACTAGTCAAACTTGTGACGTCATTGGTCTGTAAAACTTAACTATCCCTTGTCTGACAATGTTTTTGGGATTTGTTGTGTGGTGTATGTATATAAGTTTGGTTACTTTTGGTACTTCTAGTTATTGTCATACGGGAGCAGGATTCATCACGATTATCGAGGGATAGTCGGGATGGGTCTTGTCAAAACATGTTAAGCAGATTAAACAGGTCAAACAGGTCATAGGTTAATAAGGTTTCCGATACGATCTATTTATTAAATGGGTTATACAGGTTACACAGGTTACCTGAGTCATTAACAGGTCAGGTTCGTGTTAGACATTCTTGACACAATTATTAAATAGGTCGGGTCCAAGTTGGGCATATTTGGGTAAAATAGAGTTCATGACACGACACAAATCCGACACGACACGACCCATTAGCAGCTCTTAATATCCCAAGCCCACTTATAAATGATGCCAAGAGAGCTTTTATTTTTTGATGGAAGAAATGTGTTATCCAATTACACCTTAAGTACAAAACTAAATGCAAGTTCAACCCAATCGCAAACATTAGGAACAATGGTATAACTTTTAAAAGATTGATAGCCTGAATAGGTTCATGATGAAATGAGAAAAATAAAATTAAGTTAAAATGTGATCCAAACTGTATAATTGAGAGGACCCACCCCAAAAAATACCTTGAAATCCGTGTCCGGTCCTATTTCTGTCTGACACCCTAAACGAAGTTCCAAAAGTACCCTAGAACTTAGTTCTGAAACTAAAACCACCAGACAAGGGATAAAACCAACAACTGTTGCTCCCCAGGGGTCACTGCCCACACCAGCCAGTGACCCTAGTAGCAAGGTAAACCTGGTTCACAATTCCGACTTCAGTTGTAACCCATGGAAATAATTTATCCCAACCCTCGATAACTCTCTCGACTAATAGTCATGCCTAGTCGGTAATCCATTGGCTATGTTGCCTCCGCCCGAGTCCCCTAACAAAAACCTGTCTCACACCAGAGTCGACTGGTTGTCAAAACACTATTCACTCATCGACTGCTGAAACAAACGGGTGACATTGTGGAGTCCGGGTTTACCGGAGGTAATCTTCCAGGGAGAGTGTGGAGACGCGTCACCTGAGGTAATATCTGCGCTCACAGTTACTAAACTTTTACAAAAGGGGTGTCAGGGTTACCTAGCTTATGTGTTAGAGTCATCTGATGAATCTTTGAAGATCGAGGATATTCCAGTGGTACGGGAATTTCCTGACGTATTTCCACAGGACTTGCCTGGATTGCCACCACCCCGGGAGATTGACTTCACGATCGAATTACTCCCCGAGACACGACCGATATCTCAAGCACCGTATCGTATGGCACCGGCCGAATTACCGGAATTGAAAACTCAACTTCAGGAACTGGTGGATCTGAGATTTATCCGACCCAGTACATCACCCTAGGGAGCACTAGTTTTGTTTGTTAAAAAGAAGGAAGGCAGCTTGCGGTTGTGTGTGGACTATCGGCAACTCAATAAGGCCACGGTAAGGAACCAGTATTCCTTACCTAGGATCGACAACTTGTTTGACCAGCTGCGGGGAACGCGGTACTTCTCGAAGATAGATCTACGGTCAGGGTACCATCAGTTGAGGATAGCTGAGGGAGATTTTCAGAAGAAGGCTTTCCGGACAAGATATGGACATTACGAGTTCTTGGTGAAGCCCTTTGGATTGACGAATGCACCAGCTGCATTCATGGACTTGATTAACAGGGTCTTTCGATCATACTTGGACAAATTTGTGATCATGTTCATCGATAAAATTTTGGTGTACTCCAAGAACGCCAGGACTCATGAGAAACATCTACGACTAGTTTGGGCCAGACTGCGACAGTAACAGTTATATGCCAAGTTGAGCAAGTGTCAATTCTGGCTGAACAGTCTTGGATTCCTAGGCCATATCATATCACCCGATGAGATTAGCGTGGATCCCCAGAAGACGGAAGCAGTGACCAACTGGGCCAGACCGACAACCGTGACGGAGGTGCGGAGTTTTGTCGGATTAGCAGGTTACTATCGAAGATTCGTGGAGGGATTCTCCAAAATTGCTGCGTCGTTGACTCGAAAAGGGGTGAAGTTCATTTGGGATGAGCAGTGTGAATAGAGTTTTCAGGAACTGAAGTATCGATTGACCACTGCACCCATCCTTGCACTGCCAGATAATTGTGGAGAGTTCGTGGTCTATAGTGATGCATCGCTGCAAGGATTGGGTTGCGTGTTAATGCAAAATGGTAAGGTTATCGCCTACGAATCACGACAGCTGAAGACTCATGAATTGAACTACCCTACCCACGACTTGGAGTTGGTAGCGGTGGTTCATGCCTTAAAAAACTGGAGGCATTACCTGTTTGGTGTAACATGTGACGCTCCGGAAATTCAAAAAAGGAAAATTTGGAAAATTTGGAAAAATGACAATTTTGCCCCTGGAATTGGGCGAACGGTTGACTTTTTATTTGAGCGGTCAAACGAATTTTGACCGATGCCTGTGACGTAGTTCGGGACGTCACGAGTTCATAGACAGGTGGCACGCCCAATTCCGACATTCGAGGAGAAAGTTATGACGTTCAGAAGTTTAAGGGCAGTTTGGTAAATTGGTCAAAGGAGGCCGAAAGTTAACTTTTTGATCGGGACATTGTTTGGACTTTCCGGGAAGACCGTTGGATGGGTCTCGGGATGCTGAATCCGTAGACAGGCGGCATGCGTCAATCGGAGTCCGAATGAAGAAGTTATGGGTCTGGAAGGTTCACGGGCAATATGGTAATTTGTTTTAACAAGGGTAAAATGGTAATTTTATGTGAGTTTCAAGGTGACGGTGGAAAGATGATTATCACTTGATTTCCATTGCTGATCCAGCTCTTTTATGAATCATGTATTTCATTAAGTGACAAGTGTCACTTGTTAACAAAGATTAGTGGCTTAGGTTTGGCTTAGTGGCACATGGAGTATAATTAATTAAATGAGGTTAGCACATAAGTGTTTGATAATTGATGAACAACCAAACCCGACCAAGAACAATACACCCGAATATGGTTTTCCCCACTTTGATCAATTCTCAATCAACCTATTCGAAATTAGTATTCTGTAGTGATTAGCTAGCTTGAATTGGAGAGAAAAGTTGAATGAGGAATAAAGCAAACCTGGATAGAACCCTACTGTGAAACCCGAAAACAGTCCTTAAGCAATTAATATCGAATTTGACGTTCTAGACGGTTTCGATTGAATTGGACGTGATCTTTAGCTTCCTGGGAGCTGGACGACTCGAACCAGGTCGATTGGAAGGTCAATTGAGGGTGGAATGAAGGTGAACGGACTCTGTGACCGTTCTGGAAACTGGAGCTTGAGTTGGATTACCAAGAGGATTCGAGGTTCCTGGCAAGTGTCGTAAATTACGGAAACGCGTGCAGCTCAGGAAGCGAGCGGTTTGGACGGTGTGTGAGTGGACTTTTGTTTTCTACCCTGAATGCATGCATATATGTTTTAAATGCCTTATAATATGATTTGAAATGATTTGGTATGATTGATGTTCTGATATGGTGAATTCCGGATTTTGGGGAATATTATATTATTTTAATCGGTGTTTTGGCACGTTGTTCGAGGAAATGTGCAAATGGTATTTTGGGCTAGGCCCGGAGTTAAAAAGGTTTCCAAAAGAGTATTTTGACTTAATTGGTGAGTCAAGGATGATTTTGGGTTATTATAATGTTTTCTATGTGCGGATTTACGTATAAATGCTATTTGGGCTTGAGTCCTGGTTGGTAACGTTTTTGACTTGGTTTGAAGTCAAGGATTTGATTGAGGTGTTTTGGGATATGCTCCCGGGATGATTTTCATTGTGATTGTGATTGTGAATACCCAGACGGTCGAAGCTAGGGGTGTTCCCAGACGACCGAAGCTCGGGGATATGATTGTGATTGTTCCCAGGCAGTCGGAACTCGGGGTGTTCCCAGACGGCTGGTACTCGGGGTGAGATATATTCCCAGATAGCCGAGGCTTGGGGTGTTCCCAGACGACTAACGCTCGGGGTGATGCGTGCCGGGGCAGTCGGAGCTCGGGGTGACTTCCCAGACGACTGAGGCATGGGTTATGGCCTATGCGTAGTGCAGACGTGACAGTGTGATGGTTTGTGCACTTGTGAATAATGCGGATTGATTGATTGATTGAGTAATTGATTGTGACCTTGTGCATAGTACTGTTTGATGTTGCGTACTGGTATTGAGTACGAGTTCTGGTCTGTGTGGCCAGGTGACTATGTTTTCATGTGTTTGGCCTGAGAGCCGAGAATTTGACTTGTTAGATGGTTTGGCTGAAAGCCAGTGATTGTGTTTCATATGTTTTTCCCTATGCATGCAGGTTTGAAAAACTAGAGGGTAAATGATGTCTTTTAAAATGTGTTTTAACGAATATATTTTTGTCCACTCACACTTTTTTGTTTTTGATGACCCTCCAGGCCGTGACACGACGTTCGGGGCTAACCGAGAGGCGGAGGCATAAGCAGAAAAATTCCTTGTCTGATAGGTGCTGAAGGATAGTTTCGGGACTTCAGTTGACTTGTCAGACGGGAGCAGAACCGGGCACGGTTATCGAGGTCCAGTTGGGACGGGTCCTGTCATAACATGCAGGTTATACACCGACTATCAGAGTCTAAAGCATCTATTGACCCAGAAGGAGCTTAACATGAGGCAACGGAGATGGTTGGAATTGATAAAGGATTATGACTGTACAATTGAGTACCATCTGGGCAAAGCAAACATCGTGGCAGATGCGCTCAGCAGGAAATCAGCGGGATCAGTTGCACACCTGAGGATGGTGTATCTTCCCTTACTGGTGGAACTCTGGAATATCGGGGTTATGTTGGAGATGGACGAGCAGGGAGCCTTGTTGGCTAGCTTCCATGTATGACCTGTGCTGGTCGACAGGATTATTGAGGCTCAACTCCAGGACCGAATATTTTGTAGTTACAGAGGTGAGGTTGAGACAGGATAGAGGCAGGATTTCTCCGTCCGGGATGATGGAGCGTTAGTGAAACTTGGACGTCTGTGTGTACCTGCGGTGCCAGAGTTACGGAGATAGATTTTGGATGAGGCACACAGTTCAGCGTATGCTATGCATCCAGGGGGACGCAAATGTATCGCACCCTCCGGGACCACTATTGGTGGCCAGGAATGAAGAGGGAAATAGCTGAGTTTGTCAGCAAGTGTTTAATCTGTCAGCAGGTCAAGGCAGAACGACAGCGACCGTATGGGGCCATGCAGCCACTCCTGATCCCCGAATGGAAATGGGATCATATTACAATGGATTTCGTCTTCAAGTTACCGAAGACACATAGAGGATTCGATGGGATTTTGGTAATTGTGGACTAGCTAACCAAGTCAGCACATTTTCTGCCTGTACGCAAGACTTACAAGCCCAACTGTTTGGCTCAGTTGTTTATTAGTGAGATCATCCAACTACACGGTACCCCAGAGTCGATAGTGTCAGATCGGGACCCACGTTTCACTTCTCGATTTTGGAGGAGTCTGCATACTGCATTAGGTACGAACTTACATTTTAGTACTGCATTTCACCCACAGACCGACGGGCAGTCTGAAAGGATGATACAGACACTAGAGGATTTGATGAGAGCCTGCGAGCTGCAGTTCTAGGATTCATGGGATGACCGGTTACCATTGATGGAGTTCGCGTACAACAACAGCTATCATGCAAGTATTGAGATGGCACCCTATGAGGCACTGTATGGTCGGCAGTGCAGGACACCTGTCTGTTGGATGGAAGTCGGGGAGTGAATTGCAGTGGGGCCAGACTTGATGGATATGACCCAGGAGACAGTCCGAGTTATCAGAGAGAGGTTGAAGGCGGCCCAGGATCGTCAAAAGAGTTATGCTGACAGACGGATCCGAGACTTGGAGTTTGAGGTTGGGGATTTTGTTTTCTTGAAGTTATCCCCATGGAAATGGATCATCCAATTTGGACGACGTGGGAAGTTGAGTCCCCGTTACATCGGGCCTTATGAGATCATTGGGAGGATTGGTCTAGTGGCTTATCGTTTGGCGCTACCTCCAGAACTTTCCCTAGTACATGATGTGTTCCATGTGTCCATGTTACGGAAATACCTTCGGGATAACTCCTATGCACTACCAGAACAACCACTGGAATTGATGACAGACTTGAGCTTTGAGGAGCGGCCAGTGCAGATTCTGGATTGGAAGGACAAAGTCGTAAGGAACAAGACGATCCCACTAGTAAAGGTGCTGTGGAGGAACCACGACGTTGGGGAAGCGACATGGGAACCCGAGGATTTAATGAGAGAGCAGTACCCGTACCTGTTTGAGTAATTTCGAGGATGAAATTTTTGTAAGGTGGGTAGGTTGTAACGACCCGAACCTTCATTATTATTATTTTATTGTGAAAGGACTATTTTGCCCCTGAAAGGGGGGAAACATTGAATTTTGACCCGGGAGATAATTAGGACTTTGACCTATGACTGTGACATAGATCGGGACGTCACGAATCCGTAAACAGGTGGCACGTCGAAATCGGACTTCGTATGAAAAAGTTATGGTCACAGAATCGATTTTAGCGAAACTTACGAACCAAGAACAAACATAAAATAATATTAAAATATTCAAATCTGTGAAAATCACTAGAATCAATCTGAGCCACCGGATGAGTGACAAATGTCACTCATCCTAGTGGTTACTATTCCAATAAAGCTGGGCCTATGCCTATTGGTCATTTTACAATATTATATTTTCCCTCATTAAACCCCAGCCCTTCATTTCATGTCCAAATCAATCTGGGCCGCCCATTTTTCCCTCCTTTTTCCTTTTATTTGCACGGCTACATCTCCATCTCACCCTCACATATTTTCTCACCGTGAAGAACACACACACCCAGTTGCACTCTACACAAACACCCAGCCAACCTGCCACCAGATCACACATCGTCCTCACCACCACCATCTCCACCATCAACCACCACCCCTCACCTCTTCCCTCTGTCCGTAAGCCCAAGAAAAAACCCCAGACCCGAGACGGGTTCTTAGATCCAGGAAACCCAAACCGCACCACCCCAGCTCCATGACTCGAATTAGGACCAGGCTAAGACCGTTAGGACCCCAGGAGAACGGAGAGGTAGTCGACGCGACCTACGGCGGCGACACGGCGGCAGTAAGCCGTGAAACCCGAGAGGCCCAGTTTTTCCTAAGTTTTTCGAATGAGCTCTTTTAATGTCTGGGTTTCGATTCTCTTTGTTAGGACACGTTCTAGGAGCAGCGACGAGTCGAAGAGAGCTTGTTTTGACGTTGGAAACTGACAGGAGTGCTGGAGAAGACGACCTTAGCAGATCCGTAAGTTTCTTCGAGTTCCAGGTATAGATCTCGTCCTTGTTTCCCATTTTTGAGGTCACAGATCCATAGAACAGACTTAGAAGACCCTTTAGGAACAAGCCCTGTCGAAAATGGTGGTCGAAAACGGATTCTGGAAAAGGGTCAAGTCGCGGGTCGACGGTGACCCGGTTTCAGGGATTCGGATTGACCCGGTACTGTAGCAGTGATGACGTCATCATGCTGACATCAGCAGTGATGTCATGATGACGCCATCATGTCATAAAATTTCAGACCAGGGACCAACCAGAGAGTGACATGTGTCCTCTGACATATGTCAGAGATGACGTCATGCTGACGTCATCAATCACTTTAGCAACGTTGACCACACGTTGACAAGGCGCGTGGGGGCGCGTATAAATAGTATTTTTGGTGGGGCCGGTACCATTTTCAAGGTTTCGACAATACGGATCCAATGGCAGTGGTTTCGTGTCGATCAGAGATTGTTAAGACGGTCAAAATGGGATTTGAAGCCTCAGGAATAGTGCCCGGGCTACGTTTTCTTGACGAATCTGTTCTAGGGTTTTAGTATTGAATTAGTAGGGTCCTTTAGTGACTCTTGGACATGTTAATACAGGTTCAGGCGGTCGTTGAGCAAAGAGGACCGTGTGTGAGTGGGCTATTTGATTTCTAAAAGGATTGCATGCATAAACTGTTTTACTATTCCATTTTATGATATAGATGGGACTATTATAGGTACTATATGGGGATGCTTATTACATATTATGATGTTTTGGGCATGAGACCCGTCTGGATTATATAAATGGAATGTTTCAGGGATGTTCAGGGGACACTGGGTAACTATACTATTATTGTGTTGTACTTTCCTACCTTTTTATCTTGTCTCCTCCAGGGAGGGTCGTTGGCCTGGGTGGACCCTGGAGTAGTCACGGGGCACTGACTGAGACGAGTTGACCCCTGTTGGGTTGCCTACTCTCAGAAGGCATGTTTAGTATACCTCGGGCAGTGACCGGGATACCAGGCACTAGTGGACCTAAGGGAGTTCTCGGGCTTGAGACCCTGAGTGGCAACGCGTAGCCTTAGAACTGTGACATCATTATTAGGCATCAGGGATGCCGGGGTTGGGTTTTACAGTGCACTAGTATGTTGGTTTTTCCCTTTTCGATTATTATATGATTCTATGATTATGATACTATGTTTACTTCAATGCATGCAAGATTTGGAAAACGGAGGGGTAAAACCTTATGATTTACTTTATTATTAAATTGATTTATAAACTGTTTATTTTCGACCCACTCACTCTTTAATGTTTTACTGACCCCTCCAGGCCGTGACATAGAGGACGAGGCTTAGTCTAGTTCGTTGTGCACCTGTACACCCAAAGTGGGTAGGTTGAGCATTATTTATGTACCCTGACTATTGTGCTCATGTTTTGTATTGTACTATCCCTGGTCTGACAGCTTATTATTCTGAACTATGATGTTTGAATGTGATTTATTTAATTTGAAGTATTTTGTTTTCAAGTAAGGGTACTTTTGGTATGTTTGGAGTCGTTGTCAAACGGGAGCGGGACACGTCCCCGGGTGGTCCCAGTGGGATTGGGACGGGTCCTGTCATTTTGGGGGCTCAGTGGCTTTGGGGAAATTGGAACTCCAAAGTTAAGCGAGTTGAGGCTGGTGCAATTCCATGATGGGTGACCCCCTGGGAAGTTGCACCGTGAGCGCCCGAAAACAAAACCGTGAGGGCAAGGGCAAGAAGGCCCAAAATGGACAATATCGTGCTAGATGAGTCGGGACCTGACAGAGGAGGGTCGGGTCCTGACAGTGATCAAATCAATAAGGTTGAACAACAGGTGAAAATATTATCAACATCTATTTCGGAGCTGGTGGAAGGCTTGAAAACCTCAAGAATTCTACATGCATCTCCTTCAAGGAGGAAGGTTAATGATGATAGTGATGATGAGGATGACACCATCACAGGAAATGACACCAAAGAAGCAGGAAATCAGAGAAATCATGCAAGTGCCTTAAAAATTGATTTTAAGGTTGAAATTCCTACTTACAACGGTGTTATAGATGCTGATAAATTAGATAATTGGATACACATTAGAAACTTACTTCACTATACATAAGTATTCTAATGTTGAGAAGATTCAATTCGCAAGCTTGAAACTCTCGGGCCATGTTGTTACATGGTGGAAGTCACACCGAAAAAAGTACAACATTTTGAAACTAACTTGGAGTAAATTCAAGAAATTGTTGAGAAAATAATTATATCTTGTTGGTTATATCTTGTTGGTATTGGATATAGATGTGGACGATTATGATGTCTTCATGAAGTATACTGGAGGTCTTGCCGACTACATACGAAAAGAAATAAAATTGTTCAGCATAGAATCAATTGAAGAAGTTACTATCAAGGACATTGATATCGAAGCCAAGTACAAAAGACTGAACAAAAAGGACAACAAATAGAAAACTGCAGGTAGATCTGATTGGATGAATAAAGGCAAACAAATCAAGGATGCCAAAAACAAAACAATTATTGTGATCACTGTCATGCTAGCGAGCATGTCAAAGACAAATGTTGGATACTTCATCCTGAGTTGAAACCAAAGAACCAAAGGAACAACCATGGAAGGAACGACGGGAAGGCCACGTTGACAGTGCAACATGTAGATGAGCTTCCAGAGTTGAAGCAATCTGACACTACATTTGACCTAATGAATTTGCCAACAAATGCTACAGATCCTTACAACCGAGAAGAGCTGTTCCATTTGAACATTCAAGTGAAACAAAGTGTTGTTCAAGAAATTTTTGATCCTGGAAGTCAGAAGAATTTGATTTCGGAGGTGCTAGTGAAGAAGGTAGGCTTAGAAACATCGTGTCACCCTAAGCCTTACCCACTAGGCTAGATTCAGAAGGACATTGGTATGCCGATTACAAAGCAATGTGCCTTCAAATTTGCAATCACTAATCATCACATCAATGAAGTGATATTTGAAGTGGCTTCGTTGGATGTATGTCAAGTTATATTGGGTAGTCCATATTTATAGGACCGTGATGCAATTCACTACAGAAGGCTTCGTAAGTATCGTCTGGTGAAGGATGGAATTCCACATCAATGCTTGTAAGCCACAAAGTGAAGATACATTGCCAACAGTTAACCAAGCCAAGCAATTGGTTAACTCTTGTGGGCGGTTTGCCTTATTAATAATTCGACCACAAGATCAATGTTCTAATGTTGTCACTTTGTCAGTAGTGACTTTAACACCTTCACAAAGTTCCGATATTGGAAAATTGTAGAAGGATTTCAAGGATCTTTTTCAGGATGTGCATGGATTACCACTGCGGAGAGCTGTAGAACATGTGTAACGACCCGTCCCAAAATTTCGGGATTAATTAAGAATTAATTAAGGATTAGTGGGACTAATCGGGGGTTAGACTCGGAATTATGGATGGACAATGTGAAATTACGATTTTGCCCCTAAATGAGGGCAAAAAGTTGACTTTTGACCCGGGAGGTCCAATGCACTAGGACCGAGGACAGAGGACTATTATCTAGATCAAGTCGATACGAGTTCGTAAACAGGCGGCACGTCAAAATCAGACATCGTACGTGAAAGATACGAGTCACGGATGATTTTAGGAACTATTTACAATGGCACATTTACTAGGCAAAGTTGACTTTTGCCTTTTATTGGTCAGGGGCAATGGATGAGTGACACTTAAGGCCCAATGGATGAGTGACAAGTGTCACTCATCCATTGCCCCTTCCTATATCATTCATGCATATCTCCCCATTTCTCTATTTTGATCAATTAAACCTGAAAGCCCCAAAAATCCTTCCCCTTCCTTTATTTGATTCAGTTTGAGGCCAAGAGAGTGACTGAGGGTGAGTGAGGGACTGAGAGACGTCGTGTGAGGCTGCAGGATCACCGTGGATGGCGGAGGAGCCCAGAAAACCCAAAAACATGTTTTGGTTCAAAATTGGATTTTTGAGTTTTGTAAGTTTTGGGTGGTTTCTAATGATTAGAAGGTGTTCTTGGGGTTTGTGCAAGTCTAATGTCACGACCCAGCCCATCTAACACAATATTGTCCGCTTTGGGCCTAGCTCTCACAGTTTTGTTTTCGGGAGCTCACGTGCAACTTCCCAGTAGGTCACCCATCATGGAATTGCACCAGCCTCAACTCACTTAACTTTGGGGTTCCAATCCCCCCCAAAGCCACTGAGCTCCCAAAAGGCCTTGTGTTAGATAGATATGTGCTCACACATATAAGGTACTTCACCTTTCCCTCCCCAAGCGATGTGGGATCGTTCACCGATCTTACCTTTCCAAGCTCACGGGTCTTGCTCACCGATCTTACTTCTCAAGCTCACGGGTCTTGCTCACCGTTCTTGCTTCCAAGATCGGGTCTTACAATCCACCTCCCATTGGGGCCCAGCGTCCTCGCTGGCACACTTTCGGTCAGGGTCCGGCTCTGATACCATTCTGTCATGACCCGACCCATCTAACACAATATTGTCATCTTTGGGCCCAGCCTCACGGTTTTGTTTTTGGGAGCTCACATGCAACTTCCCAGTAGGTCACCCATCAAGGAATTGCATCAGCCTCAGCTCACTTAACTTTGGGGTTCCAATCCCCCCCCCCAAAGCCACTGAGCTCCCAAAAGGCCTTGTGTTAGATAGATACGTGCCCACACATATAAGGTACTTCACTTTTCCCTCCCCAAACGATGTGGGATCGTTCACCGATCTTACCTTTCCAAGCTCACGGGTCTTGCTCACCGATCTTGCTTCTCAAGCTCACGGGTCTTGCTCACCGTTCTTGCTTCCAAGATCGGGTCTTACATCTAAGAGGATCAAAAACAAGGGCTGAGGAGGTCTGGACAGCTCAGGCATGGAGGTTGAAGCTTGGCCTTGACTATTCGATCGTGACAGGTAATCTCTAGCCTATTTTCGCATTTTTAAGTTGATAGATCGATTAGGGATGATTGGACGATCGTGTAGGAAGCAACGGCTTCGAAAATGGACTAGAAATCATAGAGAAAAAGCTGAGACCCGCGACCCGGTACAGTGAGCCGGGTTGACCTAGACAGAGGACAGGGATGAGATGACATCATCAATGACATCATCATGTCAGATTGACACGTGTCAGATGTCAGATGATGTCACTGCTGACGTTAGCGATGTCGTCAGCCGTTGACCACTAACGTCAGCGTTCACTTTTTGGTCAACGTTGACTTTTACTTTGACCCGCACGTGGGGCGCGTGGACACGTATTTCAAGGTGGGATAGGACCAATTTAAAGGTTTCAACGATACGAATCCAATGGTGGTGGTTTCGAGTACATTGAAGATCGTAAAGTTGGTCAAATTGAGGCTTAAAGCCTAGGGAAGCGTGTCCGGGACACATTAACTTTTCCAGGAATATTGGGAGTTCTTGATTAGGACTTGTCTAGGTTGGTAGTAACCTTTGAGTGTGTTTTGGATAGGTCCGGATGACTCAGAGAGGTTGGATTAGCCCGGAGAGGCTTATGGCACGCATTTCAAGGCGCAGCTTGGACGGTCTGTGAGTGGACTTTGTTTTATGAACATGATGCATGCATAAATGTTTTATACGTATTTATGAACATGATTTTAGATGACATGAGTGCATGTGATTTAATTATGATTTTTTGGGCATTTTCGTTGAAAATGCAATATTGCACGTAATTCGAGATTTCTATTTTATATGATGTTTGGGCTTCGGCCGAGTATACTACGTGCATGTGTTTTATGTGATTTCGAGGGTTTCACGGAGAGGCGTAAAACTGAGGAACTGAATTACGATTCTAGAGGATTTCACGGAGATGCGTGAAATCGAGATTCAGGCATGAGTCCCAGTTGAACGATCTTGACTTGGATTAAAGTCAAGGATGATTTGGAAAGTGTTTTGAAAATGAAAATTGGTTTTCAGATTTTGAAATATCTTTCAGGCATACGATCTAGTTTATTTGAGGTTTGACTTAGATTATAGTCAAACCCGAGATAAGTCGGGTTGTGACCCAGTTACGAGATTTTGAAAGATAATTCGGGCATAAGACCCAATTGTAGATTTGATAGGATTCGAGGAATTCTGGATTATATTTCGGGCATGAGACCCAGTTGTGGATTTGATAGGGTTCGAGGAATCCTGGGATATGAAGTATCATTGGACACTGGATTTTCAGGCTATGACCCATTTGGTGATATTTCGGGCTTGTGGCCCTATTAATGATTTACAGATTAGAGTCCCGGTCTATCGGGTTAGAGTCCCGATCGATGATGACATTCGGGTTCGAGTCCCGGGTGATATGACGCTCGCCTCCGGACTGCGGATGTGTTCCTTTTGAAGAGGTCACAATGCACTTCCTGTTGTCAAGCAGCCACTATAGGCTATGGACGAGGGAGGCTCGACTTAGGAGTGCCAATGTTATTCTTTGTGATCGATTGGTGATGTGTTCATGATGATCTAGAGATGGTCGCGACGGGTGATGTGTTCACGGCGACATGCTAAGATTGTGAGCGGTCCTAAACTTATATTTGCACATGTGATAGGATTGGAATGATGACTGACACTGAGATGAGGATGGGATGATTTCCCACGTGGTTTTATAGTGGGACTGATGTCCCACATGGCATTATGATTTGGGCTGAGACCCTACGCGTGTTTTCTGTTTGGGCTGAGACCTTGTATGATTTGGTTTTGGGACTGAGACCCTACTAAGGTACTGGCTTTGATTGAGAAGCATTTTTCACTGAGATTTGATTTGGGAAGCAATACGTCTTGCTTCCGAAAAAACATTTGAAATGATATTTTATGATGCATGCATGCTTTTACGTGAAGGGTATAAATATCTTTTCGATAAACTGTTTTTATAAACTGTTGTTTTTGTCCACTCACAGCTTTTATGGCTTTTAATACCCTTCAGGTTGATCAGGGATGCGGGCTGTAGTAGAGATCGGGACATCACATGCCACCACCGATCCTAGCGTACTCTAGCTAACCCCGAGCGGGTGATGAGTTTATCCCTGATCTGACACGCGGTGTCAGACTGGAGTAGACACATCCCACGATAATCCAGGGGGATTGGGATGGGTCCTGTTAACATGAAATTCAGTTGGTAGGAGATTCACCTCTACCAAACTTGGGTTTATATCGCACCTCACTGACGGAAAGTGAAGAGATCAAGAAGCAAGTTCAAGGACATCTTGAACAAGGAGTTATTAAGCCCATTTGCTCACCATGTGGTTCACCAGTGTTACTTGTGCCCAAGAAAGATGGAGGGTGGCATATGTGCATGGACTATAGAGCCATTAATAATATTACTATCAAGAACTGGTACCCACTACCGAGGATTGATGATCTTTTAGATAATTTGGATGGTGCTCGTCACGAAATTTGATCTCAAGTCTGGTTACCGTTAGGTACGGATCAATGAAGAAGAAACTTGGAAAACTGCTTTTAAAACAAAACAGGGATTGTTTGGTAAGAAGGGCCATTTTGGTTAAATTTTGATTAAAAGCATGAGGCGATCATAAGTAAATTTTGATTAAAAACGTGAATAAATTTTACTTTCTTGGTTGGTTTATTCACTTTCTTGGTTGGAGAGCAAAGTCAGTACACTACAATTAATGGAATTGACTATTCAACCTATATCCATAAAATTAAACCTATATCTAATCATCTCTTGTTTTATTAAGAACTCTCATATGATAAATACCTATTGTCAATTAAAAAAATTGGTCGATTTGAGAAAATAAATATTCTAACATGAAAAATAAATGTATTGGAAAGCACCTACAATATATAAAGATAAATACTATGTACTTACAAAATCATTTCATAGAGATTAGGCGCATGAGCCACACTGCCAATGCGTGGCGTGTGACAGCATGTGGCGGCCTCATGGCACATGTGGCGGTGCATGGGGAATTTCCTGACTCATGGCACCGTGTGGCATAGTTTTTGTGTCCTTTTTAACACTCGCAACTCATTAATACACTTGCGAGCACTTAGGAAGTCTGTTTTAGGATGTTTTCAAGTCACCCTTTCAAGGGTTCTCCAGTTTCCTTTAGTGAACTTTAATGGTGAACTTCGGGTTTCCTTGTTCAAGTTTAGGACCACTTGGAGCTTAGTTGGCTTGATGTCATTGGGTGGTTTAAATCCCGACCATGAATGAGTGGATCTTTTTCTCAAACCTGGTTTCTTGAACTACCTTTTTCTACTTGCACATTTTACATATTCTTGGCCCTAAAAGCTTGCCTTGATTGATTAATATATTATATTTTATGAGCATGTCTTGATTGATTATTTTATTATATCTTTCAAGTATACCTTGATTAATTATTATATTATATTTTCGTAGCATGCCTTGATTGATTATTATATTATATTTTTTGAGTATATCTTAATTGATTATTATATTATTTTTCTCGAGCATTGCTTGATTGAGAATGATGGTTGTTAATTACGATAAGAGTTGTGAGGTTCGCGCATTATAAATGAGATGTTAGTACCCACTTAGGAGTCGCCAGTATCTGTAGTACCCATCTTTTGGCCACACACATTAATCACTCGTGCTCGCTCGAATACTAGCTAAAGAGCACCATCTTATCCTCGAGCTCTAGGGAACATAAGGTGATGATGCTTAGCACCTAGTTTCCATGTGGTTGAGGTACACAAGCAAACTATTGATGTCCAGTCTGTCATGTGCTCATGACTCGAGCGGCCCAAGAGCATAATTAGTGGACTATTCTTTCTATGCTTCTGCTCAAGGATAATCTTTTAGACTGCATATTATTTTATTTTTATTCCTCATAAAACATTCATGATTACCTTTATGATAACTTTGTTTCTTCCAAAAATGAGGGGTCAACTGTTATTTTTTTCAACTCACTGTTTTACACAGAAAAAAACTGTTAAGTCCACTCACCATTCTCCTTTTGTACCCCTCATGTCCGTACTTCGCGCTTATTGAGGTTGAGTTCCCAGTTGTGGGTGTGGCTGTTTGGAAATCGAGGTAATTCAAGTAGTTGTTCAAACTTAATGATTATCAAGTAGTGTTACTGTAATTTGAACTTCTGCGAGATGAATTGTAAATTGATTTTTTTACTAAATACGTTTCACACGTCCTTCTAAAACGTATCATTTCCAATCTTTTGGTTTTCGTCATCTGGACGTTACCGTTCGAATATCAGTCGTCATATCTCGATTTTTGTCTCCACGTGAACTTTATGATGAGGGTGTGTCATGCAACATTGGAGAGCTTGAAGGGTCATATGGATCAAGATTGAGCTCATGGCGACCTTCAAGAATGAATGCCTCGAAATACGTGCGATAATGGATCCTATTGGGTGATTTCTCCCTGATCTAGTGAGTATATCCTATACTTATGACTTTTGTACTCTTATATGATTGAATATGCGATGGATGGGTGTGATTTGAGTAGTTATGAATGGGATTGTGTTGTATGTTTGGTTGCTTGTGTATAACTTCCAGAATTTGGATGAATATACTGAGTTGTATATGTTTGAATATGATGGACTGATGGTTGTGGGGATGCATGGTGATCCTAGGAAGTATAGAATATGCCAAGGCTTATCGTTAGGTCCCGGCATTGACTAACTGTCTGATGGGAGAATTATAATCCTTATGCAATTTTTGTTGATATAGGATATATATAGACCATGCCAGGGGGTGAGAATAGGACCCCACATCTATTAATTATGATATTTTGAGGGCTGTGAATCCCATGAAAAGCAAAATACTCCAGAATGAGTACAACTAATACGTTAGTTGGTATATTGAGGGTTGATTCCGAGATACAAGTTGATACCGCAGTTAGTGATAGAAAGCACAAACCTTTATGAATGGTCTTGTAATTTTCAGTTGGACTGAATGATAAAGATTTTTGCTTTCAACTAAATTCTCAAGCATAATCTACTAACCAATGTTTACATGCAACAAATCTCTCGCTGGTACAAGTAAATTTCATCTATAAGCAACACACTTCCCAAGATTATGAATCAATAAAAAAAGTACTAATTCGTAAGTCCATAAATTAGTAATCCTTGAAATTAAATGACGAAGCAGAGTAGAAAAGAAGTATTTTTGCCTAAGTTAGAAAGAGGGGAAAAAAATGAAGAGAACAACCGTAGAGATGTCAAAAGGATTGTACTTTATGCAATTGCTCAAGGCTCAAAAACAATAGCCAACTAGTAATAAATGTAATTTAGCAGAAGCAAGGAAACTTGTGCCTGACATTAACAACACAATTGCTGACCTGGTGTTTTGGTTACAAGTTACAACAGTCTCTCTCCTCTACTGAAGAACTCTGGTGAACAAAACTCAATTGACAAAGATGCCAAATAGATCTTCAGCTGGACAATCTACAAAATCTACACAGCGCTAGGATATACATTCAGAGGGAAACATTAGAGAGAATTATGAGTCAAACATTAAAATCCAAAGAAGAAACACTTCTTACACAAACAGCAAAGCCATACTTCTTACAAACCTCATTCAATTGAAGAAGGTTAGTTGCGTTATTGACATGCAAACAGCTTACTGAAAAAACAATCATACTAGAATCAGCCTACTGTGCATATCAACTAGAATCACAGTCATGAGTCATCACTATGCATCTCCAAATGAGAAATAGAAACAGCGGCTAAAAAACAACATTTTCTTACTGTGACCTCAACAATTCTTATCAAATACAACTAAAACCAAAGAAATGGAACTACTATGAAGCGAACTATACAGCAAACATAGTGTGCTTGCATATCAGTCGTCTGACACATTCTTAAAACATACTGAAACGAAGAAATTGCACAAAAGAACCAGCGTACTTCGTTTAGAGCATTAAAACACTTTATTACCAAAATTATGACTTGCATACAGTCCATCAGGGCATGGGAAACAAGTAAATATCAAAAATCAGTAAAACTTGAGAGGATAATGCAATGAACAGACTACACTAACTCATTTCATCTGACTACATGTGGCCAAGCAGATAAGAAGTCCTAAAGCTTCAAAACATCTAACAGTAGACTTGCAGCCAAGAGACGGTCAAGCATATGTAGATGGCCATCAAACTATCTCATTGTCGGCCTCCTACGACCGAAAGCTTGAGATGCCATTAGGGCCACCTTAAGTGGTTCTGACGCAGCAAAACCCTGGGCCTCCATCACCCTATGTATCCTATGAGCATCCTGGACAAACCCACCAGCTATAAGACCATTTATAATTCTCTCAAACTCATCCAAACCCAATTGCTCCTTTTTAGCCTCCAGTACTCCCAAAGCTTGTAGGGCCTTTTTCTCAACTCCAGCCTTGGCATACATATCAAAAAGGGCTATATGAACTTTAAGTGGAGGAGCCTCACCCTGCTCTGCAATTTTGCCCAATAGCTGCTCAGCCTCACCAACTAGCTGCAATTTACCCAGCCAGTCTATAAGAACAGAGTATGTGGCAACTCCAGGCTCAAATCCATCCTTTTCAAGCTCCATCAATAGATTCAGTGCCTTATCTAGTAAATTCTTTTTTTCATAAGCTGCAAGCATGCTTGCAGTACACCTGTCATCAGGCCTGTACCCAACTTTCATCATGTAATCAAAGTTGTTCCTTGCCTGGTCAGGGTCGCCAGATTTCCCATATGCCTCAACAAGCAATGTACAAGACTCCAATGTTGGCTGAAACCCTGCAAACTGCATACTGTTAGCAATTCGTCCAGCTCCAGCAACATCACCACGTTGTGAAAATGACTGAAGCAATGCCATGAAAATTTCTTTTGTAGGTTTGATGTCTCTTGCTTCCATCTCTCTCATCAATGACTCCCCCAATTTGGGTTGGCCAGCATTTACATATGCCATGATCATTGAATTGTAGACCTTCATGTCTGGTTTGAAGCCCTGGCTTCTCAAGCTTTCAAATGCGTTTTTGGCACCGTCAAGATTGCCTGCCTTGCTGTACATGTGAACCAAAATAGTGGCAGTCAAGATATCAGGTACAATACCATTTTCATTCATCTTCTTCAAAATTCTCTCAGCCTCTTCAAGGTGGTTCTGTTTGGCATGGGCATCAATAAGTATAGAGTAGTCACGGATGTTCGCCTGGAAGGATTTCTCATTCAAAACAAGTTCTGCCACCTGCAAGACAAAATTTTCAGCATCAACTTCATTAAAAAAAAAAAAAAAGCCATATCATATAAATGGCCCCACAATCAAAAGCTCCATTACCTTTAAATTAATCTAATCTCAACAGCTAAAACCCAAAACAAGATATTTCAGCTGCATACATGCATAAGCCTCTCAACTCACCATACCGTTACCATATTTTCAGCCAAAAAAATAAATGACCTCTTTATCTAAGTTACACAAAATTAATAAATGCTTATTATGATTTATGACAGAGAACAGAGAAAGTATAGTGCACCTTACAGTACAATGCTGTGTTCTTCTCTCTCACTGTATCAAGCAAATTGAGCCAATCAATCCTACTAGGTTGAAGCAGGTCTGCCCATTCAGCCAAAAGTGGGGACACATCATCTGCCTCATTCGATTGAAGAATTTTCTCAGTAACCAATTTGCATTTCCCAGATATGTGTTTTGGTTCCTCGGGCCAAATCATCTCCCCTGCCTCATGGATCTTATCAGCTACCTCTACCCACTTCCGGTCCGACAGATCAAGACCATAAATGTTGTACCTTATCTTCCCTCGCCTCTTTGGAAGTGAAACAATCTTAGACTTCTCCTCTTCCCCTGTGGCTTCACCTTGCAGACCATCTACTTGCTCCTCTTTTTCATGAGCTTTTTTATCCTCTTCTCTAAGACGCTCCAAGCTCTGATAAAACTCGGTTTCCTCCATCTTCTCCTGAGCCCACTTGAACCTGAGCTCTCTAAGCAAATCCCCTCGAATACCAACTTCACCAGCAAATCGACACATCTCCTTAACCTCATCTTCTTGCAAAAAGCCCTTCATTTTTTCCTTCTTGGCTTCCCTCTTCATGTCTTCCATAACCATATTGCTCACCTCCCACACTGTCTTCCACAAATCCTCACTAAGATCCTCCAATGGAGTCGACTGTGACGTACTAACCATCTGCTCAATCCCACCCTTCTCCATCACCGGCACAACTTTCTGAACAATAATCACAAGCATTCCATCAATGGTTTCTTTATCGCAATCTGGGTATGATTCACTGAGCTTCTGCCGTATAATCCATACAAATCGGGACAAGAACTCGTTAATGACTCTATCTTCCTCCTCATCAGAACCCTCGGAATCAAGCCTAGGGTCAGCCGCATGCGCTTGAGCAGAGTGAATATATCGAGTAAACGAAGAAATGGGATTTGGGGATTTAGGGTTCTTGAGAGGTTTAGAGCCACCATGAGCATCTGATTGAAATAAAAGAGTAACTGGGTCTACTGCAACGGTGGTTAAACCGTATGCATAAGGCGATCGCAACCTTCCACTAATTTTTGAAGCATTGCTTAATGCTTGCCTAGAAACTAAATGCCTCAAATTCATCTCTCAAAGAAATGAAAAGAAAATTAAACTTACAATTAGTCAGAAACTGCAAGTAAACCTCCTCGTTGGAAGCTTATGCTAACCCAACCGCCGAGTGAAGGGCCGAGGCGGAGGCAGAGGCAAGGGCTGTGCGTGATGAAGATGAGAAACCTCAATCGCCGATCTAAAGTTAGGCTTTTAGTAGAGTGGGGTCCGCCGGTTTATTATTTAAAAATTAAAAATAGATAAATAACAGTGAAAAATAAAAAAGTTTACTACTCAAAGAAACGTCCTTTATTTTCTCTCTTCCTTCACGGCCACCGCCGCTCGCAGTCTCCCGCTTCGTCTTTTCACTCTCGAGCCACCGTGAATTTCCTTGAACCACCGGTGCATTTCTTTTCTTGCCGACGTTCAGGTAAGCTATAGATTTATTGAAATTTTTCATTTTTCCATGGCTGTAGAAATTTTGGTACCAAACATCAAATTTTTGCTGAAAATTTTGCAGGTATGTGCGATTACTGGTGGATTTGGTGGCTGGATGTAAAGCATTTTGCTTTTAGATTATTTGTTTTCTGGGTTATTATTGTCTTATAAATTGATTTTTTTTTTCAATTCTTCTTATCCATGTTTGAAGATATTTGTTGCAATCCAGTGAATTTTGAAATTTTGTTATGAACCTTGTGAAATATGCATCAAAATGTCCTAAAACTGGTGTTTTTTTTTATTATATAGCTCCATTTGTGATTCGAATCTGGCTCAATGGAGAAGTTAGAATCCTATGAATGCATTGGCTTCACATTAGTATTTAAGATGGATACTTGATTGAAACGGTTATTTAGAATGCCATTTTAATGGTGGATTGCAGCATTGTTTATGAACTGTTGATGGCTATCATGAAATTGTGATATTTTTGTGGGAAGATGGATATTGTTGAGCTATATCTTCTCCATTAACCATGTCCAAGTAATTACATTAACTTGACTCAAATTTGGAGTTCTGCTGAGAAGTTTGATACAGAGTTGATAATCATTTTAACTTATATTCGTGCTAGTCTGATTTTATAGTTTAGGGCTAAGTCTGATTATATGTTGGATGTGAATGGGAAGGTCCCCCGAGTGCAGGGATAAGTGTTAAGCGGTTCCTTGTACTAGAGTTTGAGAAAAATGAAGCCTGTGGTGGGGATGGTGGTTTCCAATAAGATGCAGAAGTCGGTGGTGGTGGCAGTGGACAGGTTGTTCCATCACAAGCTCTACAACCGGTATGTTAAGAGGACCTCCAAGTTCATGGCTCATGACGAGCAGAATCAATGCAACATTGGAGACCGAGTATGTCTCTTTCTCTCACTCTTTATTTATTTAATTTCTATTAATTTGTTTTAAGCAAATTTTTTCACCAGGTTCGCTTGGAGCCATCAAGGCCTTTGAGCAAGCGTAAGAATTGGATTGTGTCTGAAATCCTTACCAAAGCACGTATCTATCAGCCTCCGATACCATCAGATCCACCTTCAGTACAACCTCAATCAAATTCCTAAGGTTTTACTATCATTCCACCTACGATTCGATACTTTCAACAACGATAATAGCTCTCTTTTAATTTTATTTTTTTCAAAACATAACCCTAATCTCACGGCTAGCTAGCTTCATAATCGATATAATATAATGTCTACAGCTTGTATTCCAAATCCTAACAATTAAGCCAACAAAATGAAGTTTTGTCTGTGAACTTAGAATCAGAAAGGATGTGCATCGTTCACAAACATTCTAAAGAGCACACTAGGTTTTAATGCAATAGTTCAAATGCTCATAGCCTTGTACTTTTATCCTGCTGGTCTTAATTTTCATTTTTGTTCAAATAATTTTGCGTACGTCTCTAGTCTTTTGCAACATTGCTAATTGCATAAGTTTTCAGAAATTTTAACTGAACATAGCATAATCCCCAAGCATACGCAAGACAAAATTGAACTTTCCAACATGTAGAATTGTGATTTCAGTTTCATTTTCTGGCAGGTGAAGCTTTTTGTAAGGGGCATCTGAGATGTTGACAAGACATTAGATTTAGCCAAAGCATTGTTCCCGTGGTTTCCCATAGTTTCCCGTAGTTTCTTAACTATCTTTTCGTATGTTTGAATCTCTTATAAAACAAAACCTTAAATAGGAGGGATTTAGACCTCCAGTTCTGTACTGCATTTTCCTGCTAGATGCTTTGGATAAATCCTATATTTGCATCAATGTTCCTTAAGGAACCCCTGTGGAAATTCTGCTTTGGTCATTAAGCTACATATGCATATTCATTTTAGCTTTAAAAAAAAAAAAAAAAACAAGTGCATGGAGCCGTGTCAAGATGTCAGCTAGGCATTTAGGAACTCAGGATAGGTTGTACATGTATGCTTAGATCAAACCTTTGTTTTACATAGTTAACTACATACTTGTGGCTGATAGCAATTGTATGTCAGTTTACTTATATTTCAACAAAACACACAACAACAAAAAAATTGGTTTGCTCCGTATGACAAGATATTTCAGAGTTCAAATCATGCACGCCATTCATCTCCGCAGTCACCAATCACTGTGAGCAGATTCTTCCCCTTCTTTGTGACTTCTTGGATGCTGCTTATATCATCCTCGTCAAGGGTGAGCGAAAATACAGGTTTTGAGTCCTTGATGTGTTCTGACAACCCAAGTCTAACACCTATCATTGATCCTGCCACAGCTTGCTGCAATTTTTACAACACAAACAAATGCAATGTGAAAAGGGGGTTCAAAATTTCAAATCCATCTACTTGATGTGTCAAAGTTGAACCAGCGGTACCCTACCTGATCTAGCACGTATCTCACAGCAACATTGGCGATTGAAACCCCATGTTTTGAAGCGATTCCTTTGAGTGTTTTAAGCAGAGCTTGAAAAAGATTCCAACCTCCCCAGGCATCAACCATCTGCCACATATAATAAATCTAGTAACGATGAATCAAAGCAAAGAAAGCCACAAGGAGATAATCAACTCCTGGAATCACGATTTTATTAAGTGCCTGCATATTACCGTAAGTGCATTTTTGCTTAGCATTATTACTTCTAAATTTCCAAAAATGAGTCCCGTATTTCCTTCCCCCAATTGACTTTGTTGTAATTGTTAGCTCAAATTGTGCACAAAGGTTTATTCAGTTTTTACGGCAACACTATTTTTTTGCTGGATTTTGTATCTAAAACCGACTTACCAGCATCTGGGGGAACGAAGACCCTAGGAACGGATTAATTTGTCAATATGATTAAGACTCATACCTGTTTGTACTTCTGGAGGGAGGGAGTATTTAGCGGTGAACCGGCAAAGGGAACGTTCAAGTTGGTGTCAAGGAACTTTTCGGATAAAAGACCACCCATTACTGTCCCATACCTGCAACAGAAAGTATTAAGTTCAGAAGGGAATGCTAGAAAATGCTCGAGAGAGAGAGAGAGAGAGAGAGAGAGAGAGAGAGAGAGAGAGAGAGAGAGAGAGAGAGAGAGAGAGAGAGAGAGAGAGAGAGAGAGAGAGAGAGAGAGAGACGTTATAAGTTTGACTCCGGTGAGCTGACAAAGCTCAGCCATTTTCTGCTGGGGACGCATATCAACAATCGAATGTTGGACCTGATTACATTGTAATACGGACGTGATAATATAGCATAAGGAGATGCAAAGCGTGCTTCCATGAAAACAATCAGATAGCAATAGTTCATGAAGCACATACCTGATTGCTGACAACAGGAATTTCATTTTCAAGGATTATCTGTAGTCTCTCTGTGTCGAAATTTGTCAACGCAAGAGTCTTAATTTTACCTGCGAAACGGTAGCTGAAGTAATGCAATCAAACTTGAATTGCAGGAGGAGATTTTCAATTTAAATTACAAAGGTAGTACACCAACCTTCTTCTTTCAAATCTGTAAGGTGTTTTAGCGCGTCGAGGTAACCAGTTGTCGCATAATCCCACCTATCTCAATCAGAAAGAAAAATTTATTCTCAGCAAATTATTCACTAAATCATACTTGTGCACGTCTTACATTTGAGGAACAACTATAGTTGTAAAGAGCGCAGTTCAAGTGGAGTTTACTTGTTAAGAAAGTTACACTTGATTTATACTTAGCGTTCAGAAAGAGGTCATTGAACTCCACATGTCACAAAAGTATTGAAGTTGGCTATTACATGAATGGATAATGGTACTTTCTTGAGTCTTGACACATGAAAATCCAAATAAAAATGTTTGACACTAGATCTTGGGTTCAAAAAAGAAATTCATACCAATGAAACTGAAGCATGTCCAAAGAAGCCACATCCATTCTCTTCCGTGAAACATTGATGCTGTCCCTTACGAAACTACTTGTCATCTTAACAGGCGGTGGCGCCCATTTTGTAAGACTGCATCACACAAGATAGTAGGAAAAACGAAATTGTAAAACTTTCATTTTACACTGACACTGAGACATAATATACTGAGTGAAAAGGTTAATCAGTTTCTAATGGATGAAATTGAAAGTAAAGATTCGAAAATGATTGCTCCAAGTAATTGTTGAAGACTATATGAACAAAGGCTTTCCAGTAATTTACAAACCATTAAAGGGAAGCAACTCACCCTCTGACATTCTCCAAGAACTCTGGTGGACGCTCCTGACGAACTCGATTGATAAAGCTTCCATACAGATCTTCAGCTGGGCCATCTGCAAAATCAAGGAAGAAAGACAGTCCAATCACTTTGAAAAATGATCAACACTTGTTTACCACCATTGCCATAAAAAAAAACATAAAACACAAATGCTCTATCGAAGACAGAAACTGACAACTTAAAACGACACATATGCAAGCACGGATCACACGAAATGAGTTATGGATATTTGGGAGCAGCACATATATCTGCCACATCTAAAGTGGTAAGTCCAGCGTCAGCAAATTTAAGCACAGCACCAACTGGCCCGAAGCAAGGAATCTCTTAGATATGATGCAAAATGGAAAGAGAGTTCTCTATGAACAATGAGAATCGGAGTTTGAGTTGCATTGTCTTTCTCAATTCGACCCCAGCCACCACTGGTCTGCCACATTCCATTCACAGCCCGAGTTTTCTCTAAAGAATTATTGCCTTTCTTAATCACCGCCCGCCGGTTATCTTCAGTTAATTAGCACACCCTGAACTGGCCTCCAACTGAGTTTTTGAATTCTTTTTGCCCTTGCTTTCTTTGAACTAAAGGTGAACTTTCCTAAACTCAGTTTTTCTTCTTCGAAGTTTTATCTTATCAACCTCTCTTCTTCAATATTTGGTATAATTCGTATTAATTAGTCATCGTATAAATTAACACAATTAATTACATTTATATGTTCTAGACACATTAAAATAATACTATCGAAATTGTCCGTATTAAATAGTCGAATGGTTAACAATCTAGAAAACCGTAATAATAATAATAAATTAATAATTAGTAATAATAAAATAAATCAATAATTAATTAAAATAAATAATAAATAATAATATAATATACTTAATTAATATTTATGATATAAACATTTCTTATCAACTACTATATTTTAATCCGATCAATATAATATAGTCGATATTTTAATTCGGTAGAATATCAAACGTCGATTCACGTCGATTAAATAATTAGTACATAATAATATACCAAATAAGGTCTTAATTTTTTTTTGAATATTGGGATTTTTTTTTTGTGAAAATATGCAAATAACAGAAGGGTAATATTGTAAATACTGACTTGTATAATAACCTTTTGTTGAAGGACCCCTTTAACATTTTTATTGCGGTACTCATGGATGTAAATATCGCTAGAATCGACCGATATATCGCGATTTCCGACCGGCGGCATCTAAGAAGAGGGGGAAGAAATTGACCGAAATTTCGATATGATTTCTTGTTTTGAACCCACAGATCCTTTTCTGTGATCAAAACGATGAAGATGCACTATTAAATCGTGAAAGTCGGACGTAAAACATGGAAGATTGAGTTGGGTCATGCCGTCGGGTCGGAAAACCCGGGTGGCAGACCCGGCTGGAGGTAGGGGATAACTGCTATTTTTCATATTTATATAATTGGAGTTGGTTAATTTACAAACTCGCTGGCTAGGAGAGTTTGTTGAGTTTTTGTTTGTCAATTGGGGGGTCGAACGGGTCTTGGGTTCGACCCCCCACAAGGCTACTGCTTTTTTTTTTCTCTTTTTTTATCTATTTGAATTTATTTTTTCCACTTTTCAACTTGGGTTTTTTTCTTTTTCATTTTTTGTCCAATTTTAAATATATCAATTATTTCCAATTTTTAAACAAAGTTTGATCTTATTTTTCCCAAAGTTTGATCTCATTTTTTATCTATTTGATCTTATTTAAGTTTTTCCCAAAGTTTCATTCTAAATTTCCAACTTTTAGATCGAATTTCCGTCATTTTTGTTGACCGTAAACGATATCGATATTTGGGCGAGATATCCATAAATTTGACGAACGATATATCCGTCAATATCAATATTTCAATCCTTGTCGATACTCAGTGTGATCGATTTGAAAAAAATAAAAAAAGTGATTTCATTGCCGCCAAATTCCTTGTAAGCATGTAAAACTTAATCGAGAAAATGCAGATAATTTGGGGGTTTGACTTTATTTGACTTACAGTGGTCGGCCATGTCGAAGGTGGAGAGACCAGCGTCGGCGTAGCGGAGCATGGCCTCAACGGCATTGTCTCGGTCGATTATGCCCCATCCACCGCTCATCTGCCACATTCCGTTCAAGACTCGGCATATATCGAGGGAATCGTTCCCGTTCTTCACTGTGACTCGGTGGGCCTCGCCAGTGACATGAGTTGCCTCACCGCACCTGACTGAGTTGGCTCGGAGTCTGGGCGACTCTCGGCCGCGAGTTGAAATCCTGGTCTTTGTGAATTGGAAGTGGAACAATGTCGGATTGGACAGGACGCTGAGTAAGTGTAAAGTTGGCATTTTGGTTTTAGAATAGTCTAGATCGAATTGTTAGTAATCTATTTCTGTTATAAGTAAGTTTGTAGTTAGGCATTAGAGGTGCTACAACATGTGATCAGGCATTATAAAATATTGTTAGCAGTCTATTTCTGTTATAAGTAAGTTGGTAGTTAGGCATTGGAGGTGCTACAGCATGTGATTAGGCATTATAGATACAGAATTGTTAGAAGTCTGTTTCTGTTTCTGTTATAAGATACAGCATTTACCCCTACCTTTACCGACGTACAATTAACGAACTTCCCAGGGCTAATCACATGTCAGCATGATTCTACAAAAACAATGCAATGAAGTCATGGACAATTGGACATGGACGGAAGTGAAGAGGAAGAGGCATCTGGCTTGTGTGGATGCACGTGCGGTGGTCTATCTTGGAGCGTTTAATTGACCCTCGTATTCCAATCTCTACTGCCAATTAACTATTTGGGGCGTCAAATTCACCGTTCTACCCCTGCCTCTATCGACAATTAACGAACTTCCCAGCGAAAGAGTCAATTTCCCACACAAAAAACACTCCAACTTACATATATCTCCGGATCAAGCACAAGAGGTGGTTTAGTAGTTCAAATATTAGTCTGATTTACTTTTAAATCTAGAGTCCGTATCCCACCGTTCTAGTGCGGTCCTTTTTTCCGGCTACGCTTACGCTTGCAGGCGTGGCTTGGAGTGGGGGTGTAGCGTGGGTTTTGCGAAACTGGAAAAAAAGATACGGTTTTTCGCACTATCTTTTATTGAACCCAAAGAGCATAAGGTGTGAAAATTAGTTTCATTCAGTCATTCACTATCATAAAAATAAAAATAAAACGGACGTAATAAAAATCAATATACCTAAACACTTATATAAGGTTCACAAAAAGTTGGAAAACGAAAATTAAAACAAGTCATAATTCAAAATTAAAAGCATAAATGATAGGTGCCTAAATACGTTTTTTTTTTTTGGCAAACTAAATACGTATTCAAGAATTCAAAAGACATTATACGAAAATTGAATAACAAAAATTAAAAGAAGTCATAATTCAAAACTGAAAGTATACGTCTATACAGGCCTTGAGGCCTAATATTTTCCTGTTTGTGTTTCAAATCTAATTTCAAATAAAGAAATTCAAACTAAAATATCACTTCTAATTTCAAAATTCGCATTTCGATTTCGAAAATACCAAAATTTTCAGAGTTCGAAAATTCTTAAACTGAATATTTACCGAGGCTGACTTCGTAAATGTTTTCTTGCATGTGAATTAAAAGTTAATGTCTTTTAGAAGCAGTAAACTCTAAATCATAAATTATTAACTTAATTTTTTAATATCGGATAATAAAAAATTTCAAATTTGATTTTAAAGTATTTTTGAAGAAATTATTTTTCTTAATTATTTTATTGTAAGTTAGATTGTCCATACATTACTATTTAACATGAAAAGTGAAAAAGAAAAAAGGTTTATAAGTGGGAGTAATATTTAACAAATTTCATGCACGCCGGTATTCATCTCCGCAGTCACCAATCACTCTGAGGAGATTCTTCCCCTTCTTTGTGACTTCTTGTATGCTGCGTATATCATCCTCATCGAGAGTGAGTGAAAATACAGCTTTTGAGTCCTTGATGTGTTCTGACAACCCAAGTCTAACTCCTATCATTGATCCTGCCACTGCTTGCTGCAAATTTCACAAGCCAAACAAAATCAATGTGAAAAAAAAGGTTAAAATCCATTACTTGATGTGTCCCAAACCCTACCTGATCTAGGATGTATTTCACAGCAACATTGGCAATTGAGACCCCATGTTTTGAAGCGATTCCTTTGAGCGTCTGAAGAAGAGCTTGAAAAAGACTCCAACCTCCCCAGGCATCAACCATCTGCGACAAGTATTTATAAATCCAATAAGACCTTCCACACTGGTTCAAGTGAGTTTGATTCCAAAGCAAACAAAGCAACAAGGACATAATCAACTCCACGAATCACAACTTTATTAACTGCCATAAACGTTTGAATGTGTCAAACAACGAAAACCATAAGGAGATAATCGACTCCCGGAATCACAACTTTATCAACTGCCCTGCATAATACTATAAGTGCATTTTTGCTTAGCACTGTAGCTTCCAAACTTCCAAAAATGAGTACTGCATTCCTTCTCCCAATTGACTTCATTTTAATTTTTCCCTCAAATTATGCAAGGTTTATTCTGTTTTTTTACATAAAATCCACAATTGCTCACTGGATTTTGTATCTTAAACCGACTTACCAGCATCTTGGGGAACATCTTAATGACCCTATAACTGATTAATTTGTGAAAATCAGTGTGTTTAAGATTCATACCCGTTTGTACTTTTGGAGGGAGGGAGTATTCAGCGGTGGACCAGCAAAGGGAATGTTCAAGTTGGTGTCAAGGAACTTTTCAGATAAAAGACCACCCATTACTGTCCCATACCTGCAACATAAAGTACTAAGTTCAAAAGGAATGCTGGAAAATGATATATATATATATATATGTATATATATATATATATAGAGAGAGAGAGAGAGAGAGAGAGAGAGAGCGAGAGACGTTATAAGTTTGACTCCAGTGAGCTGACAAAGCTCGGCCATTTTCTGCTGAGGACGCATATCAACAATCGAATGTTGGACCTGATTACATTGTAATACGGATGTGATAATCATGCTTCCATGAAAACAATTAGATAACAATAATTCATGAAGCACATACCTGATTGCTGACAACAGGAATTCCATTTTCAAGAATTATGTGTAGTCTCTCCGTGTCGAAATTTGTCAAAGCAACAGTCTTAATTTTGCCTGCGAAACAGTTGAAGTAATGTAATCAAACTTGAAATACTGGAGGAGATTTTCAATATAAATTACAAAGGTATTACACCAACCTTCTTCTTTCAAATCTGTAAGGTGTTTTAGCGCGTCAAGATATCCAGTATTTGCATAATCCCACCTATATAAGCAGAAAGAAAAATTTACCCACTCAACAAGTTATTCACTAGATAATACTCGAACACTGCATTACAAATGACGAAAACTATAATTGTAAAGAGTGTAGTTCAAATAGCGTTTACTATTATAATTGACATAGAGTTAAGAAAGAGGTCATTGAACGGTCATTGAACTCAAGATGTCACAAAAGTATTGAAGTTGGCTATTACATGAATGCATAATGATACATTCTTGAGTCTTGACACAAGAAAATCCAAATAAAAATGTTTGACACAAAATCTAGGGGTTCAGAAAAGAAATTCATACCAATGAAACTGAAGCATGTCCAAGGAAGCCACATCCATTCTCTTCCGTGAAACATTGATACTGTCCCTTACGAAACTACCTGTCATCTTAACAGGCGGTGGCACCCATTTTGTAAGACTGTGTCACACAAGATAGTAAGAAAAACTAAATTGTTAAACTTTGATTCTACACTGACACTGAGACATAATATACCGAGTGAAAAGGTTAATCAGTTTCTAATACATGAAATTGAAAGTAAAGATTCGAAAATGATTGCTCTAAGTAATTGCTGAAGACTGTATGAACAAAGGCTTTCCAGTAACTAACAAACTATTAAAGGGAAGCAACTCACCCTCTAACATTCTCCAAGAACTCTGGTGGACGCTCCTGACGAACTCGATTGATAAAGATTCCATACAGATCTTCAGCAGGGCCATCTGCAAAATCCAGTAAGAAAGACGGTACAATCACTTTGAAAAATGATCAACTTGTTTACCACCATAAAAAAAAATGCTCTATAGCTGCCCAATTGAGGTCCAAACTCACAAGAAATTAAGAACTCTGACGGAAGACAGAAAATGACAACTTAAAACAAGAAAATATGCAAGCACGACACACAAGAAATGAGTTATGGATATTCTAGAGCAATACATATATCTGCCATATCGAAAGTGGTGAGTCCAGCATCAGGATATTTAAGCATAGCATCAACTGCATTGTCTCCCTCAATTCGACCCAGCCACCACTCGTCTGCCACATCTCATTCACAACCCAAGTTATGTCTAACGAATCCTTGCTATTCTTAACCAACGCCCGCCGGTTATCTTCAGTTAACACACCCTGAATTGGCCTCCAACTGATGTTTTGAATTCTTTTGGCCCTTGCTTTCTTGATTGAACTAAAGGTGAATTCGCTTAAAAAATTATGGTGCAGCAACTCTGCCATTCCAAATGGAACATCCAAAATTTTCAAACACAGTTTATCTTCTACTACATCAATTTAACATACTGCAAACACTTATCAGCCTCTCATTTCTAGCTCTCCTCCACATTTCCCTTTTTAATTCCATTTTTGAATATTGGGTTTTTGGGAAAATATGCAAATAATGTAAGGGCACTGTCGTAAATACAGACGTGTATTATAACCTTTAACCATTTTTATTACAGAAAATGCAGATAATTTGGGGGTTTGACTTTATTTGACTTACAGTGGTCGGCCATGTCGAAGGTGGAGAGACCAGCGTCGGCGTAGCGGAGCATGGCCTCAACGGCGTCGTCTCGGTCGATTCTACCCCAGCCACCGCTCGTCTGCCACATTCCGTTCAGGACTCGGCTTATATCGAGGGAATCGTTCCCGTTCTTCAATGTGACTCGGTGGGCCTCGCCGGTGACCTGAGTTGCCTCACTGCACCTGATTGATCTGGCTCGGGGTCTGGGTGACTCTTGGCGAGTTGAAATCCTGGTCTTTGTGGATTGTAACGATGTCGGATTGGATAGGACGCTGTGTAAGTGTAAAGTAGCCATTTTGGTTTGAGACTAGAAAGGAAGCAAAACAATGCAATGTACTCACGGACGGAACTTAAGAGGATAAGGCATCCGGCGCCGTGGATGTACGTGCGGTGGTATATTTTGGAGCGTTAAATTGACCATTCCACCCCTATCTCTGCCGCCCATTAACTATGGAGTAGCCCTGTTATTTGTTTTAAAATAACTCACCGAAAATCGGACTGAATCGCAACCGAACTAAAAAATACTGAATCGAAGAAAAATTGGAACTGTTTTGTAACGACCCGTCCCGAATATCGGGATTTAATAATATTTAATTGTGATTTACTAATCTGGGATTAGTTGGCTGATTTCGGACGAATTATGCAAAATGACCGTTTTGCCCCTAGGTGTGGGCAAAACGTTGACTTTTATTTCGGACGGTCAAACGGACTTTGACCGATGATCGTGACGTAGTTCGGGACGTCACGAGTTCATAGACATGTGGCACGTTCGATTCCGACGTTCGTAGAAGAAGTTATGATGTACGGAAGCCCAAGGGCATTTTCGTAATTCGACTTAATTGGGGCCAAATGTTGACTTTTTAATCGGGATGTCCGATGGCCGAGGGCCAAGGACCGTTACGTAGGTTTCGTCGATACGAATCCAACTACAGGCGGCATGCCGAAATCGGAGATTCGACGACGAAGTTATGGTCAAGGAAACGAATTAACGAACCGAGGCTCCGATTAAAATAATAATATAATAATGAACAGTACCTGGTGACTGAACACACTTGGATGAGTGACAAGTGTCACTCATCCCTTAATTTCAGGCATAAAACCAGATCCCATGTTTTGGGGAAACATAATTATTATGTTTTATTAATTAATTAAATTAAATTAATCTTTTAATTTCCATTATTCCTCTCTAATTTCCTAACCGTGTACAACCCAAAACCACAATTCATTCCACTCTTAATCTCCTCTCCATCAGCTGATCTTGAGTGTGCAATTTGGAGACATTTCAGAGACGGATTTAATGAGGGAAACACGAGGGATTGAGGGGGGCCGTAGAACTGGAATTCGGAAATTTGGTTTTTGGGAGGGAAATTCGAATTGGGAGAATTAGGCCGTGAGGATCGCAATTGAGCTCACATTCAGCTTCCTGGGATCACAACGATCATAATTGTCGAAGAAACGAGATGAATTGGTGTCGTTTTGGCTTTGATCGAGCTTGGTGACAGAGGAAGAAAATCGAGGTTGAGTCGTGATCGTGGAGTGTTTAGACGACGGAATTGAGGTGGGGAAACTACTTCTCATGATCCCACGATGCTTCTGGGTTCGTCAATTGAAAGAAAACGGTTGTGGTTAACAGAACTCCATGGTTGAACAGTGACGGTGTTCGTGCTTGAGTCGTGACGATTGAGCGCAGGATTGAAGCAATTGAGTTGGGGGAAATGCTTAACGGAGTCCATGGAAGCTTCTGGTTGAATCAATTTAAGGAAATCAATTGGAATTGAAGGAATTCCATGAACGAACAGTAACCGGAGTGTTCTTGGTGTTCATCATCGAATCGTGGAATTGTAGGTAAGGATTTGTGTAATTGAGTTTACAGACCTGTAATTGGATTTAAAACGAAACTAACTGATTGATCAATTGAAGGAATTAAGGCTGAATTGATGGACATTGAACCGGGTTGTATCGCGGGTAAATTGGACCCGTTTACCAGAGATACGGGTTAGGCTGGTGACACTGTTCACGGCGCGTGGATTTCACGCGCAGCCACTCACGGCGGCGCGTGACAGCGCGTGGGCACGAATCTCGAGGTGAGGTCAACATGACTTCTGTCATATTTAATGTAACGAACATTTTGGAATTGGTTTCGTGTCGATCGGACACCGTTTCGTTATTGTTCGGGATGTCCGAAGGTTTTAAATCTAGTTTAAAAATACTTAAAAATTCGGGAAAATTATGGGACTTGAATAGGATGGTAATGATGAGGTTAGTAATCCTCTAATGTGATTTGAACAGGATTGGGAGTCCCGGTGATAGTGGTGTGGCTCGGGAAGGCCTATGGCACGCGTATCGAGGCGCTCGGTTAAACGGTCTGTGAGTGGACATTGTGTCAGGACCCAACCCGGTTTCACCCCGAAACCCGAGGTAAATCCCGCTCCCGTCTGACTCCCCGACACAACACCCAAGTAAAAACTCACTCAAACCCAGTTAGACGCAGGAGTAAGTAAACAAAATATCCTGACGTTATCATTTACAGAGCATAGTACGAAAATACAAGGAACTAAAAACCGATAAATTACACGCACGCGGAAGACTTTGGACTATTCCGGGGATCCCTCACGTCACTTCTATGCCTCAGACTCTACCACGACGTCAAGACCCCGCGCTAGCTCCACAACTTGGAGGGCAAGTTAAAACAAAAGTGTGAGTGGACCATAATAAAAGAAAAGTTCTAAAACCATTTATCAGAAAACCGAATTTAACCCTCCGTTTTGAAAACCACATGCATAACTAACAGTTCTTAACACAGGTCTAACTCAAGTCTCATAAAACATCATAAGAAACAGAAATACTATAAAACAGGCATGGAAATCATGGCATGAGTATCAAAACCCGTATCATAAACCATAAAGCTCAAATCATCATTTCCCGATCAAACCTGCTGGACCTATCCGAGTCTTTAAACTCCCGAGTCTTTAAACTCAATCCAGGCCTTAATCATATCCGAGTCTTTAAACTCCCGAGTCTTTAAACTCAAGGCCTACGGGGGAAAATCAATATATCCGAGTCTTTAAACTCCCGAGTCTTTAAACTCAATCCGGGTCTTTAAACCCAATCCGGCCGGTCCCCCGTCACATATATCCGGGTCTTTAAACCCAATATCCAGATCCAGCAAATCCAATCCCAAAATCATTGGAAAACCATTTACCAATCCACATCCAAACCCGAATCCGAAATCACTGGTCCGATACCCTTCCGGCATCCAGAACCGTCATTCCGAACCCAAATCCGGAATCCACTTTCCAACTTTACAATCAAAGTCCGCTTTTCGAAAATCATTTAATCACCAAATCAGGTTTCAAAATCCCTTTGTAAACAATCAAACTAGTTATCCTTTAAAAATCCCAAAACCCTGGCATTTTACTCAGAAATCGACATTCCTCGTAAAACGTGCCAAAATACCGTATTTTCTCGAAAAACGTGCAACAATGTAAAACCAACCAAAACATATTCAATAAACATAGAATCATAATCAAAATCATAAAACAATTATAGAAAACAGTTATGCATGCTCGAGTTGAAAGAAGGGGTCCACTCACATACAGAGCCCTACTCGCGTCCCGAACGTCCAGCCCGTTCCTCGGCTTCCTCGGGAAATCCCGATCCTGTTCAATCATCGTAAAAAATACATCACTAATACATCTACGAACATTCACCTAAATTTCCTCAAAATTCCCCGAATCGAAAGCCTAAAACCCGGGACCCTAAACATTCACTCTCGTGGAACTAAACTCAAATGACGTCCGATTGACTCGAAACCAACTCCATTGAACTCACCACAACTCCTAGACCAAAAACCATGTTGACCGTTTTCCCAACCGCCGCCGCACGCGCCCCCACGCGCCGCCCAAAGTGGCTGCACGTGGCCCTCACGCGCCAGCTACAGTAGCATCATCAACCTCGACCTCACTGTGCTGAACCGACCGCCGTGAATTGAACCGGCGAGACTCAATCTCCGCCGTCCGGCCACCATTTCATTCCCTTCTTCCACCCACGGCTTCGTCCAGACACCAAGAATCCATTCCCCTACTCCTCTAACCTCGACACAGTCCCACCATCGTCGATTCCAGCTCGAACCAGACAGCCCTCAAACCCCTGTTTCACGATCCATCTGCTCCGGTCACCTCCCGTCACGGTAGCGACACCAGACAATCCCTAGGGCCTTACTGAACCTAGACCAACCCTCCTATATCGTCGACTCAGCCCCAAACTCGACGACCTTGGGTTTGAAGTTCACGGCCGAAACAGAGTAACAGAGTACTCCACTTCGACTGAGCTCTGCCGTGTACGCCCCGTCACGGCGACCACCACAAACCACTCCTAAGACCTCCCTAAACATCACCCTGACCTTCAATCCTCTCGGTTCTAAACTCAGACTCACGACTTTCCAAATGAAGTTTACGGGAAAAACAGAGCAAGAAACCTTACCCTTCGATTGCAGCTCCGCCGTGCGCACCGCCGCGTGCCACGGTGTTCGTTGGCCTCCCTGCAACCTCCTGAACGTCTCACGGTCGTGGTTTGAGCCACCTCACGGCGTAGCCACCACCAAACACTCACGGTCTCCCTGTTTCCCCAAAAACTTTGCCGCACCACCGCCGTGCCGTCGTGCACGATTCCACCACCAATTCACGACCACCAGCTTCCTTTCAGTCTCCCGTTCCTCCCTCACTCACCAGGACTCGTCAATTACCACGATGAATCCTCAACTTCTCCTCACAAGCTCTCTCTGTTTCTCTGTGTTTGTCGAAGAACCACCACGGGTTTGCACGAGTGCACCCCAATTATTTGGGCTATGAACACACAGGATTCTCCCAGAATCCTCTAGCCCCTTGCCACATGTCACCATCCACTCAACCCTTATCCCATCTGGTTAAATCCCAGTCGTCCAGTTTGCTTTCTCTCTCTGCACAAATCCCCAGATGCCAAAAAGACCAAAATACCCTCTTGTTTAACACATTTTTACGATTTTGTCAAAACTTCTTAGACCCGTAACTTTCGCCTCGTAAGTCCGATGAATACGTGCTGCCTGTCATCGAACTCAGAACGACGAAAGCTATCTAACCATGCTAGGTCAACCTACCAAAACCCATTCGTACAAAAAGTCAACTATTCCCCCTAATTTACCCAAATTACGGTTAAGCCCTCAACCTTCCGAACATCACAACTTCCTCCTCGGATGTCGGAATCGGGCGTGCCACTTGCCTATGGATTCGTGACGTCGTAAACTACGTCCTGGTCACTGGTCAAAGTCCATCGGACTACCCGAACTAAAAGTCAACGTTTTTGCCCCAACCAGGGGCAAAATCGTCATTCTACACTAACCCCCGCTTAACCTCACTAATCACACCTTAATCACTCTACTAATCCCGGCTCTCGGGACGGGTTGTTACACATTGGTTTCATAAATTCGATGCATGCATAACTATTTTATGATTGTTATAATTATGATTAAATGATTTACTTTGGATATCGGTGAATTTAAAATAATTTCACGTATTTCGAGGTGAATTACGTATTTGCACGTAAACCGAGGTTTCCTGGATTTGCACTGATTTCCATAAATGTGGTTGGATATGATTTCATGAAACGGTTACGAACTTGAATAATGTAAAATCGGGCCAGGGGCCCAGTTGAACTATGAAATTCGGGCCAGGGCCCCAGTTGATTTCTACATACGATTGCGGGTCGGGGACCCTAAAATGGAATTGAATAAATGTTTTCTGGTTTACATTTTATATATGCACACATGCTGGAATCAATAAATGGTTTTGATGATATTTCGGTTATGGCACGTTTCACGGTATTTGGGCATGAGACCCGTTTGATGAAACGTAACGATCGGTTCAGATTTTACCTATGTATACCTATATGTTTTGCATGTGGATATCAATAAAATGTATTTAGTACTGCACTGTATAAATCCTTCCATATTATATTGTCTCCTCCGGATGAGGTACCCCGGAGAGGTCACGAACGTCTAGTACGTCCAGCGTCTATGACGCTAAGCATCAGGGATGCTGTACCCGAACGGGGTTCGGGGATTGAACTCGGAAATTGAGACCCGAGTGGCACGCGTAGCCTTGTGATTGTGACCTTATTGACGTCAGGGACGTCAGACATCAGGGATGTCGGATTGGAGTGTATAATGCAGTGGCTAAAATTATGGTTATGGTTTATATTATATGCCTTATGGTTCATATTACTGGATTTATGAAATAACTCTTGGATTGACTTTTGGAAATTGAAACTATGCTTTGGTTTCCGGGCTAAGGCCCTAATGGTTATTTCTAAATAAATGTGTGATCTTTGGTTTTTGGTGGATGCATATGATTTTACTGAGGGGCATAAATGTCTTATAAATGTTTTAAACAGACTTGTTTATTTTCGTCCACTCACAGCTTTTGTTTTCAATGCCCTTCAGGTTGATTCCGGATGCGACTGCAGCAGAGACTGGGACATCATACACCTCCTCCATCGATCCTTACGCACTCTGGAAGCCCGGTTGGGCAATGGCAACAGGTTATCCCTTGTCCGACACCTCTTGTCAGACGGGAGCACGTCACATTCCATGGTAATCCCGGGGGGGATTGGGATGGGTCGTGTCATGTTTGGAGAAAATTGAACCGAACCAAACTAAATCGGTTCAGTTTCGATTTTTAGTATAATTGAACCCACCAGACCAAACCGAACTGGAGAGGCTATAAAACCGGATCGACCGGATCGAAACTCTCTTTTTTGGTACAAAATGGCGTTGTTTTGTTTGAACCCTAGATATCATCTCTCAATTTCGAACACTCCTCATTCCTCACCTCAGTGTCCTCACTTCGAAAACTTCGACGGCCTCCTCAGACTCAGTCTGTTCCTCTCTCACTTTCGAACTCTCTCTCACCTCTCTTCGATTTCCAGCCTCTCCCTTCCACTCCAGATCCAAACGACAGAGACAAACTTCGAAGTTCAAAGTTTCGAACAGTGGAAGTCGATTCCAGCCTCTCCCTTCCATCTGAAATTAGAGAATCCGAGAAAACACGGTATTCAAAATTGACGTGATCGCTGTTAGCCTTAGTGTCTAAATAAAACAAGAACACACATTAGCATATAAGTATGGACAAGAACAATACCTCTTGTTTCCATTGTGACAGGGACCCGCCCCGATCCCCCGGGGACCACAAGGGGACGTGCCCTGCTCCCGTCTGACACCCGAACCGAAAATTCCAATTTTAGCCTTAAAAACTTAAATGCATAAATGTCCGAATTATAAAGTCATACATAACCCAAATTTAACAGATGTCAGACAAGGGATAAAATCCAAAATACAAAATCTGAGCACGACACTAGAAAGGAAAATCCTGCGGGTGATCCGACCCGACAGGGGTTCAGGTGCGCAGTACAAAATCTATGCCTCAGCCTCGGGGTCCTCACCAACCTCAGCAGCACGACCTGGAGGGGTTACCAAAACATGAAAGGTGAGTGGGCCGAAACTCAGTTTAATAAAAACAGTATAATAAGTAAAATATATAATTTACCCCTCCGTTTTCCAAACATGCATGCATCGGTATTTGAAAACCATAAATACATATAATACATCACAATCATTATATTATCCAAATATGTAACATAACCCAGCTACTGCACTATACACTCCGATATTGACATCCCAGATGTCCTACGTCCCTAACGTCCAATAATGGTCACAGTCCCAAGGCTACGCGTGCCACCCGGGGTCTCAAATCCCGAGTTCAAACTCCGAACCCAGTTCGGTTACGGCATCCCTGATGCCTAGCGTCCCAGACGCTCGACGTCCCAGACGTCCAATCATAGCAATCCTGTTCTTGAGTCATCCTACGGTCCGGCACCTCCGTAGCATGACCCCTCGCAGGCAATGCACCGTGACCGCTCCGGGGTACCACATCCGGAGGAGACAGTATCACACGGTGGATTATACAGTGCATTACCTAAGATAGCCACTAATATCCACATGCATATATAACTATATATATATCATATAAAACGGTTTAATTTCCGTAAAACGGGCCTCGAGCCCAACACCGTAAAACGTGTCACAGCCGTAAATCGAGGTAATCAAAATCCATTATTGATTCACACACACACACACATATGGATATATGAAAATGAAAACGGTTATGCATGCAAATGTTAATAAAAACGGGCCCACTCACTGTACGTTCCCCCTGCGAATAACATGCGTACGAACTTGTCTCCGGGATTAACGTAAGTTTCCTGTCATTCCAAATCACATGCAAGTGTCAATATATGTCCTTAATATATTCTCAAAAAGTCTGAAACAGAAACCGGTTCGGGAAAATCGTCCAGCACGTTTCCCGAGACACCCGGTCCTAAACCGACCTTCCTAACTATCTCAGATCAACATGGTTATTTCATAGAAAATGTTTAGAATGATTAGGGGATTAAAAGTCATGTTGACCGTGAACCGAGATAGTGCTCAACGCGCCCTCACGCGCCGCCCAAACGCGCTGCTACAGTGACATCGTCCTTGCCCGATTTACTGTAATTTGGGTCTTCAACCCGCGGGGTGACCCGATTAATTAATCGTCCATTTCTACTTAATTTCATTCATTCTTGATTCTAATATGTTCTAAAATAATCCAATTACAGTTCTTAGTCCTCTAATCATCTCGACAAGTCATCAATCGTTCTATCCAAACCCGAACAGCCTCACGGGTCGATCCTCAGAACTCCCCCAAACTAGCTCTATTGTCCAATTAATTTACACATGAGCATTAGAGGACCCAGACTAACTAAATGGAACCATCAATTGAATGAAACCTTACCTGGAAGTAGCCGTCCAAACACTGTGATTTCCTCTGCACACGGCGGTCACCGTCCCAGCTCCTCCGTGGCTGGTTGTCGTCGATTTCGATATGGACGAGTTCCAAATGCTCCCAGAAGGCTTACTCAGTGGTTAGTTTTGTCCAACAAGCCGTAGAAATCAAACTCAGATTTTTCCCTCCAAATTGGTTTCTCTGAACTGGAACTCAGGTTCCTGCGCAATTCCTCGATCACACCCTTCGAATCTTTCACGGTTAAGTTTCTGCCACTCCCAGAAAGCTTCCTACGTGTTTAGATTGATCCCAAAACCCGTAGAATTCGAATTCAGAATTTTCCCCCTTAAAACCCGAAACTGTTCTTCACGGCTTCCTCTCTGTCCCTCACAGTCTCTCAACCTCAACTGATGCCAACTGAACCCTTCTCTCACTCCCCTTACGCGGTTAATCGATCAAGGAGGCCAACACCTGTGGGAGACATCCTCAGGTCGCACTGAACCTGCTTCCCGCACACAGAGCCCATAAAAACGTTTTTAATCTTACCCGTGGTCTGATGCAGCCTCAAATTGCACTCCCATTACCTCAAACTACATAAACAATGTCCACAATCAGTCCACTAGTGCTTAAAAAAATTGCACTCCCACAAACACCACGGAATGGCCGTGTGCCCTGTTTTCACGGTTGCTGCTACAGTAACCGTGTAAAAAGACCAAAATGCCCTCAGGGCAGAAATTACCAAAATGCCCTCCAACTTCCGTGACCCGCAACTCGGTCATCCGATGTCCGTTTCACGCGTGCTGTCTGTCGTTATACTCAGGGTATCGAGACGAATCTAACGGTCTTCGGGTCGTGTGAAAATTCACGGTCATTCAAAAAGTCAACTTTCTCCCTTATTTCGTTCAAATTACGGTAATGCCCCTGAACTTCCGAACGTCGTAACTTCTCCCCAGCTCGTCCAAATTGGACGTGCCGCCAGTCAATGGACTCGTGACGTCCCGAACTACGTCACGGTCATCAGTCAAGGTCTGGTTGACCCACCAATTAAAAAGTCAACAATTTGACCCAACCATTCACAAGGGTAAAAATGTCATTTCATTCAATATTTTACAATATTAGAATCTACGAATTTTCGGGGTGTTACACATTGGTTTCGACAGTGAAGAGCAATAGCTTTTCCACGCAGAATTAAGGCGTCTTCCTCCTAGCACGGACACCTTAATCACTCTTTAGATGGGGTAGTCAACCTTTCAGGTCTTTGTGTGATGATCGTCCGAGTTGGAGGGGACCCTACTTTATATAGGCTTTGATCCTAAAGAGTTTTGCCCATCAAGAAACTCCACTAGGTCTCCTTATGCCTAAATGATTCTCAATCTATCCATTTAAGCAATAAGAATCCATCAAGTCTTAGACCCTCGCTGCATAAGGAATCAAGACTCCCGGTTGAGCCACCAAGTCGAATCTTGATCTAAATCAAACTACAACACCCTTTTTGATTAGGAGTTCAACTAAGGTTGGAATTGCTTCCAACATTCTCCCACTTGATCGACTAATAGTGTAGATTTGATTAAGATCACTTGATTGGCCTTGTGAATTCTCATGGAGACTCAATTCTTATTCAAGTTTCAATCATGATCAAACTTTCACATAGAGCTACGAAGGCACCCTAATCATTCAATGCTTAGAGCCTTCATGACCACTAATGCAATCACTTGAAAACACATGAAACCCCGTCAAGATAGATTTTCCAGAATGACAGAGTTGAGTTTGCACTTTACAACACGATGTCATTCATTGGTCCTACTTTATGAGGTGAAAACCTTTCCTCTCAGGTTCCTCCAAACCTTCTCTTGCACCCGCAAGAATCACCAGATAAGCAAAAACTGTTGTGCCCGAGATTGCTAGCTAGAAAACAACAGTTAACTTTATTGCATTCAAATATGGTGAAAACACTTTAACCAACACACTAAACGTTGGATTTATCACAAAACATAGTTATAAAGTAACATAATCGTAGAAAACAAGAGTAAAAACACAAGGAAAAGTTTCCACTCAAAACTCCAAGGCATGCCTCCCACTAATTTAGTGTTTCAAGACATCCCACTAATCCCATGCATGAGACATGTCTTTTGAAGGCTGCATTTGGGAGTGCCTTGTTTAGAGGATCTGCGATCATCTGCTCAGTCCCAATATGCTGGAAATCAATGCACCCTTGCTTGACCTTTTCTCTAACCAGCAAATACTTGAGTTCCAGGTGCTTGGTTCCTGAGGACCTTTTGTTGTTCTTGGTGAAAAAGACTGCTGAGCTGTTGTCACACCATAACCTGATAGGTCTGTTAATGGATTCCATAAGCTTCATATTAGAAATGAAGTTTTTCAACCAAGCAGCCTGGATGGTGGCTTCATAGCACGCAATGAATTCTGCATTCATTGTTGATGCTGCAACTGTGGTCTGCTTTACACTCTTCCAAGAAACAGCACCTCCTGCTAGCAAGAATACATAGCTGGAAGTGGACTTCAGTGAGTCTGGACAGCCTGCATGATCAGCATCAGAATAGCCTTCCAATTCCAACTTTCTTGTTCTTCTGTAGACTAACTTAAAATCTTTTGTCCTCTGTAAATATCGCATAACCTTCTTGGCAGCAGTCCAATGTGCAAGGCCAGGATTGGATTGGTACCTACCTAGTACTCCCACTGAGAAGGAAATGTCTGGTCTGGTGCAAACCTGAGCATACATCAAACTACCTACCGAGGATGCATAGGGTTTAGTATTCATCTCACTTCTCTCCAGTTCAGTCATAGGAAATTGTGCCTTGCTTAGTTTGTCTCCCTTTGTTATTGGTGCATCTCCATTCGAGCAATTTTCCATATTGAAGCGTTTCAGCACCCTTTCAATATATCCTCTTTGAGACAATCCTAGTAGACCACTGCCCTTATCTCTACTTATTTCGATTCCTAGAACATACGATGCCTCTCCCATGTCCTTCATATCAAAACTGTGAGACAAAAAGCCTTTAGTGTGGTGAAGCATGGTAAGGTTGTTAGTGGCAATCAGTATGTCATCAACGTATAGGATTAGGATGACAAAATTGCTCCCACTGATTTTCAGGTAAATGCATTCATCCACTGGATTCTCAGTAAACCCATGTTGTTGAACAATCTCATCAAAGTTCAGGAACCACTGTCTTGATGCTTGTTTCAAGCCATAGATCGATTTTTGCAGTTTGCAGACAAGATCTTATCTCCCTTCTTGAATGAAACCCTCAGGCTGTTTCATGTAAATGTCTTCAAAGAGGTCACCATTCAAGAATGCAGTCTTGACATCCATTTGATGCAAAAATAAATCAAAATGAGCAACCATGGCCATGATGATCCTAAATGAGTCTTTACACGACACTGGTGAAAAGGTTTCATTAAAATCGATTCCTTCTTGTTGAGTGAAGCCCTTGGCTACAAGTCTAGCCTTGTACCTTTCAATTTTTCCCATTGCGTCTCTTTTGGTCTTATACACCCATTTGCATCCTATAGCTTTGCTTCCCTTATGCAGTTCAACCAAACTCCAGACTTGGATCTGTGCCATTGATTCCAATTCTGACTTCATAGCAGCTAACCAGTGCTCGTTTGTCTCACTTAGCATAGCTGCTTTGAAGGTTTCTGGATCATCATCAAGCTTTACCTCAGTATCTGTCTCCTGCAGGTACACCACATAATCATTTGGCAAGGCAGGTTTTCTGTTTCTTTGAAAACGTCTTGTAGTGAGGTTTTCAGCATTGTCGGTTTCAGTCATCACTTGATTTTTAATATTAAGAATAGGTGGAGGGTTGGTCAAAACTGGCTCAGTTGGGATATTTTCAGGTTCCAGGAAAGGGAGATCAGCTTGCTGGTTCCTTGTGGTGTGACTCATGGTATTAGACACCAATGTGTCATCCATAATTTCATTCACTTTGCTTTAGTGTGAAGCAATCCTTTCAGTCTCTTCAATCTCATCAAAATCAGACATGTTTCCTATTCCATTTGTGGTTTCTTAAAAAAATTTTGCTCTCCCAGTTTCAACAAAACGAGTGGCATGGTGAGGACTGTAAAACCTGTATCCCTTTGTCCTTTCTGGATATCCAACAAAATAGTAAGTTGTTGTCTTTGGTGCTAGCTTCTTTTCTGCAGGATTGTAAACCCTTGCTTCAGCCTTACATCCCCATACTTTCAAGTGTTTTAAGCTAGGACTCCTTCCTTTCCATAGTTCAAAAGGGGTTTTGGTTACACTCTTACTAGGTACACGATTTAACAGGTAATTTTCTGTTTTTAGGGCTTCTCCCCACAAGAAATCTGGTAGGGTCGTAGTGCACATCATACTTCTCACCATTTCAATGAGAGTCCTGTTTCTTCTTTCTGATACCCCATTCTGTTGTGGATTTCCAGGGTTGGTGTATTGAGCTATGATTCCATGCTCTTGGAGAAACAATGCAAATGGTCCAGGATTTCTGCCATGCTCAGTGTATCTACCATAATACTCTCCCCCTCTGTCTGATCTTACCACCTTGATTTTTAGATCTAATTCATTTTCAACTTCTGCCTTGTAGATTTTAAACTTACTTAAGGCAGCAGCCTTTTCTGTCAATAGGTACACATGACCAAATCGTGTAAATTCATCTGTGAAGGTGATGAAATATCTGAAGTTTTCATGCGTTGGAGTAGGGAATGGTCCACAGATATCAGTGTGTATAAGTTCTAAGGGTTTCTGGCTCCTGGTGGCTCCCTTCTTACTCTTATCAGTAAATTTTCCCTTAACACATTCTATGCAGATTTCTTTCAACTGTTTATAGTTCATAGGTGGTAAGATGCCCTCCTTGGTTAGTATTTTCATTCTATCTTTTGAAATATGTCCTAAACGTCTGTGCCACAGTTTGGATGAGGTGTGAGTTGTTAGCGTCGATGCTTCATTCAAGGTGTTAAAAGTGAAGTGAGTTGGGATTTTGCAATTCAATTTGAACAAACCATCTGATAAAATTCCATCTCCAATTACTCTTGAGTTTTGATACAATGAGAAACCAGAATCATTGACTAGAAACTGAAACTTAGCTTTAACTAGTCTACTTGCTGAAATCAAATTCCTTCTCATGGAAGGTACATAAACTACTTCTTCTAAAATCAAAACAAAACCAGATTCCAACTTGATCTTCACTTCTCCAATTAGCTCCACTTGCACTTTTACTCCATTTCCCACGAACACTGACACCTCATCCTTGCTTGGCTGCCTCTTCTTTGTGAAATCCTGCAAGGAGTTAGCTACATGAATTGAGGCACCTGTATCTAACCACCATGAATCCCTTGAGATGTCCACTAAGTTAGATTCAAAACAGACTAGAACCTGATCTATTTTACCTTTTGTTTTCTTTTCTGCCCACTTCTTGTACTTCCTGCAATCTTTCTTGATGTGTCCCCCTTTCTTGCAGAAGAAGCATTTTATCCCTGAGCCACCATTTGTTTTGACCTTTAGCTTGTCATGAAATTTGGGGACATTTGCCTTAGGCAGAACTTTGTTAGCATGCACCAGGTTTATCTGATTTTCTTCTTTTTCTTGTTTCATAAACCCTTGTTCTTGTACACAGATGCTAATCAACTAATTCAGGTCCCAAGATTCCCTTGAGACATTATAGGAACTTTTGAGCTGTTTGAATTCTATGGGTAAAGAGTTCAGGGCAAAATGAACTAGGATGGAATCATCGATTGGTACTTTCAACATGCTTAGTCAGCTGCATATATCTACAAAGTTCAGAATATGCTCCCTGACACACCCTTGTCCTTTGTATTTGGTTTCTGTGAGTTGATGCAGCAAGGTGCTGATTTCAACCTTTGTTGAGGTTCTATACCTTTCCCCAATGAGATCCAGGCAGTCCTTAGCCTCCTCCTTCATCACCACGCTGCCCCTCACGACATCTGTCATGTGTGCCTTCATCACCAGCAGGGCCATTCGGTTGCTTAATTCCCATTCTTCAAACTTGGCCTTCTGATCAGTAGTGGAGGTGTTGGTAGGTTTCGTGGGTCTAGGTTCTCTCAGTGCTAAGTCCATGTTCCTTAGTCCCAAGTATATCTTTAGGTTTTGTTTCCATTTTTTAAAGTTGGAACCGGTCAAGCATTCAATGGTTCCAAGTCCTAACGTTGTATTCAAGACTGAAACATAAACTAGGTTAGATTTTAATTTCAACCCCAGAAAACGTTATCGATATAACTCATGTATATCTGTAGATGTACGTCGAGTATATCATTGGTGCTAGAACATTATGCTAAATGAATTGACTTGGATGATGGAAAATTTGTGTATGTGTACACAAATAACTTCATGAACTCATTTAGTTTCATGTCCTACACCATTCCATCGTGTAAATTGGACCAGTTGAGGAAAATCCTTGTCTGTGTTTGTAAGGATCGCCTCATCTGTCATGATCAACATGATGCAATCTGATCAAGTGATCCTTGAGTTCAGTAAAACCTGGAGGCAATCATGTAGCTGCGGCTACATGATGACTCTCAGATTATGATTGAAAACCGTGATCAGTTTTCTCTGCAATTTTTCTTTTAGTCAGTGCATACATATATCTATTTATTTCCATAGTCTCAATAAGAACAGATTAGGGTCCTTGATTATTTAGAAATAGCTCTGATACCACATGTTAGCCTTAGTGTCTAAATAAAACAAGAACACAAACATTAGCATATAAGTATGGACAAGAACAATACCTCTTGTTGCCATTGGTTTCGACAGTGAAGAGCAGCTGCTGTTCCACGCAAAATTAAGGCGTCTTCCTCCTAGCACGGACACCTTAATCACTCTTTAGATGGGGTAGTCAACCTTTCAGGTCTTTGTGTGATGATCGTCCGAGTAAGCGGGGACCCTAGTTTATATAGGCTTTGATCCTAAAGAGTTTTGCCCATCAAGAAACTCTACTAGGTCTCCTTATGCCTAAATGATTCTCAATCTATCCATTTAAGCAATAAGAATCCATCAAGTCTTAGACCCTCGTTGCACAAGGAATCAAGACTCCTGGTTGAGCCACCAAGTCGAATCCTGATCTAAATCAAACTACAACACGCTTTTCGATTAGGAGTTCAACTAAGGTTGGAATTGCTTCCAACAATCGCTTCTATTCTGTAAGTCTTGTTTGATTTCCCTTGTTTCATAAGTCTTGTTAGAAGTTACGGTTTTCTTAATTTTGCAATTTTTCTTGATATTTTTATGTAGCCAGATTTGAATTATGAAAAATCTTTGGATGATTTTAAAGATTTGTTTGAATAATTTTCCTCTCACTCCTTTCTCTCTAGAACTTTTATTAGTTTGTTTATATTTTAACATTGCGATCTTTTTCACATTCTTTATTACAGGTTTGTAACACCCAACGCAGCCTCCATCTTTCACTCTTTCTCCCTCTCCCAACTTCAAGCGATTTCGCCGTTTTCCAATAGAAACTTTACGCCGATCGCCGAACCCTCACCGGTGAGGTAAGTTCTCGTTTTCAGTATTTGATATGCAGCATCTACTGTTGGCTTGTTATCAGTCTGCCTCTTCATTTTAGAATTTTTCCATGCGGTGCCGTTTTGGTTCTCGAGAATATGAGACAAAAACCATTACAAGTCTTGATCTCACTTTCCCAAGTTTACTATCCTCACTGGCCTTCACACAACTGCCCGTCTTTGTTTAGGCCCTTTCTCTTTAATCACGAGTTTTTCTTTTCTTCTAATTGTTTTATTTTCTCGGTAAACAAACAGAAGGCAAAGACGCGACCTGAATTGATTTGCGTTTCTTGCCCATTGTTTATGAATTTTTTTATTCTTGTTGTGTGATTTTTGCAGTAATTTGTTGATCGAAACTATATGCGGGAAGTTTTATTTCATAATAAATTTAATTCGATTCAGGTAATGCTCACAACTTATGCTGAGATCTTCATTTACTCATAGTACTCATGGTTTTAGTTTGCGTACTGTGTGCTTTCTTTTTGGTTGATGGTATTTTGGTTAAAATTTGACGCATTATTGTATAAAAGAACCAAAAAAACCAGTTTTTGAAGAAAACCGAACCGGTTCAACCGAACTGATTCGCTCGAATTGAATCGGAAAAAACCCATTTTTACCTGGAACCAAACCAAATATTCGGTTTCGGTTTTATTCGGTCATTGGAGGGAAAACCGGACGGAACCAAACCGGTTCCCCCATCCGATTTCGGTTTCGGTAAAAAAATCGAATCGAAAAATCGATTAATAGGGTTACTATGGAGCGTTAAATCCATTGTTTTATCCGTACATAAAGTTGAGCATAAATCCGTTAAAACGGCTAACCGATTCGTTTCAAACCGTTATTTATCAAATTGTTTAAATTTGATTGAATAAAAGTCAAATGATTTGAGAATTTAAACCACGTCATTAGTAACTGTTTGAATTTTTATTTTGGAAACAATTAAATCCAAACCGAACTATTAAAAAATATATTAATTTTTAAATTTATTAGTAATGCAAAGTGAAAAAAAATATTTAGATATATTCAAGTAAATACATGTAAATCCATATAAATAGTATAAAAAAATGATTGAGTGGTAATGTTCATTTGGTAAATCTTAATATAGTGATAATATTTGCAATCAAATCTTGGTAAACTTAATATACAAAATTTTGACTATTGATGATTTTATTTATTTTTTACTTTTTTTTAATATCTTTTTTTAATGTCTAAACGGTTTTAAACTGTTTCAATTCAAAAACGAACCATTTGTAATGGTTTTATTTCTAATTTTAGAAAATCCAAACTGTATCGAATAGTTAAGATTTTAACAGTTTGGATTTGGATATTCTCAATATCCGTATCGAATCGTACTGTGTCCATCCTTATCCATACCTATGTTGACAATTAATATATTTTCCAAAAGATACTCAACTTATATACGTCCGAATAAAAAATACCCAAAAAATAGACTCTAAATTTTATAAATGTCACTTTTATATAACTTTTCAAGTGAGAAGAGTTGAAAAATAAAGAGATTTGAGTGTGTGTGTGTGTGTGTGTGTGTCAGGTGAGGAAGAGTGGAAAAAAAGTTAGACAAAGACGAAAGTGTGTTGGAGAAAAAAAATCAAAGGAGAAAAGAGAGAAGAGAAGTCAGCAAAGAGAAGAAGAAAGAAAAAAATGAGGAAAGAAGAAAAAACGCAGCAGAGGAAGTTGCAAGGAAAAGAAGAAGAAATTTTCCAAACCTCAAGCAGCGGGATCCGAAACCCACGAAATCAAAGGTATAAAATGGTTTTATGGTGTCTCATATTTTTTTCAAATGGCACGAATATAAAATCCTTCCTAGAAAAAAAGAAGAGAAATATTTATATGTATAGAAAAATAATTGTATGTTTACATACATGTATATATGTATATATATACATATATATATATATATATATATTTCGGGAAGATTAACATGGCGGGTCCAATACCACAAACATCAAGGGCAACCGTCGATCATGATCGATTGGGAAATTGCGATGTTCATGAGAATAAATTTGAGCGATCTTGATCGTTCATGGCGAGAAAGGAGGTGATGTTTAGGGACCTCAAAGAAAATGGACGATCATAATCGTCCTAGGAGTCCGAGAGGTAGCAACGTTTATGAATAAAAGAAATTATTCAGGAACATCAAGAATTTTGGTCAATCATGATCGGCCGAGAAAATATGTTCATGGATCCATCCATATGAAGAAAAATATTGGAATACAAAAAACATTGAGATGGAGGTCGTAGGTGTGAAAAAAGTTCAATTAGTTGAAGGTGTGATGCGTTGAAGCATAAGGGGACCGAAGATGGTGTTGAAATTCAAAGGCCTTGTATGCACCAGTTCTACAAGTTCACTATAATTAATTAGCATGACGAAAAGCCAAAATCTGTTATTCTCCCCCTTTTTTGAGTAAGCTACGAACGTAAGGAGAAGAAAAATAGCAATTTGAAAGTTTGTGTGGCCTACTCAAAGCATGTCAACATGTATAATTTTGATGACAAGTCTATTATATTTAATTAGCACCAAGAAATGACAAAAAGGGAGATGGATGATTATGATATTCATGCATCAAATTAATACATTAAATAGAAGGATGATTATGTGCCATGGACATCAAATTCATACATCAAAGGATATTGGAAAAGTCAAAAGTAGTAAAAGAAAAAAGATGATGTGCATATTGATGTTCACACATCATTCATCTTTAAAGGAAGGCTACGGACAAAAGAAGGAAAAGGATGATTGTTATGGCCTAAAAAGTGAATGCTGAGATACATCACATGGATAAAAAGATGAATTCACCATCACCACAAACTACCTACAAGGAAAAGAAAGTGATTCTACAACCCAAGTCATTTGGAAAAGACAATGTCAAAATATATATATAAAAAGAACGGGTGTTGGTGATGCCCATGCATCACCTTTTGGGAAAAAATTATGTTCATGTATATAATTTACCTTTTGTAAGCTACGGACAAAAAAGAGAGGTGATGGAGAGTTGAGGATATTTCTTATGAGCAATTTTCAGTTGCTTGATGGATGAACCTTTATTTGTTTCAATTGTCAGACACCTTGAATTGTCAAAAATAGAAGGAAAGCAGCAATTAAAATGGAGCACGCGACCAACACATAGTATGGCCTGAAGCATAGAGCAGAGTAGAGTACTCTGTTAATTAAAACAGTGGTCTTACCGTGTCAAAGGGGGCCTTGAAGGCGAATGGTGCACATGAAATTGAGAAAGAAACAGTGGGGCGGCGAGAAAAAAAAAGGGCCAGTTTGTTTTTTTTTTTTTTTATGGAAGTCTTTTCCGTGTTCTTGGTTTGAGAGCTAATCTCTTCAATGGATAAGGATATACAGAAACTTATTAGAAATTGGTTTCATTTACTTCAGGAGTTACATTTGAAGCTGGGTTCAGATTTTCGTTTAAAGTGGGCTAAAAAAACAATTAATGAGTCATCAAAATACTCATTAATTAAGCTCAAGGCATCATAAATGCCTAAAATCACTTTGAAAAATTCTCCAGCCCAAAAATTATATTTTTCAAAGCCTAAACTCATTTTAAAAACCAGAACTACGCCGGTTTGATCCCGTTAAGGGTACGTAGGCAATCTAGATTATTCTAGATGCAACCACCCCCTCTAAATAAATTCATACTTCTTTGAAGTTAATTCTATTTTTTTAAAATAGCCAAACACATTTTTTAATGGGTCATTTACTCATTAAAAATCTTTCGAACTACGTCGGTTTGATTCCCGTGAAGGGATACGTAGGCAATCTAGCATATCACTAGATGCAACTGCAACCATCTTTGAATCACTGGTTATTTCTAATTAAATTCTCCCAAATATATTTCCAAACACAATTTCCAAACACAATCCTTATTTTTAACGAGTCATTCACTCATTAAAAATTCTAGAACTACGAGTGGCTTGATTCCGAAGACGGATACGTAGGCAATCTAAGGTTCGACTTAGATGCAGCTGCAAAAAAAAATCAAATAAACACTTTACTCTCATATTTATTTTCGTTTGTAAGCAGAATCAAAAGGTTTTGCTCGGTAACAAGAGGATGTAATTAAGAGGCACATTTGCCTTGGATGGGTCGTACCCTAAAAATAATAAAACCGCCGGCAATTAGGCATGGTGGTGAGATTATGTTGGGAAGCAAATTTTTCCTCTACAACTATATAGTATAATGTTGGGAACACATGGTGGGATAATCTTGGCGATGTCCACATGCAGCACATGCTTGTGGGCATGACAGTTGGTCAAGTTCAAATTCTTGACATATACAACACTTTTCCTTTAAATTTAGGTGAAATGAATAAACTGCAATAAGTTAAACTTGTATAATAAAAAAACCCAAATAACTATGGGGAGAAGAAATTTCTTCCCCCAATTTCCACGATATGAGAAGATATCGGTAAATTTCGATGAAATTTATCGAAATTCATCGATAATCATGTCGCTGAAAACCTAGCTCTATACAAATTTCACCAAAAATGTCGATTCAACTGTCGAATCTCATCTACGAAGCCTCAGGAATTCGAATATGAACGTGGATTCCTGAAATTTTACCTGAATCGGAGAAGAGACTGCTGCAAAGCTTCGCATGTTGCCGAGCTTGGGCTTTCAATTCACGTGCATCGAGCCCTGGCAACCCCGAGAGAGATTAGAGACGACTTTATCTCGGCCAGAAGAATTGATTAAACTTGAAGGTGAGGCTGCATGTGGCCTGTGTTGATCATCATGGAGGTTGGGTTTGAATGGCATTGGTCGTTTGGTGGGGTGAAGAACACAGAAGAGCGAGAGAGAGAGAGAGAGAGAGAGAGAGAGAGAGAGAGAGAGAGAGATAATAGAGATGAGTTTGAAAATATCAATGTAGACGGGGAGAGAGATTGATAATGCAGGAAAAAAAATTAAGAATAAAAAAATAAGAAAATTGAGTGGAGGTAGATGTAACGCCCCGGAAATTTAGAAAATGTAATTTTGTAACATAATGAATAAATGACGTTTTTACCCTTGTGAATAGTATGGTCAAATTGTTGACTTTTTGATTGGGGAATCAAACGGATGTTGACCGATGACCGTGACGTAGTTCGGGACGTCATGAGTCCATAGACAGGTGGCACGCCCAATTCCGACAATCTGGGAAAAAGTTATGACGTTCGGAAGCCCAAGGGCATTTTCGTAATTTGGGCGAAAAGGGGGGAAAATGTTGACTTTTTGTTTGCCAACTACTTTTCACACGATTCGAAGACCGTTAGGTAGGTCTCGATGCCCGGAGTACAACGACAGGCGGCACGTCGAAAACGGAGTTCGGTTACGAACGTTACGGGTCACGGAAGGCTAGGGGCAAAATGGTAATTTGTCCAACCAAGGGCAAAATGGTCTTTTGGCCTTGATCAGACTTGTCTTTTGTCTGATACTCACCGCATGAAACACAGAATCGGGTCTTAAGGGAAACACAATGATATCCCCTTTTGACAACTTTTCCCCAAATTAAGGCTTGAACCATGATTATGTTCAATTGGCCCGTGATAAACCCCAAACTCGTTGTCATTATGCAATTGAACGTCTAAGTAGCATAACTGAGAGAGAGGGACTCGAGAGGTTCAGAGAACTGAGAGAATTTTGCTTCGAAAATTCTGGAAAATTGGGGGAAAATCGAATTCGGATTTGGGAGCCAGGAGAAGAGCAATTGAGGATTTCATTAAGTTGCTAGGATCAAAACTAAAAGCTTTGCAACAAAAACGAGAAGAAATCGTGTCGAATTGAGGAAGAACAGACGCTGCCATGGCTGCCAAAAATCGACCTTGAGTTCAGATACTTAGAGGTAAGCTCGTTTGAAATTGATCATGGAAAATTGTTCCTTATACTCTCACGATGCTAACCATATGAATTAATTGAAAAATCAGGCACGGAATCGTGAAACCCGAATAGGAGACCCGTCGAATTTCGATCGTGAGTCGTGAAGATTTGGACCTTACTTGAGGTAATTGAATTCACAGAACTAAAATGAAGTTGGATTAGATGAGATCAGTTGAAAGAACGGATCGATTTGAGGTCGAATTGACTGAGATTGCATCGGATCCTATCGCGGGTATTTCAACCCGTTTATCAGTCAAACGGGCGAGAACGACGCACTGTAGCAGTACTGTGCTAGGCGCGTGGCTTTCACGCGCAGCCGCTTGCGGCGGCGCGTGACGGTGCGTGGGGAGGATTCCGGTAAAGTGTTCAACATGAAACTTGATGTTCTCGATGATACGAACCTATCCGCGTTGGTTTCGGGTCAATCGGATATGGTTTCAGTGTAGTTCCGAGTACCCGACACGTTTAAATTATATTAAAATAATATTATAAAATTCCGACAATTAGGGGATTCCTGTTTAAGGATTATTTGATAGTCTAGTAACCTTAAATCACTTTGTTTGACAGGCTGGAATATTCCCGGGACTTCGGAGGAAAACGAACAGCTCGAGGCTGAACAATCGGGACGGTGTGTGTGAGTGGACTTTTGGTTTTCTAACTGTGATGCATGCATATATGGTTTAAAATGCTTATTTATATGATTTTCTATGATTTGACATGATTGATGCTTTGATTCGGTGATTTCTCGATTTTCTCGGTTTTATGATTATTATATTATTATATTCTAGCACGACTTTTGAGAAATCATGAAATTGGTTAAAAATGATATTGTGGGCGTGAGAACCCAAGTAAATAATGATTTTGACTCGGATTTGGAGTTACATGTGAATTTGTTGAATTTGATGATTTTTGGTATTCTCGTGATTTTGTGATTATTTTAATCGGTCTTTCGGGCACGTTTTACGAGGAACGTGCAAATGATGTTTTGGGCTAGGCCCGGATTGAAAATGATATTTGGACTCGAATTATGAGTCAATGATTGATTTTATGGATTTACGTGATCGTGGCAACTCGGGTTTACGGTTGCACGGATTTACGTGAAATTGATATTTTGGGGTTGGGACCCAATGGAATTGTGTTTCTGATTGGATTTGTATTTCCATGTGATTATATGATGATATTGATGATTTTCGGATTTATAAAGTAAATCGGGACTTGGGGCTGAGACCCTGTATTGATATATGATTTGGTTTTCAATGCAACTGTTTTTCACTGGTTTTTGTGATGGTGATATGTTGCGGATATTTAGGGCTTTCGGGAGAAAATATGTTTTTCCCCGGAGTGCACCCTGGAGATAACGCTCGCCTTCGGGATGGAAGTGTTTACCCCGAAGAGGTCACGTAGCACGATCTTTGTCTTGCAGCCCAGGGGAGGCTTGACTCAAATCAGATGTGCTGGATTATATGGATCGGTAAGTGATGTGTTCACTAGATCTGGATTGCCGGCTGGTGATGTGTTCACAGCGGCGGATGCTCGGATTTTGAGCGGTCCTTGAGCCTATTGATATGCACGCGTTGCAGGGATAAAACGTGACTCTAAGCAACAAGATATGGATATAAGTCCTATGATTTTGTGGAAATTGTTTTGATTGATCCACTGAACATATTTAATTGATTTCCTATTATTACTCGTGTTTTATGATATGCATGCATGTTTGTGAAAACTGGAGGGTAAGAAATGTATTTTGCCAAATGTTTTTATAAGAGGTTATTTTTGTCCACTCACACCTTTATTGTTTTATGCACCCTCCAGGCCAGTGTATAGGTACGAGGGCTAAAAACGAGGCAAGCGAGGCAAAAGAATAATTAGACCGTTGCACACTCAGACATTCTACAGAGTAGGAATTTGACCCCTATCTGTAACGGTACCTATGCTCTGTATTTTCCTTGACTAGTCAAACTTGTGACGTCATTGGTCTGTAAAACTTAACTATCCCTTGTCTGACAATGTTTTCGGGATTTGTTGTGTGTTGTATGTATATAAGTTTGGTTACTTTCGGAAATTTTTAGTTATTGTCAGACGGGAGAAGGATTCATCACGACTATCGAGGGATAATCGGGATGGGTCTTGTCAAATTGGTATCAGAGCATTAGGTCACGGTCTGAGTCTTGCACATTAGTATGCACGAGTTGTGATACTGATATGTTTTTCTTACAGAACATCACAATATGCCTCCGAGACGCGAGCCCCGTACCCAGTCTGGCGATGATTTTGGAGGTCCGGACATAGAGAGAGCTCAACGTTTAGGGGCCATTGCATTCACTGGCCTGATTGACCCAGAAGAGGCTTTTGAGTGGATTACTCAATTTGAGCGGATCTTCGAGATTATGCAATGTCCACCAGGAGATATGGTTCCACTGGCCACATTTATGCTGAGCGGCCAAGCTTACCGTTGGTGGCGTGGATTGCAGCTGACAGGGATGGATGCCCGTACCCTGAGTTGGGAGGACTTCCGTCATCGTTTCCTGGATCAGTTCTATCCTCGCTCCTTTCGTAATGCTAGGGAGGTTGAATTCCTACAACTACATCAGGGGGACATGTCAGTGGCAGACTATGAGCAGAAATTCCTGAACCTGTCCAGTTTTGCTCCTCTATATGTATCTAACGAGGAGGACAAGTGCCGAAGGTTTGAGCAAGGACTGAGGAATGACATCCGAGGAGCTGTGACTGTAGGAACTTATGCCACCCTGCGAGAGTTATCTGATGCAGCTGCACGAGTTGAGGCGACCTTGCCAGTGCCACAGCAATTTTCGGGCTCTGGTCGACGCCGGGACCGTCAGTACCAGGGATCTGCGAACCAGAGATCCTCCAAGCGAGGTAATTATGGCTCTGGATCTTCGCGTGGTGCTCGTCCGAGTTATGGAGGTAGGGGAACACAGACATTTGGGTATCAACCATCAGCGACTGCACAGTTCAGTGAGGCATCAGTGGGATCTACTGACCGACAGAGTAATGACCGAGGCAATGTTCTTGTCTGCTTTTACTGTAGGGAGCCGGGTCACTTCAAACGAGACTGTCCACGATTGGTTGGTAGTAGCGGCACTGGATGGGGCTCTACTAAACGGGTCCCTAGTACGACTTCGGTTTCAAATGCTACAAGTGGGAGAGGAGGTGGCAGAACTCGTGGTGGATCTGGTGGATCACGAGGGCGTGGTCGGACATCGGGACCACAGGCTCGAGTCTATGCAGTGACTCAACAGGAGGCCCGAGCAGCCCCGGAGGTGGTGACAGGTATGCTTACTATTTTCGGTCATCATGCACGTACTTTAATAGATCCGGGAGCTACCCACTCTTTTGTTTCTCGGGAGTATGCACTGTTGGCAGATAGAGAGATTTCTGCGATCGGGTGTGAGATGGGAGTCGGTACACCGACTGGAGAATTGTATGTAGTAAACCAAGTGATACGAGGATACCCTATTGTGATAGGGGATGTACATTTAATGGTTGATTTGATACTCCTAGACTTGTGTGACTTTGATGTTATCCTTGGGATGGATTGGCTGACAACCTATCATGCCTCTATCGAGTGTTTCGATAAGAGGGTGATACTTCGGAGCCCTGGATTACCTGAGGTGATATTTCAGGGAGATCGGAGGATGATAACCCCTAGAGTCATATCAGCCCTCTCGGCAGATAGATTTCTGAGGAAGGGCTGCCAGGGTTATCTAGCTTATGTTGTCGATGTGCGGGATGCACCAATCAAGGCCGAGGATATCCCAGTAGTGTGTGACTTCCCAGATGTATTTCCTGAGGATTTACCAGGATTACCCCCTTCTCGAGAGATTGAGTTCACTATCGAACTAATTCCTGGTACACGACCTATATCCTTGACACCTTATCGGATGGCACCAGCTGAGTTAAGGGAATTGAAGGTACAGTTGCAAGATCTTGTGGATGTGGGATTCATTCGACCGAGTGTATCGCCATGGGGAGCCCCAGTATTGTTTGTGAAAAAGAAGGAAGGAAGTTTAAGGCTATGTATGGATTACAGGCAACTTAATAAAGTCACGATAAAGAATAAGTATCATTTGCCTCGGATTGATGATCTGTTTGATCAATTAAGGGGAGCCAAGTATTTTTCGAAGATTGATCTGCGTTCTGGTTACCACCAGTTAAGGATTCGAGAGGAGGACATTCCAAAAACAGCTTTTCGAACTCGATATGGTCATTATGAATTTCTGGTGATGCCATTTGGATTGACTAATGCACCTGCGGCATTCATGGATTTGATGAACCGAGTATTCCGGAAGTACCTTGACCGATTTGTTATTGTGTTCATTGATGACATTCTAGTGTATTCAAGCAGTAAGAGGGCGCATGAGGAACATTTGAGGATTGTGCTTGATACGCTAAGGAGGAACCAGCTCTTTGCCAAACTGAGTAAGTGCCAATTTTGGTTAACGAGTGTTGGCTTTCTGGGACATGTGATTTCCGTGGATGGGATTCGTGTTGATCCCCAGAAGATAGAAGCGATAGAAAACTGGGAGCAGCCGAAGACAGTAACCGAAGTAAGGAGCTTTTTGGGATTGGCCGGTTATTACAGACGTTTTGTGGAAGGCTTCTCTGCGATTGCTGCTCCGATGACCCGCCTAACCAGGAAAGGAATCAAGTTTGTTTGAGGCGAAGACTATGAGCAAAGTTTCCAAGAATTGAAGAAAAGGTTGACCTCCGCTCCTATCTTAACCCTTCCAGATGATAGTGGGGAGTTTGAAGTGTACAGTGATGCATCCTTACAAGGATTAGGGTGTGTGTTAATGCAACATGGAAAGGTGATCGCATATGCCTCTCGACAACTGAAACCGCATGAACGTAACTATCCCACCCATGATTTGGAATTAGCTGCGGTGGTACATGCCCTGAAGATTTAGAGACATTACTTGTATGGGGAGACATGTAGACTTTTCACGGATCATAACAGTTTGAAGTACTTTTTCATACAGAAGGAATTGAATTTGAGACAGAGACGATGGTTGGAGCTAATTAAGGATTACGACTGCACGATTGAGTACCGTCCTGGAAAAGCTAATGTGGTAGCTGATGCACTGAGTCGGAAATCAGCTCACACTGTGGCACATCTACGAATGGTGCATTTACCCTTATTGGTGGAACTACGTAGGACTGGAGTTGCTTTGGGACTAGATAACCAAGGTGGCTTACTAGCTAGTTTCCAGGTGCGACCGATTCTGATTGATCGAGTTATTGAAGCCCAACTGGAAGACCCTATCTTGTGTGTCCTTCGAATTGAAGCTGATGCGGGGGAACGACAAGATGTTGCAATTAGAAAGGATGGAGCCCTAGTAAAGGACGGACGGTTATGTGTGCCCGAAAATGAAACATTAAAGAAGGAGATTCTGGACGAGGCCCATAGTTCGGCGTATGCAATGCATCCAGGTGGGACGAAAATGTACCGTACGCTACGAGAGCATTATTGGTGGCCGGGTATGAAACGGGAGATTGCAGAGTTTGTGAGTAAGTGCTTGGTATGTTAACAAGTAAAGGCTGAAAGGCAAAGACCCTATGGAGCACTGCAACCACTACCGATCCCGGAATGGAAATGGGATCATATAACAATGGATTTTGTGTTTAAACTTCCCAGAACGCCTAAAGGACACGATGGAGTCTGGGTAATTGTGGATAGGCTTACCAAATCAGCACATTTCCTACCTGTAAAGGAAGACTTTCGGTTGACGCAGTATGCCAGACTCTTCATTGACGAGATTATTCGACTACATGGTACTCCTGTCTCTATTGTATCTGATCGAGATCCCCGATTTACATCCAGATTCTGGCAAAGCTTACAGGAAGCTTTCGGGACGAGATTGCATTTTAGTACGGCATTCCACCCTCAGACCGACGGGCAATCGGAACGGACTATCCAGACCTTGGAAGATATGACGAGGGCATGTGTTTTGCAATTCCAGGGTACTTGGGAGTCACATCTACCATTGATGGAATTCGCCTACAACAATAGTTACCAAGCAAGTATCGGGATGGCTCCTTATAAAGCCTTATATGGACGACAGTGCAGAACCCCTTTGTGTTGGACTGAGGTGGGCGAAAAAAAATTGTCCAAATCTGAATTGATAGACTTAACAACGGAAAAGGTTAAACTCATCCGAGATAGACTCAAGACAGCCCAAGACAGAAAAAAGAGTTATGCAGACCACCGAGTCAGAGATCTGGAATTTGCAGTTGGAGATTGGGTATTCTTGAAGTTATCTCCTTGGAAAGGTATAGTGCGATTCGGCAGACGCGGGAAACTGAGCCCCCGTTTCATTGGACCTTATGAGATTGTTGAGAGAATTGGTCGGGTTGCCTACAGATTAGCATTACCTTCTGAGCTTTCGAGGGTCCATAATGTTTTCCATGTGTCAATGCTACGAAAATATGTATATGATGAGTCCCATGTGTTGGAGGAACAGCCTGTTGAACTCAGAGAATACCTAAGTTTTGAAGAACAGCCTGTACAGATCTTGGAACAAAAGGACAAAGTGCTCCGACGAAAGACGATTCCCTCAGTGAAGGTTCTTTGGAGGAATCAGAACGTGGAAGAAGCTACGTGGGAACCTGAGACACAGATGCGAGGCCAGTACCCGTATTTGTTTCATTGAAATTTCGGGGACGAAATTTCTTAAGGGGGGAAGGTTGTAACGCCCCGGAAATTTAGAAAATGTAATTTTGTAACATAATGAATAAATGACGTTTTTACCCTTGTGAATAGTATGGTCAAATTGTTGACTTTTTGATTGGTGAATCAAACGGATGTTGACCGATGACCGTGACGTAGTTCGGGACGTCACGAGTCCATAGACAGGTGGCACGCCCAATTTCAACAATCTGGGAAAAAGTTATGACGTTCGGAAGCCCAAGGGCATTTTCGTAATTTGGGCGAAAAGGGGGGAAAATGTTGACTTTTTGTTTGCCAACTAATTTTCACACGATTCGAAGACCGTTAGGTAGGTCTCGATGCCCGGAGTACAACGACAGGCGGCACGTCGAAAACGGAGTTCGGTTACGAACGTTACGGGTCACGGAAGGCTAGGGGCAAAATGGTAATTTGTCCAACCAAGGGCAAAATGGTCTTTTGGCCTTGATCAGACTTGTCTTTTGTCTGATACTCACCTCAGGAAACACAGAATCGGGTCTTAAGGGAAACACAATGATATCCCCTTTTGACAACTTTTCCCCAAATTAAGGCTTGAACCATGATTATGTTCAATTGGCCCGTCATAAACCCCAAACTCGTCGTCATTATGCAATTGAACGTCTAAGTAGCATACCTGAGAGAGAGGGACTCGAGAGGTTCAGAGAACTGAGAGAATTTTGCTTCGAAAATTCTGGAAAATTGGGGGAAAATCGAATTCGGATTTGGGAGCCAGGAGAAGAGCAATTGAGAATTTCATTAAGTTGCTAGGATCAAAACTAAAAGCTTTGCAACAAAAACGAGAAGAAATCGTGTCGAATTGAGGAAGAACAGACGCTGCCATTGCTGCCAAAAATCGACCTTGAGTTCAGATACTTAGAGGTAAGCTCGTTTGAAATTGATCATGGAAAATTGTTCCTTATACTCTCACGATGCTAACCATGTGAATTAATTGAAAAATCAGGCACGGAATCGTGAAACCCGAATAGGAGACCCGTCGAATTTCGATCGTGAGTCGTGAAGATTTGGACCTTACTTGAGGTAATTGAATTCACAGAACTAAAATGAAGTTGGATTAGATGAGATCAGTTGAAAGAACGGATCGATTTGAGGTCGAATTGCCTGAGATTGCATCGGATCCTATCGCGGGTATTTCAACCCGTTTATCAGTCAAACGGGCGAGAACGACGCACTGTAGCAGTACTGTGCTAGGCGCGTGGCTTTCACGCGCAGCCGCTTGCGGCGGCGCGTGACGGCGCGTGGGGAGGATTCCGGCAAAGTGTTCAACATGAAACTTGATGTTCTCGATGATACGAACCTATCCGCGTTGGTTTCGGGTCAATCGGATATGGTTTCAGTGTAGTTCCGAGTACCCGACACGTTTAAATTATATTAAAATAATATTATAAAATTCCGAAAATTAGGGGATTCCTGTTTAAGGATTATTTGATAGTCTAGTAACCTTAAATCACTTTGTTTGACAGGTTGGAATATACCCGGGACTTCGGAGGAAAACGAACAACTCGAGGCTGAACAATCGGGACGGTGTGTGTGAGTGGACTTTTGGTTTTCTAACTGTGATGCATGCATATATGGTTTAAAATGCTTATTTATATGATTTTCTATGATTTGACATGATTGATGCTTTGATTCGGTGATTTCTCGATTTTCTCGGTTTTATGATTATTATATTATTATATTCTGGCACGACTTTCGAGAAATCATGAAATTGGTTAAAAATGATATTGTGGGCGTGAGAACCCAAGTAAATAATGATTTTGACTCGGATTTGGAGTTACATGTGAATTTGTTGAATTTGATGATTTTTGGTATTCTCGTGATTTTGTGATTATTTTAATCGGTCTTTCGGGCACGTTTTACGAGGAACGTGCAAATGATGTTTTGGGCTAGGCCCGGATTGAAAATGATATTTGGACTCGAATTATGAGTCAATGATTGATTTTATGGATTTACGTGATCGTGGCAACTCGGGTTTACGGTTGCACGGATTTACGTGAAATTGATATTTTGGGGTTGGGACCCAATGGAATTGTGTTTCTGATTGGATTTGTATTTCCATGTGATTATATGATGATATTGATGATTTTCGGATTTATAAAGTAAATCGGGACTTGGGGCTGAGACCCTGTATTGATATATGATTTGGTTTTTAATGCAACTGTTTTTCACTGGTTTTTGTGATGGTGATATGTTGCGGATATTTAGGGCTTTCGGGAGAAAATATGTTTTTCCCCGGAGTGCACCCTGGAGATAACGCTCGCCTTCGGGATGGAAGTGTTTACCCCGAAGAGGTCACGTAGCACGATCTTTGTCTTGCAGCCCAGGGGAGGCTTGACTCAGATCAGATGTGCTGGATTATATGGATCGGTAAGTGTTGTGTTCACTAGATCTGGATTGCCGGCTGGTGATGTGTTCACAGCGGCGGATGCTCGGATTTTGAGCGGTCCTTGAGCCTATTGATATGCACGCGTTGCAGGGATAAAACGTGACTCTAAGCAACAAGATATGGATATAAGTCCCGTGATTTTGTGGAAATTGTTTTGATTGATCCACTGAACATATTTAATTGATTTCCTATTATTACTCGTGTTTTATGATATGCATGCATGTTTGTGAAAACTGGAGGGTAAGAAATGTATTTTGCCAAATGTTTTTATAAGAGGTTATTTTTGTCCACTCACACCTTTATTGTTTTATGCACCCTCCAGGCCAGTGTATAGGTACGAGGGCTAAAAACGAGGCAAGCGAGGCAAAAGAATAATTAGACCGTTGCGCACTCAGACATTCTACAGAGTAGGAATTTGACCCATATCTGTAACGGTACCTATGCTCTGTATTGTCCTTGACTAGTCAAACTTGTGACGTCATTGGTCTGTAAAACTTAACTATCCCTTGTCTGACAATATTTTCGGGATTTGTTGTGTGTTGTATGTATATAAGTTTGGTTACTTTCGGAAATTTTTAGTTATTGTCAGACGGGAGCAGGATTCATCACGACTATCGAGGGATAATCGGGATGGGTCTTGTGAGTAGATATTTCATAATAATTGATTATAAAATATAATTAATAATTTAAATATATGATGTTTGTCAATGACTATTTACTGTTGGACAAATATTATTGACATTGTTGAAGGGTATGAGGATTTGTTTTCCATTCAATATGAAATATTTTTTATTTTTTATTTGAGTCATCGGCGCGTGGTGCCCTATGCGGGGTCCGTCCGCCTTCCGTTCAATATAATTTTTTTTTTAATTTTGAGTGTAATGGTACAACTTTTAAGTTAATTGGATACAATCTAGGTATATTTATGAATATTCAATATAATATGTTTTACATTTTAATTAGTATTTGATATGAAAAAAATTGGGAATATAAATATAAAGTTAATTTGAAAATTAATTAACTTTAGAAGCAAATGATGTTGAATGGAAGAATTCGTAGAGTATAGATGGTTAATTTGAAGCAAATTATGTTGAATTGAAGTAAATTATGCTGAATTGGAGTAAATTATGTTGAATGATTAATTTGAATATTAATGGATTTTAGAAAAATATGAGATGAGCATACGATTAATAAAAATTCGTTTTACGTCCAATTTTCACTAATTAATGTCTAATTTTCTTCATTATTATGTAAATACAAACTCTCTGATTTTCTATATTATTATGTAAATGTAAACTCTAGTATTATGCTTATTTTATGTTTTTAACTATATTAACATTCAATTATAGTAATTCACTTCAATTTATGTTTATGTTTAAAATTTTATATTATTATTCATCGGCAGAACCCTATTGTATCATATTATTTATCATATATTTATTATATCAAAGTCATTTTATAATTTTTATTAGCCCTATATAACCATTATTGGGTACTTAAGTTTTTCTCAAAGTTCCATTCTAAATTTCCAATTTTTATACCAAATTTCTGTTATTTTTGTTGACCGTAAATAATATTGATATCGATATTTGAGGTGAGATATCTGTAAATTTGAGTAGCGATATATCCGTCGATATCGATAATTCATTCTTTACTTATAACCCCTTGATTAACGGACTTGTGCAAGTTAGGTGACATTGGTAGAGCCTGGGAACTATTTAATGCAATCTCAGGAAAGAGTTTTGACTCCTAAGGCTATGACTTGTGGATAGGGGTGGGCACGAATCCGTTAAAACCGCTAATCGATCCGGTTCAAACTGTTATTTATCCAACGGTTTAGGTTTGACCGGATAAAAGTCAAACGGCTTGAGAATCCAAACCGTTCCGTTAGTAACAGTTTGGATTTGGATTTTCATTTTAGAAATCCGTTAAATCCAAACCGAACCGTTAAGGAATATATTAATTTTTATTAATGTTTAAATCTATTATTAATACAAAGTAAAATTAATAAAAATAAAAGGATACCTAGATGTACCCATATAAGTATATGTATACTCATATAAGAGTATAATAAAAGATTATTAAATAATTTGTTTGTTTGATAAATCTTAGTATAGTAATAATGCTTGCAATTCAATACTTAATAAGCTTAATATATAAAATTTTAAGTATTGAGTAATAAACCGAACCGTTGGTAACAGTTTGGATCGAAATAATTTTATTTTTTATTTTAGAAAATTCAAACTGTATCAAACCGTTAAAATTTTAACGGTTTGAATTTGAATATTACCAATATCCGTATCGAACCGCATCGTATCCATCCCTACTTATGGAGGTGCTGGCACCAATATTATAACCACTGTAAGATGTTGAAAAGGACAAAAAAAAAAGATCTACGTGTTCGAATATAATTGATTTTTTCTGATCCCCTAAAAAATCTTAAGAGATTGAAAGGTACTAAATGAGCATAATTAGATGAACTAAAAATTAGGTAATAGGAATACAATTGATAAATTCGTCTAAATCCATTACATAAATTATTTCCCATCGCTCTATCCAATGTTTTAATAACGTATTCAAACTTTTTGGGTCCACTCAAAATAGTTTGGTCCAATTCGGTGGGCGCAATTAGAAACTCAGTCAACATCGCGACTGAAAGACCAAAGCTCTCTGGGTCATCACAATTTCCTGGAACCATGATCGGAAGTAGTCTGACACTAATAATATATCCAGGTGCAGATTACCAAAGATGAAAGAGGATCAATTCAAAGGTCATGTAATATTTTATTTATATATATAAATTCATGCGGCCGTCTGCCATGGAGTGTCAAGCGCTCAATTAGACTTTGAGTTTCCACATCTTCTCCAACTATCAACAGAAAGAAGATTCCATTGTTGTCCATTTTCGTGTTTTCGAAGGTTTCTCGGTCTCTCTCCCAATGTATTCATGTTCTCTCTGCATAATTATATGTCTACCTTTCAGTTTCATACCAAGTATCTGATGTTCACTAGTTTCAAGTGTGTCATAGTTTAAACACAGGTTATTTGAAACCAGAGTGTAAATTAGCATGGATCAAAACAGAAGCAGAATTAGAAGAAAACGAAGTGAAATGTCCAGTAATGTGGTACAAGCATTGTGCTCCGTAATGGACAACATTCACGATTGTAACTATCGCAACACACTCTCTTTGGTGTGCCGAGACCTGTACCATAAAGACCGGCAATCACGAAAGCATGTGAAAATCCAGCTGAGCTATATGAACACCCCCGAGAAGCTGCACGAGCGGTTTCAGTCGCTGGAGTCCCTCAAGCTGAAGGGGAGGCCGAGGGCATCGCTGTTTGGAATATTCCCGGATAGCTGGGGAGGTTCTGTGACACCATGGGTGGAATTTCTTGCTGAGTATTACGAGTCCTTTCCAGGCTTGAACTCATTGAGTTTTCGGCGCATGACTGTGACTGATTTAGACCTGGAGAAGTTAGCTTTGTCTCGAGGACACATTCTGCAACACCTCAAGTTGAGCAACTGCTCTGGATTTTCGACGAATGGCCTTTCACATGTTGGACGCTACTGCACTAAGTTGAGAAGCTTCTTTTTGGAGGAGAGCTCCATCGTTGATGAGAAGGATGGCGAGTGGCTACATCATCTTGCTTCTAACAACAAGTCACTTGAGTCTGTAAGCTTCTATAAGACAGACATTTCGAAAGTCCATGCAAAAGACCTTGAGATGATGGCCAAGACATGCCCCTTACTCAAGTCTTTGAGAGTTGGAGAATGTGAAACGATGAAGTTTCAGAGTTTCTTTCGCTACGCCATTGGTCTTGAAGAATTTCGCGGAGGTTTCTTCAATGCTGGTGAAGATAATTCCGGTCTGGTCTTACCCCAGAAGCTGTGCAGTTTGGGACTATCTTATTTGGAGAAGAATGAAATGCCAGTGGTACTGGTTGTTGCCTCTAGACTCAAAAAGTTGGATCTCCTCTATACCTTGCTCGACACAGATGATCATTGCACATTAGTTCAAAGGTGCCCGAACTTGGAAGCTCTAGAGGCAAGGTCTGTCATCGGAGATAGAGGACTGCAAGAAGTTGCTTGGAGCTGCAAAAAATTAAGAAAGCTCAGAATTGAGCAGGGTGCAGAGGACGAAGATACAGTTACACAAAAGGGTGTCATGGCTTTGGCCGAGGGCTGTGTCGAACTTGAATATCTGGCCATTTATGTGGCAGATATTACAAATGAAGCTCTGGAAGCCATAGGAGCATACTGTAAGAAACTCTTCGATTTTCGGATTGTCTTGATTGAGAGAGAAGAGAGCGCACAGTACATACCACTTGACTCCGGGGTTCGAGGTTTGTTGAAGGGTTGTGACAAGCTTGAAAGATTTGCTCTGTGTCTCCAACCTGGGTGCTTGACTGATCTAGGCCTTAGTTATGTAGGCCAGTATGGTCAAAACGTGAGGTGGATGTTCCTAGCTAATCTAGGGCAAGTTACTAAAGGGCTTCTGGAGTTGTCTAATGGATGTCCTCGGTTGGAAAAGCTAGATATGTATGAATGCGTGTTTGATGGGGAAGCTTTAGCTACTGCAGTTCGGAGGCTGAGGTCACTGAGGTACATATGGGTGTGTGGGAACAATGAATCGACGATGAGCCATGACACTTACGCATCAATGGCTCAAGCTCGCCGTTCATGGAAATTTGAGGTTCTTCCTCATCTAGGGCAGATAATTGGTTACCATTCTGCTGTTACTGAACAAAGAGCAGACCTTCCGGACTATGTACAGAGTTTCCAAGCAAATTAAGAAACGTTGTTGGATTTCATCAGATGACAGCCCTTCAGTCTTCCAGAAGAAGATGGGCAGAGAATTTGGATTGGCCAATGAGGGCAAATTAGCGGGAAAAACTAGTAGATCGAATGCATTTGATATTACTAAGGCTAAATTTGTATTTGATACTATGCAAGATTTATCAACTCAATTTCAACAGAGAAACAATCCACGACTTCATTAAATTACACCAGAAATTCAGTAAAATGAACTAGCCAAGAATATTGTTGAAATAACTTGGGAAATTCAATAATGAATATAGAAGTTAATTACAAGATAACTACGAACAAAAAGCCTCTAAATTAGATGTTAAGGGCACATATAAGTCAAATGGCACAATAAAAAACCCTCGGAAACTAGAGAAAATGACATCCAAATGTCTACAAATCAGGTAAGAAATCATCATATGGCAGTAATGACATATTAGTGTGGAGAATGTGCAAGAGACTGACTGATAGCACGAAGTTGCCCGGTCCAATTAGGATATATTTGCGTTTTTGAGAGATTGTGAGATTACTACGCCAGCAGATGTCCGCATTACATGCTCCCCAAGTATCGCAATGCAAGAATCATCGGTCTTCAGATGAGGTTGCACAAGCTCCCATATCTTTTTCTTTTGAATCTGCAGATAGTCATATACAAGAGTCGTAAATGCAGAAGCATACCATAGATGGAGAAAAAATGAATTACCCTTCCATAACCATCCAGTGCCTCTGGCCTGAAGTGGTTTCTTTCTTTAAAAATAAATAAAATAACAATAATAAATGCAGACCAAAACAAAATGCTAGAAAGAAGCTAAGAGCCCTCAATCCACAGTAAGACCATGCCCGTTGTCAGAGAAGGTGATCATAGTAAAACCATGACTTATCAAAATCAGAACAAGAGAGGAAGGAGGCTGCTAAACCAACTTTCACCCCTGTTGGAGCAACCAATCGGCTGCATTATTTTCTTCTCACCTGACCAAGCTGCACCTACAGCAATTGAACTTCGCCTGAATACATAAGATCTCTGTCATACAAAGTAATTTCTGCTCGGCTGTCAGATTGTTTTCGTGATACTTGAACAGTTTCTCACTGTTTCCATGACCATTGTTCGTGCCTCGACATTTCCCAAATCAATCACTTCCATGCAGCTATAGTCCCAGCTTGTAACACTGATGAGGTAAAGAATGCTATCGATTTTCCACCATGTAACCGTCCTAATGAGTCTCTGGAAAAAGCACTTGATACCGCCATCATCCCTCCAGGTCCCAAGCACCACCAAAATGGATTTTGACCTCATATTCATTTGGAGGCTCCCACAAGGTAGAAATATAAGAATACAATGACACTCACTTGCTACATTTACTCACATGCTCAGATGTTCCTTGAAGATGCTGACATTTGGTAAATAACACAGGGTCCAGTGGATAATGTTGAAACAGACAATCAAATCTGAAATTTCAGATATTCAACAAGGTAAAAGCAATCAAACTGCGTAATTCCTTTCTTTCAACTGTATGCAAATTGAGTTGAGGTAAAACTGTGAGCAGCTAGTCATCCATGGTAGAAATAGTCAATCAGTCCACCACATTTGGGACCTTACACACTCATATTCCATATCCAGAAACTCATAAAACTTAGAAACTTTCCATTGCATACAAAAAGTAATCTTCATTTCTGCAATCCGTATCACACTTAGTTTCTTTCAAAATGAACTTGAGCATCATATAAATTTCTTCAGACTCAGGATATGATTTATCGTGAGCTATAAATTTGCGAAGGTTTCCAAATATCTCCAAAAAACTAAACCCAGGGACTTTCTTCACCCCTCTCCTCCCCATTGCTTCTCTCAGGTTCCTTGCCTCACCCCAGCGTTTGGAAACAGCATAGACATTTGACAAACCAACATATCTACCATCATGATCTGGATCTATCTCTATAAGTTTCCTTCCAACAATTTCTGCAAGATCTAATTTTCCATGGTTCATGCACCCACTAAGTAGAGCACCCAGCATTGAAGCTGTTGGCTCCATGGGCATTAGACAGATAAATTGGTAAGCCTCTGCTAACTGGCCTCTACGTGATAGAACATCCACCATGCAAGCATAATGCTCGCACTTGGGTGTCATACCATGTTCACCAAGACATTCAAAAAAATGCCAAGCTTCCCTTACTAAACCCCCATGGGCACAGGCACTCAACAAGCTCAAGTATGTTATCTCATCTGGAGCAATCCCAGTTATTTGCATTTCCTTAAAAAATTTAAGTGACTGTTGCACTAGTCCATGTATTGCAAGTCCTCCAATCATTGCATTCCAAATCAACACATCAGATTGATGTAACGAACCCGCATGAAACACACCTAAAGCATCCTCTATTGCCCCACATTTTGCATACATGTCCACAAGTGATGTCTGCAACACCAAAGTTAATGACAACTCATTCTCGACCATATAGCGATGCATGACCTTCCCTTGCTCAAGCGCACCTAGGTGCGTACATGCACACAAAACACTCACCATAGTTACCTCATTGGCTTTAGGTCCCACAAGTCGCATTCTATCAAAAACTAACAATGCCTCACTATACTCCCCAGACTTAACATACCCATCAATCATAGAACTCCAGGAGACAACATCACGCTCTGGCATCAACTCAAATACTTCCCGAGCTGAATTAACATCCCCACACTTTGCATACCCGTCCAACATGGAATTCCAAGAAATTGAGTTTTTCACAAGAATTCCATCAAATACCTTACGTGCATAAACAATATCTCCACAGGTAGCATACATATGAATCAAGGAATTAGTTATGAATCTATCTGACTCAAAGCCATTTTTAGCAATGTGAGCATGCACAGCCACACCAAGTTCACGCTTCAATAAGCGAGCAGATGCCTTTGCAAGAAAAGGGTACGTTAAGTAGTCAGGTGAGACCCCGTTACGCAGCATTTTGACAAAGACAGATATGGACCGGTTTGGGTTTTTGCTCTTGCAGTAACCTCTAATAACGATATTCCAGTGAAAAATTGTTGGGTTGGATAGCTGTGACAAGACTCGAAATGAGTAGTCAATGTTACCCAAATTGGACAGCGCCGAGAAAGAAAGGATTTTGGAAGTAAAAAATTGTTCTTGGGAGAGGCCACAAGTGAGATCTAGAGCATGTATTTGCTTGAGTTCAAACATTGATTTGAAATTTTCATGAAGGGTGACTAACTTTTGAACTAAATTGTTGCAGCTTGGAAATGATACAGCAGTCAGCATTTGAGGATTAGGCACGGAGAGTACCTGATTAGCTGTGGCAGGAGGAGGCTGATTTTGATGATCATCTTCAGAGCCAAACCAAATCCTTTGGCCAGGAAGTGAACCCTCAGGAGGCACAAGAAGCTCAACATTCTCATGAGAAGCATCAGAAGCCGCCATAAGCATTCCACTAGACTTGACACCCCGCATGTTCCTCGGCTTCAGATTGGCAAGCACAACTACATTTCTATCCTGATTCAAACAAAAGATCTCACATTGAACCACATTATTCAAATTTTGTCAATCACTACTTTCTAAAACAAACCAAGTGACGTATATTTATGAGCCAGGAACAAAGTGTTGAGCAAAACTACGTTTCTGTTCTGAATCAAACCCAAAAGTCTTACATTGAACCAAAATAATCAAATTCATTAATCACCAATTTCTAATTCAATCCAAATTGGTGCACATAAGCTTAAAATTTAGTGTTAATATATTTTGGGTATTTTGGGTACCTGCAGGTGATCAAGAGGAGCATATTTGACAAGGCCACTGCAGATGGTTCTGGGTTCAGGCTCGCCGATGTCGACTTCTTCTACATAGAGAGAATCAGCCTCCTCATGCCTCCAAGCTTTCACTATTCGGCCAACCCTTATGTCGAGCACATCGGCTGCATCCTTTATCTTCTGCAGTTGGTCCTCGGCATTGCTCACCGGCGGCACTGCCTCATCAACAGCACCAGCATCGGCCACTGCCTCAGAACCAGCATCGGTGCCCGAGGTGGCGGTGCAAAACGAAGAAGATGATGAGTGCCAGAACAGGCTTCTTGGTGCTGCTGACGATGATAGAGCTGCAGAGAGTTTGGATTTTTTGTTACAGAAACGAAGAGACTGATAGTTACAAATACAATTAATGGCGGAATTGATTTGGTGGAAATGAAGAGGAAGCTGCTGGGAATGGGTAAAAGGGGAAAGCAGACGGACGCCGATGCCAGTGCTCCCTTTCAAAAGGTTCGTTGCCATTTCCCTCTCTCCCTATCCACACAGCCTCTGCTTCTTCTTGCTCCGCCCCTGTATAAGAGTACATATACTGATATACATATTTGATTGTGCATATACAAATTTGATTGAAGGGTTTTTTCCGTAATATCAAAATAATTCTCAAAATGCCCTTTTAACATTATTTTAATCTAGAATATCTTTAAATACGATTTTTATCTCAATATACCCTTAAACATTTAATCTAATAGATTTCTGTTGGAAAAAAGGGAAATTTATCCAAAATTATCACCATCAAAAGCTTTGGAGATGAACTTGCTGCCATGTGATAATCATTACATATTCGCAGGCTCAATTATTCGTATTGGTGACTGGTGAGGGTGGACTGGTAGCAGTGAGACCAAAAGCAATTACTAGTTTTTCACTGTGTCTGAAGACAAGTTTCCTTTTCTTCATCATCAATGTCTAAGGAACCATCATTTATATCTGGTTCATAACCTTCTTTCTTCAATCTCTTGCTTATTTCATCTAGCATTTGCTCATTCTCTTTCATTTTAAGGTGTTTTGTATCTCCTGCTATTATGATTCTACTATTATATTTTTCTAAAATAAGACTCAACATTATTTGCTTCTTCTATTTTTCTTAATTTGGTTGAAAGTTCTTTTGTGGATTATTCAATGTTATCACGAAGCCCTCACTACATCCTACATACACAGAAATTCAAATACCATCAACAGACAAAATAACAGGGCGATTGTAAATTAGAAGGTAGGGAAAGGGGGTTGGCAATGGCTGAATTGTAACTTGAGTGGTCTGGCTCTAGTTAGGTGTTAAACATGGGTTTAATAAAAATGGGGAAAAAGTGCCGTATAAGGCTTTGCAAGGACCACCTCGCAAATAGTTAGTGATAAGGACAACACTAGCTTGCTTTCTACCTAAGAGGAACTAACAAAGCTATTTTATAGATTACCATCCTCGTTTTAGGTTTTTTTTTTTTTTTTTTTGTGTGAAAATCAAGATATCCCTTGCACGTAGACGAGTACTTATTCTCGAGCCGTGTAGGACCCCGATACAGAATTTTTTTTTTGTGAAAATCAAGGTAACGCTCGCACGTAGATGATGACTTATTCTCGAGCCGCGTAGGACCCCGATACAGGGAGAACTCTCTCTAATGTTGACTACTTCATTCATAAAATTCGAACTTGACATCTTACTAAAAATATTTCTAAAGTTTTTTTTTACAATGTAGTTTACAACAAATTACACTATTATATCTATACTTTCTAATCCTACATTTTATTACCCTATATTTTTCAAAAGGGTTACAATCTTAACTCTATGTTGGTTATTATATTAAAATTAATGTCAAATGTTAATGTAGTTATGATTGGACCTACCATTTATTTATTTTTTGTCAAAAAAATCTACGATCTAATTCAAGTATGGGATAAATAGATGACATGTAGCAAAAAAATAATAAATTTAATGTGAAAAAGTTAAAAACTGCATTTTTGCTCACTCTGCCATGTGTCCACAAATCTAGCCCTCATCATTGGGTCGGGTCAGGCAAGCCCAACCTAGGGCTTGGGTCGGGCCAGGTCTATTTTATAATTTAAAAAATATAGAGCCGAGTCGGGTGAGTTTAATTATAAATATGAAAGCCCATACTCTTTGTTGAGTCGAGTTTAGGTCGGATTTTTATCGGGCTTTATGGGTCGAGTTTACTAAGCCTACTTGAGCCGGGGCCTACTAAGCCCACTTCTACCTATCTAATTATAAAAGTGTGAGTTGAGCTTAAATATTATTATTGAATATTGAGACAATGTAAGGAGGGGACCTATTGGGTTTGGAGAATTAACTTAACCTTTCGACCATAAAGTAGAGACATGGTAAGGTGGTCATTAATCACAAATGTACTTGAATTGTAGTAAGTTCTATGAAGAGTTACCCGAAGGGGTAGCTCCTGAGAGATTCTTTGTGGAGCTATGCTACTCCTAACTGTCACTCATTGTTGTAAAAGTATTAGAATCAAAGTGGGTCAAAAAAAGTGAATTTAGTAAATTCTCTATATCAAATTGCAATGACCCAAGTAACCTTTTCGGTAAAAATGGAACAGTGGGATGTGGAGCTGTATATAAAAATATACACTTCTATAAAAACTAGGTTGAGTTTGGGTTTGACTTTTGAGTTTGGACTGAAATGGTAGTAATAAGATTTGACTAGATATTAATTCTTAATTTATAATTATTTTATATATTCGAGTTTATGGATCGGATTTACATGGGCGAGTCGGATTGAACTTAATTAGCCTCGAGCTCGGGCCAATCGAGTTTGAATACTCTAAGCCCAAATCCAGCCCGTTAACATGCGGACTAGGCTGACCCACAAATTAGAGCTACACAAATCTTTCATTTTATTAAATGACTTTGATTGATTTTGACAAAAACTTTCAAAAATTAAACTAAAATAAATAAATCTTAAAAAACCCAAGAACCTGCGAATAAATCTTAAAATAAAAAAATTAAATCTCCAAAAAACATAGGTGGTGATTGCGGAGTGAGAATCTACAAGGGCCCGAGAAGAGTGAGAGTTACAGAGACCAGAAATGGAGGAAGCAAAGGGAGTGGTGAAGCATGTGTTGCTGGGAAAGTTCAAAGAAGGAACCTCCGAGAGTCAGATTGAGGAGCTCATCAAAGGCTATGCCAAACTCGTCAATCGCATCGAGCCCATGAAGTCCTTCCACTGGTACCCACTTTCATTTTTCTTCTTCTTAATTCATTCTTATTATCTTAGACAATAAGCCATGGAGATGGAGCTACGAATTTCAGGACTTAATTGCAATTTCTTCTTTTTGTTCATAGAACCCCGATCCGGCTATATCTAGGTTTACTAATTGCAATTTGTGAACCTGAGCTAGGAAGTTATCTATGTAGGGTGGCATCATCTCAAGCTTGTTTTGCTTAACTTTGGGGTTACTTTGCATTCCTGTTCATTGGGTTAGTGAAATTGCTCCTCCGAGTGCTAGATTTTTGGACAATTTAGCAAAAAAGAAACGCAACTTTAGCGATAATTTGATGCTTGAAAGGGAGAAATAATGAAAAGCTTCAAGGGTTTCAAGCGGAAAATTTGGTTTAAATTTAAAGCTTAAAATGTTGCACTTTCTGATTTCTACCTATAACGCTATTTGGGTGGCTAAATTAATCCTTTTTTTTTCTCCTTCCAAATACTCAAAATGCTAGGTGGTCTGCTTATCCATCTAATACCCCTATGGGCTTGTTTGGTAGGCAGTAGTCGATTGGATTGGATTCGTCATAAGGTTGAAGTATATTGAAGATCCAAGTGAATGAGATTTCAATGCTAGGTTGGATTGGATTGGATTCGTCATAAGCACATAGATGGAAATTTACCTCTTCCAATCCTACTATTTGAGGGATTTTGGTTGGGTTGAGTTATTCATCTCTACCTTCAAAATGCGCTTTATTTGATTGATGAGTTATCCAATATTCCAATTCAATCCAGTCTTCCATACCAAATAAGGCCTGTTGGTATTGTCAGGTTCACCCGACTGCTGTCGCTTGTATCATCCCAAAACCCCAGTTTTTGTCTGGGGAAAAAGGCTTATTCTTTTACTACGTGGTTAAATTTTGGCTATTTTTTTTTTCTTTTTCAAAACCTCAAAATTCTAGAATGTCTTCTTCTTATTCCTGGTTGTCATATTGCACTACAGTTACCTCATATAGTCTAAGTGAGAAATCAATCTTTTAACTGAAAACAGTTGTTTAGCTTTTCATATATTACTACTACACACAACATTGTAGTCTATGTTCATGTATGGCCATGGAGTTTTTCCAGAAGATAGAGAAGTTTAGCCGATTTTTGTGTCTCATGCACTGCAATATGCGGTCTGCATAAGTTGTTAATTGTTTGTTCATGTCTTGTACTCAGGGGAAAAGACCTGAGCATTGAGAACCTGCATCAAGGTTTCACCCATATCTTTGAGTCTACCTTTGAAAGTGTGGAGGGTGTTGCAGAATATGTAGCTCATCCTGCCCATGTTGAGTTTGCAAATCTGTTCCTTTCTCATTTGGACAAAGTCCTTGTGTTTGATTACAAACCAACTACAGTTCGTGTGTAAGAATTGATTTAGGCCTTTTCTATCTGATTTGCGTTTTATGTAAAATCCAATAATGAAAAGTATTACATTATGTTATTCCACTTTGAATAAGTGAGAAGTTTTCGAGTTTGAATCCTCTCACCCATTCTTTGTTAAGCCAACAATCGGAATTATTATTTCTTGTTAAGCAAGCTATCAAAATTTTTTGGTGATAGAAATTAGAGGTGAAGGGTCTCATTGGCTAGCTAGACTTAATATGGTCTGCGGCCAAGATACTTTTATGGTGCTCTTTTTTCTTTGACGAATAAGAATTCCAACAAAATCTTAATGAGGACACACATTGTGCCAAATTCTCCATGAACGTTATTTCCTCATCTTATTTTCTCAACCAAAAGAGAGTTGGTGGCACCTTTAGAATTGCAAAATTTAGTGCATGCCATATAAAGAGCAACAAATTTAAGTTAGTTCCAAATTTTCAATCTAATGTTCGAGTTATTACGACGGAGAATGAAAATGAATAACACAAGCTACTTTTCTTTTTCCATTTCTAATGAAAGAATCAAATCTATTATAATTGAAACTGAGTTGTGCTCTATCGAATAGATTGCCAATTTTTTGAACCACAGAAACCATCTCAAGCCAGTCCCATATGAAAGAAAAAATCAAGTGAATACGTAAGCTCGCTTGGCAGAATCAAGGGTGTTGGAGAGGAGCATTGTGATTACAACCGGTCCAACTCCTCCTGGTACCGGAGTTATGGCCGATACCACCTTAATCGCCTCTTCGTAACAAACATCTCCTGTGGTACGAAAACCCCGGTGGCTGCTGGGATCCTGCATATTATGGCGCAACCCAACCTAAGGATTCAAACCGATTACGCAGACAAGAATATATGCAAATGCAAACTGCTGTGACACAAGAAAAGTGGAAATTTTGACTTACCTAAATGACCAATGGCTATTACATTGAGCTGATATATTATACCTGTTAACCGTTCGATCTTTAAAATGGCAAGAAAGTGCACTTGCCTCCCCAATATCCCCCAAGTCCCAGTTAGTGTCGCTAATGAAAAGTGAACGCTAATTACCACTTAACACATGCTAATTGAATTCCTTGACAGAACAGCCTTGATGTTGAATTTTTGATTGGTAACAACTTCCGGAACTTAAAGAAATTTGAAATTTAGGGTAAGTTCGAAATTAGATTGAGCAGTTCAAGGGAGTTGTGGAATCCAAAATCATCCGAAAATTATGGAGCTGCCACGCGGACCGTAATTCCCAAAAATGACCAAATTGCCCCTGGCAATAATGTTGATAATTTGAAAACATCCGCACATTAAATAATTTATTTACCAGCTAAATACGTTATTTGATTGGGTTAAAATCTCCGTAATATTAATGTTCTCCCCTAGAGTTAATTGTCATTATTCTTAATAATGGACAATTAATATTAATATTAAAACAATAATTGTCATTACTATCATGATGAGCCATCATTACAATTATTAAATAATATATTTAATTAAAAATATATTATTTATTAATTAAAAATTCAACCGACCAATCAGAATGCTCCAAGACTCCCAAGATTTTCCTATAAATAGCAGAGCACATTTCATTTCCAAGGTACGTCGATTCTTCGCTTCGAAGTATATCATTTTCCTCTCTCAAAGCTAACTTAGGCATCAGAGTGTTCTTGGTCGAATAACCCCCCGGGTAAATCGATTGAGGCAACGATAGCTAATCGTTTGCTCTTTGCAGGAATTGTGAGGACTTTTCGCGACAGGTTCGATTTTTGATTCAACAATTGGTGTTTTCATTGAGAGCAATTGAGGAATACTCAGAAGAAGCTCTCTCGGTTGTTCATCGTTCTTCAGGAAATTGTTCATCGTTCATCTTTCTTCGTTCGTCGTTCATCGACATTGTTCGAAGATTTTGAACGTTGTCCAAGTCATCCATCAACAACTTTCCAGTTCAAGATTCTTTGACTCGGCATGACTAAGGTTCGTCGATCCGTTCGATCAGCTGGAGAAGGTGTTTCTGCCTCAACAACTCAGACGGGGAATGAGACTCGCATAGAGACTCCGGAGAAGCGGCCAACTCAACCCAGGCGTGTGTCCATAGAATCGCCCATGGAGACACTCGAAGGGAGGCCAACCTTCAGCTTTGGAGCATTCCCCTCTCCAGCTAACCAAGCACCCGCGCTAAGGGAAGGAACTTCAGCTTTACAACAAGCAGGCAGGAGGTTGATAGGAAGTGCATCACGACATGATCAGCCCACAACAAACATGGACATAAGGGACTTTCTGGACGGGCGTCATGACGTCTCAGGGAAAAATTACCGCCAACCTCTCCAGGACAGTTTGGCGCAGCAAGTTGAAAGGTTGAACAACCAAGTTCAACTTCAGTCAGAGCTCTTGCAGCGACTCCTAGCAGAGATACCAGTCCAAGAGCAGGACATACATTCCACGTCACGTGGAAGACAAGAGATTGCTCAAAGGCGTCCTGGGAAAGAGCCAGTCCACTGCCGAACAATGTCACGAGACACTTCACTCAGCGACTCCAATGAAGAAAGTCACGCTCTCCGAGCAAAAAACCCACAATAGCTAAAACCATCAGCACATGAGCGACCGGGGAGTAGGATTGGGGCAGCTTCACGGGAGGAGCGTTCACGGCACTCACATGGGCGTAAGGGGCAACCCCAGGCTCTACACAAAAACACAAGATAATCTGCCCATAGAAGTGAGAAAGAAGATGAAGCCTACTCCCCTGCACGATCCCAGAGATCAAGGGGAGAAACTCAAGGAAGTTCTCGGCGATTAGCACGAAATGACTCTCCGCCTCGGCAAGGTGCGTTGCGGGCCAATGATGTTCGAAGAATGATGGACAGGCACCTTCGTGCTCAACGAGATGGTGATCTAGAGGACGATCTACGTCACCAGATACAGCTTTCTGCACCTTTTGTAAGGGATATTGAGGAGGAGCCATTCCCCCAAAGATTCGCAACGTCAAACTTCACTTCATTCAAAGGTGCCTCTGACTTGGTAAAACATATAGATTATTACCGGGGGGTCATGGTCCCCCACATGCATAACGATGCACTCATGTGCAAAGTTTTTCAAGCTTTTCTTTAAGGCCAAGCCATGACTTGGTTCAATCATCTCCCTCCGAGGTCAATTGCGTCCTTTGAAGAGTTGGCTCTGACATTTGTGAAGGAGTACGCACAACTTCGGACAATCGAGGTGAGGGATGATCATCTTTTCTCTGTCCGAAAGAGAGCAAAAGACACTCTGCGAAAATACATACGAAGGTTTTGCGAAGAGAAGTCTCGGATTGTCGGCTGTAGTGACCTTGTAGCAGCAATGACGTTTAAACAAGGACTCCCTCGGGACAGCCAGCTTTACGGGGACATCGTCATGAGCAATGTGCGAAATCTCACCAAAATGCTTTCCCTGGCAGAGCGACATGTGAGCTGGGAGGACGAGAAGAACGCCACTTATACTCAGAACCATGCTGGGGCCAGTGAGAAGGCCTCCAATAAAAATGAGTCCCATGGAAAGTTTGCGACGGGAAAGCTCAACAAGCGCAAGGCGGGATAACCCTCCCAAACACCAGTTATGGGGAAGCCTAACTTGCAGCTATCCTTGTCAGTCCATCAGATCCAAAATGAAATTAAGGACAAGCCATGGTTTAAGAAGCTGGAGCTAGTCAAGGGTGATCAAGAGAAGGCTGATAAAACGAAGTGGTGTGCCTTTCACTAGTGTTATGGGCATAACATCGAAAAATGCATATCTTTCGAGAGATATCTTCGGAATCTCATCAAGGAAGGACATTGCACTGAGTACGTCAAAGGGAAGGCTGTGGATTGACCCGCTGACAAATGGCTGAAGGAACCTGCAGCAAAGATGATTCGCATCAACACCATCATAGCTGAATCGGAGTTGTTAGGAACCACCTCCAAGCAGAAGAAAAGAAAGATACGAGATGCATTTGCCGTCTCTCAGGTCTCCCATATTACCACCCCGGGGTGGCCAACTACCTTGTCGTTGGTTTCTCTTTGAAGGACAGGGTAGGACTTGATTGGCCGCATGATGATGCATTAGTCATATTGATTCAGATCGCACATGCTCAAGTTGATTGGATTCACATTGATGAAGGGAGCGCGGAAAATATCCTCAGCCTAGGTGCAGTGCGCAAGATGGGGTTAGAAAGCCTCACAACAAAAAGGGTTGTCTCACTCTGAGGTTTCAACGGGTCAACTAGTATGACCTTAGGTACTCTCCAGCTGGATGTACATTCAGATCCAGTTGTCACGTCCCAGACTTTTTACATCATGGACGAGTACTCTCCATACAATGGAATCTTGGGAAGGCCATGGCTTCACAAGATCCTCACAACCACATCAAGCCTTTACCAGAAGATTAGGTTCCCTATTCCCGGTGGTGGAATCGGGGAGATCAGGGGCGATCAGACGATGACTCGACGGTGCCTCACTGAAGGGCTAAAGGAGGTCAAGGAGGCAGAGTTTTTTCCCCAAGCAGGATCATCCACTAGGGGCAAGCTTTCTTCTTCGTCTCCCAAATAGCAACTAATCACGGGTCAAGATCCTGACATTCATGAGGAACCACCAACTCCGGAAGGGTGGCAGCTGGAGGATGACGTCATCCTCACTCAACTTGACCCTCGATATCCTAAGTAGGAGGCCCGCATTAGCGCCCGGTTAAGCGACAAAGAAAAAGAAGAACTCGTAGCTTTCCTGCGAGAGGAGAAATAAGTTTTTGCTTGGTCTCCGTCTGACATGCCAGGGATTGATCCAACCATCGCTAACCACAAGCTACACGTCAATCCCCACCACAAGCCGGTCAAGCAGAAAAGACGCAATTTTCCCCCCGAGAAAATTGCTATCATCCAAGAGGAGATTGACAAGTTACTCGTTGCTGGATCCATCGAAGAAGTTCCGCACTCTGAATGGCTAGCAAATGTCGTGCTTGTGAAGAAAAAGGAAGCTGAACGGTGGAGAGTTTGTGTTGATTACACCTATCTAAATCTTGCGTGCCCAAAGGATAACTATCCTCTGCCCAGAATCGATCTCTTAGTGGACTCAACTGCAGGGAATGAGATGCTAAGCTTCCTGGATGCATACTCGGGCTATAATCAAATTTTCATGTATGATAAGGACAAGGACAAAACTGCCTTCATCTTCGACCGATGAGTGTACTGCTACAAGGTCATGCCATTTGGCCTCAAGAATGCGGGAGCAACGTACTAGAGACTCGTCAATTGGATGTTCAAAGATCTCATCGGCAAAACCATGGAGGTCTACGTGGATGACATCATGGTCAAAGGGGAAAAACGAGGGGATCATATCGCCAACTTGCGAGAGACCTTCAACTTGCTGAAGAAGTACAAAATGAGGCTCAACCCTCTGAAGTGTACGTTCGGGGTGTCAGCAGGGAAGTTCTTGGGATACCTTGTGACTCAGCGTGGGATCGAAGTAAATCCAAAGCAAATCAAGGCAATACTCGAGATGAAGTCCCCCTCAAGTCTGAAAGAGATTCAAAATCTCACTGGACGAGCGGCAGCATTGAACAAGTTTCTGTCCAAGTCAACTGACCGGTGTCGACCTTTCTTCCAAGCAGTAAAGAATGCATCTAGAGATCAGTGGGATGAAGGTTGTGAGAAATCATTTCAAGATCTCAAGGCCTACTTGACGTCTCCACCACTTCTATCAAATACCAAAGATAACGAGGACATGTTCCTGTATCTGGGGGTCTCTGATGTTGCTGTGAGCTTTGCACTTATCCGAGAAGAGAATGGGATTCAACTACATGTGTTCTACACATCCAAAGCCCTTCTTGATGCTGAGACACGATATCCGAAATTTGAAAAGCTGATTCTGGCATTACTGGTTACCACAAAGAAGTTGAGGCCACATTTTCAAGCTCATCGGGTGATTGTCATGACCGAATATCCACTTCGTTCGTTACTTCACGCACCCGATGCATAGACGCGGGTAATGAAATGGGCCATCGAGTTGAGTCAGCATGATTTGCTCTATTGTCCACGAACAGCTGTCAAAGGCTAAGTCTTAGCGGATTTTTTCGTGGAGTTCACACAAACGTCACTGGAAGGAGGCAATAAGCTTGGCAATGCCCCCAGGGCCACTGACACTTCTTTGCCACGAGATCATGAAGACAGTTCCTCTTCTCTACGGCCCTCAATTTCCAATCATCTATAGAAGCTCTTTGTTGATGGTTCCTCGAACCAGAGGGGGGTAGGAGCGGGGATTGTTCTTATCACTCCTGATGACTCAATAATAGAGCAAGTAGTACAGTTAGGATTCAAAGCCTCTAACAATGAAGCGGAGTATGAAGCTTTGATTTGTGGGCTCCCACTTGCCAAGGAGTTGGGAGTCAAACGCCTTGCTATTCATTCGGATTCACAGTTGATCACTAACCAGTCGATCGGTGAATATGCTGCGCGTGATGTAAGGATGCTCAGATATAATAACAAGGTCCAGGAAATGCTTGCCTTTTTCTCGGTTTTCACTTTTCATCAACTTCCACGAGCCGAAAATACACAAGCAGATGCGTTGGCCAATTTAGCGTCATCACTCGGCTTCCGTTTCAAGCGCTCAATCCCGATTGAGTATCTCGAGCGGAGAAGTATTGATATGAAGGAGATTGAAGTAAGACAAATTGGTTCATCTCCAAGCTGGCAAGATGACAGGACCCATCCCAATCCCCCCGGGATTAGTGCGGGATGACCCTGCTCCCGTCTGACACGAAGTGTCAGACAAGGGATATTTCCGACCTTTGCCCTCCCGGGCTATCAGAGTACGCCAGGATCCAGAGGAGACATGTGATATCTCGGTCTCTGCTACAGTCCACATCCGATGTCAACCTGAAGGGCAGTCAAAACATTAAAAACTGTGAGTGGACAAAACAAAGAGTTTATAAAAACATTTAATAAGGAAGACATTTGTACCCTCCACTAAAAGGCATGCATGCATTCGAAAACCATTTATCCAAAACAACCATATGTGGGACTAAGCCCAAAGCAGATATAAACTAAGGTCGAAAGGACCACAATAAAAACGACCATACGGGCCACTGCCCAAATCCTGTGCACACCTGTACACACCACATATCATATATCATATATCCATCACATACATATATATAAGTCACACAACCAATCCTGTCACGGTATCCAAAGCTACGCGCGCGCTACCCGGGTCTCAATCCGAGTCATCTCAAAGTCAAGGTCAATGTCCGTAGACCACTGACCCTACCCGAGGTAATAGTAACCATAGCCTTCCTGAGAGTAAGGAACCCAACTGGGGGGTGACTCCACTCAGTCGGTGCTCCGTGACTACTCCGGGGTCCACCCAGGCCAACGACCCTCCCCGGAGGAGATAGTAGAACATGTAAAGGAAGGTAGACGAACATATATATACATAACATAAACATTCATGACCGGTTCCCCTGAACCGTCATGAATCCATAATACCCATAATCAGGTAACATGCTGGTTCCCATAAACCGTCATGTACCGTAATAACCAACAAGGGTTCATGCCGGTTCCCATAAACCGTCATGAACCTGGGAATCCATTTAAGATTCCCTGACCTGAAATCAAAACCGTAAAGTGACTGGGTCTCGTACCCGAACATAGGACATCAGTTGGACACCGTGCCCGATATCTGAGGTCATATGCCCGAGACAAAACCAAATGGGTCTCATACCCGAGTTTATCCTTTTGAAATCCAAATCCAATTCATTTAAATCAATAAAGAAATACAGACCCGTATAAGCACCGTATAAGGCTGAAACCTCGACATACGTGCTTATACGTAACCACATACAAATGCACCCATGGCATCATCAAACAAGTAAATAAACATATAATAAACATTTATGCATGCACCAATTTAGAAAACAAGGTCCACTCACAGACCGTCCGAGCTGCCGCCTCGATTTGCGTGCCATACGGCTCCCCGAGCCGATCACCGTCACCGGGACTCCCAAACCTGTCCAAATCATAATAGAAGGTTACTAACTACTTAATTAACCTCCTACCAAAGCCCCGTAATTTTCCCGTATTTTTAACTATTTTTAATCCCGAACCTAAACCTTCCGATGCCCCGAAACATCTCGAGACGGTGTCCGATCGACACGAAACCAGTCTCAAAATATTCGTTACATCGAATAGATGATTTCGTATGTTGGAACCTTCCCCAGATTCCCTGCCACGCGCCCTCACGCGCCGCCTGAAGTGGCTGCGCGTGGGCTTCACGCGCCTGCTACAGTACTTGCTGACGTCATCACTGACAACCCCTGACAGTGACACGTGTCACGCTCCCATTGGCCCACTGTCTGACATGTCAGTCTGACATTGTCAGATCTGACATGATGACGTCATCCCTGACATGATGACATCATCAGTCATCCCCTACATCGGTCAGACCGGTCTGAACCGGTCCGGTCTGGTTTTTCCTGCAACTTGGACCGGCGTAACCGGTCCAGGTCTCCTTCTCCCTCATTTTCGGTCCGTTTGCTTCCATTCCAACTCCTAAATTCCTATTTCTTCATTTCCTATCTAACCCAATTAACAAAAAAACTTAAAACCCCCTAAATCGATCCCTAAAAATTAACCCCCCCACGACCCTGTTTTCCGAGTTCGTCCCCAGGCTTCACAGCCGTCAACCCCCGTTCAAAACCATCTCTATACACCCTAAACAATCTAACAAACATTCCCTAATCAACCAAAACTATCCATAATGTAAAAATCGACAAAATGGGAGATTTGGGCCTAACCGGGTAACCGTTCGGGTTTGGGTCTCGGCCGTGCACGGTGGCTCCCTCTTGGCCGGCCACCATCATCCTCAGTCCTTCCCTCACGTCTGGTCTCCGTCCTGGCCGAATTGGGGTTGGGTTGGCTGGGTTTGGGTTGCACGAAGATGGAGAGAAAAGGGTGAGATCGGGTGGGTTTGTGTGTGGATGAAGAAATGAAAATGCACGGGGATGGGTTTGGTGCATGAGTAGGTGGGGTTGGGCAGTGGATGGGTGACAAGTGTCACTCATCCATTGGGCCTCCATTAAATATCTGGGCCCACTAGAGACAAAACTGCACTTTTTGTCTCGTAAAATGTGCCGTCGTGAATAGTAACCGGGAACTTCCGTGAACCGTAACTTCGCCGTCGAACGTCCGAATTCGACGTGCCGCCTGTCTACGGATTCGTATCGTCCTTATCTACGTAATGGTCTTCGGCCCTCGGCCATCGGACCTCCCGGTCAAAAAGTCAACTTTTAACCTCCTATTCACCCAAATTACCAAAATGCCCCTAAACTTCCGAACGTCATAACTTCTTCCTCGAACGTCGGAATTGAACGTGCCACCTGTCTATGAACTCGTGACGTCACGAACTACGTCACGGTCATCGATCAAAGTCCATTTGACCACCCGATTGAAAAGTCAACGTTTTGCCATCACTAGGGGCAAAACGATCATTTCGCATCGTTCGTCCGATTTCGCTCTACTAATCACAGATTAGCCTCACTAATCGTGATTAGTCACTAATCTAATCATGAAATTCGGGACGGGTCGTTACAACCTTCCCTCCTTAATTAATTTCGTCCTCGAAATTCCAACCGACCTAATCTAACCGTTCTTCCCTCCTTAATTAGTTTCATTCTCGAAACTCCAACTATCCTCATTCCATATCCACCTCGTGGAAAGTGAAATCGACCTACCTCGCAACACGTGTACGCTAGTACACCCACTAACCAGAACAATACTTACTCGTCTACAGCCCGACGTGCCACTAACGCTCTCGTCGTATCGACTACACTCGACCACGTCGAAGAACAGTAGCCACATGGTCCGAATTGACACTACTTGTCAAATCTATCATCTTGTTGATACAACAACTTAGACGGTTCCCTTCTCAATCACTAATCTATCCTGACGTCTGCTCCCACTGGGAGTCACCAACCCGCACTCAACGATCTACGTTGACACCTCCGACAGACCGTCACCACTTGACAGCCGTCAGTCAAAACTAACACTATACCCACTTGTGGTTACACTAACCACCAACATACTCATCCTGTGTATATGTATACCAACATCTATCTCGACTTGCGTGTAACTGGACCCATCAGAAATACTATGACTCAATGCACAGTATCCAATGTCCAGTCCACGACCCCGACTATTCCAATGGTATCGGAACCAAGCCGACTACCAACACGCTCTCCAACGTACCACCGGTATCACCTATATACCGTCACCAGGCACGACAAGTACACCCAGTATCGTACCCTGAACAACGTACAAAGTACGTACATCTACCCATCGACATACCACAACAATAACCAGACCACCTAGGTCGTAGTCAAACACGTTTCAATTATGGAGTCCATCTGTCCGATCTAGACAAATCGAAACTCCAACCCATTATCTATTTCCAAATCCGAATCCGAATCCGCAATTTCGTAAGAAATCCCGAATCCAAACCCAGAAATCATATCCATAATCATGTCCAAATTCAAATCCGAAATCATCATTCCGTAAACTAGTATTAGGAATAACCATTCCGAACCCAAATCCATAAAAGAAAATCTATAGTCAAGCTCTAGAATCAAATCCTAAATCGTCACCCAGAATCCGATTCCAAAACCCAAATACAGAAATCCTCTTTCAAGTTCCAAAATCAAATCCTGAATCGTCATCCAGAAATCTGGTTCCAAAACCTGAAATCTCATTCACGTCTACCTAGACGCACCATATCCGAACCTATCGGATACCTGTTCAACCGATCACGACCACACTATCGATTGACTTCATAGGGAAGCCAATCACAACACTCACCCATCCAGGGCTGACCCAAATCCGACCACGTCGGAAAACTACTCAGGCGAGTAATAAGCCATATGGGATTTACCTCGAACAGAAGTTCAGTCCCAACATGCTCTACTCAAACATCCAAGTATGAGCGATAAACTCTCCACCTATCTGGATCATCAAGACCACGATCCAGATCCATAACGATACCCAAAGTCCTAAACCAATTCCCACATCTGAACAGATTAGTCAACGACGAGACACGCCGAGACTGTGGGTTCTCACTGAGTACCTCGTATCGATCCTTGGCATTCCACCGTGGAAAACCAAGAATGATCGAATAATCCATCCTACGTGAATGCAAACAACACTCAAGGCACTCACCACGTCATGTAACCTAACATCGTCTGCCACCAAGTAGAAAATGAGAAGTCTCAGTCACCTAACTTCGATATACTCACTCCACCTGATGACCCAAGACAATCACGGGTCCACCAACCAATACACGATTAGTGTACTAGTGGCAACCAACAACATCAATAACATCTACATCCTCTACCACCATCAATTATGGTAGAACCTGAGAAGTCACCCAAAACGACTTCGACATACCCGTTACCAATGCGGAAAACCCGCATTCCACTCGTCACTTCAATCGCAACCTCTCGCGATTCCGAAGTTCCAACAAGATTGGAAACAACATACCCGGACATCAACCACGTGTCCCCTAACCAGTTTAACTCTATCTGAGTTCCACTCCTGAACCACAGATACCGAACATATGCCCATTACGACGGAGTCACACCCCGATCCGTAACTCATCGTCATCACGATCACCGGCACTAGCACCAGCACTAGTACCAGTATCATCACCTGTCAGCATCAGCACAAAGTGTGCAAATCAGATAATCCTGGATCTCCGCTCATACCGAACGACGACCCCGTACCTCTATTCGAAGAGGGGAACTCTGCTTCCCTCGTACCCAACAATTATGAGTACAGTCATCCTGACAACTCATACGAGAAAAGAAAACGTCCCCCGAACGTCCCCGATCCCCAACAATCGTAACTATAACTACTCTCGGTAGTAGCGCCTGCCCCACACTCGTGCAGACCTAACTACCAGACATCGCTATATCCAGACTCCGTATCCAACGGAATCAATCGCCCGTACCAACTACTCTGTATCCCACACAGGGATTCCATCGACAAGTACCAACCCTGGTAACCTGTCCAACCAAACTCTAACCAGTCGCAACTCGGCTATCCCAATGTCGTCTACCAGGTCACCCGCGACCTTAGTTGCACCAACCCACAACTGAAGTAGCACGACAACCAACTCGGTCTAACCGATACGTACAACCTCGACTGCGAAGTGCAGCCCCCACACAAGCTGACATGACTAGACCGACTAACGAGTCCAAATCCGAATAGTCGTCCAAGTCAAACCACTCGTCAACTCACATTTCTGAACCATACACATACGGTAGGGTTCCACGATCACACCTAGAGTTCCTCGGAACCCAACTGCGAAAAGCAGTAAAATCAACAATCTGACCGACCCTGCGGTCCGACATCGTAAAGACGTCAACCCAATCCTACCAACAATCCAACTCGGATTCCTCGAATCCGGTTGCTAACTGCCAACTGCAGTAAATCCATTTAAATCAACATAATCTGACCATCTAATGGTCACAACTCCTAACCAGTCGTCGGAATCGATCCTACGACATCGTGAAGGCGATCCCAACTAACCGTCTCACGATCCAAAACTCTAACGTAATACTACGTTAAGCCTTCCGTAGGGTTCCACACTGCCAACCCTGACAGAACTATGGCAACCCCGGCATCGAATGCCGAACCAAGACGTTCCACGATCCAATCCTACTAACTATCGTATCGGCACCCCAACAATCAGGTTGACCACGAACTGCAGCCCATTGAGATATCACATCCTCGACCTGTCTACATACTCCAAGAGCTACACGGTTGCTCGAATAGAGACAACCCCGCTCTGATACCACGTTGACAGGACCCATCCCAATCCCCCCGGGATTAGTGCGGGATGACCCTGCTCCCGTCTGACACGAAGTGTCAGACAAGGGATATTTCTGACCTTTGCCCTCCCGGGCTATCAGAGTACGCCAGGATCCGGAGGAGACATGTGATATCTCGGTCTCTGCTACAGTCCACATCCGATGTCAACCTGAAGGGCAGTCAAAACATTAAAAACTGTGAGTGGACAAAACAAAGAGTTTATAAAAACATTTAATAAGGAAGACATTTGTACCCTCCAATAAAAGGCATGCATGCATTCGAAAACCATTTATCCAAAACAACCATATGTGGGACTAAGCCCAAAGCAGATATAAACTAAGGTCGAAAGGACCACAATAAAAACGACCATACGGGCCACTGCCCAAATCCTGTGCACACCTGTACACACCACATATCATATATCATATATCCATCACATACATATATATAAGTCACACAACCAATCCTGTCACGGTATCCAAAGCTACGCGCGCGCTACCCGGGTCTCAATCCGAGTCATCTCAAAGTCAAGGTCAATGTCCGTAGACCACTGACCCTACCCGAGGTAATAGTAACCATAGCCTTCCTGAGAGTAAGGAACCCAACTGGGGGGTGACTCCACTCAGTCGGTGCTCCGTGACTACTCCGGGGTCCACCCAGGCCAACGACCCTCCCCGGAGGAGATAGTAGAACATGTAAAGGAAGGTAGACGAACATATATATACATAACATAAACATTCATGACCGGTTCCCCTGAACCGTCATGAATCCATAATACCCATAATCAGGTAACATGCTGGTTCCCATAAACCGTCATGTACCGTAATAACCAACAAGGGTTCATGCCGGTTCCCATAAACCGTCATGAACCTGGGAATCCATTTAAGGTTCCCTGACCTGAAATCAAAACCGTAAAGTGACTGGGTCTCGTACCCGAACATAGGACATCAGTTGGACACCGTGCCCGATATCTGAGGTCATATGCCCGAGACAAAACCAAATGGGTCTCATACCCGAGTTTATCCTTTTGAAATCCAAATCCAATTCATTTAAATCAATAAAGAAATACAGACCCGTATAAGCACCGTATAAGGCTGAAACCTCGAAATACGTGCTTATACGTAACCACATACAAATGCACCCATGGCATCATCAAACAAGTAAATAAACATATAATAAACATTTATGCATGCACCAATTTAGAAAACAAGGTCCACTCACAGACCGTCCGAGCTGCCGCCTCGATTTGCGTGCCATACGGCTCCCCGAGCAGATCACCGTCACCGGGACTCCCAAACCTGTCCAAATCGTAATAGAAGGTTACTAACTACTTAATTAACCTCCTACCAAAGCCCCGTAATTTTCCCGTATTTTTAACTATTTTTAATCCCGAACCTAAACCTTCCGATGCCCCGAAACATCTCGAGACGGTGTCCGATCGACACGAAACCAGTCTCAAAATATTCGTTACATCGAATAGATGATTTCGTATGTTGGAACCTTCCCCAGATTCCCTGCCACGCGCCCTCACGCGCCGCCTGAAGTGGCTGCGCGTGGGCTTCACGCGCCTGCTACAGTACCTGCTGACGTCATCACTGACAACCCCTGACAGTGACACGTGTCACGCTCCCATTGGCCCACTGTCTGACATGTCAGTCTGACATTGTCAGATCTGACATGATGACGTCATCCCTGACATGATGACGTCATCAGTCATCCCCTACATCGGTCAGACCGGTCCGAACCGGTCCGGTCTGGTTTTTCCTGCAACTTGGACCGGCGTAACCGGTCTAGGTCTCCTTCTCCCTCATTTTCGGTCCGTTTGCTTCCATTCCAACTCCTAAATTCCTATTTCTTCATTTCCTATCTAACCCAATTAACAAAACAACTTAAAACCCCCTAAATCGATCCCTAAAAATTAACCCCCCCACGGCCCTGTTTTCCGAGTTCGTCCCCAGGCTTCACAGCCGTCAACCCCCGTTCAAAACCATCTCTATACACCCTAAACAATCTAACAAACATTCCCTAATCAACCAAAACTATCCATAATGTAAAAATCGACAAAATGGGAGATTTGGGCCTAACCGGGTAACCGTTCGGGTTTGGGTCTCGGCCGTGCACGGTGGCTCCCTCTTGGCCGGCCACCATCATCCTCAATCCTTCCCTCACGTCTGGTCTCCGTCCTGGCCGAATTGGGGTTGGGTTGGCTGGGTTTGGGTTGCACGAAGATGGAGAGAAAAGGGTGAGATCGGGTGGGTTTGTGTGTGGATGAAGAAATGAAAATGCACGGGGATGGGTTTGGTGCATGAGTAGGTGGGGTTGGCCAGTGGATGGGTGACAAGTGTCACTCATCCATTGGGCCTCCATTAAATATCTGGGCCCACTAGAGACAAAACTGCACTTTTTGTCTCGTAAAATGTGCCATCGTGAATAGTAATCGGGAACTTCCGTGAACCGTAACTTCGCCGTCGAACGTCCGAATTCGACGTGCCGCCTGTCTACGGATTCGTATCGTCCTTATCTATGTAATGGTCTTCGGCCCTCGGCCATCGGACCTCCCGGTCAAAAAGTCAACTTTTGACCTCCTATTCACCCAAATTACCAAAATGCCCCTAAACTTTCGAACGTCATAACTTCTTCCTCGAACGTCGGAATTGAACGTGCCACCTGTCTATGAACTCGTGACGTCACGAACTACGTCACGGTCATCGGTCAAAGTCCATTTGACCACCCGATTGAAAAGTCAACGTTTTGCCATCACCAAGGGCAAAACGGTCATTTCGCATCGTTCGTCCGATTTCGCTCTACTAATCACAGATTAGCCTCACTAATCGTGATTAGTCACTAATCTAATCATGAAATTCGGGACGGGTCGTTACACAAGATCCTTTTATCAACTATCTAGAGCATGAAATATTGTCTGATGAACGGTTAGAGGCCCGCAAAATCCAGATGAACCGACTCTTTCGAAAGAGTTTCACAGGACCAAACTTGTTATGCTTGAAGCATCCAGAAACGTTGAAAGTCTTGACTGAGATTCATGAAGGGCATTGTGGAAATCATTCCGGTGGAAGGTCGCTTGCTCAAAAGACGGTTAGTGCATGATTTTACAGGCCTACTCTACGCCAAGAAGCTCTGCAATATGCTCAGAAGTGCGACAAATGTCAAAGGTTCAAGTCTAACCAATTGGCACCACCGGAAGAGTTGCATGCACAGACGAGTCCTTGGCCATTCATGCAATGGGGAATTGACATTATTGGACCACTCCCAAGCATTCCAGTCCCAAGCAAGAAGTATTTGATTGTTGCCACTGACTACTTCACTAAATGGGTGGAGGCAAAGGCCTTGGCCACCATAACTCAAGCTGATGTTCAAAAATTCATCTGGAGCCAAATTATCTGCCGATTTGGGCTTCCCAAGGTCATTCTAACAGACAATGGAACTCAGTTTAGTGGCGCCATAATCAATGAGTTATTTGAGTCTTGGAAAATCAGGCATTTCACTTCAACTTCATATTACCCCCAGGGTAATGGCCATGCAGAAGCTTCAAACAAGACAGTCCTTGACTGTATCAAGAAGCGACTCGATGATAAGAAAGGCTTGTGGGAGGAGGAGTTGGATGTCACGCTCTGGGCATACCGTACCACTCCGCGTCGTGCAACATGAGAGTCTCCATTTACCCTTGCATACTGCACTTGTTGAAGAATTGGATCGGAAAATACCAAGAATTAGTGTTTGACTAGGAATACTAATTTGACTAGGATTCCAAGTTAATCTAGTGTTTCTATATAGGATTAGGAAAAGTATTCCATAGCCCTCTAGAGATTAGGAAATAAGTTATCTTTCCATCTCCAAAGAGGAATAGGAATTGTAATATGCTAAGGGGTGTAACCTAAGTCCTATACATTATAAATATGCCTCTTAAGAGTCCTTACATACACAAAAAAAAATAAGACAGCAGTAAACAAAGAAGTCATACACGGGTATAAGAGCAAAAGAGTCATTTGAGAGATCGTGAGCAAGGGTTTGGGGATTAGGTCAGGATTCTACATAAGTTCTTGTAATATTGTTATCTTCATAGTGTAACACCCCGGAAATTCGAGGATTTTAATATTGTAATTTAATGTATGAATTGACGTTTTTACCCTTGTGAATGGTATGTCCAAATTGTTGACTTTTTGATTTGTGGGTCAAACGGACTTTGACCAATGACCGTGACGTAGGTCGGGACGTCACGAGTTTATAAACAGGTGGCACGTCCAATTCGGACGATCAGGGAAAAAGTTATGACTATCGGAAGTTTAGGGGCATTACCGTAATTTGGACGATGGGGCGAAAATGTTAACTTTTCGTTTGGCAACTAATTTTCACTCCACCCAAGGATCGTTAGGTAGGTCTCGACGCCCTGAGTCCGTAGACAGGCGGCACGCCGAAATCGGATTTCGTATGGCTGAGTTACGGGTCTAGAAAGTGAGGGGCAGTTTGGTAATTATTTAACCAGAAGCATTTTGGTCATTTCGCCCTGGTTACTGTAGCAACCGCGGGGGACATGGGCGGCACCACCATGTGCGGTGGTTCTGAGTGCGAATTGTTTATGCTGGTGTGTGTGCTGGAAAGTATTGATTGTTTAAACCTTTTGGAAGCATCAAACATGGTCTGATTCATCCAGCTGCACGGTCAATTTGTTAATTGAAGATCGAAGCTTTTCGGGGAACAATCTCAGTGGAAAGATTGGACTTCCACGAGCCTCTGGGACGGCTTAGGTTGTTTTAAATTGATTAGAATGTGTGTGAGCATCACTCTGCCATTGAGAGAACTGAGGATTGGAGAGGAAAACCAGAGAAACCATTTCGGGGAAAATTGGAGGGAAAATCGGGTTTTGATTTCTAGTGATTGTTGGACCATACCAAAGCCTGGTTTAGTCTTCTGGGAGTATTTGGAACGCAACCACATCGAAATCGAGGGGAACCAGCCACGGTTGAGCTGGGACAGAGGCTGCCGTTTTCAGTGAAGTTGCAGAGCTTGGGACGACAACCTTCAGGTACTTCCAGACACAATTGATTGTTCATTTTAGTTCGTTTTGATCCAATTATGCTTCCTGTGAAGTTAATTGGAGATTGAATCAGAAACCAGGAAGTTCTGGTGATTGACCCGTTTGGTTGATCACGGGTCGATGGGTCGATTGAGGACTTGTCAAGGGTGATTAATGTCTCAGAACCTAAATTAGATGTTTATGGAAGATAATAGAATCAAAAACGAAGGAAATTGATTAAGGATTGGTGGTTAATTAACCGGGTTAAGCCGCGGGTGGCAGGCCCGTATTACAGACAAACGGGTGAGGGTGGTGACACTGTAGCAGCTACAGTGTCAGGCGCGTGAGATGCCGTAGTGACCCTTACGTGTGATTTGGACTGACAGGAATTATACGATAATCCCGGTACAGGTTCGTACGCGCAGGTTCACCGCAGGATCGTACTGTGAGTGGGCCCGATTTCATTAAACACTTGCATGCTTAAATGTTTTCCGATTTACTTATATGTTCACATGCTGGAATCAAGAAATGGTTTTGATGACATTGAAATTATGGTTATGGTACGTTTCACCGTATTTGGGTTTGAAACTCGTTTGATGAAACTTAACGTTCGGTTTGGATTTTATCTATGTATATATATATGTTTTGCATGTGGATATCAATAAAATGTATTTGGTTCTGCACTGTATAGATCCATTCTTATGATATTGTCTCTTTCGGATGTGGTACCCCGGAGTGGTCATGGCGCATTGCCTGCGAGGGGTCATTCTACGGAGGAACCGGACCGTAAAATGACTCAGGAGCAGGATTGCTTATTTGATGTCAGGGACGTCGAGCGTCTAGGACGCTAGGCATTTGAGATGCCGTACCCGGACATGGTTCGGGATTGGACTCGGAATTGAGACCTGAGTGGCACGCGTAGCCTTGAGACTATGACCTTATTGGACGTCAGGGACGTCAGACATCTGGGATGTCGGGATCAGAGCATATAGTGTAGTAGCTAAAATTATCTTATGATTTTATTACATGCCTTATGGTTCATACTATATGATTTATGGTTTTATATTCTGATGCATGCATGTTTGGAAAACGGAGGGGTAAATTATACGTTTTACTTACTAAACGATTTTATAAACTTGAGTTTCGGCCCACTCACCCTTAATGTTTTGGTAACCCATCCAGGTCGTGCTACTGAGGTAGAGGAGGAACCTGAGGCTGAGGCATAGATCTACTTCCGCGTACCTGATCTCCTGTTGGGTGGTTTATCCGCAGGTTTATTTTAGTGTCGTGCTCGCAACTTGTATTTTGGATTTCATCCCTTGTCTGACATCGGTTTATTTCGGATTTGATGTATAACTTTATTTGGTTATTTATTCATTTGAACTTTTGAGGTTAAAATTGGAACGTTATTTTGGGTGTCAGACGGGAGCAGGGCACGTCCCCATGTGGTCCGAGGGGGATCGGGGCGGGTCCTGTCACATAGTGCTAGTGATTTCTCAAGGAGGTCACACGAGGACGTAGGCAAAGATTAGCCGAACCTCGCTAAATTCTTGTGTTCGTGTGTGTGGCCTGTTTACTTTATTGTTCGTCTATATTCCGCATTATCTTAGAATCATCCTATTGTTTGCATAGTCACCTAAGTCTATCAAGAAACAAGATCAGTAAAGGGACACAAATTTACAACAATTGGTATCAGAGCTCCCGGGAAAGTGTTTTTTTGAGATGACGGATGTCAAGGCAAACACGAGCAACGACGTGAAGACTGTGATCAAGCCGTTTGACGGGAAAGAGAACTTCACGTTATGGCAGAGGAAGGTGAAAAACGTCCTGATCCAACAAGATCTGCAAGAGGCTCTTCTCAGTACAGAGAAAAGGCCAACTGGCATAATAGATGCGCAGTGGCAGAAGATGAACAGGAAGGCGAAGAGTTTTATAGAGCATCACCTAGCGGATAATGTATTGCTTCATATCGACGAGGACATGAATTCTAAGGAAACATGGGATAAGCTGGAGAAGCTCTTTAGGGGTAAAACTTTATCCAACAAACTCTTCTTAAAAGATGAACTATTCAGCCTTCGGATGGAAGAAGGGGGAGACTTACAAGAATATCTAAGCAAGTTTCAGAATTGTGTTGCGAATTTATCCAAGGTGGATGTAAAATATGAGGACGATGACAAGGCACTCTTAATGATAAGATCTCTACCGCCTTCGTTCAAGCACCTCAGAACCACATTGATGTTCGGTAAGGATACTATGAAGTTAGATGAGGTTACTGAAGCCATTCAGTCCTATGTCAAGATGGACAAGAACACTGAAAGCTCTCAAGCACAAGGCCTTTATATTAAAGGCACATAGAGAGGCAGATCAGAGAAAAGACCGGATAAACCAGGCAACAGAGGTAGGTCAAAATCCAAAGGAAAAGATAAAAAAGGTTGTTTCGTATGTGTTTCTTCGGATCATTAGAAGAAGAACTGCAACATATGGAAAGAAAGGAAAGCAAAGGCGATGGCAAGGAACTCAAACGCAGCCAGTGTTGTAACATCTGAGGATTACAACGGAGAGCTTCTTACAGTATCATCCAGCTCCAGTGTTTTCGAATTTTGGATTTTGGATACGGGATGTTCATTCCACATGTGTTCTATCAAAGAATGGTTTGATACATATGAGGAAACCAGCATCGGAGAAGTGTTAATGGGAGATGACTCACCACTTATGATCCAAGGTATTGGATCAATTAAAATCAGAATGCACGACGGGGTTGTTAGGACATTGGACAAGGTCAGACACATTCCAAAATTGAAAAAGAACCTTATATCTCTCAGTACCTTTGACAAGGCAGGGCTAAGATACTCAGCTGAAGGAGGGATACTCAAGGTTGTCAAAGGATCCCTTGTCGTAATGAAAGGAGAAATCCAACCTAATCAACTATATAAGCTTCGAGGAAATACAGTAGTAGGTGGAGCAGCAGTATCCACGAAAGGTGATACTAACGACAAGACTGAGCTTTGACACTTTAGGCTCGGGCACATGAGTCAGAACGGTTTGCAAGAGTTACACAAGAAGAATAAGCTAGAAGGTGTCAATTATTGCAAACTAGATTTATGCAAATACTGTATCCTTGGGAAACAAACAAAGACGTCGTTCAAGCTTGCGAATAGTGAGGAAAGAAGCAAAAATCTGTTGGAGTATATTCACACAGATGTTTGGGGCCCTGCACCAACCAGATCCATGGTAGGTTCCAGGTATTTTATCACATTCTTAGATGATTTTTCGAGGAAGATTTGGGTCTATTTCATGAGGGAGAAATCTGAAGCTTTCACTAAGTTTAAAGAGTGGAAAGCTGCTTTAGAAAATCAGACTGGACGAAAAATCAAATACCTAAGGAGTGACAATGGAGGTGAATATAAGGACAACAACTTCCTAGAGTTTTGCAAAGAGCAAGGCATTACAAGACATTTTACGGTGAAGAAAACTCCCCAACAAAATGGTGCTGCTGAGAGGATGAACAGAACTCTCATGGAAAGAGAGAGAAGCGTGAGATTTCATGCTGGATTACCAGATATGTTCTGGGCAGAAGCAGTCAACCATGCTTGCTACTTGGTTAATCGATCACCATCAAGGGTTCTCAATTCTAAGTGTGCAGAAGAGATATGGACCGGAAAACCCGTTAACTACTCAAAATTAAGAGTTTTCGGTTGCAGTGCTTATGTCTATATTCCAAGTGATGAGAGAACCAAGTTAAAGCCTAAGTCACTCGAGTGCATATTCCTTGGTTTCAGTGAAGGAGTGAAGGGCTACAAGCTATGGGATTTCGTAAACAAGAAGGTAGTCTTAAGTAGGGATGTAATATTCAACGAGAAGACTATGCCCTTGAACCAGAATAAGAAAAATGAAAGGAATAATGCTGAAGAAGAAACAACCGAAGTTCCTCAACCCCAACCAGTCATGGAAGAAAATCCAGCTCAGGTGGAGCATAAGCAAGTGGATTACGACGCAGAGTTTGATGAGGAAGAAGTAGAGCAACAGCAGCAGTCACCAGTACAGACGCAGGTGGAGCCACACGTGCAGAACTAAGACTCCCTGGTTCACACAACACCTGTAGAACAGTTTCAGAGGATCATAGCATTGGACAAACCTGTTCGAAATCGTAAGAAACTAGAAAAGTATGGTTTTGAACACGATGAAGTGAATTATGCTCTAACAATCAGTCAAGAAAATCCAACCACGTATCAAGAAGCTATAGCAAGTAATGAACGGGAAAATTGGATGATTGCTATGTTAGAAGAGATGGAATCTCTTGAGAAGAACTCTGTTTGGGAGTTAGTTTCTAAACCAAAGGATAGAAAAACAATTGGCTGTAAATAGGTGTTTAGAAAAAAGAAGGAACACACGAAGGAGACGCAATGAGGTACAAAGCCAGGTGATACTCTCAAAAGGAGGGAGTTGACTATGATGAGATATTCTCACCAGTAGTTAAGCATACTTCTATTAGATTGCTATTATATATAGCAGCTCAGCAAGACATGGAGATAGAACAAATGAACGTGAAGACAGCGTTTCTACATGGTGATTTAGAAGAAGTCATCTACATGGTTCAGCCAGAGGGGTATGTCGAAATAGGAAAGGAAAGTATGGTTTGCAGATTAAAGAAGTCACTTTACGGGCTAAAGCAATCTCCAAGACAGTGGTACAAACGTTTTGATTCCTATATGCTGAAAATTGAGTTTCGAAGATGCTTATATGATTGTTGCGTTTACTATCATATGTTCGAAGATAGTAAGATTATACTATTGCTACTTTATGTAGATGACATGTTGATTGCATGTCAAGATATGTCTAGAATTTAAAAGTTGAAGATGCAGCTAAGTAAGGAATTCGACATGAAGGATCTAGGACCCGCACAAAAGATCCTTGGAATGCAAATACGGAAGGACATAACAGCGGGAAAGATTTGGCTATCACAACCAAATTATATTCAAAGTATTTTGGAGCCCTTCAACATGAATGAAGTAAAGCCAGTGTCCACTTCATTAGCAACACACTATCAATTGAGTGCACTGCAAAGTCCAACTACAGAACAAGAGTTGAAGGAGATGAAGAAAGTACCATATGTAAGTGCAGTAGGGTGTCTTATGTATGCAATGGTTTGCACCAGACCTGACTTAGCTCAAGCAATGAGCATTGTCTCGAGGTATATGGCAGATCCAGGAAAGGAGCATTGGTCTGCAGTTAAGTGGATCCTTCGTTATTTGAAGGGAACAAAAAATCTGGGCATTTTGTTTGAAAAACAGCAAGGAGAAACATATGTGTTGGGTTATGTGGATGCATACTACGCAGGGAATCTAGACAAAAAAAGGTCCACGACAGGTTACGTGTTCACGTGTGGTGGTGGCCCTATTTGTTGGAGGTCTACTCTACAGTCTATTTCAGCATTGTCTACAATAGAGGCAGAGTACATTGCACTAGCAGAAGCTGGAAAAGAAGCAGTTTGGCTAAGTGGTTTAGCGAGGGAGTTCGGAATCATTCAGAAATCTGTGGTGATTAGGTGTGACAGTGAAAGTGCTATCTTCTTAGCAAAGAATCAAGTGTTTCATGGGAGATCAAAACATATTGATGTCCGTTATCACAGGATAAGGGATTGGGTCGACTCAAAGGAGGTGATAGTCGAAAAGGTCCATACAAAGGAAAATGCTTCTGACTATCTTACTAAAACAGTTATACCAGAGAAGTTCAAGTATTGCTTGAACTTACTCAACCTTATCTCGTGCTAAAGGGTTGGGTGGAGCACCTCCTCATATGAGGTGCAGTAGGGCAAAAGGAAGTTTTTTTTTTTGCCAAGGTGAAAGGTTCTTGAAGTTTTTCTAGGGTTGCTTCAGGAAGGTTCGAAGACATTCTGGGTTTTCAACGGTCATTTCTTGGTTTTGACTAACCAAGGTGGAGATTGTTGAAGAATTGGCTCGGAAAATACCAAGAATTAGTGTTTGACTAGGAATACTAATTTGACTAGGATTCCAAGTTAATCTAGTATTTCTATATAGGATTAGGAAAAGTATTCCATAGCCCTATCGAGATTAGGAAATAAGTTATCTTTCCATCTCCAAAGAGGAATAGGACTTGTAATATGCTAAGGGGTGTAACCTAAGTCCTATACATTATAAATAGGCCTCTTAGGAGTCCTTACATACGCACAAAAAAATAAGACAACAGTAAACAAAGAAGTCATACACGGGTATAAGAGCAAAAAAGTCATTTGAGAGATTGTGAGCAAGGGTTTGGGGATTAGGTCAGGATTCTACATAAGTTCTTGTAATCTTGTTATCTTCATAGTGCTAGTGATTTCTCAAGGAGGTCACACGAGGACGTAGGCAAAGATTAGCCGAACCTCGCTAAATTCTTGTGTTCGTGTGTGTGGCGTGTTTACTTTATTGTTCATCTATATTCCGCATTATCTTAGCATCATCCTATTGTTTGCATAGTCACCTAAGTCTATCAAGAAACAAGATCAGTAAAGGGACACAAATTTACAACAGCACTGACTGCGTCATTCCTCCACATGTTGTTGTTCCAGCACCCATTACCGAGCTCGATGATCCAGTAGTCAACTCCATCGCTCTAAGAACTTCACTTGATCTCAGCGAGGAATTAAGAGACCAAGTGGTGAAGCGCATCTCCAGCTACCAGCAGCAAGTGAGAAGTTCCTACAATAAGAAGGCCCGACTCCGGCACTTTCTCCCAGCTAACCTTGTTCTCAAGAAAAAGTTTGCGACACCCAATCGTCTAGGGTCTCAAAAACTCAAATCCCAATGGAAAGGACCCTACCGAATCTACCAAGTAGGGGGAAAATGAAGCTACACCTTAGAGACAATGGACGGAAAGTTAGTGAGTGGATCCATGAACGCTCATCACCTCCGAAAATATTATGTATAATGGAAACTAGAGCTCAAAGCTAAGCTAGTCACTGTTTTGTGCCAAATATAGGCTTTATTTTCACGAATGACGTGTTCAGACTTACAAATAAGGCTGTCAAGTCATTCTTCATTCACCTATGTATTATTATACTTTCGGAAAGGTTCCCAAAGCCTTCTTTCGGGAAGCATCCAAAGCCTTCTTCCGGGAAGCATCCAAAGCCTTCTTCCGGGAAGCATCCAAAGCCTTCTTCCGAGAAGCATTCAAGCATTCCTCCGGGAAGTATCCAAAGCCTTCCTCTGGGAAGCATCCAAAGCATTCCTTTAGGAAGCACCTCAAGCCTTCCTCTTAGGAAGCACCCTAAGCCTTCCTCTTGGAAGTACCCTAAGCCTTCCTTTTGGAAGCACCCTAAGCCTTCCTCCCCTGAAGGCAACATACCAAAAACTTCATCGTCTAACGCCACAAGTTATTTAGAACTCGCTATTGTACACCCATGGTTGCAATAGGGGCATATGAATGAGCTCATACCAATACATTAACAAGCATTTTGCTCGCTAGAGCATAGGAAAAAGTTAACACTTGTGTTCCAATAATTCAGCTTAAATGATTTCTTTTATTTATTCATTTGGAGGGTGTTTGACAAATCACTTGTCGATTGCTCACACCAGTTATTCAATGCAAAAAATGGAAATGCAATAGCCAACATACACATGTAAAGGAACTATGAATGCAAGTCTTCAAAACCCATTGTTTTTCTAAACTCTTCCCACTCTTCTGCTCAAAGTAGGGAAGTATCGTTAAACAATGAGTTAGCAATCTCAGAGGCAACTTCCTTCCTGGTCCGGGTCTCGGGCTCTGGGTCAGGTACCGGAACAGGCTCACACTCTTGCTCCAGATCTAGTTCCCGTTCTTTGGTGGTGATCCCGCTGTAGCTTGCCATGTCCAACTTATGTACTTCATTTTCTTTTTGGCACAAAGTTGTGGGGGCATGCGGTGATAGTAAATGGTCGTGTCCCGGGAGCCTTCCAGTCTTCAGATTCTGGACCTCCACCTCCAAAAGTCTGATTGTTTCATCTGAGTCCTGCAATTTCCTGCGCAGCAAGATGACCTCATCTCGAGCAGTATCTCGCTCATTTTCAATCAACATCCTCTCTGCACGACTCATCTCCAGCTCCCCCACTTTAACTTCCAATGTATGGATTCTTCCGACCAAGACTTCGTTGTTCCGTCTGGAGTGGTCTCGGGCTTCTCGAAGGCGTTTGCATTCGCTCTTCATTCGCTCGTTTTCATCTCCCAAACTAGCGTTTCCACGAAGCATGTCAACCAACTTGTGGGCCCCAGCTTTCACAATCCTAAGGTCTCGGACTACCTTGTCGTAAGATTCTTGCGGAACAGTTTTTTGACTTCCCTCTGCTAGGATGGGGGCACCTATCACAACAGGAGTCTTGGATGACGACCGTATCTCCCCCAATATTCGATATGGGCCTTCATCTCTCCACGCTTCAATCACTTCAAGGGAAGTAGGAATCGCCTTCAGCTTCTTAAGTTGTTTGGCCGCATCCTCACAGGGACCTTCTGAGGTTTTGCGCTTGCTAGATGATTCCGCAGGACTAGAACAGTTGGGCTTGGAAAAAAGCTGATCGTCATGCTTTTTCTCCAAAGAGCCAGTGGGTCCTTGCTTGTTGATCTTCTTCTGGGCAACAGGTTTTTTCAAACATAGTGGAGCGCTCAACCACTCCTTGATTAGGATGTCCGAAGGCCTCCCGCCATTCATGTCTCTAAGTGGAGAGAGTAGCCAGCTCATGTCTCGAAACTCTGGAGGAATTTTCAGGGCCGTGTCAATCTTTTTGAGATCAGGATGACCTCCAAACCCGCTGTACAACTCATCAAACATGCGGAAGTGCGAGGCAATCCTAAAGTCCGGGGAGGCATATTTGTCCCATGTGCCACCAACTTCGATACAGTTGAATATGTATGTGTTGTCATCAAAATCCGTCCTAAAAAACAACTCCACTTTGGGTATGACACGAGAAAGCCGACCGCCGGTAATTCCGTTGTGCGACACGGAATAGCAATGCCAGAATTCATCTTCAGTGAGCCCCAGGCCAAAAAATTTGTTCAGCTTCTCAAAACACATGATATGTCGATAAGCATCGACGTCTAGTTGAGCAGGGCTGCATCCCATCCGGCTAATAATCTTAGAGAAGAACTTCGAGAACGGGAACTTGAAACCCCACCCAATAATCAAAGGGTGGAATTTAGTCCACCGACCGCCGACATGGTTTTTTCCTCTTCCATGCTTAAGAGCCTTCATGGAAGAACATCTGTCGCCAAGCTCCACAAAAACGTCGTCCGGAAAGGCAATTTGACTGCGAGCCTTCCACTCCTTGAAGTCTTCAGACTTCTCAAACTCCATATTTTTCCCTCGGAATGGACTTAGGTTACGAGAACCGCCATGCTCCCACAACGCGAGTTTGCTGGGTCTCTCGGCACCTTGACGCATAGCAAGCATATTTGTGGCACTAGCAAGAGTCACAATGAATGTGAGCCAACCTACCAATGCTCACTAGTCACGTCTGCAGGTGCACCCAGTCACCTCCAAATCCCCGTCGACTATTTAGCCAATCTCCTCCCACAACGTGGCGCCAGTTGTACACCCGCTCCAACAAAGCTTCTAAACACCTTCGACGGACTCTTGACGCATAGCAAGCAATTTGTGGTACTAGCAAGAGTCACTTTGAATGTGAGCCAGCCTACCAATGCTTGCACACACCGTCCAAACCGCTCACTTTCCAAGCTGTACGCATTTCCGTAATTTCTGACGCTTTCCAAGAATCTCGAATCCTGTCCAAAAACATCATGAAAGGTCAATAATGACTCAATGAATATCATATCAATTTCCCACAATTTTTTGGGAATTAAATATTATTTTAAAACATAACCTAAACCTTCGGACCCTCGAAACAATATCGATACGATGTCCGATTGATTCAAGACCAATACCAAAATGTTCATTACATCAAATAGAGTAAAAGACATGTTGAACACTTCCCCAGAAAACCTACCACGCACCCTCATGTGCCATCGTGAGTGGCTGCGCGTGAAAGCCACACGCGTGAACAGTAAATGCTACAGTGTCATCGTTCTCACCTGATTCACTGTAATACGGGTCTGCAACCTGCGGTACGACCCGATCCATTCTCAGTCAATTTGACCTTAATTTCTTCGTTTCTTTCACTAGTTTTCATCTATCCAATCCTAATTAGGGATATGTACGCTCAATTTCAGGAAATTAGTCCTCAAATCACTCAACTCGAAATGAATACCCGATGGGTTCTTAATTGGGTTCCACCCAATTTCAAGCCATTTCCTTAAATTAATCACACAGGAAGTAGCCTAAGATCATAATGAACATTAATACAAAATCAATTGCACCAATCCTTACCTCTAACCCTTCGAATTTAAGCTCGATTTTTCAAAGAATTTGGAGCTTCGATTCTTGATCAAAACAGCATCAAAATCCTTCGTTTTTGTTGTGGTTTAGCTTAAAATGATCTCAGGAAGCTTAATCAAGCTTCAATTTTGATCAACACAACTCACAACTTTGAATTCGAATTTTCACCAAAATTTTCGAATTCTGCAAATTCAGTGACCCCTCTGTCCCTCATGTGTGTTTCTCTCTAATTCAATCCTTTCAATCTCTCATTCTCACAACTGAATCAGTCCATTATTTAAACACTATCACAATTGGACAAAAGTAATGTTTTTTTCCCTAATTAAGGGATTAATGTCCCTAATCCATGTTTTCTGGGCAAAGTGACAAAAACAAAGTTTAGAAATACATTTATTAAAAGACAATCTTACCCTCCAGTTTTCATAATCATGCATGCATATCATAACTCATAAATCAAATAATTAAGATGTGAATATAAATCTCAACCATCAATGAAAACATAGGATCCAGGTCCAATATAGAGTCACGTTATCCCTGCAACGCGTGCAAATCAATAGGCTCAAGGACTGCTCAAATCCCGAGCATCCACCGCTGTGAACACATCACCAGCCGGCAATCCGGATCTCGTGAACACATCACTTACCGATCCATATATAACTCAGCATATCTGATCTGAGTCAAGCCTCCCTCAGCTGCTCGACAAAGATCGTGCTACGTGACCTCTTCGGGGTAAACACTTCCATCCCGAAGGCGAGCGTTATCTCCAGGGTCTATTTCGGGGGGAAACATATTCCACACCGAAAGCCCTCATATATCATCATCACGAAAACCAGTGAAAACAGTTGCATGTAATATCAAAACCATTTTTGAACTGGGCTTTAAGCCCAAAAACACTTTTCTCAAATCCATAAACCAATCCACGCAAACCTGCGCAATCACAATCTTATTTATGACATAAATTCATCAAATCCAACACCAGACTCATAATCCGAGTCAAAATCAAGTTCAAACCCCGAGCCTTAGCTCGAAATATCAGTTTCACAATTTTCTTGAAAATCGTGCCCAAAGGCATATAAAATAATATAATATTCCCAAAAATCCGAAAATCATCATATCGAAGTATCAATCATACCAAATCATTGCAAATCATATTATAAGGCATTTAAAACATATATGCATGCATTTAGGGTAGAAAACAAAAGTCCACTCACACACCGTCCAAATCGCTCGCTTTCCGAGCTGCACGTGTTTCCGTAATTTTTGATATTTTCCAGGAATCCCGAATCCTGTCCAAAATCATTATTCAGGGTCACTAAGGACCTAATTATCATCATATTAATTTATCATAATTTTTCGGGAATTTAATATTAATTTAATACGTAACTTAAACCTTCGGACCCTCGAAACATTATCGAGACGGCGTCCGATCGACTCGCAACCAAAATAAAAAATGTTCGTTACATTAAATAGGATAAGTTTCATGTTGACCTCACCTCGAAAAGCCCGCTCACGCGCCCTCACGCGCCGTGAACAGTAGCCATGAACAGTGATCTCCTTCGCCCGTTTACCTGGTAAACGGGTCCGGCTAGCCCGCGATGCAACCCGACTGGGATCCTGTCCATTCCCAGTTAATTCCTTCAATTAATTACTCTAATTGTATCGTCATAAACCCAATTGCAGTTCTGTAATTCGACTTACAACAATTCTTACCTCAATCCCGTCGACTTTGAGTTTGAAATATCAAAGAACCCGCACTAACTGTTCATCATCGAATGGAACCAATTTCCATCAAATTCGTGAAATTGATTCACGCAGAAGCTTCGTAGGAATAATAGAAACATAATTCCAAGCCCAATTGCAACGTACAACGCCTCTAATTCCACGACCCAATCCTTGAATTTTTCCAATTATGGCCATGTCCGTTCTACATCAAAATGACGTTCGTTTCTTTCGTTTTTGGTTGGGTTCGACTCGAAACGATGTCAGAAGGCTGAATTCATGGTCAATTGCATCAAAGCGGGTTCAATTAGAGAAGCCCGAATTCAAATTTTATGAAGGTTGATGTTCGGGTGTTCATAGTATTCTAGGTTTAGATATTTCCTCATTTCACCTTCATAACGTCTTCTCAATTTGTCTCTCATTCCTCTCACACATCAATTCGACAGAAGGCTTGAGGTCTGAGAATGGAGAGCATACTCATGCTCTGTTTTTTTTGTTCTTCACACTACACACACCTGCACGACTTAGTAAATTATTCAGCCACAGCCACTAATCATGCTAGTCAAGGGACAAGTGTCATTTAATGGCACTCTCATACCAAGATTAACCCTTAACCGTCCAACTCATTACCACTAATCATTCTCTTAAAGTGACAAATGTCACTTAACAAACTAAATGAGTCATTCAACTTAATGATTCATCAGTATAACCTAAAAATAACAAAAGGGACAAAGACCAAAATACCCTTCATTGAGAAATTACCAAATTGCCCTTCCGTTCTCAGGTCCATAACTTTTTCGTTCGGACTCCGATTGATGCATGCCGCCTGTCTACGGATTCAGCATCCCGAAACCTACCCAACGGTACTTCCGGAAAGTCCAAACAATGTCCCGATCAAAAAGTCAACAAATGACCCCTGTTGACCAATTTACCAAATTACCCTCAACTTCCGCACGTCATAACTTTTTCCTTGAATGTCGGAATCGGGCGTGCCACCTGCCTATGAACTCGTGACGTCCTGAACTACGTCACGGTCATCGGTCAAAGTCCGTTTAACCCGCTCGAATAGAAAGTCAACCGTTCGCCCAATTCCAGGGGCAAAATCGTCGTTTTCCCCAAAATTTCCAAATTTTCGTTTGTTCGAATTTTCGGGGGCGTCACAAAAATCGTCAAATAAACACTGACTTGATTTTTAAACCCAACAGCAACCGGGAAGCCCGGTAATATAAAATTCCAAAAAAATGTACATCCCTTCGGATTCCCTGAATTCCGAAGTGATGTGGGGGCATTTGTGGAACCCAAAATCATCCGAAATATATGGAGCTGTCACGCGGACCGTAATTCTCAAAAATGACCAAATTGCCCCTAGCAATAATGTTGATCATTTGAAAACACCCGCACATTAAATAATCTATTTTACCAACTAAATACGTTATTTGATCGGTTAAAATCTCCGTAATATATTATATTCTCCCCGAAAGTTAGTTGTCATTATTCTTAATAATGGACAATTAATATTAATATTAAAACAATAATTGTCATTACTATCATGATTAGCCATCATTACAATTATTAAATAATATATTTAATTAATAATATATTATTTATTAATTAAAAAATCAACCGACCAATCAGAATGCTCCAAGGCTCCCAAGATTTTCCTATAAATAGCAGAGCACATTTCATTTCCAAGGTAAGTCGATTCTTCGCTTCGAAGTATATCATTTTCCTCTCTCAAAGCTAACTTAGCATCAGAGTGTTCTTGGTCGAACTACCCCCCGGGTAAATCGATCGAGACAACGATAGCTAATCGTTTGCTGTTTGCAGGAATTATGAGGACTTTTCGCGGCGGGTTCGATTTTTGATTCAAGAGGAGTAAATAGGGTTTAATAGGTGAACCAGATCTACCCATAATAAGAAAATAATTAGAATAGTAGGCAAAATATGGGCTACTTCCGGGAGCAGGAGGAGGGATATGAACCCTCAGCCCTCAGCTGTGGCAAGGATATGCTCTGCGCAACACATTGGAGAGCTTTTAGACCCCACCCTAAAAACCCCATTCTATGTAGGGAATACACGCACTGCGGGGACATCGGAAGAAAAAATGAGTCGAATTAGAAAAGAAGGAAAAGGAAGGGAAAAGACACTACGAACCCGGCCTTAAGCATCTTACCTTTTTATCAAAATTAATATTGTCAAAACACACAGCTTATATCTGGACTAGCATCTCTAAAGAATAATATCGCACTACTTTAAAAAGCACTAGGCAAGCCAAGACGTAATCACAACTATACAATAATATTTTATTCAAAAGTATATTTCTATATAATTAATTAGGAACCAATAAATATCATATGGTTTATACAGTCAAGCTGAAGATGGATATTCTTTGCTGCGGTTCACAACCAAAACATATGCAATAGGTTGCGGAGTAACTCTAACGAAGCCATATACGGGAAAATCCTATTGTCAAAATGCATTTTAGGGATGCAGAAGGAGCTTTTGAAGCCATATTCATCAGGAAACCATCTATATTATTTTAGGGCTCCATGGAAATAAAAGACAACAATTTGGTGAGATAATAGAACCTTAGTTGTACACGAAACTTTATACTTGTGTTCCATTATCGATTAACATCTACACTAATGACTAATGAGTTTTGGACAATTATTTGCCCATGCACCATCAAAAACTTTTAAAACAAAGGATCAGTTGTACAATTTAAAGTTTACTGTCTTCCCCCACTCTGATTCATCTCTTTTCAATTCTTAAGGCCTATTGTTATATGTATACTTTATGACTGTACATCTAGATATAATCCAAATTAGAATGAAAAAAGTAGAGAAAAGCATGACAATTTACCTTAACTGGATTTGCCCCCATATCGACTACAACTGCCCCTGGCATCAGCCAGTCACATCCAACTATGTTGGGGATGCCCACATCCGAGACAACAATATCAGCTCGAAGAGTAACTTGTTCAGGACTGTTGGTGAACGACTGCAGAGTGCTAACCGTTGCGTGGTGCCTCTATCCAGCACTAATGGAGCATCATTGAAAAATTATTCAAAGATTCTACTTTCTATAAAGTAAAAAAATATGTGTCACCTGCAGGAGCAGAGAAGTAGATAACCCAGCAATCTTGTTTCTCCCTATTACCACCGTGTTTCTTCCCAACGATCTCAACCCCATATCTGAGCAACAACTCAATGCAAGCCTTAGGGGCACAAGCGATGAATAACGGCTCCCTACCCCGCAATGCAAGATTCCCCATATTGAGAGGATGGATGCCATCCACATCTTTTTCCGGACTAACGAAATTTATAATTGTTTCCTCATCCAAATGCTGAATCAAACATTTTAAAAGTGCATATCTTTCAGCAATCCAAATTGCCAAAACCAAATCATATAATTAGAACAAGAAGAAATTACCAAAACAAAACTCAGTTTAGACAATAATTCGAAACTAATTCCATTGGTACCTGTGGTAGAGGAAGTTGTACGATTATACCATGTACAGATGGATTGCTGTTGAAACTTGAAACAACACCAATAAGCTGATTTTGAGTGCAGTCTTGGGGCAATTGGACAATGGAAGTCACAATCCCAACTTTACTGCAAGCTTTTGACTTGATATTGACATAAGAACGTGAGTCGTCTCTGTTGCCCACCAAAACAACAGCCAACCCAGGAAGCTTTCCAATGGAAGCTTTCATTCGGCTGATTTCGGCAGCTACTTTCGACTTAATGTCGTTAGCAATTTGCTTTCCGCTCATTATTTGAGGAATGCTCTGAGCCTGCCCAGTAGCTCCTATTTCAATAGTTTTGGATTCAACAACAATTAACAGCCACTCAAATGAAATCTACCAATCAATCAATCAAAAGAGAAAGGCCTATGATCATAAATTACGTGAAGGATATGAATGTGGTGTGGAAATGCACTTACGGTGACACCCAGATGAGAGGGTTCGAGTTGGAAGCCAAAGGTGAGTGAGATTGAGAGGGCTTGAACATGACCAAGACAGCATCGGCGAGCACAATCCTAAGGCTTTGGTTTTGGAACCCAATCTGCGCCAGACCCCCACCCGCCACTACCTCCTATTCTCAAGTTTCATACTCTCCTCTTCCTCTTCTTCAACTTCAACCACCCAATCCAACGTTCTTTCATATTTTTCTGTTCTTGTTTTTATTTTTTCTCTTTTTTATTTATTTATTACATGAGATGTGGGTATCGGTATTCAAATTTAAAATTAATTATCTACAAGTCAACGTTTGAGAAGATGGAATTATCGGTATTCGAATTTAAAACTAATTATCTATAACTTAACATTGTAACCAACTAAACTAGATATACTTTGCCATCTTTTTTTTTGTGATAATATAATAAACGACCATCAAAAATTGAATTATCGATATTGACGGATATATCGCTAGTCAAATTTACGGATATCTCGCTCCAAATATCGCTATCGATATCGTTTACGGTCAACAAAAAAAACGAAAAATTTAGTCTAAAAGTTGAAATTTTTTAATGAAACTTTGGAAAAAACTTAAACACCCAATAATTGTTATATAATACTAATAATACTAATAAAAATTATAAAATGACTTTGATATAATACATATATGATGAATAATGACACAACACACCCCCAATCCCCCGGGATTAAGGGCTAAGTCATGCTCCCGTCTAACTTACGTGTGGCACGAAGGCTAAACCGACGTTCAAAACCTCCATGTGACACGTGAGTCAAACAAGGGATTCCCAAACGACCCGTTTCAAACTGCTGGACTTCCCAAAGCGCGCAGATTCTACTGTGGATTGCGTGTGTAATGTCTCCGTCTCTCTCGACCAACAACCCGCACCGCGACAACTTAGAGGGTATCAAAAATACAAAAGACTGTGAGTTGACAAAAATAAATAATACGTTTTGAAAATAGTTTATAAGAAATTACATTTATACCCTCTGTTTAAAAACCAATGCATGCATAATCAACTCATGTCAGAAAAACATTTCATATTCAATTACGAAAACTGAACTTATTTCTTTTTCTCAAATTCCGGGCCTTAGCCAAAACCATCAAAATACATAACATCCGGGTCATTGCCCAAAATATCGGAAAACCATCATTGAAACCATCATTATCAAGTTCTCATCGAAATCCAACACACATTTAAAAACATATTTCCATCCATCGAACCTGCTGGATCTATCCGAGTCTTTAAACTCCTGAGTCTTTAAACTCAATCCAGGCCTTAATATAATCTGAATCTTTAAACTCCCGAGTCTTTAAACTCAATAGGTTTACGGGGGAAATCACAATATCCGAGTCTTTAAACTCAATCTAGGTCTTTAAACCCAATCCAGGCCCGCCCCCGTTGTAATCATATCCGGGTCTTTAAACCCAATAACCAAATCCAGCAAATCCAATCCAAAACCAGTTTAAAACCATTTCCAAATCCATGTCCAAATCCGAATTCGAAATCATCATTTCGAATTCCAAACCGAATTCGAAATCACCATTTCGAATTCCAAACCGAATTCGAAATCAGTATCCCGAATCCAAATCCAGAATCATATCCATCATCCATTTCCAAATCCGAATCCGAAACCATCATTCCGTAAGCCGGCATCCGGAATAACCATTCCGAACCCAAATCCGGAAATTCACTTTCAAGCTTCAAAACCGAATCCAGAATCGTCATCCTGAAATCCGTTTCCAAAACCCGAAATCACGTTTATCGAAACCACTTTTATGAACTGGGCTTCAAGCCCGAAATCACTTTTCCAAAATCCATTTTAAATCATTGAAATCAAATCATATTTAAAATCCCAAAATCATAGTATCGAAAGCAAAGTCCATTCACAGACCATTAACGTCGCTGCCTCGATACGCGCGCAATTACGCTTTCCCGGCCAATCTACTATCATCGATTTTTCCAAACTTGTCCAAATCCCATAATAAAGTCACTAACTACTTCATAATGTTCATACTAAAGCCCCGTAATTTTTTTCGTATTTTTAACTATTTTTAACCGAGCCCTAAAACCTTCGGACATCTCGAAACATATCGAGACGATGTCTGATCGACTCGAAACAAGTGCCAAAATATTCGTTACATCGAATACTTTAAAAGTCGTGTTGGAACCATCCTCAAAAACCGTGGCACGCGCCCACACGCGCCGCCCAAAGGGACTGCACGTGGGCCTCACGGGCCAGGCATTGTGCTTGTCTTCAACCTCTGCTGAACCGGGTTTGGTTCCGCTCTACAGACCCAGTCCAATTGGACCGGCGTGAGCGGTTCGCCGCTGTAATTTATATATTTTCGGTCCATTTTTTATTCTATTCGATCGTATAGTTATCTTCCTTCATTTCTAATTGATCTGTAATGTCCTTTCTTAAAAATCATGGCTAAAACTTACCTCTTCGAACTTCGATCAATCCTTCAAACATTTCCTTTGTGCTCTCGACACGCCGGCCACCGTTGGCCCTAATTCTTCGTCCATCAGTTCATCATCATACCCAGAACCTTCCCTAATGAGCCATTATCATTATTAGACACAAAAACTTAAACTGCCATTATCGATTTAAAAACATCATTTCGTGGGAAATCGACTTATCGTCTGTCGTGAGCTCCACCGTGGATACCACCACATTCCTCTCGACTTCCCCTCTCATTTTGATGCACAAACCATGGGCAAAAGATGGGAATCAAGGAAAATGGAACTAATGGTCAAAGCATGCCCTGCACTCTGTTTCTCACGGTTGGAAAACCACTGTCCACGGCGGTTGTTCACGGTGGCACCACCACACCCTCATGCTGTCTTCTCTCTTTTTCATTCAGACATCTAGGACAAAGGATGATGATCAAAGGGGTTAATCGGGGGTGGGAGTTCATGGGCACAATTGTACACTCTGTTTTCCTAACAAACCCGTGTATAAACCATTTAAAACAATGAGGCGGCTGAAGGACCTTCCACAGCCTTCCAGTGAGGGACATGTGTCCCAATTTGAGTGGGCACCAATCCAGAGCCAACCAAGTGTCCCCTGATCACTGGGCACCAATCCCAATGCAAGAAAATTGACCAAAATGCCCTTGAATGGCAAATTACCATTTTACCCTTCATATATTTTGACTCATATTCGAACCGTTCGAAGTCCGATAACAGCGTGCCGCCTATCGTTGTACTCGGGGAATCGGGACCTACCTAACGGTCCTCGAAATATGTGAAAATAACTTGTCGTCTGAAAATTCAACAAATTGCCCCTTTTTAACTAAATTACCAAATTACCCTTGAACTTCCGAACGTCATAACTTTTCCCTCGAATGTCGGAAGTTGACGTGCCACCTGTCTATGAACTCGTGACGTTCCGAACTACGTCACAGTCATCGGTTAAAGTCCATTTGACCGCCCGAACTAAAAGTCAACATTTTTTCCCATTTCAGGGGCAAAACTGTCATTTCGTACCGTTCATCCGAAATCATCCAACTAATCACCGATTAACTTCACTAATCCGTCATTAACCACTAATCTAATCCCGATTTCCGAGACGGGTCGTTACAAATAATATGATAGAGTGTGGGTTTGACGATGACTAACATGTATAAAATCTTATAGATAAACTTAAATTAAAACATAATTTTATTGATAATGTTGCACCAAGAATACTTTACACATTGAACTTCATTAAAAACAAATAGAGTGTCTACCAGATTGAAAATTGGATTGGTCTTCATCTGCCAATGAGCAAATTGTAATCACGTTATTTAAATTCTTTCAATTAGAACATATATTATAAGTTAGACTTTGATGATGATAAAAAGGTAATGAGCAAAAACACATATATTCTAAATTAAAACATATATTACCAAATATGTAAGTTAAGGCATATTTCACATTAAAACATATATTCTAAATTAAAACATATATTGTCAAATATGTGAGTTAATACATATTTTACATTAAGACATATATTACCAAACCATATATTAGCAAATAAACATAATAATAATAAATTTATTTAAATTATTTTAATTAGAACATATATTCTAAGTTAGACTTTGATGATGATAAAAAATTAAGGAGCAAAAACAAATAAATTCTAAATTAAAACATATATTCTAAATTAAAATATATATTACCAAAGTAAAGCCAAATTTTACATTAAAACATATTTCTAAATTAAAACATATATGACTAAATATGTGAGTTAAGTCATATTTTACATTAAAATATATATTACCAAATAACAAATTAGGGATTTTGAAGAAAAAAACAATTTTTTTAATTCTGGGTTTCAAATTCGATGTGAAAAATCTGCGGTTTCGGCCAATATCGACAATTATAGCCGATATTGGACAAAACCATCGATTTTGGGGGAAAATTTTCCTTCACCCCCGGCTTATGTGTCGTCGGCAGGAAAAATCGATATATCGGCGAAATTCCTGATATTTTCATCACTGATAACCAGAAACTAAACAATAGCTCGATGGAGCTGAATCTCACCGTATTAGACAAAACAGCAACACGAACGGAGACAGGGGGTTGAGCAAGAACAACGACCCCAGGGCTACACCCATGCCCTAAATGAGCCATACCATCCGCAACACAGTTACAATCCCGATACACATGAGTGACTCTGCAACGTCAATCCTGAGCCATGAGCTCCTTACAACCAGCAATTAAGGCCGCCATGGGGTGGTAGACACCTACCTCTGAAGAGACCAGAGTGATTGCCACTGCAAAATTAACCTCCAGCACCACATCCTGGAAACCCATTTTCCAAGCCAACGTAAGACCATGGAAAATCCCACATAGCTTAGCATCCAAGACCTCACCAAAACCTAGGTTAATAAAGAAATCATAAACCCAAGTACCCCTCAGAGTCTCGAATAACACCTCCAGCAGCAATAGAACCACAACCCCCGAGACTCATCAGAATTAACTTTCAGAATCCCAAGGGGTGGTTTCAGCCAAGTAATATCCACCACACGCCTAGGGAGCCCACCATTTGCATCACTCACGAGCAAACACAACCACCACATGCCGAGGCTACCTTGGCTTGCGAAAAGCCTAAAAAATTCTCTTGTTCCTCCAACACCAAATAAACCAATAAAAGCACACAAAAAATGTAGACTACTCAATACCACAAACCATGGAAGAAAGGCCCGGAATATTCTCAAGAATCCAAGGAATAAAACTATCCAATAACTACATATCTGGCACCGTAGCACATAAAGAGGCCGTCCTTGTTGCCACACATTCAGGCAAAATATGACATGAAGGGTGTGTTTGGTATGCCGTATTACACTCCAGATAGGCTAAATAATCGGAAACCTGTGTTTGGTACCAGTCGTATTAATTAGTCACCATATAAGTTAATACGGTTGAATATTTTTATACGGTCCAGACACGCTAAAATAATACGCTCGAAATTCTCCGTATTAAATAGTCGGATAACTAGTAATCTTGTAAAATATAATAATAATAATAATAATATTAATAAATAGTAATATAATAAAAATAAAATATTAATTTAGTAAATATTAATAATAAAAAGTAATAATGTAATAAATACTAATAATAATAAATTAATAATTAATAATTAATGATATTTTAATAAATATTAATGATAAAATTAAAAATAATTAATTAATAAAAATGTAATAAATAGTAATAATTATTATTATTAAAAAAAAATAATGACATACATAATTAATATTTAAGAGCTAAGGATTTCGTCAATTACTATAATATAATCCGGTTAGTATAATATAGTCGGCATTCTAATCCGGAAAAGTACCAAACGCCCGACTAAATAATCAGTCTATCCGATTGAAATAGTCAGTACAGTACGACATACCAAACGAGACCGAAGTCTCCAAACCAATACCACACTGCTGACAGCTAGGATCCAAGGTAAGACCTCTAGCACATTGTTGATATTTGTAAGCAGCTTATCATGATAAGCTAGCCGGAGAAGATATTTCATTTTAGGCGAACAACGAGCCTTCCAAATACAATCCAAGGAAATTGCAGATCATCATCAATCTCAACGATCAACCCAAAAGCACTCTCCACTAGGGGTGGCATTTCATACCGAAAAACCGCAAAACCGCAAAAACCGACCGATACTTTACCGCAATGAAACCGCAATCGCGGTAAACCGAACCGCATTTGCGGTTGCGGTTGCGGTATTTAATTTTCAAAACTTGCGGTTACCGCAAACCTAAGCCTCACTTCTCTCTTTATGCGATCTCACTCTCTCATCTCAACTCTCTGATTCTCATTCGTCTCTCTTTCTCTCTCAACTCTCAAAATCGGCTTCTCTCTCACAGACCCAAATCGAACTCATCTCCTCCTCTCTCTCTCTATCAATCTAAGTTATGTCTCTTCTCTCTCAACTCAACCTCCACCACGCTCACTCAACTCAAGCTCTATCTCTCTCTCTCTCTCTCTGTCTGTCTCAAGCTTAACTCAAACCCGCCGGCCACCACTATCAAGTTCAACAGCCGCTCTCATCCTCTCTCAAGTCTGTCTTGGTTGATTTGGAGGTAAATTATTGTGTTCCTAATTTCTGAAATTGATTGTTTCAAAGTTAGGGTTTCGAAATTTAGGTTTTAATTGGGAATTTCTAATGTCAAATTTGATTTTTGCAGGGATTGTTGCTGAAGTGAATTAATGGTTTGGAGATTTCTGTTTTGATAGCTTGGAGCATTTGGTTTTGCATAGGTAAGTTCTGTATTTTTGTATTTGGTTTTGGCGTCCTTAATGTTAGTGTGTGGAATAGATTGATGATAATGAATTAATGATATAATCAACTTGAACCCCTCTCATTTATGGGACGACTAATTAGTCTAGAAGAAAAGTATTATCAACCCTTTCATTTATGTTGTTGTTGTTTTTGTGTTGTGTTGTGTTATAGATGGAGTCTAGCCACTCTAACACACCTAATGCCTCTAATACCCAAACACAAACTGATACACCCGAAGCACAATCTCCAACTCAAACACAAAATACCACACGCGAGGTGGGAGATAAGAGGAAAGCCCCAAAATCGATTGTGTGGTTACATTGTACAAAACAAATAAAGAAGGATGGTAGTGGGGTAGAGAAGGTTATAGGGGTTTGCAATTATTGCAAATTGGAGATGCCGGCGGACCCTAGAAAAAATGGGACAACGGGTTTAAAAAATTACATAAAGAGGAGATGCAAGCTCTCTCCTCTTTATCAACAACAAGGTGATGCAAATCAACCTTCTTTGACAACAGATACAATGGGTAGTGGATTGATTCCTCACACATTCAATCAACAAAAATGCGAGTTAAAGGTTATGAAGTTCATCATTAAGGATGAGCAACCTTTTAGAGTCGTTGAGGGCTCGGGTTTTAAGGAAATGATGAACGAGGTGCAACCTCGTTTCAAGGTACCAAGTAGGAAGAAGGTTGCCGAGGGGGTGTGGGAGTTATTCATGGTTGAAAAGGCAAAGATAATAAGTGTAATTGGTGAGCAAAGAGTTAGTATCACAACCGATACTTGGACATCAATCCAAAACCTAAATTACATGGTTGTGACGATCCACTTCATGGATAGTGATTGGAACTTGCTCAAAAGAATAATTAGCTTCACAAAGATCACTAGTCATAAGGGCATTGACATAGGAAAAACCCTAGATGCATGTTTGGCAGATTGGGGCATACATAAAGTGTTCACAATTACCGTTGATAATGCTTCCGCCAATGATGGGGCGGTTGAGTATATGGCACAAAGCCTAAAGTCAATGAACACCTTAATGTTGGATGAGAAGTACTTACACTTGAGGTGTGCTTGTCACATTCTTAATTTAATTGTTAAGGATGGGTTGAAGGAGCTTAGTGGCTCAATTGAGGGTATAAGAAATTGTGTGAAGTTTATTCACTCTTCTCCGGCGAGGTTGGATAAGTTTAGAGAGTTTGCCATTACATGTAGGATGGACAAGATGGAAAATGTGCCAATGGATGTGCCTACAAGGTGGAATGCAACGTATAAAATGCTTGAAGGTGCGTTCAAATCTAGGCAAGTCTTTGACAAGATGGCATATTCTTGTGAGGTGTTTCAAGCTTACTTTCTAGAGGAAGAAAAAGTTAAGAAAGTAATGGTTAAGAGAGTGGGACCTCCAAAAGATGATGATTGGGAGAAGGCATTAGCTTTTGTGCATTTTCTCAAAAAAATTTATGATGCTACATTGAAACTTAGTGCAACCAAAACTTGTACATCCCCAATAATTTTCTTAGAATTGGTTGCTTTACAAGTTCAAATAGAAGCTAAAATGAAGGATCTTAGGAATCCTACTATGCAACGGGTAACATCTTTAATGAAGTTGAAATTTGACAAATATTGGGGCAGCTTTGATGTTGTGAATAAGCTTATATTTTTGGGCAATGTGCTAGACCCAAGGATGAAGCTTCAAATGCTCCAAATAAGCCTTGGCAATCTTGGGGCAGATTCTAGAAAGCAAGATGAGATTGTGAAGGAGGTTATAAAGTGTTTGAATGAATTGTATAATGAGTATAAAGGGATTGGAGGGGGTGTGAGCCAAATTGATGAGGATGAGATTGATGATGAGGTTGCACAAATTGGTGATGATGTTGATGTCACATTTCAACTAATGCAACAACTTGTGCAAAAGAGGAAGGATGAGCAATCCGTTGAGATATCCAATGAAGTGGATAAATACTTGACGGATCCTTTTGAGAGCCCCTTGAGCAAACAATTCAATCTCTTGAATTGGTGGAAAGGGAACCAAACAAGATATCTTATTATTTCCCAAGTTGCCAAGGATATCTTTGCAATTCCAAGTTCTACGGTTGCTAGTGAAAATGCTTTTAGCCTAGGTAAGAGGATTGTGGATCCTTTTAGAAGTTCTTTGCATCCTAAAATAGTAGAGGCATTAGTGTGTACTAGTGATTGGCTTAGAGCGGACGAATTTTCCTTTTACAAGGAACCAACGGATGATGAGGTTGAATTCTACAAGGAAATGGAATATATAACAACTTGTAAGTAATTAGTTTATTTTTGCTCATGTTATTTATGCTTCTTCTTATAATCAAGTGTACTAAACTTATGTTGTTTTATTTGTAGATAGCAAACAACACAACGGGGTTCTTCAAAATCCACTCACCACCACCAACACTTGAGTTTGTAACTTTAGTCTGTAATATTGATGTATTGCATTTTCCTTTTAGATTGTAACTTTAATTAACTTTAAATTGGATTTTCTTTTGGGTTGTAACTTTAATTCATTTTGCATTGTATTTTCCTTTTCGTTTGTAACTTTAAAGAATTTGAAATTTGAATGCTTGAGAAGTTTTAACTTTAATTGGAATGCTTGGAATTGAACTTTAATTTTCTTTAGGTTGTGATGCTTGAGAAGTTGGATTTTTATGACACAAAAAGAACTTGCGGTTTTAAACCGGTAATTCACAGTAATCGACCGCATTTTGCGGTTTACCGCAATGCAGTAAACCGCAAAACACGGTCGGTTTGCGGTTTCTAAAATCACCATACAGCAAATAATCGGTTGGTTTGCGATTTGGGCAAAAAGTCGCGGTTACCGAACCGCAATCACCCCTACTCTCCACAAAAAAACACGCCATTTGAGGTACCATCCCAGATCATCTTATCCCCAACTTCACACTATTAACAATATGTTAAAAAAAAAAACTATTAAATGCTGAGCTGGTAATTTTTTTACAGTGCTTATCCTTGATCCATGTGGATAAAAAATAATTAAAATTGAATATATTAAAAATAATTAAAATTGTATATATTAAAATAATAAATAAAATTTTACAAAAAGTTATAAAACAAAAATAGTTAAAAATAGAAAGAAAAAAAAAACCCTGAACGCCTCACACCATTCATTTATGTATTGCCCCGTCCTCCATCCTCAAAATCCAGATCGATATTTCGCACTACTTTCTTCCATCTCGACGAGGGCTCTATCGCATTCAATCCCTCTCCATTTTTAGGGTTCAAATCTCTCTCTGTTATAGATTTTGTTGACTATTTCGCTAATTTGTTATATGCTTGTCTTTTGATTGAACTCACTCTCTTGTTTATGATATCTATGCCTTATCATTTACTTGCTATTTGTTCGATTGAAGAAAATTCATGAACTGGGTCTTTATTTTTCACAGAGATTATATATGGGTTCTGTTAGGGCTTAGGCGTGTATGATCTGACAATGTTTGAAAATCTTGTTTTCTTCGACTCGTTGATATGGTTTGCATTTATGTCTACTTGAAGCGTGAGTTTGTTCTTGGATTACAAGGGCTACAATTTTTGTTTGTTGTAGGTGATTATTGGCTAATTGAATACAATCAGCGTGAGTTTGTTCTTGGATTACAAGGGCTACAATTTTTGTTTGTTGTAGGTGATTATTGGCTAATTGAATACAATCATGTGTGTGGAATTAAAACTCTAACTTGAATGGTGGTTTGAATTACATAAGCGTTGGTTTCTTAAAACGAAAGTTAGATGATTTTGTTATGACATTTTATTGCCTGGTTTGTGGATTCGCTTAGTACCCAGATGATTCATTTCCCAAAGCAATAGGAATTGGTCTTTGTTTTTGAAATTTCTATTGCCGTGATTTCAATTGGAATATTTGGGTTGTGTTCTATGGGGAAATTGGAATTTAGTTGGCTGAGATTGGTATTTAATCATTTTTTGTACTCTTCTGTGGATCACAGTCTGATGCTGAAGCATAATGTTGTAGGGGTAAAGTTATGGCTATGAGTCATGTCAAATCGCTTAGAACCATTATCAACAACAGGGAAGCCATTGGGATGGTGTCACGGCGGACATTTGCTGTCGGGGGTGGCAAATCAAAGAAGGGTGCTAAAGGCGGTGCTCAAGGGGATGCACCAAAAGCATCAATTCTGGACAAACAAGTCAAGTCTACTACTGTGGTCGGAGCCAATATCCTCAAGGACGGAGCAGATCCTAAGATCTTTCCAGATTCTGAGTACCCTGATTGGTTGTGGCATCTACTTGATAAACGCCCGGCATTGAGTGAATTAAGTAGGAAGAACGTTGAAACTCTCAATTACGATGATCTCAAACGCTTTGTTAAGGTGGATAACCGAGCAAGGATCAAGGAGAACAACTCTCTGAAGGCCAAGAACTAGTTTCTCTATATCTCTAATAAATAGACTGAAAATCACTATTAGCATGATGCGAAGGCTGCTTCTCACTTCCTGTATGAATCTACGGCAGGTTAGAAGTACTCTCTCTTTGTGGTAATGATCTTCTGTAGGTTATGGTTGGAAAATTTTCTTGACTGTCGACTGAACAAAGTGGGAAGAATATCAGGCTTCGTTCTTGTTCTAGTTTCAACCTATAAATCTCAAATCTCGTGTATGAACTGGGAATTCGTTGCATGCTAAACTAGAGATAGTTTGATTATTGCTGGTTAGAAACTGCCTTTTCGTTGCATGCTAAACTAGAGATAGTAGATGTTGATTATAGCTGGTTAGAAACTGACTTTTCGATATGTCATTCTGCCAGAGTTGAAATTTTGTTATGGAAAATAACTCCAAAACTGGCTTAAGCTATTAAAAGTCTGATAAATTTGGTCAGAAACAAGTTATAACCATGATTATAGTGAAAAATGTGTTTTTTGATCTTCTGGTTCATGAATTTGTTGTGCCAAAACCTTGTAATATAAATCTTTAGTTCCATGCCGCAATGCTGATCTAACTGCAGTTTTAATGACGATATTATTCCATTGCAGCTTCTGATATACAAGTCCGGACGTAATTATTTCGTTCTGTTGATGCTATACAAGCGCAAAGAAAATAAATTAGTAACTTATAAAGCAAATTATTGACCAATTTTTTTGTTTAAGATTTGAACAAGCACGCGTTATGCAACATATGTTTTTGGCCGAATGAATGCCTAGGAAACTTTGGCAGAATTTTTGAACTACAAGAATTTGTCTTCCCTTTTGAGTTAGCAAATCAACACAAGCTCTAGCCTAATGACATTTCTCGTCACATTAGTTGTCTGTCACTTTGGATTAGGCGAATTAACAGAAGCTCTAATCCAATGGCATTTCTCTTCACTTCCAAATTGACAATCACCCCTACGGTTAATTGAAGTCCAATATAGGAATGGCGGTGGAGTTCCAAGTTTGAATTCTCCATGATTTGAAAAAAAAGGGGAAGAAAGCCCGTTAGGGAATGAATTTGATTTGGCAGCATTGACAAGAATGGAAAAAGGGTGTGAGAGAGGGAATTGGGAGATGGGATAAGGAACAATTGTTTAAAGTTTTTGCTTAGCCAATTTTAACTATTGAATTAAAAGCTTCAAAATATGATTTTCGCCTTAAGCTCTATCCTGGGAAAAAACTTCCACAACTACTCAAACGGGAAACAGTTCACCGCCATCCTAGGCTACCTTCTTTGGCCATGGGATATTAAATGTGGACGGCGACTCGTGGTGCTTCCAGCGTCAAATGGCAAGTTTGGAGTTAGGCAGCATGATGGTCCGCTCCTATGTGCTCGAGATCGGCACCGTCGAAATCTACTCCCGAGTCCCGGCTAATTTCATTACTAGTCTCTCTTTCTAAAGACAGCGACGATGGCGCAGTTGATTTACAAGGATATTTTTTCGTGATATGGTTGTGCCGACCTTATTTGATATGAAACACCAAGATAAAATATTACAATATAAAGTCTTTGTATAATTCTCGTCCCAGGTCTCATTTTGGGCTGGATCGGTCCTGCTTGCAGCTGCCTTATATTCTCTACAAGCGTGTTTGTTTGTCTTCTTCAAATGAAACATAGTAGAAGTCGGCAGGAGTTAAGCTTAAGCAAGCAGTAAATGAAGACAACTATTGAGCTTTGAGAGTGACAAACCATTTGGATCTCGTTGCAACATTCTTATCTCTATTCACTTTATGAAAGATCACCCCACATTTTATACGCGCCGGTTGAAATTGGTAATGGAAAACCATTGAGGGATCATAAAAGTTATACACATGTTGACACAAACTTACCACAACAAACACAATAATGATTTTCTAACAAAAGCAAGAAATGCATTTTTGTCACAGAACCTCCTCAGCTATTCAGGATTTCTCTGGAAAGGGTTGCCTTTGCCCTCCCTTTCCACTTGAGGGACTCCAAGGACTGAATCTAAATCCGTCGTTGTTATGAACCGAAACTCAACGTATGGTTTTCTCCTTGGGCCGCATTTAGTTGGGCCGATCCTGTTTGATATAAAACATAAAGTTAATATTAATAATTTCCAATTAAAAGTTTTACTTTTTTTTTTTTTATTTAGTTTAAAACAACACCTAAGAAATTATAATAACAACTTAAGCAAAATTACTACGTAAAACCTGAATGCCAAGAAGAACATCATTCACAATTAACAGAGACAAAGATAAAGATAATTAACATTCTAACGCTTTGGTTATGGACTTATGGTGGATGAGATACTTTCAATGTAAGAGTCCTGCCTTTTTCGGTAGCTTTTAGTAGAGTCAACGGTAGTTAATTAACATTCTAACGCTTTGGTTATGTGGAGAATGTGTGCCTGTTGTGTGGGGATGACCGAGTCCCTTCTCCCAAATGTGTGCCCGTTGTGTGGGAATGAAGAGGAGTCCGAGTCCCTTCCCTTTTTCACATGTCAGTATGCTCAAACTTTCTGATATGGAGGACCGCTTCAGATGGTGATTGGTACCTTTCAGAGCCTTTCGTTTCGTGACTGTTGGCACACTCTAGAAGTCATATATGACCACAAAGAGGATATGGGGGATATTTTCCAGACCATTGCCTTTGGTTGTTGGCAGATTTGGAAAACACGTAATGAGCGATGCTTTCAGGGAACTCTCCAGTCTCCTGCCACGACCCTAGATATGTTTTACCGACATAGGTCTGAGTCTTTCGAGGCAAGGAATGGGGGGATTGTGGTTGGTCAGGTTACTATGGGTGAAACGATGGGGCCTTGTGAGGGAGTGCATGTCCGAGGGGATCTAGCCTTGGAGTCCTCAAACTCAATTGTGATGGAGCTTGATCTAAAGGCACACTTAAGGGGGCTTACAGATGGGTTCTACGATCGTGGTTAGGCTCCTTCGAAGGGGCCGAGGGTGTTGGTATGCTCGCTTGCTCGTCGGACCCTCAGGCTGAGGCTTTGGCGGTTCGGTTAGGATTAGAGGCATGTGTGACAGCTAGTCATACTACCATCATTGTGGAATCTGACTCATTACACTTGATTCAGCTGTTATGCATGAAGAGTAATGATGGTACTATTACTAATATCTTTCATGATATCTATATATTTTATGAATCTTTTCTGTCGATTACTTTTCAATTTGCCCCTAGGGTGTGTAATATGATAGCTCATGTTGTAGCTGACCATGTTAAGAGTATGAGTGGGTACTATATTTGGTCTGATTTGGAGTCAACTTGGTTGTTTAACCTTCTTATTAAGGATTTTGGTGTTGCTTTTTGTATTTAATAAAGTTGCATTTCAAAAAAAAAAAAACAAAAAAAAAAACTCCAACCTAAGCTTTGCAGCTTCTGGGAGCTCAGATTCAGTCTTTCTTCAAATGATTTAACTAAGCTGAAAAACCATAACAATCAATTAACCAAAGAATTAAACTCAAATTGCCAACAGTACTTCGATTTTAAGATATATATATCTCTTAATTTTTAGAGGTCTCATTCTTGATGCCCACTCACTATGTAATAATAACATAAAAGTTTCATATATAAGCGAAAAAAAACATAATTAATGTTGAGATGGAAACCATCTCTCTGTTTGAATTGAAGATCAGAAAAACAGTTCAAACTTCAAAGCTTCTGCAATGTATTGAAGCTGAATTGAAGAGATTCAAAATACTAGCCCTAGGGTTCTTAGTTCCTTTCTATATATGTCCTCATTCATTGGATCATAGTCCAATGAGTATTCTAGAACTGCGAGTGTGTGACATCGTGATTGGAAAATAAAATGGAGGGCTGAGAATGATCCAATGTGTGGTCCTCTCCCGAACTAACTTTTTTTTTTTTTTTTAATGTGTGACTAGTTCTAAATTAAGTTAAATCAGGTTATGGAGATTTGTGTGTATTGAGAGCTGTAATATCTCTCTCTTTGCATCAATAAAGATTTAGAACATTCAGAAAATGTTCTTTTTTCCTTCTTTCTGAAAATCTAAGACAATCCGTGACTTCATTCTTGATTTCTTTACCACCAAGAAAAGTCTGTCATTAATTACATATTTGATATTTTCTGCGTAAACTCTGATATGGAATTAGAGCAGATCTGCTTAAACTCTTAAAAATTTGGAGCTATGATCCACGGAATGAATTTGAGAATAAGAGAAGAAAAATATGGAACTAGAAGGAGAAGAGAAGAGAGAAACGATAAAAGAAAAGAGGAGGGCACTTGGGGAAGAGAGAAGAATAGAAAAAAAGGGAGTGAGAAAGGGAAGAAGGAGATGGGATAAGGGAGAATTTGGATGATTAGAAAGCCTCACGTATTGCTTAAACTCAATTTTCTAATGGAAATCCACTCCCGGCTAACTCGGTTATCAAGATAAAAATAATTATTTTGTATTAAAAGTTTTAAATTTTTATTTAGCTTAATTTTAAATATTAAATTAGAAACTCACATGTATGATTTTCGACTTAGGCGCCAGTTTTTATTGGGTCGGCCTTACTTGCAGCTACCTTCTATTTTCTGCAAGCGTATTTGTCTACAGGTACCATCACCTTTCGTCGATGGTGCAAATGCCACATGTGCCGCAACTTCATGACAGCCAGCTGGAGGAAGCACATTCACAATATCAGCGTCTTGTACACTTAAATTTTAAAAAAAAAAAAATCGAATACCGGCACCGTCCACGTTCACTTCCTCATTGTCGTATCCTCTCACCGTGGAGCACATCTTGAGAAAAAAATTCCATAACTACCCAAACGGAAACAAGGCACCAACCATCCTAGGCTAACATTTTGGTTGTGGGATATTAAATGTGGACGGAAACTCGTGGCGCTTACAGCTTCAAATGGCAGCGTGGCGGTCCGCTCCTATGTGATCGAACCGTACGTCACCGTCGAAATCCACTCTTGACTAATTTCATTACTAGCGTCGTTTTCTAAAGACGGCAGCAATGACGCAGTTGACTTACATAACATTTTTCGGCAATATGATTGGGCTGACCTTATTCATTATGAAATACTGAGATAAAATTATTTGTTTTCAATTAAAAGTTCTCAACTACTATTTAGTCTAATTTTAAATATTACATTATAAAGTCTCATGTATAATTTTTGCCTTAAGTTCCATTTTGTATTGGGTTGGTCCTGCTTGCAGCTACCTTCCATTTTCTGCAAGCGTGTTTGCTTGTCTTCTACAAATACAACACAGTGGGAGTCAAAATTAAGCAAGTAGTAAAAGAAACACAGAAAAATGAAGATAGCAATTGAGATTTGAGAGTGACAAACCTTTGAAAACATGAAAATTGAGGATGGCAATCGGGTGACACATCGACCCGTTTATATCCTGTTTTAGCCTTTTATTTAAGGCTAGATGAGGAAATATCAATTTTTTTTCTCTCTTTTGATTTGTCATCTTTTGACAATGATAGCATCTTCTTTTTCTTTGCTCCATACACTTCCTTCATCACATCACCGTATTACTTATCACTTCTTGTTTGTTTGCTTTTGGCAATACAGGTGAGGTGTTGCAACAATCCTTATTTTTACACTATTTTTAGTGTTGGTTTTTGAAATCTCATCATGGTTTTGACAAGATTTAGGGTCAACTACGCTTCCAATATGTTGTTTATGTTTGTATATTCAACATCTTCCTTTTCAGAACTTATTGTCATCCGATTCTCATTTTGTCTATGAATTTTCTATTCTTTTGCGACAATTTCCAATTCGATAAGGAAGTCCAGTGTTCCTCTATGATTGGCCAATTTTCTTATTAAGTCCATTGCTTCCATTTTATGTTCTTCAGAAAAATGATAATTGGAAGGTAGACCTGTGATGAAGATTCTTCTCCCATCGATGACTTTCACCAAATTTCGGAAGTTCACAAACTATCTTTCAATTTCTGACATGTGAATCAAGTTGTCAATCCATGTTGTTTCAGGATTGAGGTTTGTAGCAATTATTTTGTTCTAGTAAGTGGTTCTTCTGGAAGGTCCTCTTCAATAGTCTGAAGTTAACATCTATATCTGATAAGGTTGAAAGAACTTTTCTCTTTCTCTCCAACCCAATGTACTAGTTATGGCGAAGGTCAAACATTTGTTGCATTTTAAATTTTTAGTCACTTCATATACCATAGCCTTTATGAAACATGTAAAATTTTTGAACGCATGAAAATTGAAGTTTTGGAATACTACCTTGTTAGTAATATCCCATTCAATTGTTTCCACAACTTCACTTTCTTGTTCATTGTTTAGGACAAAAAGAAGTTTAGGAATCATGTCCGTCAAATTGATATTCTCATGGTTTCGAGAATACTTGTCTCTGAGTTTCTCCTGGTGGTCATGGATTCTTTCTCTTATATCTTCAAAAATGAAACTAGGTAGGATTACTCTTACTTTTTGAAAAATGAAAATCTCTTTTATCCTTTTAAAAACTGAATCATAATGAGTGGTTCCCATTATATCCGTAAGTTAAAAAAGTTATCAATTTTTTCAAAATTGAAATCTTCATCTCAATTCATTTGTTGAATGATCTTGATCAAAGAAATTTCTTTTTCATTTTTCAGAAATAATTAATTCAAACTTAGTTGTTTCTTCAACTAGTTTGAGAGAAAACATTGTCATATGTTTACGAAAACATTTTTTTTTTTTTGAATATGGGTTTTCCATCCATTAATGTCTTCGTAAATATGATCTTTTAATCCAGAATTATAGAAGCTTTTTACTTCTGAACTAGAGTCTTTTGTTAATTTTTATTTTTTTTTGCAAAATAAACAAACTCATAGTAGGTATTGGTTGCGTCCTCAATGTTGTCAAATATTTAATAAGATGCTCCACAATATTTATTTACCTGAGCTTGACAAAATGCCCAATTTTTATAGATTTCAGGTTGGAACCCTTGGAACACAACATAAACCTTTTGGTGTGAGGGGTTTGAACTCTCCTGTCTTATATCCACAAATCAACTTTTTTTTAAGCTTTTTCGGAATTGTGGATTTCAAAGGTTTAATACAATTTTCTTTTAATGATACATCCCTGTCATTCCAAAGTTCTTTTGAAAAGGCCTTAAGAACACATCCCCAACAACAATATGAGGCATATGTTTCTAGGATGAGTTTATCTCCTATTTTAGGAAAATAGAATTGTGGAATCTGATTTAGATTTTCCTTAATATCTCTTATTATTTTTGAATCCTCTTCAGACCAGTATAATTTTTTTTAATCCTTTTTTAGTTTTTCTAAAAGAGGTAATTCTTTATGAGATAATTTTTTGATAAAACTTCGTCCATAGTTTAGGACGCCTAAAAAACTTTGCAATTATTTTTTATCTTGTAATTCATTAGGAAAATATCTTATTTTAGAGATTATATGTTGGTGCAATTTTTTTCCAGGGTAATTCCTATAAATTTATTGACTCCTTTTCAACCTCTATCTTTTTAGGGGAAAGTATTATTTCATGGCTTTGGAATGTCTTACATAAAATTTGAAGATGACACTTATGATCCTCCTTTTTTTTTGGAGAAAATTAAAATATCATCTATGTAGACGACACAAAAATCTTCCTATCTTTAAAGATTTTTTCCATCCATCTTCGATATACTTGTGGTGCTATGTTTAGGCCAAAATGCATCATTGTCCACTGGTAATGGTCGCTTGGAGTGCTGAAAACCGTTAACGCTTTTGACCCATCAGTTAGCTTGATTTGTGTAACGGCCCGGAACATCAGGAAATGTATTTTACTAATTTTTAATATAAATGGACCATTTCGCCCTTATTAGTGTAAAAGTTGAATTTTGGCTTACAATGTCGTTTGGATTTTTCGTGAGTACTATTGTGTATCTCTTGGAATTTCGAATCCGTAGACAGGAAGCACGCGAGAATCAGAGATCGTTTGGGCATGCTACAAGTTTAGGATTGTTAGGGAATTTTGGTAATTTTATGGGGCAGATTTTTTTTTTTGAAGCCATGTTTATCATTTTAACTCATTATCTTTTTGGAAGAGATGCACTGACTTAGAGGATGATTGAGCAGACTATATATGTACATGTATGTTATTTTAAGGGGAGTTTGTGTGAGTTTGTGAGGGAACTCACCCTAAAACCGTGCACCTAAAATCAAAAGAGTAGAAACACCTAGAGAGAAAAGGAAAGGTGAGAGCGGACGAAAAAACTGAGAAAGAAGGGAGAAAGGAAGGATAAACCAAGAGCCCATGAAGGAAAAATTTATACCGTGAAAGCACCCTTGAATTTTGGGGCATTGGAGCTTGAAACCAAGCCCATAGAAGTTCCTACAGTTCCTTACGAGCAGTTTGGAGTTGAAGGGAAGGAACTTTGGACATAGAGGAGTCTAAAAACTAAAGGAGAATTATTGGACGAGCTTCAAAGCTTGATCGAGGAACTAAGGTGAGTTTTCTTTAGATTTTGAGGTTATAAAACTCTTCATGTGTTAGTATAAGATAAACTGGATGTGACAAGGAAGAAAAAGATCAAAAAATAGTAAAGATAGAACTAGGTCGACCCGTTGGGTTGAAAAACTTGAAACTAGACGTTCAGGTCGACCGTCGTGAGGTTAGGGGTCACTATTGATGTGACATGTTGATGTGGCAGCCATATGGCAAAAAGGGATTGACAATGCGGCGATTATGTTTCATTGACGTGGAAGCCATGTGGATGCCACCTAGAAACCATGTGGCGAACACCTGGCAACCACTTGGTGACCATGTCAGCAGCTGTCAGGCCACATGGCACCTTGTGGAGGGGCGCATCAGCGCTGACTATGTACGCGCGTGTGGTTGCATGTGATGGCCGCCTGTCTTTCACTGGCATACGACGACGTGTGGGAACGAATCCTGAGACACGATGAAGTGTCTAATAGTTTTCGATGTCCTAAATCCTAGTGGTGGTTTCGAGGTGATCCGACATTGTCTCAGGGTAGCTTTGTGGGTTTGAAGTGTATGTTTCACGCTTAAAAATTTGTTTAACATCTCAAAAAATTGTGGGTTTAGAATATGAGTTATTTGGGACGTTTAGTGACCTCAAAAGTGAATGATGACAGGAGAGAAAGATCTCAAAAATTACGGAAACGCGAGCAACTCAGTATTGGACTACGTGGACTATGTGTGAGTGAACTTTCCTTTCTTTAAACTATTATGCATATATACTTACACGTTAAATGCTTAATTGTGTGGTTTGCATGATGATGATTTGAGTAAGATTTATATATGGTTTTCTGTACTTTTACAAAAATTGTTTTAAATGCACATTTTACGAGTATTTTGCATATATCATGTTTTGAGCTTATTCTGAATTTCGAGATTTTGATTTGGGTTATGAAATTGATATGAGTTATAAATATGTGATTTCTGAATATATGTGGATTGTTGTGTTATGAGTAACCTTCCTCGGAATGCTGGGTTACACCCAGATGTTGTATCCATGGGCAGCCACTCGAATGTTGTATTCCCGAGTGATTGAGTTATGTGGTTGACACTCAGATGTTGTATCCCTAGGTGGTCACTCGGATGCTATATCCTCGATTGGTTGGCCTACCGATAGTGTATTTGATTATGTGGTTGACGCTCAAATGATATATCCTTGAGTGGGCCCTCAGATGCTGTATCTCCGAGTGGTTATATAACATGATGTGTGGCTAGTGCTCAGATGCTATATCCCTAAGTGGACACTCGTATGTTGTATCCCCGAGTGTTTATATGATATGGTGGCTGACATTTAGGCATCGAGGATGGATTGGTTATGTGTGATTATTACATTTTGCGCATTGGTATTTTTGTATATGAGCTGATTTTACGAATACATATTTGATTTGCTACTACTTGCTTGTATTTTGAGATTCATGATTTTTGCCCTGGTTTTAACATAGAATTGATGGTTTTTCGTATACATGCATATTTTAAGAAAATAGAGGGCACACTACTTGTGTTTTCAAAACTATGTTTTTAAATATTTCTTTTATGTCTACTCACATATTTTCTTGGTTTTAATAACCCTCCAGGGTTGTTGCACAGAACTCAAGGTTGTTCGAGAGACGGCGGCATGAATTGAGAAAGATCGATTATCCCTTGTCTCATAAGCATCGAGGGTAATTCGGTAATTTTTTGGGTTGCTTATCAGACGGGAGCAGGTCGAGTGAGGTAACCAAGCTATATTAGGTATGAGTCATGACAACTTGGTATCAGAGTAAGGTTTCAGAATTATACTTGCTAATAACATGCCCTCGAGATGGGAGTCTCATGCACGGCCTGATAGTGAGACTCGTATAGGAGCTCAAGATAGTTATAGGGATGGAAGTGGATTTGGATTATCAGTTTGAATAGTAACGGTTGCTTATTGATGATGGGAAAAGTTGTGTGGGTCCGGATAATAAGTGAGCTCAATAGTGAAATCCATTATATTTGTCGGTATGTTGGACCTGAATGTGTTAAATGAATAAGTTTCCCCAGTTAGAATAAGGGTCTAAGGTTTATGGTGATGAAAGGCCTTCCGTCGGATCCGACGTGTGTAGTGATGTTTTGGTTGAAAATTATGTGTATTAGTAATGGTATGAATTATGAATATCGAATTGGGATTCCAATAGGAGTCAGGATATCTAGTAATGGTTTGGATATGAGTTGAGATATTGGAATAAGACTTGGGAAAGAGTCGAAGTTGGGAAATGAGGGCTTAAGTAGAGTCGGAAGGTAGATATGTTGATACAGATTGAGTATTCAATAAGGCTTTGGGATGGGACCTGAAGTAATGTTATGAGCCCGGTAACTCTAATTGTTTGAACAAGTTAAGTTGCTTAATGATTTTAGGCAGTTTGATAAGGTGATAAGTAAGGAATAAATACCCCCTGCCTTGGGTAAATGATTTGTTTGAATCATTGAGAGAGGCTAGATACATTTTGGAAATCAAATTACGATATGGATGTCATAAGTTGAGTAAGTAAATGACCATTTATTTGAGATAAGGTCATTGTGAGTTCCTACTGATATTGTTTGGATTAAGTAATAAACTAGCAATGTTTATGGATTCGTAAAGTTGTTTTTGATCATTCTTGAATCGATTTGTGGTAAGGATTAATACACCGATAGAGGATTAGTTAGTTTAGGCTAACTAGAGAAAATATTTGGGCCATGTATTGCCAGTTGATGGAACCAAGATGGATCCCAACAAAACTGAGGTAGTAATCCATTAGGAGTAACGAAATTTAGGAGGTATTGATTATGTTTTAGCTCGGTATTAAGTAGTAAGGGTATTAAATGAATTTTATGTGGTTTTGGACACGATTGTTTCATGATGCCTTGTGAAATGATATTGGATTCAACCTTGGTTAGTAATGTTTCAACTTGGAATTTGAGTTTAGGATTTGTGTTTGATTGTAAGGCTTGTGTAATTTAGTCCATAAATTGTGTCCATCAGTCGAAGTTAAGGATGTCTCCAAACGATTCATACTCATAATACTAACTTATGTGTAGTGTTATCATACATTATGATTGATACTCGAGTTACGACTTGGTTCAGCCTGATTATGGGGTTGGTGTTATTTAATTTTTGAGTTATGTTATTACTATTGTGATAAATAAGTTAAGGATCATTTATATTTGGTTGACAGAAGTCAAGCCCTGAAGGATGTGCTAAGACTTTTAGACATGTCCAGATGTACATACATGCATTTCCTAGACATGGCCGGGCGAGGCCGAGTTCAATTTCAAGGTTGCTCATGTGATTTAGTTAGACTACCCCTTCTAAGAAGAGTGACCTTATGATTGAAATACTTTGGTATCATTTTCTATTTAAATTTGGAGGATGAAATTTTTTTAGAGGGGTAGATTGTAACGCCCCAAAATTCAAGAAAGTGAATTTGAAATAATTAAATGGAAATGATGGTTTTTTCCATAAAAGGTCAAATGTTGACCTTTTAAATTGGACACTTTTGAACAATTCGTGAAGACCATTGCGTAGGTCTCGAAATTCTGAATTCGTAGACAAGTGGTATTCTGAAATCGGAGATCGGAGATCGTATGGGTCGATATAAGTCAAAATTTTACTAGGAGCATTATGGTAAATTTTGAATGAAGGGTATTTTGGCATAAAAATGTATTTTGGCATAAAGGGTATTTTGGTAATTTTACATGTGAAATGATATGTGATAATGACATGTGTGTAGAGTAATCTAGTCCTTTCTCTCCCACCTCCTCACCGACATACTCCTATATATGTGGGTGTGTGTTTTTGGAGCATACTTGGTGGAGTGAAGCCGAAAACAAGAAAAGCCATAGGAGAAGCCACCCGAGAAAGAAAGAGAACCAGAAAAAGAAAGGAAAATAGAAGGAGAGGGAGAGGGAGAAGAGAATAAGGAAAGGAAAAAGGAAAGAGAGGTTGATGAATTCAGTGAGGAAAAAAAGGAAAAACATCGAGCAAGGATTGGGAACCCTTGAGTCCCTACTTTCAGATTTATGGTTTTAAGCCAGAAAACTTGGAAGCTAGCGTGATAATGTATCTCTGGAGGTCGAACGATGATTCTGAGGCAGAAAGAGGTGAGTTTGGACGTGGGAAAAGGTCCTCTGAGTGGCTGGAGAACCATGGCTGAAAACTTATAGAGCTGGACCTTGTATTGAGGTGACTTTTTCTTGATTTTGGTATTATGGATTTTTCCTGGGTTCAATTAGACAGACATGGACATTTGAAACATGAAAAATAACGAAGAAATAACTGGTTTAGAGTAGGGTCCATGTCACAAATCGAACGACTCGGTTGCAGGAAAACAGGTCGCAGACTGTGGTTGAAGACAAGCCTCCTACGTAAGCGTGTGAGGTCCACGCGCAAAGGGCCATGGTTGTAACGACCCGAACTTTCGTAATAACTATTTTATTGTAAAATTACCGTTTTGCCCCTGGGGGGGGAAGTTGACTTTTGCCTCGGGAAATATTTAGGACTTTTACCCATGACCGTGACGTAGTTTGAGACGTCACGAGTTCATAGGCAGGTGGCACGTTCGATTCCGACGTTCGAGGAAGAAGTTGTGACGTTCGGAAGTCTAGGGGTATTTTGGTAATTTGGTCAAAGATGGGCCAAATGTTGACTTTTGACCCGAAAAGTCCAACGGACGAGGGCCAATGACCGTTACGTAGGTCGAGTTAATACGAATCCGTAGACAGGCGGCACGCCGAAATCGGACGTACGACGAAAAAGTTATGGTCAAGAACGTAAAACGCGATTCACCGAACTAAGCGAGAACCGAATCAAAATATTATTAAAATAATAGAATCTGATCACTTTAAGCAATTCAATCTGGACCCTTGGATGAGTGACATGTGTCACTCATCCCCACACTCCCTAAATCAAGGATCTATGTTGGCCATTAGATTAATTAATTATTTTCTCTCCTCAAATCCTCACCCTTCATCCTATACTCAGATTGAATCCTAGCCGTTGATCTCATTTGCCTATTCTGTTTTAAACCCATCAAACCATACTCCCACATTTTCATTCTCTTAACCGTGTACTCTCACCCTTCAAACAAACACTCCAGCAGCTCACCACCCAACCTCCCTCACCAGGCAGCATCAGGCAGCCCTCAGCCACCCCCAGATACCGGTCACCACCACCAAGGCCACCCTGCACGGCCGGGAAACCCCCAGACCCGAGAAGGAAACCCGAACAGCCCAAACCGTCCAAACCATCCAAACCATCATACCTGGACTCGAACCAACGTAGGGATAGGTTCACTGTGACGGCTGGACGACTTAGAACTGGACTGGGCAGCCCACGGCGGCGACACGGCGGCGGTAAGTCTGAAAACCCGTGAGACCCGATTTCCTTCCCAGTTTCGAAACGTTCGTTTTTGACGTTGGAATTGTTTGGTTGCTTTTGAGACATATCCTAGGGACTCATACGACTAATTTGGACCTAGGTTCGCGGCTAGAAACTCGACGACTCGCCGGAGAAGACGAACCAGAGCCGGCAGCCGGTTTCTCGTCGATTTTCAGGTGGTTACTTCAACCTAAAAGCTCGTTTTAATTACACAGAACCATAGAACACATTGTGACGAGTTCATAGGAACAAATCCCATCAGAAATGGTGGTCGAGTTGATGAGTACTGATCGGGTCGAACCGTGGGTCTGCGGTGACCCAGTTCTCAGACCTGGTACTGTAGCTGATGACGTCATCATGCTGACGTCAGCAGTGACGTCATGATGACATCATCATGTCAGAAAACTGTCAGACCAGGGACCAATGGGCTGCTGACACGTGTCCTCTGACACTGTCAGTGATGACGTCATGCTGACGTCAGCATCATTGTAGCACCGTTGACCAGAGTTTGACCAGGCGCGTGGGGGCGCGTGTGAACAGTATTTTGTGTGGGACCAGTGCCATTTTCAAGGTTTCGACGATACAAATCCAATGGCGGTGGTTTCGTGTTGATCGGAGATCGTTATGTTGGTCAAATTAGGGTTTGAAGCCTTGGGAAGCGTGTTCGGACGGCTTTCCCGGACCGGTTTCAGTCTAGGGTTTCTTAGTTGTTTAGTAGGGACTTAAAGTGACCTTTACGTATGCTTTGGACATGACAGGAATTGTACTTTAACCCTTGGACGGGGCTTTACGCTCGGGATTGCAGAAGGATTGTACTGTGAGTGGGCCTTTGATTTCACTAAAATTCGGCATGCATAACTGTTTTACTTTCTATTATATCTATATGTGATTCAAGTAAAGGTATCTGTTTATCTTGAGTATGATTTATGGCACGTATTATGATGTTTGGGCATGAGACCCGTCTGGTTGTTTATGAACAGTTTTGAGTCATGTATATGTATCATGGATTTCGATATTTATCTTCGGTACTGCACTGTATAGATCTACCCTAGGATACTGTCCCCTCCGGATGTAGGTACCCCGGAGTGGTCACGGCGCATTGCCTGTGAGGAGTCATTCTACGGAGAAACCGGACCGTAGAGTGACTCAGGAGCAGGATTGCTACTGTTGGACGTCTGGGACGTCAGGCATCTTGAATGCCATGCTCGGACTGGGTTCGGGATTTGGACTCGGGATTGAGACCCCGGGTGGCACGCGTAGCCTTGGAACTGTGACCTTATTGGGCTTCTGGGACGTCGGGCATCTGGGATGTCAGGGTTGAGATGTATAGTGCAGTGACTGGGATTATATTATGTTGATATTATTCTGCTTATGATTATATGATTTTGTGGTTTATGATACTAATGCATGTCTTTTCGGAAAACGGAGGGGAAAATCTATATGTTTTCGAGATGGTAAACTATTTTGTAAACCTTGAGTTTCGGCCCACTCACCCTTGTTGTTTTACTACCCCTCCAGGTGGTGCTATTGAGGAGGATGAGGAGGAGGATCCCGAGGAAGAGGCATAGGTTTACGTTGCGCACCTGAACCCTACTGCTGGGTAGGTTGGCACGTAGTGTGTCTAGAGTCGTGCTCAATAAACTGTATTCGGGAACTATCCCTTGTCTGACACTATTTGTATTCGGATATTTGTGTGGCGTGCTATGTATGACTTAAATTTGGATTTTCTTTATGCATTTTATTTTCAATAAGGGTAATTTTGGTATTTTAATGTCGGGTGTCAGACGGGAGCAGGGCACGTCCCGGGTGGTCCCAGGGGGATCGGGGCGGGTCCTGTCAATGGTGGTGTGTGAGGGCGTGTGACATCCTTTCGCCATCTGGTCAACATGAAAGATCTTCGTTGTGAAATTCTGAGTTCAATGCTATACTCCTTGAGTTAATTGGATATTGTTGTGGTATAGTTTCAGCTATGTGTTTATGTTGTGTTATTATTATGTTTATGTTCTAAAGTCAAGTTTACTTTTGAATAATTTAAGGAAATTAAGTAAGGTTAAACTAGATATTTAATTTTAGTAATGAAAAATGATGACTTGAAAATCTTTAAAAAGTATAAATAAGTAAGGATGTGATTAAAAGGTATACTGTATGTGGTTGTATTGTTGTGCATGTTTATGAAGTTAACCATTCTTCTTAAAAGGACTTAACTATGATCATGTTTGGATATTAAGCATGATAAATGGTAAATCTATGAATTTCAAAAGGGGAATTTGGGTACATGAAATATAATTGTCCTAGTTATTTTAATTTTTTACTACAAGTATTAAAATATGAGGTGATTACGGACATTAGTAAACTTCAATGGTGACTTACAACAAAAGGTAATATTTACAAACTTACAAGTACGATATATGTGTACGGTTAATAAATTATTATGATTTACTTGTAATGGAAGTAACACTAAGGTTAAGGCTCAGGCACTGTAAAAATAGCAGTTCTTACCTCTAGACGGGATTAGTGAGTTAGATGTGGGCGGTAACCCCGCTAGAGTGGACACTATTTGTTTAAATTTAACATGATATAAATACGTTAAGAGCTAAGAAATATCCCTTTCTTGATAAGCGTCGAGGGTAAATTCGATAACTTGGGCTGCTTGTCAGACTGGAGCAGAACAAACCGGGTGTAATTTATGTATTTTAGGAGCGGGTTCTATCAACTTGGTATCAGAGCATGGTTTTCAAATTTTGTCCTTGAAATGTGAACGTCATACATAACATATTTTAATTGTTTTATTACATTATTTATATGATGATGGTTTGATTATGATTTTTAATCGATTATTGATGATTTTCGGGAATTTTAAATTTATTTGGTGTTTAAGGAAATAAATATATGTAGTAAATGTGAATTTTATTTTGAGGAATTTATATGCATATTATAAATATATGTCTCTCGATATCTGTGTATTATCGTGTTTATGGACAAATGTTGTTTTCTGGAGCGGTGGTTAGTCTCAGACATCGAGGTGAAACTGATTTCTTGAGACTCGTATTGTGGGCTAACGAATTAGATGTCGAGCAAGGCTCTGTTTCTTGAGTCGGTAGTGGTTGGTTAGTCTTGGATGTCGAGCGGGCTCTGTTTCCCGAGACTGATATTGTGATGGTTAGTCTCCGACATCGAGTTGGGCTATATTTCTTGAGACTTTCGAGCAAGGCTTTGTTTTCTGAGTCAGTCTCACTCAAACGTTGAGCTAGGCTGAGTTAGTTTACACTCAGACGTCAAGATGTGCTTTGTTTCTCGAGTGGTTTACCTACCTATAGTACAAATATAGCCCCTAGGGAATATTTTTATGGATGATGTGTTGGTGATATTTTCGAATTTGACTCATATGATGTTTGTGGTGATGGCCTACCCGTAGTGTGTCATTATGTATTTTGATGGGAAATTAAGTTGTTGATTGGTTAAGCATGGTGATGAAACTAGTAGACAAGTAGGACACTGAGAATGCGACTCTCATGTAATATATGAGGCACCACTGGCAACTGCGGTACTTCGAATGGAAGTACGAGCTTCACGATTGGTGGTTGAGTTGGCCTACCTCAGTAGAAACTCGTGCTAATCCTCTGTATGAGCTAAAAGGTGATTGATACACTTAAATTACGCATTTAAATAAACACGTAATCCAAGTATATACTTATTTTAAAGCCTTTTTTTGTGTAGATGTATAATTGGTAAATATAGATCGTTCTCGACCGGAAAAATTAAGGACATTAAATAATGGTTAGTGAAAAAGAATAAAAGAATAATACGAGGGAGTTTTGAACATTAGTATAGTCGTAAAAACACAAGTATAAACAATTATGAAATTAATTCTACTCCTAATTTAACCTTTGTACAATGGAATTTCTTCAAACATAAATTTTACCAACACTCTAGCATTTGCATGTACCAATCACAAAATCCTACATTCATCATCTCAATTTCCTTCATATATTTTTCATATTATAAATACACCGAACATTAGATTATAACTTAAAATATGATCCACCTTAAGTTGTTGATTGTATGCTCCGAACAGCCATCAAACATTAAATATTTCAATCATATTCTAAATGCACCAAACAACGAATAAACACTTAGCGTTGAATTGAAGGCTAAACACTAAAACGTATGAAGTAAATGAAATTCAAAAAGTAAAACACATGGAGATTGTATTCATATTTACAAATGATAGAAAGAAAATACCAACACATATATTGAATTATAACTAAACCAATAACAATAACAAGAGTTTAAGTAGTTGGAGAGCAAATGTTACACTTTGGAGGTGAATGGAAACAATGGATTGTTATTCACAAGGATCAGTGAACAACGATAGGAACCTTGTAAAGATGGAGGAATAAACACGGGAATTTCGGACTTCAACTCTAGAATTGCATCAGAAATATTTGGCCTAGGTTTTCCTTAAGGAAAGCTCAAAATGTGTCTAAAAGAAAAGTCAAATAAAATCTAAGAAAAAATATAAAAGAAAAGGTAAAAAGAGCTCTCAAAACAATGAAATAGCCTGCCTATTTATAAATAAAGTGCCACTAAAAAAATCTAGAAAATAAAATACAATTTAAATAATGAAAACAATGAAAATTAAAGATGAAATGATGGATTTAATGGCTGAATTTTCGGATGAAGTGGGCTGAAAAATCTGCCAAAATAGTGCAGGGCACGATTTCGGTGTCAAGCGGCTGAACGGAGTGAGTATGGATCAGCGGTTTAGGCGCTGGTGGAGTAGGATAGGTTCGGCATGCACATGTTGATTAAGGCTTGTGCAATTCGGCAGGAAATACGGGTGCTAGGTATGGGCTGGTCTGGGACCAGACGCTGACAGAGATTGATGGCTTCGGTACACTCGCGTCGAAGGCTCCTAGGTTGGTCGTGCATTGGGCTGGCTCGCGCAAATTGGGTCACGGGCCGCTGGGCTTCGCGCTGATGGACTGGGCTGGCGAAAATGGATTTGGGCTTGATTTTTTGGTTAGATTGGATTTGGGTTGCAACAGGCTAAGGGCTGGATTCTGGGCTTTAAAATTCGGTAGCTCTCTACCGAAATATCTTGCAGTTTTTGGTAGCCACATAACTTCTTCATTATAAATTTGATTGAGATGATTCTTTAGCCAAAATTCCAAGATCTATCCAATTCTGCACATTTCTCACAAAATATATTATTTTCTTCAATTCTTTGGCATTTTAACATTAAAAGATAAGTATAAAAGGTATAAAAATAATATAAAATAAAACTCAAATAAAGACTTATCAGTGATCGAGTGGGATTGGATATGCGCGCATTTCATGACGCCCGAATATATCGTAATGTTTACCTCCTTAAATTGTTCAATTTTTTAATCATACTTTTCCATTATCAAATTTAATAATTTTTAGTAATGAACAAAAAAAACAGAGGCCAACAAGCAAAATTGACAAAAGAAGACGTTGAACCACCACATAAGGCCATGTCCCATAGCGGTCAGGCACGAGGACTAGGGCAATGCTGGTCACTTTTCCTGGAGTTAGATGTATGGGGATAAGTGTACGCTAGCCATGGAACTAGCCATAAATTCATGACTATATACCTAGTCCTTGCCAAGCAACTCCTCTAGGCCTTTCCAGCATATGAAATCAACAAAGTCCTAAGGTCGGAGAATAGCCACATTGATGCTCTGACATGCCATACATCCTCACTAGATGAGAAAAAAGAACGGAAGTTTCTGGTCAAAATCCAATGACAGGACCCATCCCAATCCCATTGGGACCACCCGGGGATGTGTCCCGCTCCCGTCTGACAACGACTCCAAACATACCAAAATTACTCTTAACCAAACTAAAGTCTTTCGAATTAGATAAATAAAGTTTAAAACATACAAATTCAGAGTTTAATGCCATCAGACCAGGGATAATAGGAATACAAAATACGAGCACAATGTCAGGTTACAAAAACAGTGCTCAACCTACCCAACTAGGTGTATAGGTGCACAGTGAAGTAATCTAAGCCTCGTACTCCGGATCCTCTTTTTCTACCTCAGTAGCACGGTCTGGAGGGGTCAGTTAAACAATAAAAAGTGAGTGGGCCGAAAATAAATAAGTTTCCAAAACCAATTTAATAATATAATAATGATAAGGTTTTACCCATCAGTTTTCAAAACTTGCATGCATTGTATAAAACATAAGTAATCATACTATAACATAAATCATAGAATCATATAATAACTGAATAGGGAAAATCATCATAATAGTGCACTGTAGAACCAAACCCCAGCACCCCTGATACCTAATAATGATGTCACGATCCTACGGCTACGCGTGCCATTCAGGGTCTCAAATTCCGAGAAATCCTCTAGGTCCACCAGCGTCCGGTATCTCGGATCGCTGCCCGAGGTAAAATCAAATGACTTCCTGAGAGTGAGTAGCCCCACGAGGGTTGACTCACCTCAGTTAGTGCCTCGTGACTACTCCAGGGTCCACCCAGGCCAATGACCCTCCCTGGAGGAGACAATAACAGAAAGGTCTGAACTTACAGCACAATAGTATTATAGTTACCCTGCATCCCCTGATAATCCCTGAAAACATTCTGTATATAATCCAGACGGGTCTCATACCCAAAACACCTTAATATGTAATATGCATCATAATATAATACCCATAATAGTCCCATATTAATCATAAAGAGGAATAGTAAAACAGTTATGCATGCAATCCTTTAGAAATCAAATAGCCCACTCACACACGGTCCTTGCTGCTCAACCGACCGCCTAAACCTATACAATTACATCCAAAAAGTCACTAAAGGACCCCACAAGTTCATCCCTAAAACCCTAGAATAGAACCAGCTCTGATCGACACGAAACCACCGCCATTGGATTCGTATCGTCGAAACCTTGAAAATGGTACCGGCCCACCAAAAACACTATTCACACGCGCCTTCACGTGCCTGGTCAACGCGTCGGTCAACGCTGTTACAGTAACTTATGACGTCAGCATGATGTCATCCTTGACAGGTGTCAGATGACACGTGTCACTACTTGGTTGGTCCATGGTATGACATTTTTGACATGATGATGTCATCATGACATCATTGCTGACGTCATCATGATGACGTCATCACAGCCATTCGGCCGGGTCGTACCGAAATCCTGAAACCGAGTCACCGATGATCCGCGGCTTGACCCGATCACAATTTTTGTTTTTGGCCACCATTTTCGAAGGGGTTTGTTCCTAGGGGTTAGTCTAAGTTTGTTCTACAGGTCTGTGACCTTAAAAACCAGAGAGAAAGTCGAGATCTATACCTATAACTCGAAGAAAACCTACAACCTACTCTGGTCATCTTCCCCGTCACCTCATCCCTTTTCCAGCCTCAAAACTGGCCTCTCCTAAGTCTTCACCGTTCCTAGAACACGCCCCAACAAAAATAAATGATTCATACATGTTAAAACTAAACGTTCAAAAACTGGGAAAAATAGAGGGGCTCTCGGGTTTTTCGGCCTACCTCCACCGTGTCACCGTCGTGGGCCATCCCGTCCGTTTCTCAGTCGTCCTGACGTCCTAACTGTCCTAGCCCAATGTTGGTTCGAGGTGTAGAGGCGTGGGTTGAACGGTTTGGGTTCCTGGATCTGTTTGTCCGTTGCGGGTCTGGGGGTGGTGTTTCAGGGTTGCAGACAGAGAAGAAGAAATGATGGTGGTGGATGATGATGAAGATGATGTGTGGTGAGGATGGTGTGTTCGATCTGGTGGCTGGGGATGAAACAAGTAGATGGGGAATGTGGTCGGCGGTGTGTTTGTTCGAGATGGGGGGATGTGTGTTCTTCACGGGTGAGAAATGTGAGAGTGAGAAGAAGATGAGTGTTCAGAATAAAAAGAAAAATAAGATAAAATGGAGGGTGCAGATTGAGGGATGGACAAAAAATGGACGGCTCGGGTGGATTGAGGGAAAATAAAATATTTAAAATGGACCAATAGGGCAAGATCCATGTTTTGGGGAAAAGTAACCATGGGATGAGTGACATTTGTCACTCATCCAAGGGTCCAGATTAAATCTAAGGCTAAATCAGATTTTAATATTTTAATATTATTTTAATTTCGTTCTCGGTTCGTAAATTTAGCCAAAATCGCTTCCATGACCATAACTTTCTCGTACGAAGTCTGATTTCGACGTGTTGCCTGCCTACGGACTCGTGACGTCCCGATTTACATCCCGGTCATGGGTCAAAGTCCTAATTATTTCCTAGGTCAAAAGTCAACTTTTCCCCCTCAGGGGAAAAATGGTCATTTTGGAATAAAATAATATTTACGAAAGTTTGGGTCGTTACATCCAACATGTGTTAAGCACAAGGTCGCGCCTAGGATACACCATCAACACAAGCCCTACTTGGATAGATCCCATCAAGGCCTTCCTTCAGAATGGCACAATATCAGACGACAAGTTAGAAGCCTAGAATATCAAGTGTCAATCTGTCTACTACACCATCCAGCATGATCACATCTACAAACATGGTTTCACCACCCCTCTCTTGAAGTGCCTAAAATCATACTTGGGGAACTATGTACTTGGAGAAATGCATGAAGGCATCTGCGGAGATCACTCTGGAGCACGAATTTTGGCACATAAGGCATTCAAACATGACTACTACTGGCCCACCATCCTCACTGACGCTACTACTCTTACTCGTAGGTGTGATAAATGCCAGCAACATGCACAAACTCCTCACTTCCCAGCGGAAAACCTGACATATATGTTGAGTGCATGGCCATTCTCACAAATTCCTCATCCTGCTGCTCGGCCGCCCTATCCTCTGTCACCTTCTCGTAGACATCTTTCTCATCATCCTCATCATTTGGGAGAGGGTTTCCTTGTTCATCTATATAATCCTCCAGCCTTGGCAGAGACTTGAGCTAGGGGAAGACCATTAGATTCTCAATGTTGGAAATCAAGACCTATTTGTATAGGTCGTCTTCCAACTTGGCCCCAAATTTTTGGAGAGCAAGATTGACCTACACCTAACCGACTCAGATAGATCGACAAAGACTAGTTGACAAACAAAAATAAGCCCACAGCTAGCACCTTTCGACTGATAGACTTGAAGCATTCGCCTAATTTGCTCGATCAGATGGGTCTCTTCCATATTTCTAGAAATGAAGACAAGTTTGTGCTTCCATGTCTTCTAAGAAATCGACATGTTCCAGATAAACGGCCTTCTGGCCTACCTTTCCTTGGCCTCCACAATGACCCAACCGGTCTTGTCTCGGTAAAATTTGTACAAACAATTGATGTGCCCTAGGTTGGCTCACCTTTCGCGACCATCTTGAAGGCCTTGTATATTCCAATTAGCATAATCCAGCAATTTGGATTCAACTAGCCGAAGGCCACTCCCACTTTAACGACCATCCGCTGAAGCCATGGGTGCAAAGAAAACGTCACTCCATGATTTAGAATGTCAAGGTGGAAGGTTACCCATTCCTTTAGTAGGTTACTTGTCATGCCAAGCTAGCCGATCAACTTGATCTTCACCAAATCTGGGATCTGGAATACTTCCCCATAAGCCAAAACATCCTCCCACGTGATTGTGCTCACTTGCCGATCAACTTCATATCCTAAATTAGCAAGGGTGACCTATTTCGCTGCTTTCTCGATATTTATCTCCATAGGCATCGACCTTGAGCTAGATCCTTTCTCGGTCTTTCCTTTCATCCTCTCCTTATCCTTCATTTTCCCTTTGGGCGGAGAAGAATCCACTGGGATGACATCAAAGATTTTGATTTGGTCGACCAAAGTCACTTTAGTTTCAATCTGCTCGACCCCATCAACGGCCAAGACAGAATGTGTCCTAATTTGCTTAAAGGCCTTGTGGAGCTCGTCTTGCAACTCTTGATCCGAGCCATCCCCTTGAGCCTTCTCAAGGACTGGCCCCTTCAACTTTGAACCCACCTATGGCCGAGATGAATGGGAAATAGAAGCCAAATCATTAGAGTTCAACAGTGAATCAGACTCGGAAAATTCACCGTCGAAGGCATTGCAAGACCGATCATCCATGCCTAGCAAATCTTCTTGGGAAGACATCTACAAATGAAAATAAAACTCCTAAGAAGGGGAACATGCAATATTCAATGGCTAGGTCTCCTAGAAAATCAAAACAATCACACATACATAGTCATGCCTAGTTCATACGCAGTTTATGCACAACCTACTTTTCAAAAAAAAAAAACAGAAGAAAAAAAAAACATACCTTGTTTGTTCAAAGAATCAGGTCGTGAGCATCGCCATGAAAGAAAATCAAAAATCGCCTGATAGTGGTTGGAAATCGCCTCAGCTTTCTCTCAAATTTACTTGAATGATAAAAGTGAAAAAGTGAAACCCCTTTTATACTTTTTCAAAAAAGTAACCGTTGCAAACCCACTCTGTCAACTGACATGTCATATATTTAACCATGGCACGTGTGCGCGATACCTGGAAAGCGCTAAGTGCTAGAACATGATGTCATAAGTGGTCCTTGGTTGGTCCATGGCCATGCCTAGGCCGGTCGGTCACCTCATCATGTGAAGGTCCGCATAAGTGGGCCGAGTAAGGTGACATACACTCATATTTCCCAAAGGGTCCTCAGTCAAACCATGGTCATGTCTAGGCCGATCGGCCACCTCATCGTGCGAGATCCGCGCAAGTGGGTCGAGCAAGGTGACATACACTTACCCTGCCCAAGTGGTGTTCAGTCGATCCATAGTTATGCCTAGGCCGATCTGCCACCTCATTGTACGAAGATCCGCACAAATGAGCCAAGTAAGGTGGCATACACTCACCTTTCCTAAGTGGTCTCAACCGGTCCATGGACATACTTAGGCCAATCGATTACCTCATCGTGCAAGGGTCCATGTAAGCGAGCCGAGTAAGGTGACATACACAAACCTTACCCAAGTGGTCCTCGTTCGGTCCATGGCCATACCTAGGCCAATCGACCATCTCATCCTGCGATGTCCTCGCAAGTGGGCTGAGTAAAGTGACATACACTCACCTTTCCTAAGTGGTCATCAATCGGTCCATGGCTATGCCTAGGCCGATCAGCCATTTCATAGTGCAAGGGTCCACACAATTGAACCGAGTAAGGTGGCATACACTCACCTTGCCCAAGTGGTTCTCGGTCGGTCTATGACAATGTCTAAACTGATCGGCCACCTCATCGTGCGAGAGTACGTGCAAGTGGGTCAAGTAAGGTGATATACACTCACCATGCCCAAGTGGTCTTCGATCGGTCCATGGCCAAGCCTAGGGCGATCGGCCACCTCATTATGCGAGGGTCCGCCCAAGTGAGCCGAAGAGATTCCGCTCAGGATCCCTCCTCAGCCAAGCGCTTGGGGGGACTGGGGATTGGCATGGTCTACACCCACACAGACCAACAAGTACACAACAAGTCCTCGACCTAGGAAATCCACGTCACTCAACGACTTGGGGGACTTCTGTTCGTACCTAATATGATCAGTTTGAATTATGGACGAGAAATCACGTCTTAGAACCACCCAAGCCCTCAAACTTGACAAAGGTTACAAGGCCACGCCAGACAAACATCACTGGCTGAGCATATCTACTCGACCAACATATTACTCGGCTTGGCCTCACCCTCGGCTAGGCTTACCACCCATCGCATGGGTCAAAGCGGCACAAGTTGAGACTTCTGGTCGGCCTGCCAACTATTCGGCTAAACAAGTCAGAAATACTTTTCGGGACCACACAAGGACACGTGTCAGCTCCTGTGATAACAACATTAATTCCACATCGAACTATTCTACCAACAACATTCAATGCTACTATAAATACATGGGTGTCTCTCCTCCAAAAGGTAATAACAATCTTGCCCTCACGCTACTTAAATTATTACAATACCCTCCACACTTAATCTGGCTTAAGCATCAGAGATTGTTAGACCGGCATCACACCGGTGCTCATTTACTTTTACCTCTCTCTACGCAGGTCCTGCTACCACGAGAAGAGTATCCGAATAAATCTAGCAAAACGAGTCTAAATTGGTCCATTTATTACAACAACGTTTACAATCGAGTGTCAAATCTAATAATGGTAGTCGCAATTTATATATATTTTATTTGCGTCAAAGTTTTATAGATTACATATTGTACGTAATGATTCACATTACTCTTTCATTCCACTTGTGTTGTCATCATATGGCCGGGCAAACTTAGATGTTAGATGTTAACCCTAACTCTTTGTTCAATAAACTTACCTATCATATTATATGGAAAATTTCCAAAACTTCCCCTTTATTTGTAATTAAAAAAAAAGAATGGCACCAAATTCATATTCCGCTAAATTGGCACGTCCTCATATTCCGCCAAATTCATTCCAAATCTTCATCTCCTCAATAAACGTAGGCTTATCGAACAAAGAGTTAGGGTTAAACATCTCACATCTTATTAGTTTGACTGCCCATGTGATGACAACACAAGTGGAATGAAGAGTAAAGTGAACCAATACGTACAATATTAATCTACAAAACTTTGACGCAAATAAAATACTCTTTTAAGACATCTATAAAAGGAAAGGCCAAACTCAATAGCAATCATAATCACAAAACACAATTAATTAAATTAATCTTTAATTATTATTTTTATTAGCACCAAATGGCTCGAGCCATGGTGCGATTAGGTGTGTTTTTGGTTGTCCTCATGATGCTTGTTGTGGCAGAAGCTGCAACTTCTAAAAAGCCTAAGCTTAAGAAAGTCAAATGCAAGGGCAAAAAATTCTACAAGTGTTACCACAAAGATCTCTATTGCCCCAAATCCTGCCCTCGCACTTGTTTTGCTGATTGTAAGAAATGCAAAGCTGTTTGTAAAGCCCCGCCACCGCCGCCACCACCTCCTCCATCACCACCACCGCCACAACGTAGGCACTCACCCCCTCCTCCAAAGGCCTATCCTCATTCACCTCCTCCTCCTAGGGCTTACTCTTCACCACCGCCGTCAGTTCATCCTATTCTCCCTCCACCCCCTACTTCTACCCCGTCATCTCCGCCGCCTCCTACTGCTACGCCATCATCTCCACCTCCTCCTATTGCTACCCCATCATCTCCACCGCCTCCTATTGCTACACCACCTACTACTTACCCACCGCCTCCACCTTCATCAGAGGGCTCCGGTGGAATTAGAGTAAAATGCAAGAACAAGAAGTACCCTTACTGCTACGGGCTGGAGCATAGTTGTCCTAGTGCTTGCCCTCAGCAATGTGAAGTTGACTGCGTTACATGCAGTCCCGTTTGCAGTAAGTTCACTAAACCCTAGCTATATATTACTCTATTATATATAATTTTAATCTTAAAAAAAAAAAAAAAAGCGCAAATGGCACATTGAACATATCAGTCCTTTTCTTTCACAATACTTCTATTCCACTCTTAAGAATTCTTCTCATACTAATTAGTTTCCCTATTCATAATCATCATCGATCATCTCTTAAATCATTTTTGTGAAAGTATGTACTTACCTAAATTAGGAATTGTTTAATCATTCGCATATGTATAAACTAAATGGAGAATTCGGTTTTACTTGTTATAATATACGTTCTTAAAATGATGATATTTTATAAAATTATAAGACAGATTCGATGAAAAGATGGAAGGACTTTTCCCATGGATGCGATGCAAGTACTCTTTTTTTTTTCCAATCATTTCCTGTTGCACATATCGAATATTAATATTACAGATATTAATTTGAACCACTTTTATTATTCATGTTCTTGAACTGGTTCTTATAGAAGTATGTAGGAGTACTTAGCTAACGCATTAAGCAGAGTGGTCAAAGTGCTCAATAAACAGCTAGCATTCAAATAGCAGGACTCATATACCCACTTGTACTATAGACATCAATAAATAATAATACATATGATATGAGGATATATGCAGATTGCAACAGGCCAGGTGCAGTATGCCAAGATCCCAGATTCATTGGTGGTGATGGAATCACTTTCTACTTCCATGGAAAGAAAGACCAAGACTTCTGCATAGTTTCCGACTCCAATCTCCACATCAACGCCCATTTCATTGGTAAAAGAAATGAAAACATGAAGAGGGACTTCACTTGGGTGCAATCCCTCGGCATCCTCTTTGCCAACCATAAACTCTTCATTGGTGCCAAAACCACCTCCACTTGGGATGACTCACTCGACCGCCTTTCTTTATCCATCGACGGTGAAACCATCAGCCTGCCGGATAACGAAGGCGCCAGCTGGAAATCAACTATATCATCACCATCATCATCACTGCTCACCATCACAAGGACCGCAGATACGAATTCGGTCGAAATTGAAGCTGAAGGTAACTTCAAGATCAAGGCAGTGGTGGTGCCTATCACAGAGAGAGAGTCAACGATACATAAATATGGGGTTAATACAGAAGAAGATTGCTTTGCTCATCTTGACTTGAGCTTCAAGTTTTATGCCCTAAGTGGGGAAGTGAATGGTGTGTTGGGACAAACATATGGTAGCAACTATGTGAGTAGGGTTAAGATGGGAGTTTTGATGCCGGTTTTGGGTGGTGACAAGGAGTTTTCTTCGTCTACCATCTTTGCCCCCGATTGCGCTGTTTCGAGGTTTACTGGTGATCAGTTCATTGCTAACAACGATTATTCTGAGAATTTATTTGGGTATAGAGGTAGCACAATGAATTGTGCAACTGGGATGGATGGTAGTGGAGTTGTTTGTAAGGGGTAACTGAACCTCACATACAAAGCTCATCTACTCCTGTAAAACCCTAATTGTAATGAATAAAGCGCCGACTCATGAAATGGCGTGTCTAATGTCTATAGCAGCATAGCTCATTAAATTCCTGTAATATTGGTTAACTTTGGTGTATTCCACATTGAATTATAAACTCAACTTGTTATGTCTGGGACAGTTTTTACTTCAATTTACTGACAGAATTTATAAAAATAAATAAATGTTAGTACATGTGCAGTAGCAACTTTTAAGTTAATTTGATTTTTAAGATTATTTATCACTTACAAAATAATCAATTATAACCTATTATGCACAATTGAGTCCCAATGATGGTTTAACTCATCTCCTTTTTCCATTGCCCTCCTTCCTCCGTGGCTTGAAGAGCAAAAATTTAAGAGTTTTCGACTTCTAAAATCCATTCAGTGCACTCTTGGAGAAGCTGAAACTTCTGACGAATGGCAATCTTCCAAATTAACTCCATCTTCTTACGAAACTCAGGTAGCTTTTCCTTGCACTCGTATGAGCCAGCGCACACACATTGATCCGCCAAATGTGCCGCTTTCACTTGCCTACACCTAAGGCATTCCACATCCTGTACATGGTATGCACGCTCTCTCTGCCGTACGATCTGAAGAAGGGCATTCTCCATCACCTCTCTGTCGTAAGGCTGCCCGCATTGTGGCACAGCACACCGCCACTCCCCAGCTAGCAGAGCTGAGTCCCGGCACAAGTCCAGGTCTCTACAGTCGTTGCAGTAGCTGTCATCAATAGGGAACAAAAGGGTAAGCAGCTTGCAGGTTGAAAATTTTGATATCGTGAACTAGATTAAGAAAACAAAGGAAAAAATATGATTTAGAAGCTTGAATAACTCATAATGTTACAACCGACTTAGATTAGCAACACATGAAGAATATGATACTACAACCAAGATCCAAGTTGTCACGGTGAATGGGAGGGAAAATACTAGCCACCTTTGACAGAACTAATAAAGAATGAATACCCCACTTGTGTAATTTTGTTAAGACTTACAAGTCTGGGATTTCCGCTTAGCCCCAAGTTAAAAATGCAAGTAGGGGATTATTTCATCTGGTGTTTACGGAAAAAGAAACTATAACCATAATGCTTCACTGTCCTATATCGAGAAGGGGAGGGTGCAACTTCAAGTAGATTATGTAGGTGTACATGAAATTCAATTTACAAATTAAATGAGGATTGTTTCAAGTTTTTAAAAGTTCAACCTTCAAATCATCATGGAACAGTATGTTTGGGAAAAATTCACGAGGTTAATCTAATCAGATGCCTTTTCCCAGAACAACACCATTTTACCCAACGCATAAAATTCAATGCAATTTCTTCACCGCTTGGCAATGCCTAAGCCCTAAATAGAAACCATAACGACTGTAATCTGTAAAGCATAGTAGCCCATTACTGTTACTTTTGTACCTGCAAATGACATTTGGTAAGGTGAAGAAAGGGCCGGGAGGACGATGTTCAGCTTCAGGAGCAAACTCCTTAACATGCAAAACTTTCAACAGATTCCTTCTCATTACCTGTAGAATTAGGACAAAAGAGTAAAAGCATTACTTCACTGGGAGAAACAGATACTGAAGTTCCAATGTAGGCAAAAGGTAAGGGCCAGTTTTTAAAAGATTTGTATAAGGAGTTGTGTTAGTGGGGGTAACGAAGATGAATGAAAATAATGGAAAACTTTGTCCTTCCATTAATAGGTAAGTGAAGGTGAGCGTGAATAGCATTTCCCTAACATTAAAGAACCTAATTGGACAAATGTGTTTATCACATGGAATATGATTCAGTAGTAAAATGTATACCAGTACATCGTGTTGAACAGATTGGTCAACGAAAAAGACAGCAAAGACATTATTGATGAACTCCAGAGCTGCATCCCCTTTGTTGACATTGCCAGCAAGCTGTCGTAGCTCAGAAGAGTGCAGTTCATTCTCAGATTTTTTCAGTTCCTTCTTATGAAGTGTGGTATGATGAACAATGTCGAGAAGTCTCGGTGTAAAGTATGAGCTGATCTGTGGAACATAAACCGGAACTACATAAATTACATCCAGGATTAACCGTAGGACAAGAAACCAACAGCTGAGCTGCACAACCTTTGCAAAGTATTATCATCATTTGTACCTGTTCTTTAAGAAAATCTACCATTTGAGACTCCAAAGTCTCAGCAGCTGCAACATTGATTGATGGCGTGCAATTGCTGTCACTCTGTAAAGATGCTCGGCTTGCTGCCTGCTTATGTGCATAATCCCAAGGAATGTATAGATACTGGGAGACAATATATACAAAATGGTCCTGAAAAATGCCAGAAAGGTGGTAGAAAATTAGAAACCTAGAAGACCATCCAACCATGATAGCACGTGATTTACTGGCCAAGTAACACATAAAGCATGATTATGATACAAGTTATATTTCTTAAGCACATGTGGTAAATTTTTATATTACTCGGTTACTAACCTGAAGTTTCTTGGGTAAGTGTTCAGCGATATTCCAGCTTGATACAATATCCATTTGAACTTTATCATGCATGCTTCCATCAGCTCTAGCCGGAATTCCACCATAGTTATACTACATAGAAAGCCATAGTAACTCAGACCAAAATATGGTGAAAAACAGTACAAAGTTATTACTTAAAGAATAAATGTATATGATAAGGTATCTATGAAACTTAATCTGCTGCCATGTGTCAAGCACTTGAAAATGCACAAGTATCTTTAATGCTTTTGATAGTAATTCATTCCATATTTATCTACAAAATTTTCATAAAATTATGATGTGCTGACAAGAATGACATCATGAACATATATGAATTTTCTAAAAGAATGATATCATGCAAGAAAGATTGCAAACATCCTCCCCTAAGAACACCCCACAATGCAGTCCTTCAAGGGCCATTAATGGCCAAAAATCAGCTAGATCTAAAACTGCAGTTCATCTATGTAGTGCTGACAGTGAACATACCAAAATGAATGATAATAATGCTAATAAAATGGTTAAACAAATTCTTATCCGATGATCATTGAAGAAGATTGAAAAATGGATAGTGTTGATCCTTTGATTGCATGCTAGAGATAGGATGCTTGCATTTTTCCTGAATTGAAGGTTTCAAGTACATAATAACAGTTGATAGTACATAACAACAGTTGATAGTCTTGGTTCTAACTCAAATATCCCATTTTTTATAGACGAAATACATGTCCCTTTGTAGCTATAATTGCTAAATATTTTCTTCCAAAAGCTTACAAAATTAATTATAGTACTAGTGTAAACGAGAAGGGAGAAGAGAGTATAATGAACGAACCTGGTCCACAAAAAGCAGAGAATGCCAGAAGTGCAATGGTTCAAGCTCAATCCACTCAAATAGTTCCCTACATAACAACACAAGGGATTAGAACAAGAAAGAAGAAAATACACAGAAATGTTCTTCCCAGATATTCTGGCAACATAAGATCCTATGTTCCCAGATGATGAATCTGGGCCATCGAAGTCGATTGTTAATGTGCTTAAGATTCAAAGCTTGGATCTAGAACCAATTTCCAAATAAAACCAACCTTGCTTGCAGAGTTTTAAGCAAGCTATCACAATAAGGTTTGGCTGCCGACAGATCAAACTTTCCTGTGTCTATAATAACCTTGTAGAAATTCGCAAACACAATCTTCGCACCCAATTTGTGGAACTCGGCTATTAAAATTGCAAGCACTTTTGACATGACCTATTGACGTTTAACAAAGAAACCATAAGCAAGCAGGTCAGGCCCATTTTTACACACAAAAACATGTTTGCTTAATCACCAAATTCTGAAAACAATAGCCAAGACAAGGCTGCTCAACTATTGTGAAAAGATATGCATTATTTAGTAAACAAGATCTAGGATTTGAATCTTAATTTGATCCTAGAATATCTTTACAATGCTGTAACATAAAGCACAATGTTATTTGCACTCCAAAAAAGCCATCATGCACTCCATTCTCCTTTATCCTCTTCACTTGGAAAGAGGGTAGGATGACTTTTTAGGAGTGCCATTAGCAGCTCATAAATAAAAATATACTTGATGTTATGACAAGAAAAGAAGAAAAAAGCATTACCTTGTGAAGTATGCGGTGAAGAGCTGGATCATGAAGTTTAGACTGGGGGCTGCATTATGATGGAACCAGCATGTATATGAGCCAAAACTAAAGCTACATTAACCAAACGGGAAATGTCCTACAGATCTAACACAAGAACTTATATCTGGTAAAAGGGAAGCAGTAGTTAAAACTCTTTTCTACAGGAGGGGAAGCACTAATTATATGAGACATATTAAAAAGTGATGGAAACCTGCAAAGCCATCGATATAAATGCTGCAATAGAGCATCAGCATACACATTTCCAGACGTCACTGCATTTGCAAGACACCTTTGGATCAATTGTTTCAAGACACGGAAGGTAGGTGCACAGGAGGTAGCTTCATCAAAGCCAGCATGTGGATCAGAAGTATGCACTCCCAAGTTCACATCTGCTTCATATCCTAGCAAAGCACCTCCTTCCATTTCATTCACCTGGTTGCTTTTCAGAAGAGCATTTACAGCCAGATGATGTATCTGCAAAGAAAAATAATGTGACAACTAATGCAAGAGCCTCAAATTGAACAAATTTTGGAAAGAAGGGGTTCACACAATTCAGCACCTTTAACTCCACAGTGACCTTCCTGTATGCTCCAGGGCAACAAATATCAGCTGGAGAGACCTATTTCATAGGAGTTTCCAGTAAGTAAAACGAGAATAGAATAAAATATTTTCTAGCAGAGAAATTTGATACTTAAAATAAGCTAGTCCAACGGTAAGAGGAGATGGGCCAAATTTTTAATTCTTATTATCCTTTGTATAGCCACTGATCATGCTAACCTCATCAGCGAAACATGCATCTTCTTCATTAATGCCTCCAAGGTCTGGAATACCATCATCGGATATCCAAAGCACCTGTAAGAAATTTAGATCAATATTCAAGAATCTAAGAATGGGGTCACAATAGGCCATGGAAACGGCTCAAAGAAAAACCTGGTGTTGATCGCGTAGTGCTCTTGAAAAGAAGATATCTGCTGTATGTATAAGCCAGTCGAGTTCGAAATTACCCAATGGAACCTGCCCCAAAAGTTTGAGAAATGGATATATTCACTATCTAATATACAAACAAATTAAAAGAGAAACATACTGGAATGGAAATAACTGTATTACATGGGCATATCTTGAGAGAGCAATTCTCTCATTCAACCACTGAGGTGATGCAGCACATCGCTGCATTCCAATTTTCGCAGCCACTTGTTGCCACCCAAGAACCTGCATGAAGCAGAAAAAGTGGTTTCAAACAAATGCATATTAAGGTAAAACATCACGTGAAGACTAAAATCTATTAGGTCTAAACAAACTACCTGATAGTGACTATCACGAGCATTAGAGGGAATGCTCACACAAGGAAAATCATCAAGGGCTCCTATACCTGACTTCACCCATTGAAAATTTGGGCATTCAATAACAGCAATTGCAGGTCCAGGATGTTCATGTCTGTCAGAAGTCAAATCATATAATAATTAAACAAAAGTGTAAACAAGAAGCATTATTTTCAGAATAATCTGCATGAAAATTGTTAATCTGCCCAGTCAAATAGCATATTAATAAATCTCCAAGTAGAATCTTGAAAAAACAACTTTGAAATAGCCTGTGAAAAGATAATTAGCAAATGCTTCCAATCAGTGAGAAACCTTATATATTCTCCGATCAATTGGGCACTAGCTTCATTTTACTTGAAACCGCAATTAAAAAATGACATGAGAAGACATGCATCACCCACAGATAACTGTATACTGGCAACATTACATGGGCAATTGAGAAATAGACATTCAATTTGTCTGGGAGAAGACAGTTACTTTGGGCCAACTTTTTCCATATAGATGGATGCCAGGAAAACATATTATGCATTAGGCAGAAACATTGATAGGAGATTATTATTGTAAAGCAAATACAATTGTTCCTTTCAGTGCCTACAATGAAAACTAAAGCAGGGTAGAACCTGTGCTCATTAATTGCACGATGCAAAATTGTTTCAGCTTCCTTGATAAATCCAACATAGTCCACCTAAAATCAGAACAAAGATAAAGAGGACGAATGTAAAAACCATTGAGAGTAGCAGAGAAAACACCAGGAAACCTTCACCCAAATAAACTGCAGGTTTACCTTTATAATGATACCATTCCTAGCCGGCGGCGGAATTGATAATGCTTGGCAAGCGTCACGAAATTGTTTTTCAAGAAAAGATGGTGACAAATCTTTATTTTGATAAGGATTTACCACCACAACCGTTATTGATCTTGATGCAGGAAAATAGGCAATAAATATAGCTCGCCCTTCAGATGTACTGACATTAAAAACAATAAGATTCATTGCTATTTTTTTTCTCAAGAAGATGAAAGAACAGAATATAAATGGATTTGGAAGTGCAGACAAAATCTCTTTAAGAAGATTGAAGTACAGAATACAAAGGATTATTGTTGCTTAAAAAGCATCAAGTCTTATCAATTGTTAGTAACATCATATGAAGGCTAAGAATTTATCAAAATGGTGGACAAACGAGATAACAAGTTTCTCATGATAACAACAAAATTAAGGGGAGGCAGAAGTGGAACTAATAAAAGACAGAAAGATTTCTATCACCATAAAGCAATCCAATATCAGATAAATTTGTATGGGGGCAAGCTCCATAACGTCATTTTACAGTCACCCATCCAACAGGCTTGAAGTGGATAAAGCCCACAGTAGTGGTTGCATTTATTTATTCATTTACGGATGGAAAAAATAGTGATCAATTAATAAGTAGAAAAGGTAAGTGCAATTAATGTCGACCAGCAATCGACAGAACTTAAGAAAGTACAACCTGCAGAAAACAAGCCGCTACAACCAAGCTATAGGACAAATTACAGAATGCACTCTAAGAATCAGAGCAAAAAAAAAAAAAAAAAATGCCCCCAAGGTTAAAAACAAAACACCTCTTGAATGTAGATAAATAGCTAGGGCATACAATAATTCAATGATTGTTAAAAACGCAAGTACAACAATGGCCATTTTGGATGTGATGGTGCAATGGATTTCCTGGATGCTATATCAAAATGCTTTTAACCGGAGGAAAACATGATCATCTCTCCCCTTACCCCCTCCACCAAGCCCCAACCCCCCGACCTAAAAAAATATATATTTACAAAACAAAAACAAAACAAAACAAAAAACAAAAAAACAAAATAGAGGGGTGAGTGGATGGAAATTAGTGATTTCAGAAAAGCATGCTATACTAACATGGGAAATGAGTATGAAACCCCCCCAAAGAAAACCCCCCAAAAAAAATAGAGGGGGGGAGTTTGTGGGGATTAGTGATCCAGCAAAGTATGCTATTCTACCATGGGAAATGAGTACGAAAAATTGCTTCTTCGACCAAAGTTCAACACGATAATAATGCTTGGTCTCTATTCTGTGATTATAATGCCAGGATTTTGGGTTTGGTCTTACAGGCTTCACCAAAAATTAAAGTCCCACTTATGCCTTTACACATACAAACTTAACAAAACAACAATATACAAATGGATTTTGGTTAACTCAACACATTGTCCCATTAGCACAACAAGAAAAACCTCAGTTCACCTTTGAATCAGGTACCATGACTTTATGCCACTCAAAAAATAGTAAAATAAACTTACAAATGATAGAGCCCACCATGCAAGGACATGCCTTTTTGTTTGGATTTGTCTGCATATTTTCTTTTGATCGCTTCTTATTTAAATATATAAATATATATATGTACATATAAAAGTAAAAGGCCCTTATAGTTAAATTCTTAATTACTGAATACTGCCCTCATCTAATAAACTTCAAATTACATAATAATTCATTTCCAAAGGACAATTAACTCAAATGAATAATTAGAAAACCCAAAGGAAATTAGATTCTTTATATGTCCAATCATAATTTTCTATATCATAATAATAATAAGGAAAAAAAACTTATTGGCATGCGCATGAGCACAGGTCAAGAGGCTAGTAACATCATATAACCAACCAAACGATTTACAGGTAACGTGTAAAAACTCACCTCTGATACAAGTAAAAGAAAGAGATGGATTGGTCTAGATATGAGCACTCTGTAGTTGTCTTCATATGCAGTTCACTCACACTCCAACCATCTTGGACATTTCTCTTCTTAGCAGTTTTATCTACTTTACAGACGCAACCAATCTGAACAACTGCATTGAACTCCCGCGGCACCTTTGTTTCATATATTCCCTGAGCAAGAATCAAACAGAAACGTATAAAGTGACATCACTATGACACCAACCTAAATAGTATTCTCCCGTGTTTAGATTGATAAGCGAAAAAAGAGGAATACTAATTCGGAACTATAGCAGAAAAATCCTTTTTCAGAAACGAAGGTTAGAAGGAAAAGTCATAATGCTAATTTAGAACTAATGAAGAGAAATCCTAACCAAAATTTGGTTTATCAGACCAAAAAAGAAAACAAGGAACTTCAAATCACTGAGAAAGTAAATAATGACCAATAACAAAAATCATAAACAGAAGAGTAAGAGCGGCAATAGTTGATATCAAATTTATGTACTGACCTCAACTTCTGGGTTGCCAAGAAGAGCTGCAAGCTTTTTGCTTATTGTCCTAAACCGACCCTCACCAATTACAGCCTATTAACCCAGGTACAGGTGAAAAAGGATATTATACCTTAGGAGCCTCAAAAACCACATTACAGCTTGAAACCAATAACACAAGAAGTACCTCATATAGGTTGTAGCTGCGCCGTCCATGAGGAAGATTTTTTTTAACATACTTTCCTGGAGGAATTTCTTCAGCTATTGTTTCACATATTTTTTCTATAGGTGCCTTAGAATTTATGTAAAAAGCTCTTGGAACAGTAACAGGAATCTTAAGCATGATTCCTTCAACAACAACCCAAGCAAAAAGTTGGTCACTCCGAGAGCTGGGAACTAGTTGTAATATCTGAAACACAGAAATTAAGCAGTCATAAATTAATTATTCCAGCTTTCCAGCCAGATAAATTAATTGAAGGAGAAATACCTGCCAGTGACAGCGTGTTAGGGCATCCTCATTCCTCCTAAAATATGAATTCACACCTAATTTTCTCTGAGGTTCATTATGCTTTCTACCACCACTGAGCACCTCATTACTAGCATGGTATGCAGACCTCACATTATTCAATCTGTCAAATTGAATGACAATCCTCTAATAAGAAAAACTGATCTAAGCTCCACAAAATTATTATTCACACCTCTGAATAAAAGTTAACAAATGAAGACATTTTTTAATTGTGAGATCTGGATTCAGTTAGCAAGAGTTGAGAATGACAAGTGTTATCGTATCATCAAGACGCACCACATAGATGGTGAGGTTAAAGTTACTTTAATGTACCAAAGTCCAAGAATCTCCAAATTGATTGGTTAATATCAGATTTAAGAAATACTGAGATTGTTTTATACATGTAGGTAAAGAGAAGAAAGTACCTTTGCTTCTTCCTCCTATCAAGAGTATCTTTCCATTTTCTCTTCTTTATTTCAAGCCATCCATGATAGTCTACATTTCTATCAATGGCTTCAAATGAGATGGCATTTTGTTCTTGATGCTCATTTTCTTTATTATTAGCCTGCTGCTGCTGTAAACTTACTTGGCAAGTTTTCTCGGCTCCATTTTTCTTGTTATTAACTTCATAACAGCGGACAATTGGTCTGGGACCATTTATGGAACTTCTTTTTTTGTTGAAGTCTTCTAAATCTTCAATAATCTCATTGTCATTTGCATGAATAGAGCCTATAGAATCATTATCATTTAAATCCTTGTTCAATGACTTGAACATATCAACCAATTTTCGCTGACGAAATTTGTCATCCTTCTCACGAACCTTCTTATGCAGCCAATCAGGATGAACTACTCTAGGAACAGGATTGGCAACCTGGAAAAGGTTCAATTGATTTCAAGCACAGCAAGAGGGAGAGAACAGGAGAGAGAAGAATAAAAACAGTCACAAGCAAAAGAACCTTTTGCATTGCAGCCGGAATGGTGACAATTTTCTGAATTGATGAACCAAGACGCTGCTTGTAATAGGACCAATCAATAATGGACCGAATGGCAACGTCGGATGAAACCTTGCACCACTTCCGTACATAGAACTTCATAATTTCTGATGATTTACAGTACAATTGCTCTTCAGAATATAAACACGAAAATGAAATACAAGAAACGTGAACAGAACTTTACCAGCATCTGTTTCGAATATTGCAACTGGAACAGCACGTTCACTTACAGGTGTTCCCTACTCCAGTCAACATCACAACTTTTCAGATTCAAATAAACAAAATGTAGAAAGAAACTGAGAAACAGCTATAATGGTGCTACCATTTAAAATTGTTGGGCCCCAATGAAATTACCCTAAGTCTGTCTAGGTATCTAAGTACAAACATCTACAAAAGCATAACGAGAATTACGAAGAGCACACCATCACCCATCCTAACGAATTACGATCATTTCTCTCAATTTCATGAACACTATAATTCAAAGAACAAACTTTCCAACTTATGTACCTTTGGTTCACATGCAACTATATACTGGCAACGCAATCCTTTATCTTTGACCATCGTATCACCAAGAAAATCAGCAAGACGTCTTGCAGTAGTCACTGCACATGACTTTTGCTCTCCATAGTCTACTAAAGACTTGCTCATGGTGCTTGACTCTGATATGTAATCAAGCAATTCACCGTCTGCAACATCCTTTCCTTCATTCTGATAGAATGGGGGATCAAAACAATGAAATTTTAACTAAAAATTAACTAAAATTCTTTTTGAATTTCAATTTAATCAAACAATTTTTAACAGCCTTGAGTAGACACTACACAATACAAGAAAAGAAAGTCCTTCAAGTTTTAATTTCAAACAAAGTAATCTTGACGATTAAAGTCAATACATTATTTACATACATCAAGGAGATCAAGCCAGCGGTTGGCAACAGAAGCTACTGCTGAATAGCAATCCTCTAAAGTAGAACCATGGAGGAACTTATCAAAAAGCTCTGCCTGCAAACAAGAAAGGGTATCTCACACATGGGAAATGAAAAGCAACGTATTGAATTTTCAGAAACCACAAAGTATACATCATAGCAAGCAGAAAGCACATAAGCCGCGAACTTCCAAGCTATTATTTATGTTAGGGAACTGATTTACACTCCAGAAGACCTATAACAATTGCGGCATCAGTCCGAGGACCATTCAGGAATTGGAATGCTACCAATAAAACAGATATCTCTATTACATGCATCACTTCAGGAGACTTTTTTTCACTGCATATTCAGGAAATGATATGTGAAAGGAATACCTGGAAAACTTTGATGAGCTTCAGCTCACCTCTGCGCTTGATCTCAAAACCTTTAAGTTCAGCCAGGGTCCCATCATCATTGAAAACAGCATATCGCTTCTTAATTAAAATTCCTTCTTCTTTAGAAGCAGGAAGGATCATGGCCTGCATGAGAACAACAGTTTACATTCTGACTTTCCCGAAAGAGGAATTCAAAATATAAAAAAAGCAATTCTGTGTTACCTTGTATGGTCCATCCACTTCAAATTCAATTGAGCATTCACTATGAGTTGTGTAAGTATTCTTAAAAGGATCTGTAAGAGTCTGATAAAATGCAGATAAGAATTGAAAGTAACGTTATAGTCGTCTATACAAGAAAAAAGAAGTTATACTGTTTTATGAATTTTGGCAGTGTCATCCAGAATGCAATCAATTAAACAAAGAAATATGTTCCAAACTGACCTGGTATTGATCATTTGTATTGTTTCTCGACACATCAACATTAAGCATAACACATGGATATGAGATAGTCAGCTTCTTCTTCAAGTCTCTAAATAAAAGTGTCAAATATATTAGTGAGCACCTTTAATCGAGAATATAAACACATATTCACGAGAATAGAAACAAGCATCAGATATAAAATGAACAGAAAGCACCTAGATTATTGTTTGAGTAAAACCACTGGTTATACAAATACCAAGCTGGCTGTCAGTCACTATGACATCCACAAAACGAAGTGAAGTATTAAGAGGAAAACCATACTTTGTTTTAAACGTAAAGTTCTCTGGGAAAGATCCAGGGAGCACACACCAGATACCATCTGTATCTAACTCAAGAGGTTTTCCAATTTTCTCAACCAGTAAGCGAGCATTCTGAATAATTTTAGCTCCCGTATATGTAACTACTCCAGCCATTTCCATTGAATACCATCTCGCCCCCCTGGATTAACATGAAAACGCATCAGCAAAAGGTCATAAGAAAATAATGTTAAAAACAAAATCAATTATAAAGTAATTTAATAAAAAGGAAACTCATTAAACTCACTTGCGCATGACATATCCATAAAAGGAATTAAGAATACACTTATGAGCAAGTTGTAATGAATCGTAAAGCACTACCATATCCTGCAACATCAATAAGCAAAAACAATAAAAACAAGACACTAGGGTGTGTCCCAACACAAAAGTAAAGGAGGGGCGCTTAATAAAAGCCATACCTGTGCTTCCTGAATTTTTATAGAATTTCCACTAGCCTTGGCTTCGGACAACTTTCCCTTCCAAATTTTATTAAGCCCTTTGTACTCATACCTTCTATCTCGAAAGCTTGACGCAGATAAAAAAGAACATATGATTCAGTGTAATTGAGAAAATACATCAATACGAAACAAGTACTCTATTTTCTAATAGTAACTATGTTCCAAAATAAGTGCTCTTTGTAATAGGCAAACGGAAAGTTAAAATAACAAAATCAAATGCTCACCTGCGAACTGTATCAACATAAAATGAATTTTCCCTCATGCAGATCCCTGCTTCTCGAAGTTCAGTGACTGGCTTGTCCACTACCCGTCTATGTGCCTATCAAAGAGATTCAAGAGTAGAATCTTAGGCATCACTTGAGAAGATATTTCGATCAAATAGAGGGAAGTCTATACCTTCTGACAGTATTTTTTCAGACGCTCTTTCAGTCTTGATTGTTGTTCCAGTTTAGGCAACTCAAGAAAAGATTTTGACAGCTTGGAATTGGCACCATCAACAAACTCAGACTCAATTTGCTTCTTCAAATGATAATAGTCGCTGAAATTGTTCAAAAAGATGTTTACATACAATAGTTAATAAGCCTGTTGACAATAGACCCAAAATTATAAGAGAAAGCGAGAAGAAATAAAGGAAAACATTATGGAAAACTAGCTTCTCAACCTCCACTCCCCGTGTCAACCCGCCTTTTTTTTATTTAAATCTATGGCGAATTTTGGTTGGACATGTATAGACTTTTTTTCCTTTTTGTTTTCAAATAGTCATATTTCAATAGACTATTTTCTTTCCTTTATGTTTGCAGATAGTCATATTTCAATAGACTACTTTAAAATGAATTAGTATGTTCCTAAGTTCTTTATTAAATGAGGGTAGTTTTAAGTTATTTTCAAATTTAACCAAAAGTGCCTCGTGCTTTGTATATAGATAAGATTACCTTTTCTTTGCCATGAATATTTCTCCCCGCCAAACCCATTCAAGCTTGCGAAGACAAGTTTTTCCAGGACGGTTGAAATCACAAGCAGTACAGATATCATCTGTAACTATTGATGATGGCTAGAAAATAAACAACTGTTGTTATGATATACTTTTCATGGAATATTCAAATAAGCAAACATTACATCCACAACAACATTCTGACAATGCAGTTCTGAAGATCATCAACAGCTGGACTACTAAACAGAATTTTCAACGAAAAGTTCATTCCCTCACATCATTCCAAACCACATAACCCTAGATCAATAACCGTATTACTGGAGAAGTTCTACAAATATAAAAAGCAACAGTTCTAAACCGAAAAGGATAGATGAAATATGTAAATCATATCAAATTAAGATCTACAATTTCTGAAACAAATGTATTAACCAGCACACCTGAAGCCTGTTTGTTAAAATAATGTTGGGATACATTGCAGCAACATCCAGATGATAAATAAGGGGGCATTCTTCACGTATAGGTTCATCTCGCAACCCCAGGAGCTACAAAAAAGGAAAGAAAGTCGGTATCCAAAACACATTCAAAATAATATTTACCACCCTACGCATTTATCAATTAACATTTTTTCTTGAAAACTAGGTGAATACTAATAAGGGGTGTTTTATATTCAATCCAATCAAATTTGATCAGTTTCAAAGAATCCAGCGTATTGGATTGGCTCCCCCTGCGAAATTCCGATTTCGTAAACTTCAAGCTTCTCTGGCCTTACAGCCATTTTGATACTGAAAAACTACATAAAAGCTGTGTCCTAAGACGAAAAATAATTTTGGTACTACAAAAAGTACTTTTCATTAGCATTCGCCTTTATTTACACTTACTTCAATTAAATGTATGATTGGATTGGATTTGATGGTAATCATTCTATGTTTTAAAGGATTTTCACTGCAATAAAAAATGGCTGATCCAATTCAATTTAATACAATATCAATTAGATCAGACACTAAACATATATTGGATCGGATAAGTTTGTATTATTCAATGAGTATTGAATAAAATACACATTAGGCCAAGATTGACGGTTTCAAACCGATGATGAGCCCTATAGAAAGTCCATATTAATCACACACACGAAAAAAATTGATAAAAGTCATTCTCACAAAACATAATTAAACATTTGACGAGGAACCAGAATACATAAATAAATAGCATGCTTCAAAATAAAAAAGGTCAGTACCTTTTCCAATATAGAACTCCTCACTTCCTCATAATTGGACACTGATTCCAAGTCCATCTTACCCTCTACTCTTACAGCATATTGAAGATCTCGATCAAGGTTGCTGATCAATTTCTGGAAACCAGAATCAAATTCCATATTATATATATATGATCGGTTTTTAGCATTTGTAATTGAAATAAGGTTATCATACAAATATGTACAGAAACCAATTAGTGACATTTGCTTTTAAATTTTATGAAGATCTGAGATTCAGCCCATTCTACAGTCAATAAGACAAAACTTACAGGTTCAGAACAGTCTAATAATCCAACGACTGAAAACTGTTTTGGGTAATAAACAATGCCTTGGATCAAAGAAAAAGCTCATAAAAAAATTTCATATACAACATACCTAGATGTATTCTAGGTGTATTAAATGGAGTGAAATCCCTAAGACTATATTCGATTTATCTAGGATATAGTTACTTTTTTTTTGGGGGGGGGGGGGGGGTATGAATTTCTCTTTTAACATTCCCAGAACGATGCTGAAATGGTCAGGGAATTGCTTTACTAATCGAAGACTCTTAACTTCAACAGATACCCATGGTTTTGGATTAAAATTCTAAACTCAAAAATTCATTTTTGGAACTGTAGATCAAACCTATTGTTTAGTACTTGAAAGTGCACCATAGGTAAATATTGCCTGAATTAATGTATCTATTCAAGATTTGTTCGGACCAAGTCTAATAGTTTCAAGGACTTAAGAAAATACAATCCAATCAGATTGCATTGGGACATAATGCATCTTCCAGTTTAAAAACTACTCAGATTTCAACAGAAAGGCAACAGAGAAACTGAAACGCCATTTGGTGGACAAAATTCTAGTCCTACAAGCGGCGAATAAGCAATAATTCTAAGTCAGGGTATAGCATGTGGTGACTCCAAATTTAACATTCAAAATAATTCAGATTATATTGGTGCCTATGGGTGTTTCAGAAAATAAAGTATGGAATCATATTGATGTCTATGGTTGTTTGTGTGATCTATCCACAGATCCAGTATGGGATGATAGTCCGTACATGGATGTTTCAAAAATCGAATCAACGAAAATATCAAATTTAGCAGATGCCAATGTGGTGATGGATGTTATATGACTGAGTCGGTGAGAACATAAATTAAGCAATACATCAATATACAGGGATGATGCACCAATCTTTAATAAGAGGTAATGGAAGACAAATGATAGTCTACAATAAAAACTTAGGGACAATGGTTAACCAATCAACCAAACTATCAAAATTAGTCATTTTGAAACAATGGAAATCACCATTGGTATAGAAAAAGGATGATGAAAACATACCTCATAGGCAGAGGCATCAAGCTTAAAACTAGTTGGAAGATCAGATCTAAAGACACCACTTTCAAGGCATTCAACATGGCCACCTATATAAGTCTCACTCTCTAAAAGGTGATTTTTATAGAACTTTTCTGGGTCAGACTGGTGTTTGTTAGGGCAGATAACATTTGCCTTGTATGCCTGCATAGAATGCTAGTTAATCGTGGAACTGGGACCTGCTTAATAGCTGAAATATCAAAGACGCAAAAGAGCATCAGCATGCAAGTGAAAAATAACACACCTGGACCATGAGAAGCATTTCACAAAGAGTTCCACTACCCTTCCGCAAAACCTCATCCGGAGACATTGGAATAATAGTTGCAAGAGAGAAAATGAATGGATGAACATAGGTCATATACAAGTAATAAGTCGCAACAGCATCAGAAACAGAATAGGATGCCATCATCTGTAATTACATATTCAAAAAAATAGAAAAGATTACCAAAAATGTTCCTCCAAAATAATGTGCAAAAGCAATCACAACCTCAATTGAGAGTACACATACTTTCTCAAAATGAAAAAGATGCATACGAAATGAGAAATTAAAACAATCCCAACAATCACAAAACAGAACCGTTTGCTCAAACACCCGGGAATCCAATAATTTATCAGCCAGAGACTAATAGTAATCTCCATACAGATATTAAATACACCAGAAATTTAATTACACTTTTTGTGCGCTCTATTACACTCTGTTACCCTACTACATCCTAAGCTGAAGGGGATAAAATCTACGAAGAAAAAAGGAGAACACTACAAAGGTAATCAACGGAGAAGGGCATGCAGCTGGAACAATATCTACCGCACTTACTGTAGTTTTTAGCTCATATAATGCACCATTTATTTTCAACCGTTTTTATCTCAAAAACAGCATGCCAAATTCATGCAGACAACAAAGTCATTGCCACTCAGTCATACCTGAGGCTTTTCTTTTGCAAAGCGAACCATATCCTCAGGATTCACCTCCAGGGGATGATAACCTAACTTTGCCTTAGTAACAGCCTGAAATAAGATTCAAATTACAGATAATTAATTTTTCCATCCACATAGGAAATACTAGGAAACCAATGAGCATACTTCTTTTTCATCAGGTTTAGACGAATAATTGAAGGTGATCAATTTTCTATTTTATCATTCTACTTGTAGTAAAAGATTTCAGAAGTCATGGCACCACACGAATTGTTGGTAAACCTGATCTTCTGGTACAAGAATGACAAAAAAACCACGATACAACAAAAAGTAACTAATCCACCTGTTGTGAAATAGTAATGAAAATAAGAGAAAACCCTTTAGAATTAGTATGACCTTCATATTCTTAAGAGAGTATAAACATCAAAAACCAATTAAACGAAGAGAACAATAAGTTCGAATTGGAAAATCATACCTTCAGGCCCTGGCTCCCTTGAGGAAGATAACTATCACGTTTGACCCAAGCAAAACAATCGAGATGGCAAGCAAATTTAGCTCGGCATTCCCCTTGGTTCTTGTCACATTGAAATCCCACCTCCTGCAAACTCAAGGGAAGGAGGAGATAAAAGAATAGCAATAATTAGAGGGAAACTGAAATGAAATAAATTCCAAGATCATTAGATATGAAAAAACTATATTCTGCAACAGTAGAATGATAATATCAATGTCACACTACCCTTTGCAATATTTTTTCAATTGGAAGAAGCACACGTATCTCAGACAGCCTCCGTTTTTAAGAGTTCAAGATTTTCAAGTGAGCATTATACATACCAAATATAAACTGATTGATTTTTCATTGTTTCTCCACTAATTCAATTGTAATTTATATTTTATGAAGCGAACGCTGAAAGAAAAATAACACAATGACAGAAGTTATGAGTGCAAAGTCTGAGATACAAAATACAAATAAGGAGTAAAATGGCTTGATATGGATGTCATGCAGTTAATGCTTCAAATCTGCAATTGAACACCCCAAGGAGCAATTTCATATGAAACACTTCCTACCAAACTGATAGTAGTTCATGCACGTATTTTACTGGAATATCAGAGATTGACATAAACATAATTCAGCCAGTAAGATGTGTCTCTATACCCAACTCTATTCATAACATAATATTAAAGAATAAGGAACTTCTACAAGCACTGAAGATAATAGTATCTAAGTTCTAGTCTTCTTGGTAGCTTGTTTACACTTGCAACCTAGAAGTCCAGAATCATGTTGTTTTGTTTAAGTAAATGCAACTGTCAGAATTAGAACCATACATCACTCAGTTTAAACCCGTGATATGCAGCTCTGGTCTCCAGGAAAGGCCAGTCAAAAAAATCGCCATTGTATGTAACATAAATTCCAGGTTTCACCTCACGCATATGGGTAAACCACTGTCTTAGAAGCTCCACCTGCAACAACGACCATATCATTGCAAAACTGACAAGCAAGTAGCAAGCTAAACCTCTTTACAAACTACACTCATTAATATTTATGCATCTGCAGGAAAGTGAGTATGTGGTTCTGTATGTATGGGGGAAGTTGTCAATACCTCATTCTTCACATTTGTCACCTTAAAAAACCCTTCAAACTCTGGTTTTGGAGTGTACTCCAAATCTTCTATATCATCTCCAACACACTGCAGATAACAAACAATTAAAATCTGTCATTACTTCCATTTATTTATGTTTTATAGGAAACTTATACCCATCAACCCTTCAATGTTTAAATTTAATATCCCAGCACATTGGAGATAACAAGGAAATCAAACTTATCACTACACACAATTCTTTTGTTCTTTTACGGGAAAATTAAACCTATCAACATTTGAGAGTTCAAATAAATACATACATTTAACTTAAAGCAAAAGAAATGATATAATGATGTCTACAAACATAGAAAATAGCATTTCTAGAAGGAAAATATAATTTTACAAAAATAGATATAAACAAATGAACAATTACTAAGTTTTCCATTATAAGAGAAGATTTGAAAGACAATACCTTGATAGCATATTTTTATAAAATAAAATAAAAAAATAACTACACAGGTCCCAACCAAAGACATTGAAATGGAACATCTAAACCGCTAAATATATCAAGCTGTGCAATCTTATTTGGACAAGAATAATCTCAAATGCTCAACTTCGACAAAGGAAGATATTACCAAAAAACATGAATCCTACCTCTCTGTTAATAATCAGGTAACCTTGTCCATCTACCATGTATGAAATCATCATTATGAAATCATATTCAGCATCTGGAAATTTCAGAGGCAGCTTAGTCGTCTCAATATCAAATGCACAAACGTGAACTTCAGCACGCTGCAGAAGATCTGTCCTCATCTCAAGCATAACACCAGTACTGGATACACTAACATCATACCACTGTCCACATCGTACATCTGAGTGGCAAGAAATTAGAAAGGGGGTGAATTTATTTCGACTTCGGAAACTAAGACAAACAAAAGAAACCTACAAAGTAAAAGGATATAGTGTAATATACCTTTGTCAATGGCAAAGCGAACATGGTAGGGAACATCGTATTCACGAAGATCAACAATGCAATCTAGAAAATCTTGAGGTCTTTGCTCTCTACAAATCATACACAAAAACAGTATCAGGATCAGGGAACAAATACAAGTTACGCTAATGGAAAATCAAACCAAGAGCTGCAGAAGAAAAATGCAGGGTACATTGTATCTTAATAAGCTGTCTTCGAACAATGAGCTCAACAACCAGAAGGAACACGAATCGAGTCAACATAAACTCACCGTTTCCCAGTTAATATTGACTCATAAGCTTCTGCAGCATCAAATTTTTTGTGGTTTCTTTCAACGACATGCAAGAGGTCACTCTTGACGTTCATTAGTTGTTGAACATTATCAAATGATATCTTTAGGTAGGACTTGCGCAGGCCAGACAAATGGTTTTTCTGTCAGGGAATACAGAAACATTTTAAAATGCATGCATGGGGAGAATTATACAATCAGCTGTAATTTCTTTAGAGGCGTGTGTTGGAAACTCTTCTAAAATGAATAGAAAATCAGCTTGTCAAACATCTAGTCAAGGTAAATATAGGCAACCTTAAAGTGCAAGAAACTAGAAAAGCACATAAATTTTCAAGCATATCGGGTCAAGAATCACACTCGCATACCAAATAACCTTGGTAAAAACTAGTTAGGAATATTCTAATTGGACACATGTTTATGTATGCAGCTCATCAAAGTAACTATTGGGAGATCCATGTTATGAGATCCAGAAGCAACCAAAGTCATGTCTAATGCTTGAGGCAAGCTCAGCAACAGTCTAAGACAGGATAACCTCATGTTCAAGAGAAGTTGTCAAAAATTGAGACACCAGTGCACATCAAGAACTGAGGTAAGATGTAAATAGTAAACGATAATGTCAAATTGGTGAACTTACTGCACCAAAAAATTAAATTTAGCCCAAACGTGCATATCTACCAAACGTATCATGAATCGAAGAGTTTTAGGTAACAAACATGTCTAAGGGTGAACAAGGTATGGCTCGACTTAACTCAGAATTATCATAATGAATTAAAATGGTTAGGAAGGGAAAATAGCAACTAAGGATTAAATTACCAAAAATTATCAAGTTTTTATAAGCAAGAGTGACTATATAAATGTGGTGATGGAGGAAGTTACTTACAAGGTCAAGGTCTTCTTTCTCCACTATTTCAATATCAGCAATTTGATTTTCATAACGCCTTCGCAAATATGCTTCAACATCCATTTCCAGTTTATCCTAAATAAAATATTCATCACTGTAAAGACAACAATGAAGAAAAATTGACAGACCCAGGCACATAAGATTGATAGAAACCTTCGAGGCTGCATAGAAATAAGGACGGAACTTGTATTTTGACTTGAAAGCCGAACCATCCTGCAATTAAGTTAGAAAATACTTATTTAATTTTCCAAGAAAACTAAGCACAACAAGCAAACTGAATACGTCAAACGCCTTTAAAAAATATCTTACCTGTGAAACGAAATACAAGTCGACGCAACTATATATTTTATGGGTCTCTTGATCCTCCCAAGATGACTGCACAATCATAAGCAAGCATTGATCATTTCCAAACAAAAATACTTGAGGTATTTGAACTCAAATATACCGCCATATGGTTACACCAAATAAAAATAATAATTAATTAAGCCTTAAATCAATAGAGCGTGTATAGAACATAAAAATAAAAACTTTTCGATATTTTTTGCAGTGAATTGACTTTATCTCTATTATGTTAACAAAACTTAGTCTAAAGCCTAATTGTTTGAAAAGTTTTGGAGGCTAGATTTTATGTGCAAAGACCAAAGCACAGACGATGTCTAATAACAACATAGAGAAATAAAAATTCAGTAAAAATTCTCACTCACTTAAGTCGACAATAAAAAAAATTCAAGTAACTTATCCCATTTCCATTAAAAAGCTTAAACCTTCAAAGTCCCAAATTCCACTTTCCCATTTGTTATCACAGTAACCAAACAGACCCTAAAGAACAAAGATTTCTAAAATGCAGCAAATGGAGCAAAAATTGATTGTTAGTAGACCAACTTACAGATGCGAAACTGAGTAACCATCCGAGCCTCTTATCGCCTTCGGAGAACAGATCGAACCCTAGCTTCGACTCGAGCTCTTCCTCGGCTGTGCGCATAACCTTCTGCTTCTTGGAGCTCCATGAGCCTCCCCGGTCCCGTTTTCGGCTCTGGAAGCCGCTCATTATTTTGATTCGTCAAATGAAACTGGAAATCCGTGAGAGAATTAGGTTCAGAGTTGAGAGGATGAGTTGAGTGAGTGAGGGTATGGAGGGATCAAAGCAGTTTCCCGCGCTCTGTATCTACAGGATACTCTCCGGTATTTATTTCTCACAATGACTTAAATGGCCCTTACCTATAGCAAAACTCCGACAAGTACCACTGTGTTTTTTTTTTTAATTTTGTTTTTTTTGAGAGGGGACCACTGTTTAAAAATCACTGATAGTTTGTTACCATAAGAATGGGCCTCCGGCCCGTGACTCGCCCGTCATTTCCACAAATGCCCACTTAAATGGACCAATTTTGATCTGAATAATTGCCTTAACCTTTTGAGGCCTGGCCCGATTCGACTCATGCTTATAGAGTCGTAGGCATTAACCAGTCGCGTATTTTGTGCATTCAGAAACTACAGAGATGGTGGCGAAGAGCCCAAGATCGTCAATGGCAGTGCTAGCATTAATCATCTTCCCATATTTTCTATGCCCATGCAAGGCGATTGAATCACCGCAGTACTCACTGGTTCACTCAGAATCGGACTTTGAGATCAGACTTTACAGAGATGCCTCGTGGATGTCTGCTCCGGTCAAAGACATCTCCTTTGAGAAGGCCACCAGAAATGGCTTCCACAGGTACTGCGACACACTTGCCTTAGATTTTGATTTCATCTTCTGGGTTTTCATTTTGAAACAATTATGATTTTCCACCATGAAATGTTCATTTGATCGTTTGGTTCTTAGTTGAGTCTAATTGTGAAATTGAGATGGGTTTGTGATTGTTAGCACTAAATTTTGTGAAATCTAAATTCCCATCATGGTTATATCTGGACAGTCAGATTACCTCCTTATTGAGTACAAAAAATTAGTCTTTGATGTTTCATATATATTTTCCAAGGAAATCATATTTGCTACGGGTGAGTAGAGAAAATCTCAGAGACAGAGCCTAACTGAGATGTTTGGAACAATAGGCTTGTCAAGACTTATGAGTGAGTAGAGAAAATCTTAGAGATGCTAAAAGAATGCAATGCTAACTGAGATGGTTTGGATTTCTTTTCTCAAAATAAAGCATGCTGGCATAAAATCATTAATTACATCAAATTTAGTTTTAAGATGACACTGTCTTGGTTCAGTAAGGCTGGATCTATTTTCACACTCTCTTTGATTGCGAAGTGATTTTCACAGCCCATTTTCTCCCTATACACCCACCTCAGTTGTTACTTGTTAAAATTAGTTGATTTTGCTTTGATTTACTCAGTCTTATAGCTAGAGATAAAGAAGATTGCGTGTAGAGAAAATGGGGTTCAAAAATTATTTCCCTTTAGTTTCTACAACTGATGCATTGCCTAATATCTATGGGGAATGTGGTAGTTCCTCGGCCGTGTTAGGGTGATTGTCAGCAATCCATGAATGTGGATTCTTTTGGCAATCCGATATACATCGACAGCCAACAGCAACCCTCATACATGTACTGTCTCGTCACAGTAGAGCCTCACTCACTGGAAAATCTGCAGTTCTGTTTTCAATGTTATATTAGCATGCAATAAATTTCAAAAATCTTATGCTCTTTCATATATGCTTCAACTCTTTCGGTCTTCAAGTTCAGATGTCTTTCACACTTCTCTAATTGTTTCCGTGTAAACTCACAGGCTGTTCCAGTACATCCAAGGAGCCAATTTGAATTCCTCTCGAATTGCAATGACAGCTCCCGTGTTGACAAGTATAGTCCCAGGAGCCGGCCCCCTTCACTCGTCTGCCTACTTTGTCAGATTCTACTTGCCTTCCAAGTTCCAAACAGCCCCACCCTCCCCCCTGCCCGAACTCAACTTGAAACCCTATACATGGAACTCTCATTATATCGCCGTGAGGAAGTTCTCTGGATTCGCAAGAGACACAAACATTGTGCAGCAGGCAGAGAAACTAGCCACCAGCTTGAGCAAGTCTCCATGGGCAAACTCTACATCAGAAGAAAGTAGCCACGCATACTCGATTGCTCAGTACAATTCCCCATTCCGATTTATTGGGCGTGTGAATGAGGTTTGGGTTGATGTTGATGCATCTGGATTGGATGGCTACAAGTACGGTACAGTTGCTGCATATTGATATTTTGCAAGTAAGACATGGACATAACCTAGTAGATTTCTGCGATGGCATGCAAGCGGCAATGGATGTATTGTGTAGAAGAACTCTTGCATCTTGATTTCCCTGCCTATATCTGTAAACAAGAACCCTGTGAAAATGTATATATGTTAACTATAACTATAAAGAGTGTGCAGAATATGTAGTCCTTTGAATGTATTCATGTTAAGTTCTGTTTCAGGTTTGAACTTCATGGCCTACTTCTGTATGTTTTCATAGTAACTGGCCTCAATTGTTGACGAAACAAGACAAAGTGAAACATGAAATATTAGTATTGTGGATGAAGTGTGGCATACTGGAAGACAGGGAGCAAAGTGGCAAATCTAGCCCACTAGGTTAAAAAAAATCAAGGTTTACCCATTCTCCATCTAGCTCACCAAGCTTCTTAGAATTAAGAAAATGATTCTACACTTCATTTTTCTCCTTTTGCATTCTTCCATTTATTTTTATCCATTTATTTTTTTTCTTTATTTTATTCAATCTGACAGTTAAAATTATCATTTCCCTAAAATATCTCCGATCACTCAACTCTAGCCTATTGTCCATTATTGGTCATGATCATGCCACTTTTGTATTTCAATCTTATTCCAATTCCAGCCGTTCATCTGTCAATTTTGATATAATATTTTCATTAGGATAATCTCAAAAAAAGATTTCAAATCAAATTCTACAAAATGGTAACTAGTTTTTTTACCAAATATTTGGCTGCTAAAAAGTCCTCAAAAATTTACTTCACAAGTATTTGTAATATTCTCTTGAATTCAATTCCAAGATGTGCGTACCACTCAATTTTCTATAGGAGGATCTCAATTTCCGAAGAACTCTTCTTTTTTTTTTTTGTGTGAAAATTCAGAATATCCAGATTCCATATGTATGAAGGGACCATAAACAGAAAATGACATACACTAATTTGACAAGAAAAAAAATACACATACACTGCGTGTCACCATCTTTGAAGCCAGTTTCAGCAAATGACCCCACCTTTAATTAAATAAAATGATCCCCGCCGTTAATTGAGTGGCCACCGTAAACCACTTGCAGTAGCAATAATACAAGCCCACTTGACAAGATTCAGAAAGAAGCTGCTTAGCTGCATGTCTATAAAATGCCATGCACGACCACCATATCAATTTCAAATTCAAGCACGTACACCTTACTTTCTTCATCGATCCTTCATCGGTTTGAGTAGCTAACACAAATCATGGCTCAAATTGCGAAGCTCGAGGCCCGAACCGAGATAAAATCGTCTGCAGATAAGTTTTACGGCTTCTTCAAGAACAATATGAGCTCCTTTGTGCACATGTTTCCTCAGACTTTTAAGAGCTTTCAGGTACAAGGAGGAGGAGCAGTCCGAACCGGAGCCGTCACCAATTGGACATATGACCTTGGTAAGGGAAATAATCATGCTACATTTTTTAATCAATAACGTCGATCTTATTATTTTCTAAATTATAATTTTAAATTTACTAGAAAATATCATTTAATAAGTATCAAAATCTCATTTGTAGACGGTGATGTATATGGATTTCCGTTGTTTTGCTTGGTAACAAATTAATTGTATGTTTTCAACTTTGTGTATTTTTGCTGCCTGTTGAAGCTGAATTCGTCCTTTAAACTTAAAAGACTCAAAGATCCCTACAAACAAGCAAACAGTAAGCTATCGTTCGTTCAATGATCGAGACCCGGGGGGTGTTCGACCAAGAACGCTCCAATGCTTAAGTCAGCTTCGAAAGAGAAATCTCAAGAGCTTAAGTAGCGTTGAACAGAATTACCTTTATTGAGAAATGTGTTCCCTTTATATAAGGGGTGAGTGAGATGCTCAATTTCCATAGTTCCGATGTGGGACAAATGCTCCTTGATTTGTGCGCTAACACGTGTTACACAGATCGAGGGTGAGAGGCTTCCACGTATCATCCCGGTTTAGGCCCAATATTTGGGCTATGTAAGCATTGTGGGCTTGAGCCATGTTCGGTGCTTGGACTTTAAGTATTATTGTCAGGGGCCATTTGGTCATTTTGGTAATTATGGGCCACGTGGTAGCTCCACATTCTTCCGGTGATTTTGGGTTCCACAAATGCCCCCACATCGCTTAGGAATTCAAGGAATCCTAAGGGATGTAATTAGTATTGTGGTCCCGATAAATTATATATGGGAGTATGACTCTGCTTGATCTTCAATTTCATTGTACCTGAGAGTCTCTGATGTCGCAGTAAGCTCCACGCTTATTCGAGAGACTTTTGAATATTTCTTTAATTGTTGAGCTTTACATTTTTGCACATTCGGAGAGCTGTATGAGTCCAATTGTAGCAATTTAAGTGGTGTTAAGCTCTATTTTCAGAGACAGTCATTTCAATATGCGTCAAGGCGCACTTCTGGTGAGACCTAGTAGGCTTGCATTGTGGGAGTAAGGTGGCTCACGTACTCAAAATCTGTTCTGTAGGAAGTATACAGACTTCGAGGACCTGAAAAATTCAAGTCCTGACTGAGGCGAGGCAAGGGAAGAAATTTGAAGTCCAACAGATGGACAAAATTTCATCCTTTGATCGAGGCGAGGCATGATTCAACTACAAGACGAGACATGCTGCAAGTATGATGCAAGGTATTCTACATCCAAGGCTTGGTATTCTACATCATGCTGCAAGTATGATGCAAGGTATTCTACATCCAAGGCTTGGAGCAAGAGGTGATGCGCTAAATGACATGAGGTGTTCTTCCCAGTGACCATTCACTCGGTGCGTGGTGGACAGAAGAGTTCGACACATGCGCAGCAAGGTGCACCATGACCTGTCTAGGCTTTCATCCACAAGAGGCGAGGTACCCAATGACTTGAAGCTAGACATGTTGCAACGCAAGAGGATACGTTCCAAAGTGCATAGTGAGGCAAGGTATACCATGACGCGAGGCGAAGTGCATGTGATGCCATAAAGTGAATGAAGCGTCTCGAGGAGTTTTTTGGCTAACAGTGGACCTTCTAGTGACCTGACATTCTAGGTCCTGTTGAGCTCGAAAAGGAGTGGCTACAAGGTGGAGCATAAAGACGGATGATTGATCATGCCCCCTGTGAAGCTCTAGATGGTGTACGTCACTACGTAATTGAAGAAAGAAAGCTTGTAGATGGACCATGCATATGGTACTTCGAACATAGGAGGGCCTGACACACGAGGATCAAGGCAAGACATAATGTAAGGCAATGCCTAGTTGGAGTTCAAAGTGTTGCACTAGGCATACTTCCAATGACCATGTATGTGGTGTCTGGCAGATGGAAGAGCTCAGTGTGTTTACGAACTTGTCATCTTCAAGTGCAGGTGAAGCCAACATCGAAGCTTTTAGCAAAAAAGACAAGGAGTCTCATCACCTAGTATGAGGCATGTCACAACCCAACATGAGGCATGTTCTAGCTGTGCAGACACTTACATGATTCCAAAGAGGAAGTCAAACGGTTGGATGTTGAAATCAAAAACTTGAGCGATGGGTGCTTGCTACGCATTTGTGGAACCCAAAATCACCAGAAGAATGTGGAGCTACCACGTGGCCCATAATTCCCAAAATGACCAAATTTCCCCTAGCAATAATACTTAAAGCCCAAGCGCCGAACATGGCTCAAGCCCACAATGCTTACATAGCCCAAATATTGGGCCCAAATCGGGATGATACGTGGAAGCCTCTCACCCTCGATCTGTGTAACACGTGTTAGCGCACAAATCAAGGAGCATTTGTCCCACATCGGAACTATGGAAATTGAGCATCCCACTCACCCCTTATATAAAGGGAACACATCTCTCAATGAAAGCACCAATTGTTGAAGCTGAATTCGTCCTTTAAACTCAAAAGACTCAATGATCCCTGCAAACAAGCAAACAGTAAGCTATTGTTCATTCAATGATCGAGACCCGGGGGGTGTTTGACCAAGAACGCTCCAATGCTTAAGTCAGCTTCGAAAGAGAAATCTCAAGAGCTTAAGTAGCGTTGAACGGAATTACCTGGAAAGTGAAATGAGCTCCGCTATTTATAGGAAAACCTTGGGAGCCTCGGAGCGTTCTAATTGGTCGGTTGAATTTGTAATTAATAAATAATATATTTTTTAATAATTATAATAATAGCTCATTATGATAATAATGATAATTATTATGATTTAATATTAATATTTAATTGTCCGTTATTAAGAATAATGACAATTAACTCTCGGGGAGAATATTAATATTACGGAGATTTTAACCCAATTAAATAACGTATTTAGCTGGTAAATAGATTATTTAATGTGTGGGTGTTTTCAAATGACTAGTGTTATTGCTAGGGGCAATTTAGTGATTTTCGGGAATTATAGGCCACGTGGCAGCTCCACAATTTTCGGATGATTTTGGGTTCCACAAATGCCCCCACATCGCTTAGGAATTCAGGGAATCCTAAGAGATGTACGAGTTTTGATTTTGGGTTCCACAATTTTCATTGAGCATGTTTCGTGGAATGAACTGGCCTTTTAGCTTGAGGAAAGTTGGGCTTGATGTTTGGAAAAAAGGTTGGCCTTTTTGAAGAAATTTTGGGCTTATAATTAGGGTGGCCCGTGGTAGGATTGATGTGTGTAAAAGAAAAAAAAGAAACTGGCTTTTTTGTAACCCCTGAAAATTTAAATCCCATAAATGACAATTAATTTCATAAATGGAGATATTAACTCCATTATACCGTTGTGAGGAGTTTCCCCTATTTAAATGGTATTTGTCTGCCGAGTAAGGTAAATAGAAAGGGAAAAAAACTGAGGAGGTGGCATTGGGTTTCGCTGTTGGTGACAGAGGAGGAAAGGCGGAGTCAAACCCAAATAAAAGGTTAAAAAAAATTTCGTTGTGGCTCTTTCTTTTTCCCTTTGAATTTTTTTGTGGCTATTTTGTTTTTGGTATTCCGCCCTCACGCGAGGGCTGATCGGACTAGAGCGGGCAGATGGCGGCTTCAAAATGGAGGGAATGCAGGTCGTGGGCCACACGCATCTGGCAGATAGGGACTGTATTGGCCCCATGGATTGTGTGTATGCGCTGATTGCATGACCCACGTTTAGTGTTGCATCCATTTGCGTTTTGCATATATAGGCCTCGTTTGGTATGTCGTACTGTACTGACTATTTCAATCGGATAGACTAATCTGTCCACCGGATAGACTAATTATTTAGTCGGGCGTTTGGTACTTTTCCGGATTAGAATGCCGACTATATTATACTGATCGGATTATATTATAGTAATTGACGAAATACTTCTATCTTAAATATTAATTATGTATGTCATTATTATTATTATTATTATTTATTTGGCGTTTTGTAGGTACGTGTATACGTCTTAGTATATATATATATATTTACATATCAATATATTTAAATATATATTTAATATATTAAAATGTGTATTTAATATATTAATGCTATCAATATGTATTTGATAATAACATATGTATTTTGAATTTCCATATGTGTATAGATACGTGGTATGTATTTACTTCCAGAAACTAATCAATTTGTTCCTTTCTTGTAGGTGAACGTGTAACGACCCGTCCCAGAAATTAGGGTTAAGATAGTGATTAAGATGGGATTAGTGAGTTTAATCGGTGGTTAGTTGGTCTCGTTGGGGTCGTTAGTGTAGAATGACGATTTTGCCCCTGGTCTGGGCAAAAAGTGGACTTTTAGTTCGGGTGCTCAATTGGGTTTTGACCGATGACTAGGACGTAGTTTAGGGCGTCACGAATCCGTAGACAGGTGGTACGCCCGATTCCGACATCCGAGGAGGAAGTTATGATGTTCAAGGTTGTGGGCATAACCGTAAATTGGCTAAATAGGGGAAAGTTGACTTTTCGTATGAACGGGTTTTGACTTGTTGACCTAGGACCGTTAGAGAGATCTTGTCGTCCTGAATTCAACGACAGGCGGCACGTATTCATCGGACTTACGATGTGGGAGTTACAGGTCTAGAAAGGTAGTGACAAAGTTGTAATTTTGGTGAAAAAGGAAGGGCATTTTGGTCTTTTGTGCTCTGGGATTTGTGCAACAAAGAGGGACAGATGGAGGGCTGAGATTGAGCCACTTGGGAGAGAGGTTGAGGGATTGGTGACACGTGTAGGGGTTCTGGTTGGTTCCAGGATTGTGTGCACGGGTCCAATGATTTGGGATTAAATCGTGCGGTGTGTGTGTTCGTGTGTTCTCTTCGACCCAGACAGAAACAGAGGGAGAGAATTGAGAGAAATTGGACGGTGTTTTGTGTGAGTTGTGTGAATTGGTGAGGGAGTGAGTGATCAGAGGTCAAGAGGGAGACAAAGAGGCGGTTTTGAGGTACGGTGGTAGTGTGTGGGGGAGTTGGGAGCCACGGGAAAACAAGAAGGAAAATAGGGAGGAAGTGAGTGTTTGTGGGTGGTGTTGCGGCTGTGATCGATCAAGCGAGGCCAGAGGAGGTGTCCAGAGGCTGGAGGTGGACGGGAGGAGCTACTGCCTCACGGCTGAGCTCACGACGGCGACAGAAGGCAGGTAATTCCTTATTTTCCCTTTCGATACTCTGTTTTGCCGTCGAGTTTCAAGTCGAGAGTCATGGCGTTAGGGGTTGAATCGAGGAGTCTAGTGAGGTCTAGGGGACTTAGTAGGGTCCTAGGGTTCTTCTAGTTGTGCAGCCGTGGTGGAAGAGTGCACGACGGAGTCCAGACAACGGAGAGTACCATGTGTACTCTGTTTTTCCCTTTTGCTTCAGACGTTAAGTCGTGGGTTTTGGGTGAGATTCGACGGTCTTGGTGAGTTGGGTGAGGTTTAGGACAGTCCTAGGAAGAGTTTGGGGTAACCACCGTGATGGGGGAAGACTTGGGTGGCCGGAGAAGGAAACAGAGCAGGTGTTAGGGTTTCTGTTTGAGCTTGAGTCGACGGGTTAGAGGCTGAGACGAGGAGTTTGAGTGAGGGGATGAGTTCCTTAGGACGGGACGAAGCAGTGGGTGAAGAGAGGGATCGATTTGGTGCAGGTACGGCGGAGAATTGCTGACGCCGGTTCGATTTGCAGGCACTGTGCTGAACCGGGTCGACGCGAGGAAGACGAAGGTACTGTAGCTGCCGCGTGAGGGCCACGCGCAGCCACTTTGGGGAAAGTGTCAACTAGGTTTTTGGTCTAGGAGTTGTGACGAGTCTGTTGGACTTGGTTTCGGGTGGTTCGGACGTCGTTTGAGGTTAGTGCCGCGAGGGTGAAGGTTTAGGGTTCCAGTTCGTTACGTTTAGGACCCGGGAATTTTTGTAGGAAAGTAGGAGAGTCTTAGTAGACGTGTTAGTAACGTGCTTTGGCGGTTGTTGACAGGATCGGGACTTCCCGAGGAAGCTGAGTAACGTACGAGACGTTCGAAACGCGATTGAGGGCTCGGTACTATGAGTGGACCCCTTCTCAAACTTAAGCATGCATAACTGCTTTTCTATGATTGTTTTATGGTTTTATATGTGAATTCATGATTGATTAATATGAAGTTTTGATTTTATATAATTGCACGTTTTTCGGAAAATAACGTATTTGACACGTTTTACGAAAAAAGTGTGATTTTGGAATATGAAGCTATGGTTTTGGGATTTCAAACATGAGATGGTCTTCAATGGTTATAAAGGGATTTTGAAATATGATTTGGTGATTAAAGAGATTTTCGGTTTTGAAATCGGATTTCGGTAAACGAGATTGATTTTAAAGTTGAAAAGTGGAATTCCGGATTTGGGTTCGGAATGACGGTTCGGGATGCCGGACGAGCATCGGACTAGTGATTTCGGATTCGGGTCTGGATGTGGATTTGGAAAAGGTTTTCAAACGGTTTTGGATTGGATTTTCTGGATCTGGACATTGGGTTTAAAGACCCGGATATTGATTGACGGGGGACGGGCCCAGATTGGGTTTAAAGACCAGGATTGAGTTTAAAGACTCGGGAGTTTAAAGACTCGGATATATTGATATTTCCCCCGTAGGACTGTTGAGTTTAAAGACTCGGAAGTTTAAAGACTCGGATATTATTGAGGCCTGGATTGAGTTTAAAGACTCGGGAGTTTAAAGACTCGGATAGGTCCAGCAGGTTTGATCGGAAAAGAATGATTTGATATTCACGGTTTATGATACGGCTTTATGATGTTTCTGCTATGATTTCTATAACTGTTTTATAGCGTTTCTGTTTCTTATGTTGATTTATGGCGACTGATTATAACTGTTTTGATAACTGGGTTATGCATGTGGTTTCAAAACGGAGGGCTAAACCCGGTTTACTTATAAAGTGGTTTTGGGAAACTTTTCTTTTATTCTGGTCCAATCACACCTTCTGTTTTAAATTGCCCTCCAGGTCGTGGAGCTAGAGCGGGGTTTCGGCGTCGAGGCAGCGTCTGAGGCATAGAAGTCGCGAGAGGGATCCCGGAGTGTTTTAAATCTTTCCGCGTGCGTGTATCTAGTTTATCGGTTTTTCTTTTCTGTGTATTTGGGACTATGCTCTGTAAACTTTTAACTTCGGGATGTATTGTATAGTTTCTCCTGCGTCTGACTGAGTACTTTGGTGGTTGCGTGAGAGTTTTACTTTGGTGTTGTGTCGGGGAGTCAGACGGGAGCAGGATTTACCTCGGATTTTGGGATGAAACCGGGGCGGGTCCTGACATAACGTTTTTGCCCATTTCGGGAGTTCAGGACATCCGCTGAATACGATTCAAGCGGCGAACTTTTGATTTGTTCGAGGCGATAGTTTCAAGATGCGTCAAAATGCACTTCTGGAGAGACCTAGCAGGCTCGCTTTGTGGGAGCAGGGTGGTTCGCGTAGTCAAATTCCATTCCGGGGGAAGGACAAAGACTTTGAAGGACCCGAAGATTTCCAGGCGTGGAAGATCCGCTACAACATGCGTTTCCAGAAGGGGTACTTGCAGAGTTTTGCGACAGATGTTCCTCCCAGAAAGCTCCCAAGAATAGCAGAGGAAGAAATCTGAAGTCCAACAGATGGACCAAGTTCCACCATTTGATCGTCAGCTGGGGATTCAAATTCCCGTTTTCAAAGTTTTTCTCCGGGATTCTCAGCCAGATGGGTTGCTCGCCTGCTCAGCTGGACGTTGACTCTTACAGACTCGTCATGTGTTTTGAGAAGCTGAACGAGTTTTTCAAACTGGAGCTTACTGACGAGGAATTCTGGCACTGCTACACCATAGCGCACGATGGGCTCTCTGGTGGAAGTCTCAAGCAGGTCGTCCCCAAAGTTGAGTTGTTCGTGAAGATTGTATTCACAGACGGGGCATATAGGCAGAGCTGTTTTGAGGTGGGTGGCACATGGGATCGCAATTGCAGTGGAAATGTGAGGATTGCATCTCGCTTCCGTACCCGCGATGAACTGTACTCAGATTTCGAGAGCCATCCTGACCTTATGAAGGTTGACAGATCTCTGAAGATTTCTCTTGAGTTTCGCGAGATGAGCTGGCTGCTTTGTCCATCCAGAGATGCTGATGACGGAAGACCTCCTGCTAGCATAGTCAAAGAGTGGTTAAGTGCTCCGCTTCGTCTGAAGAGGGCTGTCATCCAGAAGAAGAACCATAGAGAAGGACTTGATGCACCCCCAAATGGGAAATCAGGTCCTGAAATGCATTCACAAGATGTCCCGGACTCCACACCTCGCCAAGCTAGTCCCGCAGGATCATCCAGCAAACGTAGAGACTCAGGTAGTCCCTCAGAGCAAGCGGCGGACCCTTCCAAGAAGCTGAAGGTTGCCTCTACTTCCCCTGAAATGATTGAAGCTCTTCAGGATGATGGTTCAGAACGTCTAGTGGGAAGAGCACAACCAACTTCTAGGGTCGTGGATACAGAAGCTGCCCGTGAGATTACAGAAATGACGAAGGTTGTACCACAGGCTGCGTATGATAAAGTTGCTAGAGACCTCAGGATCGCAAAGGCGGGAGCCAACAAGCTGGTTGACATACTTCATGGACAAGCGGGGCTGGAAAAGGAGAACAAACGAATGAAATCGGAGTGCATCCGCCTTCGAGAGGGTCGCGACTATTCCAGACGGAACAATAATGCCTTGGTGGGGAAAATTTGATCATTAGAGAACAAAATGATCGAGCTAGAGACAAGCCATGCAGAAAAGCTGTTGGTAGAAAGTGAACGCGAGACTGCCCTTAACGAGTCTGCTTTACTGCGTGGGCGTTTGCATGAGTCGGAAGAAAAAGTCAAACTCCTGGAAGCTGAAATATCAAATCTGAAAGCTGATTGCTCGTTACCACCACATGCCCCCACAACTTTGTACTTCAAGGAAAGTGAAGCGCAAAAGTTGGGTTTGGAGAGCCAGAGCGAGATCACTACCAAAGAGCAAGGGCTTGAAGTAGAAGTAGAGCCCGAGGCTGGACCTGAGCCTGAGGACGAGGCTAAGAAAATTAATGTTCCTGAAACCGATGAGTCACTTTTTGATGACATTTCCCTACTTTCCGTAGAAGAGTGGGCAGAGTTTCGAAGAACCATGGGCTGTGAAGACTTGCATCCATAGTTTCTTTACATATGTATGTTGACTATTGCATTTTCATTTTTGTATTGAATAACTGGTTTGAGCAATCGAGCTGTGATTAGCCAGCCATTCTTCGAATAAATAAATGAAAACAATATTTATGATGAATTTTGTCCTCCCGGTTCTTTGTCAAATTTTACCAACTATTTGATGTATCCCAAACTTATTTGTTCATCAAATGCCCCCCGTTGTAGCCATGGTGTAACGACCCGTCCCAAATTCCATGATTAGATTAGTGACTAATCACGATTAGTGAGGTTAATCGGTGATTAGTTAGGCTAAATCGGACGAACGATGCAAAATGACCGTTTTGCCCTTGATGGTGGCAAAACGTTAACTTTTCATTCGGGTGGTCAAATGGACTTTGACCAATGACTGTGACGTAATTCGTGACGTCACGAGTTCATAGACAGGTGGCACATTCAATTCCGACGTTCGATGAGGAAGTTATGACGTTGGAAGTTTAGGGGCATTTTGGTAATTTTGGTTAAATGGGGCAAATAGTTGACTTTTTGACCAAGAGGTCCGATGGCCGAGGGCCGAAGACCATTACGTAGATAAGGACGATACGAATCCGTAGACAGGCGGCACGTCGAATTCGGACGTTCGACGGCGAAGTTACGGTTCACGGAAGTTCGAGTGAACTATTGCACGAATTACGAAACGAGTTAACTTTTGGACTTTAGTGGGGCCCAGATATTTAAGGGAGGTCCAATGGATGAGTGACAAGTGTCACCCATCCACATGCCACCTATATTGATTCATGCACCGTGCAAACCATTCTATTTTCTCCATTTCAAACACACACAAAACACAAACCCGATCTCACCCATTTTCCTCCCATCCGTGCAACCCAAAACCCATCCACTCTTCACCCATGACCAGGCAGAGAACCAGGGAGACTGAGGAGGTTGCTGGGCGGCCTGAACCGCCATCCACGGCGGCGAGAGGAGGAAGAACCCGTGAGGTTCACGGTAAGTCCATTTTGATCCATTTTTACATTTTTGATGTTATGGTTGGTTTTAAATGGTTTTAATGAGTCCATTAGGTTGCTAGGGACATGTTAGGAAGGTTTAAGGAAGCTTGGGATGGCTGGGCAGCCATGGGAGAGTTTTGAGAACTTTGAACCGTTTGGTTCAAAATCGAACCATGGGTTTAGGCGGTTTTTAGGTTGTTTTAAGGATTGGAATGGATAGAAAACACCAAAATAGGATGAAAGGAACCAAAAAGGAAGAACTATGATGAAAAATGGGGTGTCTAGGGCTGTGAACCGGTCACTCCGGTCCAGTTGGACCGGCCAAACCAGGTGAACCGGCCATGAACAGTAAAACCGGTCTGCTGGAGGTTAGTGTCGATGAACAGTGTTTTCGACTTTTTAGGGGCTCGTGAGGACGCGTGGACCATAATTTGGGAAAGTGTTCAACACGGGAAATCTTCTATTCGATGTAACGAACATTTTGGGACTGGTTTCGTGTCGATCGGACACCTTCTCGATATGTTTCGGGGCATCGAAAGTTTTAGGGTCGGTTTAAAAATAGTTAAAAGTTCGGAAAAATTACGGGGCTTTGGTAGGAGGTTAATTAAGTAGTTAGTAACCTTCTATTAAAATTTGGACAGGTTTGGGAGTCCCGGTGATGGTGATCGGCTCGGGGAGCCGTATGGCACGCAAATCGAGGCGGCAGCTCGGACGGTCTGCGAGTGGACCTTATTTTCTAAATTGGTTCATGCATAAATGTTTATTATATGTTTTATTACTTGTTTGATGATGCCATTGGTGCATTTGTATGTGGTTACGTATAAGCACGTATTTTGAGGTTTCGGCCTTATACGGTGCTTATACGGGTCTATATTTCTTTATTGGTTTTAATGAAATGGTTTTGGATTTCTAAAAGGATAAAGTCGGGTATGAGACCCATTTGGTTTTGTCTCAGGCATATGACCTCAGATATCGGGCACGGTGCCCAGCTGATGTCCTATGTTCGGGCACGAGACCTAGGTTACTTTACGGTTTTGATTTCAGGTCAGGGAACCTTAAATGGATTTCCCGGTTCATGACGGTTTATGGGAACCGGCATGAACCCTTGTTATGGTATCGTGGTACATGACGGTTTATGGGAACCGGCATGAACCCTTGTTGGTCCTTACGGTACATGACGGTTTATGGGAACCGGCATGTTACCTGGTTATGTTATTACAGTACATGACGGTTTATGGGAACCGGCATGAACCCTTGTTGGATATTATGGATCATGACGGTTCAGGGGAACCGGGCATGGATATTATGTTATGTATATATATGTTCATCTACCTTCCTTTACTTCTATTATCTCCTCCGGGGAGGGTCGTTGGCCTGGGTGGACCCCGGAGTAGTTACGGAGCACCGACTGAGTGGAGTCACCCCCCAGTTGGGTTCCTTACTCTCAGGAAGGCTATGATTACTATTACCTCGGGTAGGGTCAGTGGTCTGCGGACATTGATCTTGACTTTGAGAAGACTCGGATTGAGACCTGGGTAGCACGCGCGTAGCTTTGGATACCATGACAGGATTGGTTGTATGACTTATATGTATATATGATATATGGATGTGATGTGTGGTTACACAGGTTTTGGGCAGTGACCCGTATATTTGATTGATCATGGTTTTGGGCTGAGGCCCTTGTTGGTTTCGTATGGATTTGGGCAGTGGCCCGTTTGGTCGATTTCATTGTGGTCCTTTCGACCTTGGTTTATTTCTGATTTGGGCTTAGTTTCCACATATGATTTCTTTGGTTAAATGGTTTTCGAATGCATGCATGCTTTTTAGTGAAGGGTACAAATGTCTTCCTTATGAAATGTTTTATAAACTCTTGTTTTGTCCACTCACAGCTTTTAATGTTTTGACTGCCCTTCAGGTTGACATTGGATGTGGACTGTAGTAGAGACCGAGATATCACACACCTCCTCCGGATCCTGGCGTACTCTGATAGCCCGGGAGGGCAAAGGTCGGAAATATCCCTTGTCTGACACTTCGTGTCAGACGGGAGCAGGGTCATCCCGCACTAATCCCGGGGGGATTGGGATGGGTCCTGTCACATGGGCGTTCAATTTTGGGGTTTAACTAACTTTGTTAGCATTTGCATTGGTGTTGCCTTCAAGGAAGGGCTTGTGCTTCTTAAGAGAAGGCTTGAAGTGCTTCCATGAGGAAGACTTAGGGTGCTTCCAAGAGGAAGGCTTTGGGTGCTTCCTAAGAGGAAGGCTTTGGGTGCTTCCTAAGAGGAAGGCTTGAGGTGCTTCCTGAAGGAAGGCTTCGGGTGCTTCCGAGAGGAAGACTTTCTGTGCTACCAAGAAAAAGGCTTGAGTGCTTCTCGGAAGAAGGCTTCGGATGCTTCCCGGAGGAAGGCTTGAGTGTTCCCCGGAGGAAGGCTTTAAGAACCTTGTTGTAAGTTCAATAACACATATGTGAACTAGGAATGACCTGATAGCTTTATTGATAAGTCTAAATACATTATTCTTAAAATAAAGTCTATATTTGGCACAAAACAAAGACTAGCTTAGCTTTGAGCTCTAGTTTTCATTATACATAATATTTTCGGAGGTGATGAGTGTTCATGGAACCACTCACTAACTTTCCATCCATTGTCTCTAAGGTGTAGCTTCCCTTTCTGCCTACTTGATACACTCGGTAGGGTCCTTCCCATGGGGACTTGAGTTTTTGAGACCCTGGACGATTGTGTAACACCCCGGAAATTCGAGGATTTCAATATTGTAATTTAATGTGTGATTTGACGATTTTACCCTTGTGAATGGTATGGTCAAATTGATGACTTTTTGATTGGTGAACTAAATGAACTTTGACCTATGACCGTGACATAGTTCGGGACGTCACGAGTTCATAGACAGGTGGCACGTCCAATTCGGACGATCAGGGTAAAAGTTATGACTATCGGAAGTTCAGGGGCAATACCGTAATTTGGACTCTCGGGGGGAAAATGTTGACTTTTCTTTTGACAACTAATTTTCAGTTGACTCAAGGACCGTTGGGTAGGCCTCGACGTCCTGAGTCCGTAGACAGGCGGCACGCCGAAATCGGACTTCGTACGAGGAAGTTATGGTCAGAAACGTGAATTCGGGAAGTTCGTGTCTCGGTTTTCGTGTCGAATATTATATTCAGGAAATCTGATTGGAGGACACCTGGTGAGTGACAAGTGTCACTCACCCATTGGCTAGATTGGATCAGATCCACTATGGGTTTAAATACCATTAAAACCAACTTTTAATTACAGCCATTGATCTGAAACCTCCAGATCTGATCTCAGCCCTTAATCTCATTTCTGAGATTCAATCTGGGCCATCCATCATTTCCCTCCATTTCTATATATTTCCATACCTGACACCCACATGCTGCCATTTCGATCATCACACCTGCGTGCACCTGACCCTTTTGCTTCAGGCGTGGCTGAACTGAGCTGGTGAGGGCTGAGGCAAGACGGTGAACGGCGGCAGGCGGCGGCGAGGTGAGCGGCTTAAACCCGAAACGGGTTCAAAAACTCAGAAATGGAAGCTTGTTGTTCAGCGGTTGTTGGCATTCCTTTTTGACTCTATTCACTTCTTTGGAATGTCAGGGACCTTCTGCGATTGAACTCGTGACCGGAGGAGCTCAGGGCGGTGACTAAACGGCGACGGAAACCGGTTCGGTTCTTCGAGGTAGGCCCTCGATCCTATCGGTTTTTCTCCATTCTTTTTACACTGAACCAATCTAGGGACTCAGACGAGTAGTTAGGAATTGAAAGGAACGAAAATGATCCAGAAATGAAGTTATGGCAACCGGGTCATGATCGCGGGTCTGATCGACCCGAGTTGCAGGTATTCGGGTCAACCCGTCTGAGGACAGCGGTGATGACGTGGCACCCTGTCAGTCTGTCAGATGACGTGGACCAACCGTGAGCCGACACGTGTCACATGTCAGTGCACAGTCAGCACTGACATGTCAGTGACGTGGACCAGTCAGGGACTGCCACGTGTCACTGACATGTCAGTGACGTGGACCAGTGCCGTGCTGACACGTGGCACATGTCAGATCTGACACGTGGTCTGACAGATCAGTGAGGTGGACCAATTGGTTGTTGACACGTGGCACCTGTCAGAGTCTGACACGTCAGACCTGACAGCTGTCAGATGACGTCAGCAGTGACATCAGCGATAACGTCAGCAGGAACTGTTCCAGCGTTGACCGACGCGTTGACCGGCGCGTGGGGGTGCGTGTGAACAGTGTTTCTGGTGGGACCACCACCATTCTTTAGGTTTCGACGATCCGGATCCAATGGCGGTGGTTTCGGGTCGATCGGAGATTATTAAGTTGGTCAAAATAAGGTTTATTGCCTTGGAAAGCGCGTTCGGGTGGCTTTTCCGGACCGGTTTCGACCCAGGCTTTCATGGTTGAATGTTAGGGGTTTGTATTGATCTTTACGAATACTTTGGACTTGACAGGGATTGTACATTTGTACCAGGACGAGGGTATACGTTCGGTTTCTAGCAGGATTGTACTGTGAGTGGACCATTTTCTTAAACCCTTGCGTGCATAAATGTTTTCTGGTTATTTATACTTATTCACATGCTAAAACAATAATGGTTTTGAGGATATGGAAAATATGGTTATGGCATGTTTCACGGTATTTGGGCTTGAGACCCGTCTGGTGAAACTTAATGATCGGTTCGGATTTTATCTATGTATATATATGCCTTGCATGTGGATATCAACAAAATGCATTTGTTACTGCACTGTATAGATCCTTCCATATTATATTGTCTCCTCCGGCGAGGTACCCCGGAGAGGTCACGGGCGTCTAGTACGTCCAGTGTCTATGACGCTAAGCATCAGGTGATGCTGCATCAGGTGATGCTGTACCCGAACGGGGTTTAACTCGGAAAATTGAGACCCGAGTGGCACGCGTAGCCTTGTGATTGTGACCTTATTGGACGTCAGGGACGTCAGACATCAGGGATGTCAGGATTGGAGTGTATAGTGCAGCAACTAAAATTATACTTATGGTTTTATTATATGCCTTATGGTTCATATTATATGGTTTATGATTTTGAATTATGATGCACGCATGTTTGGAAAACGGAGGGGTAAATTATATGTTTTACTTATCAAACGATTTCATAAACTTGAGTTTCGGTCCACTCACCCTTAATGTTTTGATAACCCCTCCAGGTCGGGAAACTGAGGTAAAGGAGGAACCAGAGGCTGAGGCATAGATCTACTTCTGCGTACCTGAACCCCTGCTGGGCGGTGTACCCGCAGGTTTACTTTAGAGTCGTGCTCGCAAATTTGTAATTTTGGATTATATCCCTTGTCTGACATTCGTTTAATTCGGATTTGATGTATGACTTTAATTTGGTTATTTATGCTTTTAAATGTTTTGAGGTTAAAATTGGTATGAATTATTGGGTGTCAGACGGGATCAGGGCACGTCCCCTTGTAGTCCCTGTGGGATCGGGGCGGGTCCTGTCAGCTTGGTATCAGAGCACTAGGTTGTGGTCAGTACTAGGGTATTGGTCAGCATGCTAGACTAGCGATTAGTACTAGTTACTTTTCGACTTTTAAGAATATTGTTTTCTGATCTATGCCTCTTAACAGTTGGTTATGCCTCCTAGGAGAATTCCTCATACTCGAACGGACGAGGATCTAGAAAGAGAGATGGAATGCGCGAGCATCGAAAGGGCTCAACGTTTGGGAGCCACTCCTTTCTGCGGGGGATCAAACCCCGAGGATGCTCACGACTGGATCACCAAGTGGGAGAGGATCTTCTCGGTGATGCACTGCCCTCCGGGTGAACGAGTGACTCTGGCGGCCTTCTTGCTGGAAGGAGGAGCCTACCAGTGGTGGCACGGACTCGAAATGTCTGGGTGGTCTGTCCATACCACTACCTGGGAAGCTTTTCGTTCCAGGTTTCTGGACCAGTACTACCCGCGATCCTTTCGCGCGGCGCGGGAGGCGGAATTCCTGCGGCTGGAGCAGGGTGACATGTCTGTTGCAGATTACGAGCAAACTTTCGGGAAACTTTCTCGGTTCGCTGCATCATTCGTAAGCACGGAGGAGGACAAATGTCAGCGGTTTGAGCTTGGACTCCGAGGGGAGATCCGGGCCAGTGTGACTGCTACCACTCATGCCTCTCTGAGAGATATGGTCGACGCAGCGGTGCGTGTCGAGGCCAGTCTGGCGGCACACCAATCACGACAACCTTCGGGGGAGGGGCGACGTCAGGATCGCCCACATCTTGGGCCATCGGGCCATAAGAACAACAAGGGAGGGAGCTACAGGGGAGCACCCTCATCCTTCAAGGGTCGTGGCTGGTCGGGTCGACGAGGAGGCTCTCAGGGCAGAGGATCTGGAAACAACTCTGGACAACGCTCATCTTGGAGCGGTGCATCTGGCGGGCATTCGGACAGGCCAAGGCCGGTAACTTGTTTCGCTTGCGAGGAGGTGGGCCACTATGCCAATAATTGTCCGCAGTTGTCCAAGAACAACGACGCTGGGGGCTCGAGTGTGGTGCAGAGCACGGCTTCCCACACTAATGGAGGTCGCGGTCAGGGAGGTGACCGTGGTGCTGGACGTGGCGCGCGCGGGCGCGGACGGAACGGAGGGCCGAGGGCCCAAGTGTTTGCAATGACCCAGCAGCAGGCGAGGACTGCTCCAGGCGTGGTCACAGGTACACTACATATCTTTAACCTTCTTGTACGTGTATTAATGGATGTGGGGGCTACACATTCTTTTATTTCGAAAAGTTGTGCTGGTATGCTTGATTGTGTGGTATCAGCTTTAGATTGCGAAATGGGTGTTGGCACCCCGATGGGTACCGTGTACCTTGTGAATCAGGTGATTCGGAGGTGCCCGGTAAGAATTGAGGATGTGGTTTTACCTGCAGACTTAATTATTCTGGATATCCACGACTTCGATATAATCCTAGGGATGGATTGGCTGTCGGAGCACGGATCGCTCATTGACTGCTGTAGCAAGCAAGTGATTTTGCGGAGCCCGGGTTTGCCGGAAGTTATCTTTCAGGGGGAACGTGATGGTTCGCCCCCTGAAGTGATTTCGTCACTTACTGCTACCAAACTTCTACGGAAGGGATGCCAGGGTTATCTGGCGCATGTCGCGTCGGAACGGGTCGATACTCCGGTTATCGACGAAATACCGGTGGTCTGTGAGTTTCCGGATGTATTCCCGGAAGACCTACCTGGATTGCCACCATCGCGGGAGATTGAGTTTACTATTGAACTACTCCCGGGTACCCGACCCATATCCCAGGCACCATACCGGATGGCGCCGACCGAGTTACGAGAACTCAAGACTCAATTGCAGGAGTTGGTAGATTTGGGATATGTCCGACCGAGTACTTCACCGTGGGGAGCACCGGTGTTGTTCGTAAAGAAGAAGGAAGGAAGTCTCCGTTTATGTATTGATTATCGACAACTCAACAAGGTGACACTGAGGAACCAGTATCCTCTACCCAGGATCGATGACCTTTTCGACCAGTTGCGGGGAGCTCAGTGCTTCTCGAAAATTGATTTGCGGTCTGGGTATCACCAACTGAGGATTTCGGAGGAGGATATTCCGAAAACTGCTTTTCGAACCCGTTACGGACACTACGAGTTCCTTGTTATGCCATTTGGTTTGACGAATGCTCCAGCAGCATTCATGGATCTGATGAACCGGGTCTTCCGACCCTACCTGGATAAGTTCGTGATTGTGTTCATCGATGATATTTTGGTATACTCGAGGAGTGCCCGTGCACATGAAGAACATCTACGGTTGGTCTTGGAGAGACTGAGACAAGAACAATTGTATGCCAAGCTGAGCAAGTGTCAGTTTTGGCTGAGCAGTATTGGTTTTCTGGGACACGTGATATCGACGGATGGGATTTGCGTGGATCCCCAGAAAACAGAAGCGGTGACCAACTGGGCTAAACCGACAACAGTGACCGAGGTGCGGAGTTTCGTCGGATTAGCAGGTTACTACCGGAGATTCGTGGAGGGCTTCTCCAAAATTGCTGCACCATTGACTCGTTTGACTCGGAAGGGAGTAAAGTTTATCTGGGACGAGCAGTGCGATCGGAGCTTTCAAGTGTTGAAAGATCGATTGACCACTGCACCTGTCCTTGCATTTCCGGATGACAGTGGGGAGTTTGTGGTCTTCAGTGATGCATCGCTGCAAGGTCTGGGCTGCGTGTTGATGCAAACTGGCAAGGTTATCGCCTATGCATCCCGGCAGCTGAAGACTCATGAGTTGAACTACCCTACCCATGATTTGGAGTTGGCGGCGGTGGTTCATGCTCTCAAAATCTGGAGACATTATCTGTTCGGCGCAACGTGTCGGATATACACCGACCACCAGAGTCTTAAATACTTATTCACTCAGAAGGAGCTTAACATGAGACAACGGAGATGGTTGGAGCTGCTGAAGGACTATGACTGTACGATCGAGTACCATCCGGGTAAGGCCAATGTGGTGGCGGATGCACTCAGCAGGAAATCAGCGGGAACTATTGCACACCTGGGGATGGTGTATCTTCCCTTGCTGGTGGAACTCCGGAAGGCGGGAGTTATTTTGGGTACGGATGAGCATGGAGCTTTGTTAGCCAGCTTCCATGTGCGACCAGTACTGATTGATCGGATCATCGAGGCACAACTTCAGGATCCGATACTCTGTATTTACAGAATTGAGGTCGATGCGGATGAGAGACAGGATTTTACCATCCGGGATGATGGAGCACTTGTGAAATTAGGCCGTTTGTGCGTACCTGCAGTGGCAGAGTTACGGGCCGAGATACTTGAGGAGGCCCACAGTTCGGCCTATGCCATGCATCCGGGAGGTACAAAGATGTACCGTACCCTCCGAAACCATTATTGGTGGCCAGGAATGAAGAAGGATATTGCTGAGTTCGTGAGCAAATGCTTAACCTGTCAGCAGGTTAAGGCGGAACGGCAGCGACCGTATGGGGCTATGCAGCCACTTCCGATTCCTGAGTGGAAGTGGGATCACATCACCATGGACTTCGTCTTTAAGTTACCGAGGACTCAGAGTGGAGTGGACGGAGTATGGGTGATCGTGGATCGGTTAACCAAATCAGCCCATTTTCTGCCAGTTCAGGAAACCTATAAACCTAACCGACTGGCTCAGTTGTTTGTGAAGGAAATCATACGACTTCATGGTACGCCGGAATCGATCGTGTCCGATCGTGATCCGCGTTTCACTTCCAGGTTCTGGTGAAGTTTGCAAGCTACTTTGGGAACAACCTTACGTTTCAGTACTGCTTTCCATCCACAGACCGATGGACAGTCTGAAAGAACCATTCAAACCCTGGAGGACATGATGAGGTCATGTGTACTACAGTTTCAAGACTCTTGGGATACTCATTTGCCATTGATGGAATTCGCTTACAACAACAGCTATCAGGCAAGCATCGGGATGGCACCTTATGAGGCACTGTATGGCCGACAGTGCAGGACACCTATCTGCTGGACGGAGATAGGAGAGCGAGCGGCTTTGGGGCCGGAGATGATGGACTTAACCATGGAAACTGTTCGCGTGATCAAGGAGAGATTGAAGGTGGCACAGGATCGCCAGAAGAGTTACGCCGACCGACGGATTCGAGACTTGGAGTTTGAAGTGGGAGATTTTGTCTTCCTGAAGTTGTCTCCGTGGAAAGGGATTATCCGTTTTAGCCGACGGGGGAAACTGAGTCCGCGTTTTATCGGACCTTATGAAATCGTGGAGAGAATTGGCAGAGTTGCTTACAGATTGGCACTACCCCCAGAACTATCAAGAGTTCATGATGTTTTCCACGTATCGATGTTGCGGATGTACGTACGTGATGCTTCTCATGTACTTAGGGAACAACCTGTTGAACTACGGGAGGATTTGAGCTTCGAAGAACAACCAGTACAGATCTTGGATCGGAAGGACAAGGTACTACGACGAAAGACGATCCCTCTCGTGAAGATTCTCTGGAGAAACCAGAATGTGGAAGAAGCCACATGGGAGCCTGAGGCTCAGATGCGAGAACAATTTCCTCATTTGTTTCTTTGAAATTTCGGGACGAAATTTCTTAAGGGGGGAAGGTTGTAACACCCCGGAAATTCGAGGATTTCAATATTGTAATTTAATGTGTGATTTGACGATTTTACCCTTGTGAATGGTATGGTCAAATTGATGACTTTTTGATTGGTGAACTAAATGAACTTTGACCTATGACCGTGACATAGTTCGGGACGTCACGAGTTCATAGACAGGTGGCACGTCCAATTCAGACGATCAGGGTAAAAGTTATGACTATCGGAAGTTCAGGGGCAATACCGTAATTTGGACTCTCGGGGGGAAAATGTTGACTTTTCTTTTGACAACTAATTTTCAGTTGACTCAAGGACCGTTGGGTAGGCCTCGACGTCCTGAGTCCGTAGACAGGCGGCACGCCGAAATCGGACTTCGTACGAGGAAGTTATGGTCAGAAACGTGAATTCGGGAAGTTCGTGTCTCGGTTTTCGTGTCGAATATTATATTCAGGAAATCTGATTGGAGGACACCTGGTGAGTGACAAGTGTCACTCACCCATTGGCTAGATTGGATCAGATCCACTATGGGTTTAAATACCATTAAAACCAACTTTTAATTACAGCCATTGATCTGAAACCTCCAGATCTGATCTCAGCCCTTAATCTCATTTCTGAGATTCAATCTGGGCCATCCATCATTTCCCTCCATTTCTATATATTTCCATACCTGACACCCACATGCTGCCATTTCGATCATCACACCTGCGTGCACCTGACCCTTTTGCTTCAGGCGTGGCTGAACTGAGCTGGTGAGGGCTGAGGCAAGACGGTGAACGGCGGCAGGCGGCGGCGAGGTGAGCGGCTTAAACCCGAAACGGGTTCAAAAACTCAGAAATGGAAGCTTGTTGTTCAGCGGTTGTTGGCATTCCTTTTTGACTCTATTCACTTCTTTGGACTGTCAGGGACCTTCTGCGATTGAACTCGTGACCGGAGGAGCTCAGGGCGGTGACTAAACGGCGACGGAAACCGGTTCGGTTCTTCGAGGTAGGCCCTCGATCCTATCGGTTTTTCTCCATTCTTTTTACACTGAACCAATCTAGGGACTCAGACGAGTAGTTAGGAATTGAAAGGAACGAAAATGATCCAGAAATGAAGTTATGGCAACCGGGTCATGATCGCGGGTCTGATCGACCCGAGTTGCAGGTATTCGGGTCAACCCGTCTGAGGACAGCGGTGATGACGTGGCACCCTGTCAGTCTGTCAGATGACGTGGACCAACCGTGAGCCGACACGTGTCACATGTCAGTGCACAGTCAGCACTGACATGTCAGTGACGTGGACCAGTCAGGGACTGCCACGTGTCACTGACATGTCAGTGACGTGGACCAGTGCCGTGCTGACACGTGGCACATGTCAGATCTGACACGTGGTCTGACAGATCAGTGAGGTGGACCAATTGGTTGTTGACACGTGGCACCTGTCAGAGTCTGACACGTCAGACCTGACAACTGTCAGATGACGTCAGCAGTGACGTCAGCGATGACGTCAGCAGGAACTGTTCCAGCGTTGACCGACGCGTTGACCGGCGCGTGGGGGCGCGTGTGAACAGTGTTTCTGGTGGGACCACCACCATTCTTTAGGTTTCGACGATCCGAATCCAATGGCGGTGGTTTCAGGTCGATCGGAGATCATTAAGTTGGTCAAAATAAGGTTTATTGCCTTGGAAAGCGCGTTCGGGCGGCTTTTCCGGACCGGTTTCGACCCAGGCTTTCATGGTTGAATGTTAGGGGTTTGTATTGATCTTTACGAATACTTTGGACTTGACAGGGATTGTACATTTGTACCAGGACGAGGGTATACGTTCGGTTTCTAGCAGGATTGTACTGTGAGTGGACCATTTTCTTAAACCCTTGCGTGCATAAATGTTTTCTGGTTATTTATACTTATTCACATGCTAAAACAATAATGGTTTTGAGGATATGGAAAATATGGTTATGGCATGTTTCACGGTATTTGGGCTTGAGACCCGTCTGGTGAAACTTAATGATCGGTTCGGATTTTATCTATGTATATATATGCCTTGCATGTGGATATCAACAAAATGCATTTGTTACTGCACTGTATAGATCCTTCCATATTATATTGTCTCCTCCGGCGAGGTACCCTGGAGAGGTCACGGGCGTCTAGTACGTCCAGCGTCTATGACGCTAAGCATCAGGTGATGCTGCATCAGGTGATGCTGTACCCGAACGGGGTTCGGGGATTTAACTCGGAAAATTGAGACCAGAGTGGCACGCGTAGCCTTGTGATTGTGACCTTATTGGACGTCAGGGACGTCAGACATCAGGGATGTCAGGATTGGAGTGTATAGTGCAGCAACTAAAATTATACTTATGGTTTTATTATATGCCTTATGGTTCATATTATATGGTTTATGATTTTGAATTATGATGCACGCATGTTTGGAAAACGGAGGGGTAAATTATATGTTTTACTTATCAAACGATTTCATAAACTTGAGTTTCGGTCCACTCACCCTTAATGTTTTGATAACCCCTCCAGGTCGGGAAACTGAGGTAGAGGAGGAACCAGAGGCTGAGGCATAGATCTACTTCTGCGTACCTGAACCCCTGCTGGGCGGTGTACCCGCAGGTTTACTTTAGAGTCGTGCTCGCAAATTTGTAATTTTGGATTATATCCCTTGTCTGACATTCGTTTAATTCGGATTTGATGTATGACTTTAATTTGGTTATTTATGCTTTTAAATGTTTTGAGGTTAAAATTGGTATGAATTATTGGGTGTCAGACGGGAGCAGGGCACGTCCCCTTGTAGTCCCTGTGGGATCGGGGCTGGTCCTGTCAGATTGGGTGTTGCAAACTTTTTCTTGAGAACAAGGTCACCTGGGAGAAAGTGCCGGAGTCGGGCCTTCTTGTTGTAGGAACTCCTCATTTGCTGCTGGTAGCTGGAGATGCGCTTTACCACTTGCTCTCTTAATTCCTCGCTGAGGTCAAGCGAAGTTCTTAGAGCGATGGAGTTTACTGCTGGATCATCGAGCTCGGTAAAGGGCGCTGGAACAACAACATGTGGAGGAATGATTGCGTCGGTGCCGTATGCAAGGGTGAATGGAGACTCTCCTGTTGAACAACGCGGAGTGGTGCGGTAAGCCCAGAGCTTGCCATCCAACTCCTCATCCCACAAGCCTTTCTTATCATCGAGTCGCTTCTTGATATAGTCAAGGATCGTCTTATTTGAAGCTTCTGCCTGGCCATTACCCTGGGGGTAATATGCAGTTGAAGTGAAATGCTTGATCTTCCAAGACTCAAAGAGCTCGTTGATTATGGCGCCAGTGAACTGTGTTCCATTGTCTGTTAGAATGACCTTGGGAAGTCCAAATCGGCAAATAATCTGGCTCCAGATGAATTTTTGAACATCAGCTTGAGTTATGGTGGCCAAGGCATTTGCCTCCACCCATTTGGTGAAGTAGTCAGTGACAACAATCAAATATTTCTTGCTTGGAACTGGAGTGCTTGGAAGTGGTCCTACGATGTCAATTCCTCATTGCATGAATGGCCAAAGACTTGTCTGTGCATGCATCTCTTCTGGCGGCGCCAATTGGTTAGGCTTGAACCTTTGACATTTGTCGCATTTCTGGGCATACTGCAAAGTTTCCTAGCGTAGAGTCGTCCTTTAAACTCAAAAGACTCAAGGATCTCTGCAAACAAGCAAACAGTAAGCTATCGTTCGTTCAATGATCGAGACCCGGGGGGTGTTCAACCAAGAACGCTTCAATGCTTAAGTCAGCTTCGAAAGAGAAATCTCAAGCACTTAAGTAGCGTTGAACAGAATTACCTTTATTGAGAAATGGGTTCCCTTTATATAAGGGGTGAGTGAGATGCTCAATTTCCATAGTTCCGATGTGGGACAAATGCTCCTTGATTTGTGCGCTAACACGTGTTACACAGATCGAGGGTGAGAGGCTTCCACGTATCATCCCGGTTTGGGCCCAATATTTGGGCTATGTAAGCATTGTGGGCTTGAGCCATGTTCGGTGCTTGGGCTTTAAGTATTATTGCCAGGGGCCATTTGGTCATTTTGGGAATTATGGGCCACGTGGTAGCTCCACATTCTTCCGGTGATTTTGGGTTCCACAAATGCCCCCACATCGCTTAGGAATTCAAGGAATCCTAAGGGATGTAATTAGTATTGTGGTCCCTATAAATTATATATGGGAGTATGACTCCGCTTGATCTTCAATTTCATTGTACCTGAGAGTCTCTGATGTCGCAGTAAGCTCCACGCTTGTTCAAGAGACTTTTGAATATTTCTTTAATTGTTGAGCTTTACATTTTTGCACATTCGGAGAGCTGTATGAGTCCAATTGTAGCAATTTAAGTGGTGTTAAGCTCTATTTTCAGAGACGGTCATTTCAATATGCGACAAGGCGCACTTCTGGTGAGACCTAGTAGGCTTGCATTGTGGGAGTAAGGTGGCTCGCGTAGTCAAAATCTGTTCTGTGGAAAGTATACAGACTTCGAGGGACCTGAAAAATTCAAGTCCTGACCGAGGCGAGGCAGGGGAAGAAATTTGAAGTCCAACAGATGGACAAAATTTCATCCTTTGATCGAGGCGAGGCGTGGTTCAACTACAAGACGAGACATGATGCAAGTATGATGCGAGGTATTCTACATCCAAGGCTTGGTGTGCCACAATGCAAGGCAAGACAAGGTTGGAGCAAGAGGTGATGCGCTAAATGACATGAGGTGTTCTTCCCCATGACCATTCACTCGGTGCGTGGTGGATAGAAGAGTTCGACACATGGGCAGCAAGGTGCACCATGACCTGTCTAGGCTTTCATCCACAAGAGGCGAGGTACCCCATGACTTGAAGCTAGACATGTTGCAACGCAAGAGGATACGTTCCAAAGTGCATAGTGAGGCAAGGTATCTCATGACGCGAGGCGAAGTGCATGTGGTACCATAAAGTGAATGAAGCGTCTCGAGGAGTTTTTTGGCTGACAGTGGACCTTCTAGTGACCTGACATTCTAGGTCCTGTTGAGCTCGAAATGGAGTGGCTACAAGGTGGAGCATAAAGACGGATGATCGATCATGCCCCCTGTGAAGCTCTAGATGGTGTACGCCACTACGTAATTGAAGAAAGAAAGCTTGTAGATGGACCATGCATATGGTACTTCGAACATAGGAGGGCCTGACACACGAGGATCAAGGCACGACATAATGTAAGGCAAGGCCTAGTTGGAGTTAAAAGTGTTGCACTAGGCATACTTCCAATGACCATGCATGTGGTGTCTGGCAGATAGAAGAGCTCGGTGTGTTTACGAACTTGTCATCTTCAAGTGCAGGTGAAGCCAACATCGAAGCTTTTAACAAAAAAGACAAGGAGTCTCATCACCTAGTACGAGGCATGTCTCAACCCAACATGAGGCCTGTTCTAGCTGTGCAAACGCTTACATGATTCCAAAGAGGAAGTCAAACGGTTGGATGTTGAAATCAAAAACTTGAGCGATGGGTGCTTGCTACCCTCACATGCCCCCACAACTTTGTGTTTTTAAGGAAGATGAAGCTCAAAAGTTGGATATGGAAAGCCGGAGCGGGATCACCACCAAAGAGCTAGAGCTTGAACTAGAGATGGAGCCTGAACTGGAGCCTAAGTTAGAGGCTAAGAAAACAGATGTTCCTGAAGCCGACGAGTCTCCTGAAGACGTTTCTCTACTTTCAGCAGAAGAATGGGCAGAGTTTTGAAGGACCATGTGCTTTGAAGACTTGCAATTGCATCTACTTCATCTTTGTATGTTGATTATCGCATTTGCATTTTTGTATTGAATAACTGGTTTGAGCGATCGAGATGTGATTAGCCAAACACCCTTCAAATCAATAAATGAAAACGATAGTTATGAGAAATTATGAGCTCCTGTATCTTTGTCTAATTATACTAACTCCCTTGATGTATCCAAACTTGTTTTCTCATCAAATGCCCCCGTTGTAGCCATGGGCGTCCAATTTTGGGTTTCAGCTAACGTAGTGTTTGTTTTAGTGTTGCCTTCAAGGAAGGGCTTTTGCTTCTTATTAGAAGGCTTGAATTTCTTCCAAGAGGAATACTTTGAGTGCTTCCTGGTGGAAGGCTTTGAGTGCTTCCTGGTGGAAGGCTTTGAGTGCTTCCGGGTGGAAGGCTTTGAATGCTTCCTGACGGAAGGTTTTGAGTGCTTCATAGCGAAAGATGTTTGCAAAGCGTAGGTTGAGATGCAATGCCTGGCATAAGTATGGGTCCTTTGCAGGGAAAAGTCTTGGTCGCTTCGCATGGCAAAGTCCTGGTTGCTTCGTAGAACGAAGGCTTAGGACCTTCGTAAGGCGAAGGCTTAGGACCTTCGCAAGGCGAAGGCATAGGACCTTCGCAAGGCGAAGGCTTGGATGCTTCGCAAGGCGAAGGCTTGGATGCTTCGCAAGGCGAAGGCTTGGATGCTTCGCAAGGCGAAGGCTTAGGTGCTTTGCATTGCGAAGGCTTAGATGCTTCGCATGGCGAAGGATCGGTTTCTTCGTAAGGTGAAGACTTAGGTGCTTCGCATGGCGAAGGCTTGGATGCTTCGATGATGAAGGTATGGATGCTTCGCAAGGTGAATGCTAAGGTGTTTCGCATGGCGAAAGCTTGGATGCTTCGATGATGAAGGCTTGGATGCTTTGCAAGGCGAAGTCTTAGGTGCTTCGCATGGCGAAGGCTTGGATGTTTCGCAGGGCGAAGGCTTGGATGCTTGCTTCGCATGGCGAATGCTTTGATGTTTCGCAGGGCGAAGGCTTGGATGCTTCAATGAAAAAGGTTTGGATGCTTCACAAGACGAGGACTTGGATGCTTCGCGGGACGAAGGCTTGAATGCTTCGCAAGACGAAGGCTTAGATGCTTCACAAGGCGAAGACTTGAATGCTTCGCTGGACGAAGGCTTGAATGCTTCAGATGGTGAAGGCTTGGGTACTTCGCAGGGTGAAAGCTTTGATGCTAGAGGGTATAAGTTTTGAAAATTGTACAAACATGTTGGTATGAATTCAAAACAATTTTTCAATCTTATTGATAATTCAAATGCACGATACTTGAATTTAGAAGATAACTTGAAAAGAAAAATTGAAAGCTCCATAGACTTCTATGTCTCTCTAATTTTGACATGCAGCTAGTTGATGCGGATTACTTTTGAAGCTGGCTCATTAGGCTCTTTGCTCTCCATGTGATTTGCAGTCTTCTTCTTGATGTAGTCCGTGCAATGCCCCTCCTTCATGAGATTTTGGAGATATCTTTCGAAAGATATACATGTGCTGATATTGTGCCCATAACATTCATGATAGGCGCACCATTTGGTTTTATCAGCTTTCTCCTGATCGCCCTTGACGGGTCCTGGTTTTTTGAACCAAGTCTTGTCCTTGATCTCATTATGGATCTGATGGACTGGCAAAGACAGCTGCAAATTAGGCTTCCCCATAGCTGGTGTTTGGGAGGGTTGTCCCGCCTTGCGCTTGTTGGACTTTCCAGCTGTAAACTTTCCATGAGACTCATCTTTATTGGAGGCTTTTTCACTAGCCCCAACATGGTCATGAGTATGAGTGGCGTTCTTCTCGTCCTCCCAGCTTGCATGTCGATCTGCTAGCGAAAACATTTTGGTGAGACTTCGCGCATTGTTTATGACGATGTCCCCGTAAAGCTGGTTGTCCCGAGGGAGTCCTTGTTTAAATGTCATTGCCGCAACAAAGTCGCGACAGCCGACAATCCGAGACTTCTCCTCGCAAAATATTCGTATGTACTGTCGCATAGTTTCTTTTGCTCTTTTTCGGACAGAGAAAAGATGGTCATCCTTCACCTCGATTGTCCGAAGTTGTGCGTACTCCTTCACAAATGCCAGAGCCAACTCTTCAAAGGATGCAATCGACCTCCGGGGGAGATGATTGAACCAAGTCATGGCTTGGCCTTGAAGAGAAGCTTGAAAAACTTTGCACATGAGTGCATCGTTATGCATGTGGGGGATCATGACTCCTCGATAGTAATCTATGTGCTTTACCGGGTCGGAGGCTCCTTTGAATAGAGTGAAGTTTGGCGTTGCAAACTTTTGGGGGAATGACTCCTCCTCAATTTCCCTTAAAAAAAAGGCGTAGAGAGCTGTATCTGGCGACGTAAATCGTCCTCTAGATCGCCATCTCGTTGAGCACGAAGGTGCCTGTCCAGCATTCTTTGAACATCATTAGCCCGCAACGTACTTTGCTGAGGCGGTAAGTCATTTCGTACTAATCGCCGAGAACCTCCTTGAGCTTCTCTCCTTGATCTCTGGGATCGTGCTGGAGAGTAGGCCTCATCTTCCTTCTCACTGCCATGGACAGGTCGCCTTGGGTCCTTGTGCAGAGCCTGAGGTTGCCCCCTACTCCCATGTGAGCGCTGTGAGCGTTCTACCCATGAAGTTGCCCCAATCCTACTTCCTAGCCACTCATGTACTGATGGCCTGTGACGTTGTGGGCTCTTTGCTCGGCGGACCTGAATTTCTTCACTGGAGTCGCTTAGTGAAGTGTCTCGTGACATTGTTTGGCAGCGGACTGGTTCTTTCCCAGGTCGCCTTGGAGCACTCTCTTGTCTTCCTCGTGACGTGGAATGTCTGTCTGGCTCTTGGACTGGTCTTTCTGCCAGGAGTCGCTGCAAGAGCTCTGACTGAAGTTGAACTTGGCTGCTCAACCTTTCAACTTGCTGCGCCAAGTTGTCCTGGGGAGGTTGGTGGTGACTTCTCCCTGAGACGTCGTGTCGCCCATCCAGAAAGTCCCTTAGGTCCATATTTGTTGTGGGCTGATCACGTCGTGATGAACTTCCCATCAACTGCCCGCCTGCCTGTTGCAAAGCCGAAGTTCTTTCCCCTAGCGCGGGCACTTGGTTAGCTGGTGAGGAGAATGCACCGAAGCTGAAGGTTGACCTCCCTCCTAGCATCTCCATGGGTGCTTCTATGGACATTCGCCTGGGTCGAATTGGACGCTCCTTCGGTGTCTCTATGCGAGCCTCATTCCTCGTCTGAGCAGTTGAGGTAGAAACACCTTCTCCAGCTGAACGAACGGATCGTCGAACCCTAGCCATGCTTGATCAACGAATCTTGAATGGAAATTTGTCGAACTATGAACACGTTCAAGATCTCCGAATCAACGTTAAGAACGATGATCGAAGTAGGATGAACGATGAACAATCGCGAGAGCTTATTCTTGAATATCTTCAAGCTCTCAATGAAAGCACCAATTGTTGAAGCTGAATTCGTCCTTTAAACTCAAAAGACTCAAGGATCCCTGCAAACAAGCAAACAGTAAGCTATCGTTCGTTCAATGATCGAGACCCGGGGGGTGTTCGACCAAGAACGCTCTAATGTTTAAGTCAGCTTCGAAAGAGAAATCTCAAGAGCTTAAGTAGCGTTGAATAGAATTACCTTTATTGATAAATGTGTTCCCTTTATATAAGGGGTGAGTGAGATGCTCAATTTCCATAGTTCCGATGTGGGACAAATGCTCCTTGATTTGTGCGATAACACGTGTTACACAGATCGAGGGTGAGAGGCTTCCACGTATCATCCCGGTTTGGGCCCAATATTTGGGCTATGTAAGCATTGTGGGCTTGAGCCATGTTCGGTGCTTGGGCTTTAAGTATTATTACCAGGGGTAATTTGGTCATTTTGGGAATTATGGGCCACGTGGTAGCTCCACATTCTTCCGGTGATTTTGGGTTCCACACTACCCGGTTAATTGAAACAGGAAAGGGTCCAATTACGGAAAAAATAAGAATCCAAGCTGCAGATGATGAAAATACATCAATCACCTTTGTTTTTCTTGATGGAGACATTTTGAAACTGTACAAGAGTTTCAAGGAAAAGCTTGAAGTTATCAGGGCAGGAAATTGTGGGAGTATAGTCAAATGGACATTGGAATTTGAGAAGGCAAATTCAAATGCCCCTAATCCAAATGACTGTGCTGATAGGGCTATCCAAGTGTCCAAAGGCATTGATGCTCTACCTTCGAATAAATTTGATGATAAATCGGGAATTTGATGATAAGAGTCAATATATATAGTTACCTTTGGTTCTTTTCATTTATTTTTTAGGTTGTTCTTTTGACACAAAATTGCTCGGAAATTGAAACTGATAGAATTTTGATCACATCACCTGTGAGCATAATATTTAATATCTAATAAATAATCTTGAATTCCATGTTGGACTGAAAAATTTAGTTAAAACTAATTGTGTTTAGACCTTATGGGGATGAGGGGGACTTACAAAAAAAATATATACTCCGATGCTAATTAAGTCAATAATAATCCATCAAAACGATATTTTACCTTTGTGCGTTATGATATGCAAACTCTCCATGCACTCTTTCCATATACTCTCTCCATATAATCGTCTCTAGTCTCATTGTATCCCCCTTTCCAAGTCCCGCATTCCCTCCATGATCCATGAATGCATTCCATCATGGGCACGATAGCTAAACTGCAAAGTTTTTTTCATGTGGCGTACAACTTGCTTGCTTTGATTATGAAGCTATCGACATATATTCCTTCAAGGCCTCAACTATTAGTCTCACTAATCCCATGATTTTTTTTTTTTTTTGATGAATAATAAAGACGTACTACATACAAAAGCTCCTAGGGCAGCCTAAGCCAATCCTATCAAAACTAAGAACCTTAGATAAGAAAGTTGGAGCAGCATAGATCCAAACACTAGGAGAACTGGAGAAGGTTGTCCTGGTTTCATTCATGTGTAATCACGGCAAGAAATTAGGAAAATACGTTGGTTAATTTCCTTCTACTTTCCCAAGTTTAGAGCACTAGTAGAGATTTTTACCAGAGTAATTATTTTTGCACCCACACCTTGAATTTCTTTTCAATTTTTCTAAGTTGTTTTTCTTCTAATTATTTATATACATTTTTATAATGATTTGAGCTGAATTCTCAAGTTCAGCCTTTAACAGAAATTCAGAAAACTCGACATAGTTAATGAAAAGAAACAAGAATGCAACATAATAACAAATTTTAGAGTTCAGATACTAAAATGTAACTGAGCCACCAAATTCAAAAGCCATAATAACAATTAAGCCTTCGTTTTAATTTCTTTTTATTACAATGATATAAGTAAATGGGTTACAATATACACATTGGATATCATCCTTACCATTACAAAATTCAAACCCGAGATCTCCCACATAACGTGTGGAGAGGAACACCACTCTTTGAATGGTGGATAAGAAATAGAATGGTGAAACTGTTATAAGGATAAACTAAGAACTTCAATTGCCTAGCACTTCGTCTAATAGTAATACACAAACTTCAACACAAGCAAGCTACCTCAAGTCAACTCAATTAGACAGAATTAAAAAATGATTCAATCCCTATGACCCCTGGCATATATCTAAAGAAAATTTTGGAGATCTAAAACCACGTCCAACTACAAATGAAAACTTAACATAACATAGCTATAATGAAGATGTGAAGTCTTGATATGAGGGATGCCTTCAATGAAAATCTCTTAATCAAAAAGGCTGAAACCCATGTCCAGCAGAAAACTGACAATAGAAATTAGAACACAAGGGCGCAGATAAAGAGCAATTTAGGTAAAAACTAAGGCAGCATTTATACGAGAACAAACTTACGTCATCTGACTCTTCCTTCTCTTCTACCTTCTCCTCCTTATTCAGCTCAGCAGCGGCAGGAGCTGCAGCACCACCTCCACCACCAGCGACCGGAGTAGAATAAGCAACTGCACCACCACCAGAGGGAACAGATGCCAATTTCTCGCTTCCGGATGCAATTAGCTCTATAATATCTTTACCCTTGACTTCAGACAACAGCAACTCGATTCTGTCACCATCAGCCTCGGCTCCAACTGTATATAACAAACCATTAATTTATATTCTAATAATACGTTTATTTGCTTTGACCAATTTAACAAAACATAGACGAAATGTGGGTATAATGAGAAAATTAGTCATTAATAAAATTCATCACTATTTATATAGTCATTAACTAGCCTCACTGCCGCCTCATAAGGCTCGCGCCATCTCGCGTTATCCGATATTATATTATTTTTATTTATAATTCTAGAGTGTAAAATTTATTAAATTATATAATAAAACTAAATAATACACAAATTAAAATTTTACATAAAAAAAATATCTAGTTAAAGAGATTTTGAATTTTTCTTTACATCGAAAAATGCATACAACAAAAGTCACATAAAGTCATGCATATTAATTTAATTTTTTGCATGTAAATATGAATAAAATTTCTAATTTTAAAATATATAAAAAACAAAGAAAAATGATGTGGGTAGTTCCATGTATATGTCGTTTGTATGTATATGTAGTTTGTATTTTTAGATTTTTATTAGGCAATTGAATATTAAGTTGTATTTGTATATCTTATTCAAGAACATCTTTGAATTTTTAAAAATTAATTCTAAATTTAACAAAAAACATTTCGAACCTTACAAATAGGAGAAAAGGATAAATAATTCCGGGCTCCTTTGTATGTGTATGTAGTTTGTATTTTTAGATTTTTAATACGCCATTGAATATTAAGTAGTTGCATTTTATATCTTATTCAAGGGAAATTTTGGATTTATAAAATTTAATTCTGAATTTATCAAAAAAATATTTCGAACCTTACAAATATGAGAAAAGGATAAATAATTCCGTGCAAACATGGAAGGGATTAATATATTCATATTTTTTATTTATTTATCTTTGCAACAAATCGTGTATAAATTATCCTCTTCTTTATTTTATTTTTCCAATCTCTTTCCTTTTTTGAATTTATCATGCCTTCATGCAGGTATTGTAGTTTGTATTTATGTTTCACAACTAATTGTTAATATGACTTATTTGCTTATTTTTCTTTTTTCTTTTTTAAGTTTGTGGTTATGTTTACGCCAAGAAATATTTCACCAACATTTCATCAATCATAAAAAAATAAAAAATAAAAAAACCTCCTGGAAAAAAAAACAGAAAAAAAGTAGACAATTGAAATATAAAAAGGTTGTTGCAATTTTTTAATTTCCTCAATGGAAGAATGAATTCATTCAATACTACAATCAGTTTCTTTTGGATAGGTCATCAAATGTCCATGATTGGAATGACCATAATGTCACCAATTATCTTTTTTTTAAAAAAAGATCACCAATAATGCCAACAATTATTAGAATTCTGCAGTCAAGGATTGTTGCCTAAGAGAGAGCAGAAAGGTCCTGTAATTCCTAGAGGTATCTGAATGAACTGCATCATGCAATGATTTTGCAAATTGATTTTGATATTCTTGCTTTATGTACTGCATATCAATCTCAGCCCTTATCACAATTACCCTCATAATCTGTTCCCAAGCCCTCTGTAAAACTTGCAATCAATCTTCAAATTTAAATGAAGCTAACTACGAACCACAATTCAATCAGAAAAATGTCCAGATGCTTGTCCATATTTTTGTACATGTTCAATTTTACCACCATAATTGGTGAGATAAAAAATATCAAAGTCACAAACTCTTAGTATATACATATATATACACACACTCTTAAGATACCTTGAGATCATTAAGTGCATGAAGCAGCCTCTTAGGATCTGAACAACCATGTCTGTTATTAAATTATGCAGAGTCCTCCCATCCCAAAAATCTGCAAACCAAATGAATTAGAGCACACTAATTTTTCTGGCTTTTGGTTAAAAATAATTAAATTATGCACACTCGGTACAAAATCTGCAAACCAAATGAGTTAGAGCAGTAACAATAGTCAGTTTGGTAAAAAACAATATACAAATCAAATACCTACACGTCAAATCAGAGTGGAAACATCAACCATATGTCTATTAAATTCCAAGATTTAACTAAAAAACGAATCCCCAGTCAAGATAAGCTAATCCCGGTTGATCAATTAATTGAAATATTAAGAAATCAGAAATTTCATTTTTCCATGACCAAGTCCCAGATTATAAGCACAGAGACATCTCTGCAAGATGAGCAACCAAAAATAAATTGTAAAAAGAAACAATAATTTATATAACATGAATACTAAACTCAATCAGTGTGCTCATTAGAATTAGAATAAAAAATTAAAAACCATCAACACACGAATTCAATCCTCAGTTGAACCCACAAAATACAATCGATTCCAAAAGCCTGCACAGAAACGTTTGTCTGAGTAGGTTATGTTGCAATAAATAAGCCAAAATTAAAAAATGAAGTTCAGATGAACCATTGAAAAGAATTTTTTTTGGTTAGATCTACTTCATTCGAACGAAAACGAAAAGTTCTGAAATTGAAAAGGGTCCCAGAAGTTTCGAACAAATACCTGAAATCAAAATAAAAAACACCTTGATGAAATCAGAACCCAAGAACACAGAGATGACGGAAAATTATAAGCAGAAGAAATTTCCTGCTAATGATGAGATAGGACTAAGAAGGAGCAGGAGAAAGGGGTTTTCGCCAACCTTGATATTACGGAGGCCGTTGTTGAAGAAGAAAGCAAAATTGGGGGCTACTCGCTTTGTTAAAATATTGCAATGTCACCCTCGCGAGTTTGCAGTCCTCTCAAACCATTTTAGAGAGCGAACCACTTTATTGCAATGCATCCAATCAACGCTTAATTCACAAAACCAATAACTTATTTCAGGAACCCATACTCAATTTAAAAAAACTGATGCAACCAAACAACACGAAATATCAAAGCCCAAATTCGACCAATTGCGAGAAAAATAAATTGAGGGAAGATGAGGAAGGCGGAGATAAACGCAGTGGTTCTCTCTCCCGATTGATGAAGGTACCTCCAATTTTGTATGGTATTCGGTGGGTAGTTGCAATTCGATCCAGAAATTCTGACTCGCTATTGCAGTATGTAGATGGAACTCACTATTGCACGATGTATGAAGATGGAGATTTAGCGGTTTGATGTTCGTGTGTTACAGTTGGAGATGGAGATTAGGAGAGAGCGGTTTGCTCGTAGAAGGAGCGGTTCTTTGCTATTCGCTGTTTGCAGAGTCCCCTCAAGTAAAATGATGATTTTGAGCTATTACCACTCTACCCTCAAATATTAAATCATCTCTTCTTTAAACAAATTATTGAAGGAAGGATTTTTTTGGCATTAAAAAAAATTAACTATTAAACTATTACCATCCTACTCTCATTTATTAAATCTTCTCTTCCTTTGAAAAATTTATTAAGAAAGACCTTCTAGGGGTTTTTAAGAATTTAACCATTTTAAGAAATTGGCTTTATATATATATATATAGAAGACGATTAACTAATTAAATGTAATATTACCGTTATTTCCAGTTAAAATAAAATATCGCTAATATGATATTTGCGTTTAAAAAAAAACAGTTATATATGATGTCATCGTAAGTTTTTGAAATAGGAATTAAACAAAAAAAAAACTTTATTGTAACCCGGTTAAAATGCTTGAAAGTTGAAACCCCACAAAGCTCTCCTTCCTTTGTTTTTCTCTTTTTTTGAGAAAGCATAAATAAATCGTTAAGCAAACTATATATTACGACCACTTTCGTAAACCACCAAGCTCGCTGGGAAATCCGGTGCCGGTTCATACCAAGTAATTAAAAGTTCAAAGGACTTCCAGCTTGACATATGAGTCGTCTTCGAGTTTGACCAAGTTAATTCCCAGTAGAATTTAGATCGAGAGAGTAAAGGAAGAATTGATGTTACACGAGCTGTTACTTGCGCTGTTGGGCTACACCGGCGATCTGATAATCGACGAGAGGGAGCATTCCAAGCCTCACGGAGTCGACGTTACCATTTGCGATGAGCCCACTTTCAAGCTCGCTTTGGATATCTCCTTCATCCAACCCAGCGAAAGGTTCTCAATTTCAAATTTTGCAACTCAAACCCTCCAAAGTTTCGCATATATATTCCGATTGCGGACGTGGAACCCAAAATTACTAAAAAATTGTGAAGTTACCACGTGACCTATGATTCTCAAAACGTCCAAATTGTAAATTGTCTCTAGTAATGACATTAACAGCTCACAAACACCTACACATTAAATAATATATTTACCAGCTAAATATATTATTTAATTAATATTCTCTCAAGAATTAATTGTCATTATTTTTAATAATGAATAATTATTATTAGTATTAAATTTTTATAATTATTATCATTATTCTTAATAATGAATAATTATTATAATTATTAAATAATATAATATATCTTATTATTATTATATTATTTATTATAAAATCGATCGACCAATCAGAATGCTCCGAAGTTCACAAGATTTCACTATAAATAGAGACGAACATTTCACTTTCAAAGATAAAGTCGATTTTTCACTTCAAAGTATTTTTTTTCCTCTCTCAAAGCTAACTTGGGCATCAGAGTGTTCTTAGTCGAACAACCCTTCGGGTAATCGATCGAGGCAACGATAGCTGATTGTTTACTGTTTGCAGGAATTGTGAAGACTTTTTGTAACGACCCGTCCCGAATTCCGGGATTAGATTAGTCATTAATCTCGATTAGTGAGGTTGAACGGTGCTTAGTAGGTCGAAATCGGACAAAATGTGCAAAATGACCATTTTGCCCCTGGTCGTGGGCAAAATGTTGACTTTTTGATCGGGCGGTCAAACGGACTTTGACCGATGACCGTGACGTAGTTCGGGATGTCACGAGTTCATAGACAGGTGGCACGTTCGATTCCGACATTCGTAGAGAAAGTTATGGTGTTCGGAAGTTGAGGGGTATTTTGGTAATTTGGCATGTTTGGGGCCAAATGTTGACTTTTTGACCGGGAGGTCCGATGGACGAGGGCCAAGGACCGTTACGTAGGTATCTTCGATACGAATCCAACGACAGGCGGCATGCCGAAATCGGAGATTCGACGACGAAGTTATGGTCACGGACGTAATCGTAATTAACCGAGACTCGGAATAAAATAATAATATTTAAATAGGTGAACAGTAACTGACAAATCTGGACCCTTGGATGTAGGCCACGTGTCACTCATCCCCACCTTCCCTAAAATCTGGATCCTTGTTGGCCATTGGATTATTTAATCCATTTTCTCCCCTTAAATCCTCACCATCCATTCAAACCTCAGATCAAATCTGGGCCCTTGATCTCATCTCTTCCTTTCCTTTATCTCTGATCACACTCATCTCTCTCTCACTCTGTTTTCTCCCACCCGAAACACATACACACACAACCCCTCTCTGTTTTTGGAACCGTGAGAGAACACAGGGAGACTGAGAGGAGTTGGAGTCGCATGCGGCGGCAGGACCACCGTGAGTGGCGGTGGTGACCGGGAAAACAGAACCCGTGCACATACACACCCGCACACGGCTCCCCATTTCACATCACCACCATAACTATAACCATGAGGCTGTGCAGAGGATTGTGAGTCGACTGCTGTGAACTAGGCACGACGGGAGGCGACGGGAGACGGCGAGGTTGGCGGCGGAGAGGAAAAACAGAGAGGTCCGAAAACTCAGAAATTGGAAAATCAGTGTGGACTGGTTTTGATCGTGTTTGAGGGGTGAAAGGAGTTCCTGGAGTCGAACTGGGCATGCTGGTGGCCACGGCGGTAGCCACGGCGGCGAGGTAAGCCTCGAACCCGTGAGCTTGTTTTCGGGTACAAAAATGGTAGGATGGGTTTTAACGTATTTCGATCGATCTGGTGATTAGGATGATGATCTAGAAGGTGAGACGAGCTTCTGGGGATTGTTTTCGAAAGGAATGGTGGCCGGGATCGTGCAGGCACGACGGTTGCAGGTGGCCGGTCTGCACACCTCCACGAACAGGTAGTCAAACGTATTGGTTTCTCAGTTTTTAAAGCATGGATCAACTGGAATTGATGAGACGATCTTGTAGGAACAAACAGAATTGAAATTGATCGAGTAATGGCGGACCAGTCGGGTTGGGCCGCGGGTCACGGTGACCCGTTTATCAGACAACCGGGTCAGAACGGTGACACTATTCACGGCGCGTGAGTTTCACGCGCAGCCACTCACGGCGGCGCGTGGCGGCGCGTGGGCACGAATCTCGAGGTGAGGTCAACATGACTTTTAATCCATTCGATGTAACGGACATTTTGGAATTAGTTTCGTGTCGATCGGACACCGTCTCGATAGTGTTCGGGATGTCCGAAGGTTTTAAATTACGTTTAAAAATAAGTAAAAATTCGGGAAAATTACGGGACTTTGATAGGATGTTAATAATGAGGTTAGTGACCCTCTAATGTGATTTGGACAGGATTGGGAGTCCCGGTGATAGTGGTGTGGCCCGGGAGGGCCGGTGGCACACGTATCGAGGCATACCGTTAAAACGGTCTGTGAGTGGACTTTGGTTTTATAAATTCTATGCATGCTTAAATGTTTTATATGGTTTATATACATGATTTCTATGATGGTATTTGTGAGCATTGATTTTGGGTATGTTGCACGTATTTCGAGGTGTTTTCCGTATTTCACGTGTATCGGGATTAACGGTTTATTTGTGGTTTTGCATGCTTGTGGTTAAATAAATATTATGATAAAATGGTTTTTATATTGGAAAGATGAACTCGGGCTTGAGGCCCACTTGTTTTGGAAATTTCGGACTTGGAGTCCATTTGAGAATCGGGCCGGGGGCCCAGTTGGTTAATGAAATCGGGCCAGGGGCCCAGTTGGTATGAAATCGGGCTGAGACCCATTTGAGTTATGTTATCGGGCATGGGGCCCAGTTGGATTAAAATGATGGTTTCGGGTCAGGGGCCCTATATTTAATAAATGTGGTTTCGGGTCAGGGACCCTAAATGGAAATGTGTTGTTTTATGGAAAATTCGGGCAGGGCCCATTGTGATGTTGTGAAATGAGTTAATAAAACTGTTTTTCCATATACCATCTGTACACATGGATATATGATGGTCTCCTCCATATGTCTGGGACACTGGGGAAGTCACGGTGCATTGCCTGTGAAGGGTCACCATACGGAGCAGCCGGACCGTATGATGACTCAGGAGCAGGATTGCTATGATTGACGTTTGGGACGTCAGACATCAGGGATGTCAGATATATGGACCCGGAGAGACCCCGGGCAGCACGCGTAGCTTGTGAAACCGTGAGATATGACGTCAGGGACGTCTAGCATCAGGGATGCTGGTGATGGTAATGGTAAAATACGAATTAATGAAATGGCTTTCCGGGTGGATTTATGATTGTGTGATTTTAATGAATTGACGTTCATTTATGGTCGTGGGTGATGACCCACATGGTCGTATATGTATGGTGGTGGTATTCCACTATTTTGGGCTGAGTTCCCACACTTGGTTTTTGGTTAACGGTTTTTGGGCTAAGGCCCTAATGGCTCGGTTGAGCAAACGTTTTGGTTACTGGTTTTGGTGGCATGCATACGTTTTTATTGGAGGGCATAAATGTCTTATAAATGTATTTGATGAACTTACCAGTTTTTGTCCACTCACAGCTTTTGGTTTTAATGCCCTTCAGGTTGATCACGGACGCGATTTCAGCAGAGACTGGGACATTGCACACCTCCTCCATCGATCCTTGCGCACTCTGGATGCCCTGTTTGGGCAGTGGCTCTTGGTCATCCTTTGTCTGACACCCCTTGTTGGACGGGAGCAGGGCACATTCCATGGTAATCCCGGGGGGGATTGGAATGGGTCCTGTCAACTTGGTATCAGAGCACGGTTGCTCTTTTGTGTGCGCAGGTCGAGGGTGTGATGTCTCTTTGGGCTGCAATTCGTTATCAACCTGATAGATAGTTTTTGGGTTTGGATAGTGGATGGAGTGTGATTGGCCCGATACGCCGTGCATTTATGTGATTCGACCCAAGTGGGGTTGATTGTGGTGAACTGGTATTGTGGGACCGTCGGTTCGGTCATGTAATATTAAATTGTTGTGCTGCTAGGTGCAGCCAGGTTCGGGGAACCTCATTTGAGTAATGGTTTAAAAATGTGAACTCTCGTGGTGGTTTCTAGTGTGAGGGATGTTGGTTCATCGGAGTTGGCCGATGACCTAGTGGTGGAACCCACGTTGATGGGATGGTAGGATTGGATCTGACGTCTATTCGATGTCTAGACCGCGGGGTCGGTCAGGTTGTGGATTTTAGATTACGGAGAGTTGTTTGGTTCGGTTGAACCATAGGGTGTGATTGTGGAACCCTAATATAAAAAGGTAAACCTTAATTGTGACTAGTGGATGAGAACTTGTGCTGCGACGAGCGGTTGAGGTCATGGATGACCATGTGGATGGCTCTGGTGAGTCTAGGCAGAACTATGGGATCCGATTTACGGATACGGTTCTGAGATAAATTGTGGAATCCCGTGTTGGATCGGGTATTGGTGTGATGTGTGGATGCGGATCTCGATAGTAATGACAGTTGGTCGGTAGTCATATGGAGATGACTGGCTATCGAGGGTAATTAGTGTGGTTCTGATACTTGGGGATCAGGGGACGTTCAGGGAACGTTCATTTTCCTGATGTGGATTGTCCGAGTGGTGGTACCCATAGTCGTGAGGTACGGGATCGTCGTTCGGTATGAACGGAGATCCAAGGTTGTCGTATTTGCATACGGTGTGCAAGTATGGATGTTGTGTGTTGGTACTTTTGCGTCGATACTAGTATGGATGCCTGTGTGCTGATACTAGTGTTGCTGGTAGTGTGTTGGTGCTGGTACTAGCGCTGGTGCTAGTGTCGGTAATGGTGTTGACGATGAGCCACAAGTTGGGGTGTGACTCCGTCATGATGAACATATGTTCGGTCCTTGAGATTCGGTAGTGGTTGAGTGATGGACTGGATGGGTTCCAGTTAAGATCGTAATGTGTTGGGATAAGTTCCAATAGTGGTGAGATAACCAGTAAGGAGTGGATTAAAAAGGGTATAATTGAGACTTGAGTAATCTTGGGATGACGTCCCCTACGTCATGATATTTGGTGGATTTGGGGGAGTTGTTGGGAACTCCAAAATTTGTGCGATTTTATGTTTTTAAATATCCCTAAAATGTACATGGAAATGATTAAAACTGGAAAAGACGAGGAAAAAACCATTAGTGGTATAAAGGTAGGAATTTGTAATTGAGAACTTGGAAAACCGAGTGTTGAACCTGTAAAGGTCGGGATGTGCGAACGGAACAATAATGGATTGATTGCAGACACGGGGTTGTCCAAGTGAGTTGGGGAGGTAGGAAGTCTAGTGGTTAGACTTGACATCTCGTTGGGAGCATGTCTGTTTCCAACATGGTTGGAACCTTAGTGCCGAGAAGCGTTGTGATTGGGGAACGAGAGTGGTGTTTGTTTTTGGTGATTGGTATTCCGAAGTCATTAGGGTTGACTTCTTGCTTTCTGCCCTGGCAGACATTGACTGTAGTTACCAGTATGTTGAGCGTGTATTGGTTGGTGAGCCCATGTGTGTTGTGAGGTCATTAGGAGGAGCTACGTGTTCAAAATTAGGTAAACAAGATTTCTCATTTTCTGCTTGGTGGCAAACGATGTTGGGGTACATGGCGTGGTGAGTGCAGTGAGTTTTGTTGCATCCACGTAGGATGAGTATTGGTGTCATCATTTTGGATCATCCTTGGTTTTCCTAGGTGGAATGACAAGGATTGATACAAGGTAATCCGTGAGAATCCGCAGTCTCGACGTGTCTCGTCGTTGACTGATCTGTCTAGTTGTGGGAGTCGGTTGTCGATCGTTGTGGCGATCTAGGATTTTGACATTATAGTCAGGGACACAGTGTCTATCTGGGTCATGATCTTGATGATTCAGATAGGGGGAGAGTATATCACTCTTACCTTGGTACGTGAGTCGTAATCACGGGATTGAACTTCTTTTCGAAGTGGGGCCCGTATGGTATTCTACTCGGGTGAGTAGGTTTTCAAGGTAGTTGAATTTTGTCAACCTTAGACGTGTGGAGGTTGGATTGGCTTCCCTATGAAGTCAATCAAGTGTATTGAACAGGTGACCGATAGGTTCGGTTTTGGGTGTGTCTTGGTAAATGTGAACGAGATTTCGGGATTTGGAATCGAATTTCTGGGTGACGATTCAAGATTTGATTTTGGAACTTGAAAGTATATTTCTGGATTTGGGTACGGAATGATTATTCCAAATGCTAGCTTACGGAATAATGATGTCGGATTCAGATTTGGATAAGAATTAAAATTTGATGTCTGGGCTTGGATCCGGGATTTCTTACGAAATTGCGGATTCAGATTCGGAAATGGAACTAGATGTTGGGTGGAGTTTCGATTTGTCTCATGCTGGATTGGTGAGTCGAGTACGTTGGTGCCATGTGTAGCCACGAGTGAGTCTAGTGTCAGTTTTCGACTGACAACAACTGTGTGGTGAGTTTGTCAGGATGTGTCAACATAGATGGTTGAGTGGGGTCAGCTGACTCCTAGTGGGAGTGGGAGAGAAACCGTCGAGTTGTTGCGTCAACGAGAGGGTCGATTTGACAAGTGGTGTCAAATTCGAAACAAGTAGTTTCAGTCATTCGACGGGGTCGAATGTAATCGTTGCGTTTTGAGTATTAGTGGTACGTTTGGGCGTAGACAAGTTTTGTCTAAGTAGTTGGTGTACGAGTGTACACGTGTTGCGTGGTCGATTCCACTTTCCACGGGGTGTTTGTGGGATCAGGATAGTCGAGTTTCGAGAGCGAAACTTATTAAGGAGGGAAGAACGTTTAAGATTAGATCGGTTGGAATTTCGAGGACGAAATTAATTAAGGAGGGAAGATTGTAACGACCCGTCCCGAATTCCGGGATTAGATTAGTCATTAATCTCGATTAGTGAGGTTGAACGGTGCTTAGTAGGTCGAAATCGGACAAAATGTGCAAAATGACCATTTTGCCCATGGTCGTGGGCAAAATGTTGACTTTTTGATCGGGCGGTCAAACGGACTTTGACCGATGACCGTGACGTAGTTCGGGATGTCACGAGTTCATAGACAGGTGGCACGTTCGATTCCGACATTCGTAGAGAAAGTTATGGTGTTCGGAAGTTGAGGGGTATTTTGGTAATTTGGCATGTTTGGGGCCAAATGTTGACTTTTTGACCGGGAGGTCCGATGGACGAGGGCCAAGGACCGTTACGTAGGTATCTTCGATACGAATCCAACGACAGGCGGCATGCCGAAATCGGAGATTCGACGACGAAGTTATGGTCACGGACGTAATCGTAATTAACCGAGACTCGGAATAAAATAATAATATTTAAATAGGTGAACAGTAACTGACGAATCTGGACCCTTGGATGTAGGCCACGTGTCACTCATCCCCACCTTCCCTAAAATCTGGATCCTTGTTGGCCATTGGATTATTTAATCCATTTTCTCCCCTTAAATCCTCACCATCCATTCAAACCTCAGATCAAATCTGGGCCCTTGATCTCATCTCTTCCTTTCCTTTATCTCTGATCACACTCATCTCTCTCTCACTCTGTTTTCTCCCACCCGAAACACATACACACACAACCCCTCTCTGTTTTTAGAACCGTGAGAGAACACAGGGAGACTGAGAGGAGTTGGAGTCGCATGCGGCGGCAGGACCACCGTGAGTGGCGGTGGTGACCGGGAAAACAGAACCCGTGCACATACACACCCGCACACGGCTCCCCATTTCACATCACCACCATAACTATAACCATGAGGCTGTGCAGAGGATTGTGAGTCGACTGCTGTGAACTGGGCACGACGGGAGGCGACGGGAGACGGCGAGGTTGGCGGCGGAGAAGAAAAACAGAGAGGTCCGAAAACTCAGAAATTGGAAAATCAGTGTGGACTGGTTTTGATCGTGTTTGAGGGGTGAAAGGAGTTCCTGGAGTCGAACTGGGCATGCTGGTGGCCACGGCGGTAGCCACGGCGGCGAGGTAAGCCTCGAACCCGTGAGCTTGTTTTCGGGTACAAAAATGGTAGGATGGGTTTTAACGTATTTCGATCGATCTGGTGATTAGGATGATGATCTAGAAGGTGAGACGAGCTTCTGGGGATCGTTTTCGAAAGGAATGGTGGCCTGGATCGTGCAGGCACGACGGTTGCAGGTGGCCGGTCTGCACACCTCCACGAACAGGTAGTCAAACGTATTGGTTTCTCAGTTTTTAAAGCATGGATCAACTGGAATTGATGAGACGATCTTGTAGGAACAAACAGAATTGAAATTGATCGAGTAATGGCGGAGAACCAGTCGGGTTGGGCCGCGGGTCACGGTGACCCGTTTATCAGACAACCGGGTCAGAACGGTGACACTATTCACGGCGCGTGAGTTTCACGCGCAGCCACTCACGGCGGCGCGTGGCGGCGCGTGGGCACGAATCTCGAGGTGAGGTCAACATGACTTTTAATCCATTCGATGTAACGGACATTTTGGAATTAGTTTCGTGTCGATCGGACACCGTCTCGATAGTGTTCGGGATGTCCGAAGGTTTTAAATTACGTTTAAAAATAAGTAAAAATTCGGGAAAATTACGGGACTTTGATAGGATGTTAATAATGAGGTTAGTGACCCTCTAATGTGATTTGGACAGGATTGGGAGTCCCGGTGATAGTGGTGTGGCCCGGGAGGGCCGGTGGCACGCGTATCGAGGCATACCGTTAAAACGGTCTGTGAGTGGACTTTGGTTTTATAAATTCTATGCATGCTTAAATGTTTTATATGGTTTATATACATGATTTCTATGATGGTATTTGTGAGCATTGATTTTGGGTATGTTGCACGTATTTCGAGGTGTTTTCCGTATTTCACGTGTATCGGGATTAACGGTTTATTTGTGGTTTTGCATGCTTGTGGTTAAATAAATATTATGATAAAATGGTTTTTATATTGGAAAGATGAACTCGGGCTTGAGGCCCACTTGTTTTGGAAATTTCGGACTTGGAGTCCATTTGAGAATCGGGCCGGGGGCCCAGTTGGTTAATGAAATCGGGCCAGGGGCCCAGTTGGTATGAAATCGGGCTGAGACCCATTTGAGTTATGTTATCGGGCATGGGGCCCAGTTGGATTAAAATGATGGTTTCGGGTCAGGGGCCCTATATTTAATAAATGTGGTTTCGGGTCAGGGACCCTAAATGGAAATGTGTTGTTTTATGGAAAATTCGGGCAGGGCCCATTGTGATGTTGTGAAATGAGTTAATAAAACTGTTTTTCCATATACCATCTGTACACATGGATATATGATGGTCTCCTCCAGATGTCTGGGACACTGGGGAAGTCACGGTGCATTGCCTATGAAGGGTTACCATACGGAGCAGCCGGACCGTATGATGACTCAGGAGCAGGATTGCTATGATTGACGTCTGGGACGTCAGACATCAGGGATGTCAGATATATGGACCCGGAGAGACCCCGGGCAGCACGCGTAGCTTGTGAAACCGTGAGATATGACGTCAGGGACGTCTAGCATCAGGGATGCTGGTGATGGTAATGGTAAAATACGAATTAATGAAATGGCTTTCCGGGTGGATTTATGATTGTGTGATTTTAATGAATTGACGTTCATTTATGGTCGTGGGTGATGACCCACATGGTCGTATATGTATGGTGGTGGTATTCCACTGTTTTGGGCTGAGTTCCCACACTTGGTTTTTGGTTAACGGTTTTTGGGCTAAGGCCCTAATGGCTCGGTTGAGCAAACGTTTTGGTTACTGGTTTTGGTGGCATGCATACGTTTTTATTGGAGGGCATAAATGTCTTATAAATGTATTTGATGAACTTACCAGTTTTTGTCCACTCACAGCTTTTGGTTTTAATGCCCTTCAGGTTGATCACGGACGCGATTTCAGCAGAGACTAGGACATTGCACACCTCCTCCATCGATCCTTGCGCACTCTGGATGCCCTGTTTGGGCAGTGGCTCTTGGTCATCCTTTGTCTGACACCCCTTGTTGGACGGGAGCAGGGCACATTCCATGGTAATCCCGGGGGGGATTGGAATGGGTCCTGTCACTTTTCGCGGTGAATACGATTTCTGCTTCAACAACTGGTGGTTTCATTGAGAGCCGATTGAGAAATACTCACGGGTAGCTCTCACGATCGATCATCGTTCTTCAACGTTGTTCGTTGTTCTTCAGACTTTGTTCATTGTTCATCATACTTCGTTCGTCGTTCATCGATAATGTTTGAAGTTCTTTAACATTGTTTATCGTTCTTCAACTATGTTGAATTTCCACCCTTGTTGAATTTCTTCCTCCAAGAACTTGACCAAGTGCTCAAAAGGATTGACGGAAAATCTGCACCTGCTCAATGGCCTTGACAGGCCATAACAAACCAGGAAATGGCCTCGAGCAGACTTGGAAGGTAATTCAGGACTTGTTTTATTCTCTAGAGGCAAATCAAGGCTCTGTTTTGATGTTCTTCTTCACGATAGCAACTATTTCCAGACGCAGTGGAGCGATCAATCATTACTTGATCAAGCATTCGAAAGGCCTTCTACCGTCCAAATTTTGTCAAGAATGAAAACTTCAAATCCCAGCTGATGACCAAAGGATGAAATTTCTTCTATCGATCGCTGATTTGGATTTTTGCCCTTGCAAATATCTGAGAGCCCACACAGAAGAGTACATTTCGCCAAGCTCTAAAAAGTCACCATCCGGGAAGGCAATCCAATTGCAAGCTTTCCATACTTTAACAACTTTAGGTTCCTCAAACTCCATAATCTTCTCACGGAATGGAATGTCACTATGCGAACCACCATGCTCCCATAATGCATGATTTCTAGTCACCTGAAAAGTGCACCTTGCCACATCTTAAAATGATCATCTTGGAAAAATAAATAAGACACCGTTTCCAACAGATGTCTAGAACTATCTGAAATATGCCAAAAATATAGGACTAACAATATATAAAATTTTATATATACTTATGTTAAAGTTATATATGAAAAATATATATTGCCTTCACAATTGATACATCATATGCAACTTCACAATTGAGTGGGGCCCACCCACTTTAGCAAAGCGAGCAGAATAACCCAAGGAGAGTTCCAAGCGCATCATGACACATGACGAATCTGAACTACCGGGCTCAACTTTCAATCTGAGGGCAACACGTGGTGCGTCCCCATTGACACTAACAAAGATGCTGACATCAGCGGGCCTCGCATGCTTGACGCACCACCCAGCGCTTGACGCATGGCCATCTCTCATGGAAATTACACAACTGCCACGCTTGACAAAGTAACACAAGCGCTAGCCTCCGTGGCAGGAGACAGCAAGCCACACTCATATCAGCTTCCTCGTAATACTGATGTTAGTCATAAAATATTCTCCGCACCAACCAACCATCGCGCTTGAAAAGGAAGCACATACACCAGCCTTTGTATCTACCAATTGGTAGCTCCTATAAAGTGAGCTCTTCAAGACTTCGCTGAAAGTATGCCTTTCCAATCATCTTGAAATGGCCGTCTTTGAAAATAAAGCATATTAACACTTGAATCATCGAAATCGGTCTCCCCCAGCTTTCAAAATCGTTGAAAAAATGAATATGAAAACATATACATATATATTATATTATATATGTAACACCCCGGAAATTCGAGGATTTTAATATTGTAATTTAATGTGTGAATTGACGCTTTTACCCTTGTGATTGGTATGGCCAAATTGTTGACTTTTTGATATGTGGGTCAAATGGACTTTGACCAGTGATCGTGACGTAGTTCGGGACGTCATGAATTCATAGACAGGTGGCACGTCCAATTCGGACGATCGGGGAAAAAGTTATGACTATCGGAAGTTCAGGGGCATTACCGTAATTTGGACTTGGGGGGGAGGAAATGTTGACTTTTCGTTGGGCAACTAAGTTTCACATGACTCAAGGACCGTTAGGTAGATGTCGACGTCCTGAGTCCGTAGACAGACGGCACGCCGAAATCGGACTTCGTACGAGGAAGTTATGGTCAGAAACCGGAAATCGGGAGGTTCGTGTCTCGATTTTCGTGTCAAATATTTTATTTTGGAAATCTGATTGGAGGACACCTGGTGAGTGACAAGTGTCACTCACCCATTGGTTAGATTGGATCAAGCTCCACTAAGCATTTATTTAGGATTTAAATCACCTTTTAATCACAGCCCTTGATCTGAAAATCTCCAGATCTAATCCTCACCATTGAATCTTAAGTCATTCAATCCTGGCCTTTGATTTCATTTCATATTTTGTTTTAAAACCCATGTGACATTACACTTACATTTTCATTCTTTCAACCCGATTAGCACGGTTACCTCTTGGAACAACTCACCAGCACCTCACCACTCAACCTCACACCCCAGGCAGCCAACAGCCACCCCTAGACGCCGGCCACCACTCCACAGCCACCCTGCACGATCGGATTTCCCCCAGACCCGAGAAGAAACCCGAACAACCCAAACCACCCAAACCATCCAAACCTTCACACTTGGATTCGAACCAACGTATGGTTGGGTTCACTGTGACGACAGGACGACCCAGAACTGAACTGGACGGCGTACGGCGGCGACACGGCGGCGGTAGGACGAAAAACCCGTGAGTGCCCGATTTCCTTCCCTGCTTCAAAACGTCCGTTTTTGACGTTGAAATTGTTTGGTTGTTTGTATGACACACTTAGGGGACCTAGACGACCAGTTTGAACCAAGGACCGTGGCTGGAAACTCGACGACTCGCCGGAAAAGATAACTAGAACCGGCAGCCAACCTTCCCGTCGATTTTCAGGTAGTTTATTCGACCTAGAATCTAGTTTTATTTGCACAGAACCATAGATGAGGTAGAGACGAGTCTATAGGAACAAATCTCACCTGAAATGGTGGTCAGAATCACGACCTGTGATCGGGTCGAGCCGTGAGTCTGCGGTGACCCGGTTACTGTAGCTGATGACGTCATCATGCTGACGTCAGCAGTGACGTCATCATGTCAGAAAACTGTCAAACCAGGGACCAATGGACTGCTGACACGTGTCCTCTGATACTGTCAGTGATGACGTCATGCTGACGTCAGCAGTACTGTAGCACTGTTGACCAGAGGATTGACCAGACGCGTGGGGACGCGTCGTGAACAGTAATTTTGGTGGGACCACCACCATTCTTTAGGTTTCGACGATCTGGATCCAATGGCGGTGGTTTCGGGTCGATCGGAGATCATTAAGTTGGTCAAAATGAGGTTTATTGCCTTGGGAAGCGCGTTCGGGCGGCTTTTCCGGGCCGGTTTCAGTCTAGGGTTTCATGGTTAAATGTTAGGGGTTTGTATTGACCTTCACGTATACTTTGGACATGACAGGGATTGTACAATTGTAACCGGACAAGGGTATACGCTCGGTTTTCAGCAGGATTGTACTGTGAGTGGGCCGTTTTCTTAAACCCTTGCGTGCATAAATGTTTTCTGGTTTATTATACATATTCACATGCTAAAAACAAATAATGGTTTTGATGATATGGAAATTATGGTTATGGCACATTTCACGGTATTTGGGCTTGAGACCCGTCTTATGAAACTTAATGATTGGTTCGGATTTTATCTATGTAAATATATGCTTTGCATGTGGATATCAATAAAATGTATTTGGTACTGCACTGTATAGATTCATCCATATGATACTGTCTCCTCCGGATGAGGTACCCCGGAGAGGTCACAGACGTCTAGAACGTCCAGCGTCTATGACGCTAAGCATCGGGGATGCTGTACCCGAACGGGGTTCGGGGATTGAATTCGGAATTGAGACCCGAGTGGCACGCGTAGCCTTGTGATTGTGACCTTATTGGACGTCAGGGACGTCAGACATCAGGGATGTCGGATTGGAGTGTATAGTGCAGTGGCTAAAATTATACTTATGGTTTTATTACATGCCTTATGGTTCATATTATATGATTTATGGTTTTAAATAATGATGCATGCATGTTTGGAAAATGGAAGGGGTAAATTATATGTTTTACTTATCAAACGATTTTATAAACTTGAGTTTTGGTCCACTCGCCCTTAATGTTTTGGTAACCCCTCCAGGTCGTGATACTGAGGTAGAGGAGGAACCTGAGGCCGAGGCATAGATCTACTTCTGCGTACCTGAACCCCTGCTGGGTGGTTTACCCGCAGGTTTATGTTAGAGTCGTGCTCGCAACTTGTAATTTTGGATTTCATCCCTTGTCTGACATCTGTTTAATTCGGATTTGATGTATAACTTTAATTTGGTTATTTATGCATTTGATGTTTTGAGGTTAAAATTGGTATGAATTAGTGGGTGTCAGACGGGAGCAGGGCACGTCCCCTTGTGGTCCCTGTGGGATCGGGGCGGGTCCTGTCAATATATGATATATATATATATGACAAAAATTGAAAGGAAAGCAAATGAAGTTGTCAAAGTCAGCCAAATCAACCTTATAACGTCTTTAGTCAACGAGGGAGCTCCATTCCTTGGCCCCTTATATATCCAAGTGGCTCTGATTGTCTCTTCATGAATGGAGTTCAACCCATGCAACATTCATTTCCATGTTTCAGCCATGAGGCCGCTCATACCCATCTGTTGCCATCACGCTGCTGCCGCCTTCATGAGAGCCTACAAGCATGAGGGCCCACGAGACCTTCCTTCACTTTCATAAAACCCCCCAAGCATGCACCAAGTTACAATTTTCAACTAACATCACCTGCATGACAAGAAAATTAAGGAGAAGCAAATGAGGGCAGAAGAAGAAAGAAAAAAGGGGTCAATAAGTTTATTTCTTTAACATCACCAGCAAGACACGAAAAGGAGAAGAAGAGAGAAAAAGGGGGTCAATAAGTTTATTTCTTTCTCCTCACCAGCGGCACCACCAAAAGAAAAAGGAAAGAAATCCCCATCTTACACAAAGAAGTATTTTGTGAAGGAAGGTAGCCATTCAATCCCTTAAATAATTATATTTTACCTAAAAAATTAATAAGGGAGTTGATGGATAATAAAATCTCCACAACAATTTATTTCCTCGCTAATGACAATTCAAGGAGACAAGAATTTTGATTTTATAAAATGGAAGTTACAAATTCTTTTAAATAAAAATCAATACTCATTAATAAGGAATCAATTAAAAAATTGGACCTTATCCTACATCAATGACTATTCAAGAAGGAAGTTTTGAAGCTATCATTGTTGGAAGAAAAACAAGCAAAAAAAAATATTTCAAAGATATGCATGATTTTAGGCGGAATTTTAGCCTCTCAATCTCGTATTGGTCGTTCAAAGTTTTATATATTTTTTAAGTTAAGTTTTATGTTTTGTTTCGAAAAATAAATGTAGATGTCTTGCGATTCTTGAGAACCTCATATATATATATATATATGCATATATTTTCACAGAGGAAAGTCTGAATCGCATTGTTGAGGTAATAATACTTGAGTGTATATTCCTGTATTGATTGTCCCTTGTATATATATATGTCGTATGATAAACAAATTATTGCATACAAATATATATATGCGAGAAATTAAAATTTGTTCATACCATATCGGCTCAGACCGAGCTTGAAGCCCATACTGACTACAGGCCCAGCCCATTGCCAAAACAGCACTAGTTCGGACCAATCTTGGAGGCCCAGCCCTCTACCTAGCTCATCATGTCGGCCCAGACCGACCTAGAGACCCATCCCTCTTCTGACACCATGCCACTGGCCGACTCTAGAGGCCCGGCCCCCGTCGGTTGGTGAGTCGGCCCAGTGCCACCGCCTAGCACAAGCCCAAAGGGTCCAGGCCCACTCAGGCAAACAAACCCTAGTCGGGTCTGGATGGCACCTCCACGTGTTAGTCCCACATCGAATCGACATTTGTCCCACATCGGGAAAATACAAATATTATATTCGCCGCACCCGTATAAAGGGGGTCCATTTGTCGTACAAAGGTAACTAAGCAATTTACTGTTTACTATTACTTTTACAGTATACTTTCCACTACCCTCTACACCTTAGATCGACCGCTAACTTGGGCGTCGGAGTACTTTTGGGCCGGTACCACACCGGCGCCTATACTCTGACCGATCGATCAGTTTTCTTCCTTTTCAGGTTCACACAGGGCACGTGGTAGAGCATCATTCGCTCCCTAAGTTGGCACATTTTGTGCATCAACAGTTTGGCGTCGTCTGTGGGAAACTGACTAAGTTTACCCTTTACTCTACTGAGCCTAAAACACCATTACCCTCCCCATCTTCCAGCATGCAGGACAACGTCGATGGCGAGGTCACACCCGCGCCCGGCCGAGGGCCAAGGGACACCTCATCCGAGGTACTCCGAGCGTTGGAGAAGCTGCAATGCGACATGGCCGAGATCCGGGCCAATGGCACTCAGGCCGAGGCACACTATACCGAGCTCAGCGGGCAGTACACCGAAGTCGTGGCCCAACTACAGGCTGCTCAGGTCGAGCTAAATGCCCGGCGCCCTCAGGATGAGATCCGTCAGGCCGACCTCGTCGCCGCCGAATGTGCGGAACGTGCAGAGAGGATCCGACGGGCTGCAGACAAGGGAAATGCGGCATCTACGGCCGCACCGACCGAGAAAGGCCAGAAACTCTTGGTCATTCCTGGAAAGGGCACACAGGCCACCAGGACCTACCGCGATGGTCGCAAAACCTTGAGTGGCACCTCCCGGCTGGAGCGCTGGCAACTCAGCCCGATCAGCCTTGAGTTCCCCGCAGACAAGGACCAACGGGCGAGCTCAGCGAGTTTGACATCACTTTCGCCCCCCAACCGGTGGAAAAAGGGCAGGCCGTCGCCAATTTTATCACCGAATTCGCATATCCATCGACCGAGCCCGAAGCCCATGCCGATGCAGAATAGGCTTCAACGTTCCCACCAACAATGGACGTGCACCAACCTACATGGCTTCTCCATGTCGACGGCTCGGCATGCCACAGTGGCTCCGGTGCCGGGCTTGTCCTGACTACCCCGGACAAACACCGACTGGAGTATGCACTTCGCTTCATGTTCAAGGCTTCCAACAATGAGGCCGAGTACGAGACATTGCTCGCCGGCCTCCGCCTGGCAAAGCACTTGCAGGCCGAGCAAATACAAGTCTATAGCAACTCGCAGCTCGTAGTCAACCAGGTTAACGACAAGTACGAGGCCAAGGACACCTCCATGGCGTAGTACCGAACGTTGACTCAGTCCCTCCTTGGCAGTTTTCATGCCCATACCATCACGCGGATCCCCCGGTCCGAAAATAATCATGCCGATGCTCTGGCCCGACTTGCCTCATCTCTGGACCAATGATGCTCGGTCTACACGCGGGCATCGGATTCTTCAGCTGGATCTTCCTTCTTTTCTCTCCCCCCCCCCCCCCCCCCCCCCGTCAACGCCGAATAGTTTGCCAAGCATTTCGGCTGCCTTTGGGTTGAAATCGGGCGACTGCTGGGATCCCGAGCTGGCATCCGGGGCCTGTTCCCTCTTATGGGCAGAACTTGCCGACCCAGCTACCTTCCTCTGCTCTTCCGACCTGGACATCTTCTGCTCTGTTCTTGCCTCCTCAACCGCTCGGTCAATCCACTTTTTGACATATTTGGGGACGACTTGCACCGAACACCAAGTGTCAGCACAAAAAAAAAAACAAAAAAAATGTCAAAGTGTAATGACAGGGCTACTCACCAAGATTGGGGATCAGACCGACCTCGTGCAGCAGTCGGGGTACCCGAAGCACTTCTCGGTGGCGCCACGGGGCGGTACACATTTTCCTGACCCGCTCACAGGCATTCCTCTCTTCAACTGTGGGGATCGCCTCGGGAAGAGTACTTGCACAATAAACACGTCGGTTAGCCACTTCCACCGACCTACGAAATTTGCATTTAAATTGCAAAGTGAAGACCGACCCTCGGCGCCCAGATCCTGAAATGACGACGGTATGCCCCGTCCTCCCCAGTTCCCACCGACGTAAATAAATTTGTTCTTGTACGTCTTCTTGGAGGACGGTATACCGTAGATGAACTCTCCCCGCGTCGTTTTATCTTTGCACTGAGCATGCACCAAACCCGTGCTCAGCTACTGCTGCGCAAACTCGTACAAGTGGACGACCTGGGCGTAGGTCGGTGGTTTCTCCCCAGATCTGGCGAAGGCAGCATACAGGATGACCAGAATGATCCAGACATTCGGGTTCAGCTAACCGAGGGCCACGCCCAGTCCTCAGATCATCCTCCTCAGCCACGGGTGCAGGGGCAATCGGACGCCGTGACTGTACAGCTCGGTGTAGAACAAGGCCCATCCCTCTGGCGCCTCGCTGGGTAGCTCGGTAGGACTGACCACTCGCAGCTCCACGTCCTCTGGTATCCCCCATGCTAACCAAAACTTCTTCACTGACGCTTCAGTCTCTCGACTCTCATAGGCGTCAATCGACCATACCACCGTGTCAGCCTCCTCGGTAAGAACCTCAGCAGCCCAAGCTGAGCTTGCACTGGCTGACATTTTCCTACTGGTCGAATTTTTCTCTACCCTCGACCAACCGGGCGCCTACACCCCGGTCTGATCACTTCTGGCGGTATTCTGGGCCCCTCGCCTCGTCGGTGTACCCTCCACCAAAACACCCCCGTCTACCGAAGAGCTTTGTTGCTCCCCCTCGTCGTAGTCCCGCACTTCGTTGGATTGGCTATCTCTCTCAGACATCGCACTACTGCGAATAGGGAATAAAGATAAAAAGCAAACACCTCTTGAACACCGACCGTATTTTACCAGGATTGACCCGTGTCCGAACCCCGGTTCATCCACAGTTCATCCCCCAGAAACAAACAAGAAAAATATTGCAAAAACAAGCCAACAAAGGAGAAGACCGAACGTCTTACCTAACGATTCACAGACAAACAGTCCTCGCTGGAGCTTGTACCACCGTGAAAGGCTATCAGAGTTGCTCGTCAGAAATCGCCTAAAACACAAACAAAGCCCGCACCAACAGATTGCAAGAAAGTGAAAAGGGTAAAAAATGCTTTTTCACCCAGTATTTATAGGCCCAGGTCAGTAATCGAAGCGTCACCTTGTTCCGCGTGACATTTATTACCGCAAACAGCTGACCCCCACGGGGCACGCGTGACCATAAATACCCGCTGACACCCAACGGTAAGGGATACCAACCGTCTGCCGACTAACACGCAACACAGACGGCTCCTCGATTCCTTCAACTGTCATGTCCACTGACCTATGGCTTAGGTGGCTCCTCGACTGACACACCTACTGGCGTCTTCTCCCGCCCACACCGCTCGAATCATGCCTTCTCGGTCTACCACCCGCATCTCATCACGGACGCTTCCGCTCGGTTCTATCCCTCACTTGGGGGGCTTGGTGACACGACCCATCCCAATCCCACGGGGATTACCATGGAATGTGTCATGCTCCCGTCTGACACGAAGTGTCAGACAAGGGATAACCTGATGTCACTGCCCAAACGGGCTTCCAGAGTGCGCAAGGATCGATGGAGGAGGTATGCGATGTTCCAGTCTCTACTGCAGTCGCATCCGGAATCAACGTGAAGGGCATTAAAAACAAAAGTTGTGAGTGGATGAAAATAAGTAAGTTTATTAAACACTGTTATAAGACATTTATGCCCTCCATTAAAAACGTATGCATGCCACGAAAACCAGTAACCAAAACATTTGCTCGACAAGGCATTAGGGCCTCAGCCCAAAATTGTAAACCATAAATCCCACCGAAAAACCATTTCATAGATTCATTAATCCATATTTACCACATTACCATAACCGGCATCCCAGATGCTTAGCGTCCCAGACGTTTGACGTTCCAGATGTCATATTTCATGGTATAACCATAAGCTACGCGTGCTACCCGGGGTCTCAATCCCGAGTCCAATCCCCGAACCCAGTCCGGGTACAGCATCCCAGATGCCTAGTGTCCAGACGTCCAATCATAGCAATCCTGCTCCTGAGTCACTATACGGTCCGGTAATTCCGCACAATGACCCTTTGCAAGCAATGCACCGTGATTTCCCCAGTGTCCCAGACACCTGGAGGAGACCTTCACATTTTCTCGTATCAAGATGGTATATGGAAAACAGTTTTATTAAATCATTTCACAACATCTCAATGGGTCCTGCCCGAAATCTCCATAAAACATCACAATTCCATTTAGGGTCCCCTACCCGAAATCCTGTTTATGAAACCAACTAGGCCTCATGCCCGATTTTGTAAATCACTGGGCCCACGGCCCAAATTCATAATCAATTGGGCCCCTGGCCCGATAATATAACTCAAATGGGTCTTAGCCCGATTTCGTAAATAACTGGGCCCCTGGCCCGATTTCATAAAGCAATTGGGCCCCTGGCCTGATTACGTAACTCAATTGGACTCCAAGTCCGAGGTTTCCAAAACAATTAGGCCTCATGCCCGAGTTTCTCCTTTCAATTTCAAAACCATTTCATGAAATCATATCCAAGGTCTTAAGTATGAAAAATCAGTGTAAAACCGGAAAAACTTCGATTTACGTGAAAGCACGTAAATCGCCTCGAAATACGTGAAACCGTATAATTTACTAATATCCAAATCAACATCATAATCCATATAAAACAGTTAAGCATGCATAGAATTTATAAAACCAAAGTCCACTCACAGACCGTTTAACCGTGCGCCTCGATACGCGTGCCATAGGCATTCCCGAGCCACACCACTATCACCGGGACTCCCAATCTTATCCAAATCACATTAGAGGGTTACTAACCTCTTCATTAGCATCCTATTCAAGTCCCGTAATTTTCCCAAATTTTTAACTATTTTTAAACTGGATTTAAAACCTTCGGACATCCCGAACAATATCGAAACGGGGTCTGATTGACAAGAAACCAATGCTAAAATGTTTGTTACATTGTATAGGATAAAAGTCATGTTGACCTCACCTCGATATTCGTGCCCACGCGCCGTCACACCCCGCCGTGAGTGGCTGCGCGTGAAAGCCACGCGCCTGCTACATTGACTGCTACAATCATCGTCTTCACCCGTATGACTGGTAAACGGGTCTAATTACCCGCGACCTGACCCGGCTAGATTCCTGTCAATTCCACCCTAATTTCATCAGTTGATCACCCAGATAGACTCGCAACATATTGAATTAGAGTTCTGTATCATTCATTCAAGTCGACACGGCCTACAACCACCTTAATTGAACACAAGTCTCATTCGTGTTCAAAGTTCCAATTTATCACACAAGCACCGTTTTCATTCAATTGATTAGTTGGGAAGCTTCGTATACTCACTCTAAGGATGATTTCACAATTAATTTCACCAGAACTTACTTCAATCACCACGACTCTAAGCTCGAAATTTCTGGCCATCCACCTCGTCCGTCCATGGCTCCAGGAGCTTCGAAACTTGCCCCATTTGATTTGGATCGACTAATAAAGGTTCCAGAAAACTATTTCGGACCTCAATTAGGCTTGGGCTGGCCTAAAAAGCGAATTTAGAATTTGAACTCATCAAAAACCAGTTTCGGGTTTTTGAACATTCCCTCACCATTTTCACTTGTTTTCTTCCTTTCTCAATCTCAGAATCCTTCTCACAGCCCCTTAAACATTTTCCCGTTCACAAATCCACTCAATTGGCCCTGGAAAGGCTGGACACTCGTGGGAAGCACTCTGCTTTTCTTCCCGTTTCAGAAACATCACAGCAAGGAATGCACTGTCCACATTCTCCTGCATCCCACTCAACCTACTCATACCTGATTAAACAATTCCCCCATGTTACTAACAATGCTAAACAATTCCTGGACAGCTCATACAAATCATCTGCTCAGTTCAACAAGGCTCCCACTCACGGCTGTTCAAAATCAGCAGCCAAAATTACCATTTTGCCCTTGTGCAGAAAATTACCAAAATGCCCCTCACGCGTCCAGACCCGTAACTTGGTCATTCTAACTCCGATCGACGTGTGCCGCCTGTCTACGAACTCAGGGCATCGAGACCTTCCTAACGGTCCTTGGCCCTCGACCATCGGACCTCCCGATCAAAAAGTCAACATTTCCCTCTTTTCGTCCAAATTACGAAAATGCCCTTAAACTTCCGAACGTCATAACTTCGTCCTCGAATGTCGGAATCGAACGTGCCACCTGTCTATGAACTCGTGACGTCCCGAACTATGTCACGGTCATTGGTCAAAGTCCATTTGACCGTCCGAATTAAAAGTCAAGATTTTGCCCACGCCTAGGGGCAAAACGATCATTTTGCACAATTCGTCTGATTCCACTCAACTAATCCCAGATTAGTCATTCTAAATCATGATTAAATAATATTAAATCCCGATACTCGGGACGGGTCGTTACACTTGGGGGATTGAAGGCATGTACATCTGGTCTGGGACACTCTTTTTTTTACAAGTCCCCAACCGAGAAATTCCACCTCGGTCATGAACTTGGGGGACTTCTGTTCATACCATATCGGCCCAGACTGAGCTTGAAGCCCATACTGACTACAGGCCCAGCCCATTGACAAAACAGTACCAGTTCGAACCAATCTTGGAGGCCCAGCCCTCTACTTGGCTCAGCATGTCGGCCCAGACCGATCTAGAGGCCCAGCCCTCTTCTGACACCATGCCTCTAGCCGACTCTAGAGGCCCGGCCCCCGTCGGTCGGTGAGTCGGCCCAGACCGACCGGTCGGCCTAGTACCACCGCCTAGCACAAGCCCAAAGGGTCCAGACCCACTCACGCGAACGAACCATAGTCGGGTCTGGATGGCACCTCCACGTGTCAGTCCCACAGCGAATCGACATTTGCCCCACATCGGGAAAATACAAATATTATATTCTCCGCACCCGTACAAAGGGGGTCCATTTGTCGTTCAAAGGTAACTAAGCAATTTACTGTTTACTATTACTTTTACAGTATACTTTCCACTACCCTCAACACCTTAGACCGACAGTTGACTTGGGCGTCGGAGTACCTTTGGGCCGGTACCACACCGGTGCCTATACTCTGACTGACCGACCAGTTTCCTTCCTTTTCAGGTTCACACAGGGCACGTGGCAGAGCATCATTCGCTCTCTAAGTTGGCACATTTTATGTATCAACAAAATTAAAAAACATTGGTTGCTGAAGTTTAATCTGATTTTTTTCCCCTAATCTTTTTGTGGTTATTGCATTTGAATTTTCCTTTCTATAGCTCGAACGTGCGAATCGTGCGATTTATGAAAATGAGGATGGAAAGTAGAGGGTTCTCGCTTTGTTAATACATAAGATCATTAGCTTCGTAAGAGGAGTACGGTGTTTTCTGGTTAATTAATTATGTTGGCTGCTATTGAATACTACTTTTATTAAAAATAACTTGATCACGAGTTAATTATTGTATATAGATTGATTATTTATACGGGTAATTATATATAAATCATTTTTTAGAGTCTAATTTATAAGTTAATTTACTACAATAAATATGAACCTCGTACTTGTTTTAAACTCAAATTTACGATTTTAATCGTATACATTGATCCTAATAAATTTTATTTGAATTCGAATCGTCTAAAAAATTATCACTCATTTACTAATATATAGCTCATAGATGTATATATTAAGACATATCATATAAAGGTGAGAAGAAATCCATCAATTCTTGTGTTGCGGATTGATTGGACGAGAAGTAAAGGACAAAATATTTCCATTATTTCTCTTCATCTAATTTGATGATCTTTTTCTGAAATCTGCAAAGGGTGAGAACATTATGTAATGACCAGTTTCGGAAAGTAGGGCAGTTTCGTAACTTAATTTGGGAAAATGATGTATTTATCGGTGTTCGAATTAAGGATCCAAAAGTCAATTTTAAATTGGAACACTTTTCGGAAGTTTCGATTGAACCGAAGCGTGCGTCTCAAGCTCACTAGTTCGTAAACAAACAGAACGCGAAAACGAAGAATGTATGAAAAAATTACGAGTCTGAGTGCCCAATGGTAATTTGGTAATTTGAGAGAACAATGGCAGTTTGGTAAATTCACCTCATCTGTTGTGGGTGATGATTTGGGTGAAGGATTCCGGAGGTGACAAGTGTCACCATCTGATTGCTGGAGGTGGATTCCACCATGTTGGGTTGTGTTTGTTAACCGAGAAAAGAAACAAAGGAGAAACACACACGGTTTTGGGGAGGAGGAAGAAAACCATCCTAGTTGGGTTGTGGGAAAAACACGGGAAGATTTCTTGGTCTCTAAAGATGAACAAAGCGGGAGGGGGAGAGGAAAATGATGTACCAATCTGAACCCAAGCTGCAATCGGACTCGGAATGGATCCTCGACGTGGAAACCCAAATGGGAATGCGACTACATGGTCGGACTCGTCAAAGCCCTCGAAGTCAGACCTTCATATTGGATGTTAAGTCTCAAATTAAGGTCATGAGTGGATTCCTTGGACCCCTGCGATCAGAAATAGCTAGTACGGGAATTCTTCTAGAGTAACATTCAAACCATAACCGAAACTTCCATACTTCAGTTCTTTGAATTGTGTTGAGGAATGTGGAACCCAAAATACTCAAAAATTGTGGAGCTGCCATGTGCTCATAATTCTCAAAATGACCAAATTACCCCTGATAATAAAACCAATAACTTGCAGACACCCGCACATTAAATAATCTATTTATCAGCTAAATACGTTATTTAATCGGATTAAAAGTCTTCGTAATATTGATATTCTCCACAAGAGTTAATTGTCATTATTCTTAATAACGGACAATTAATATTAATATTAAATCACAATAATTGTCATTATTATTATAATGAGACATTATTATAATTATTAAATAATATATTTTAATATTAATATATTATTTATTAATTACAAATTCAACCGACCAATCAGAACGCCCCGAGGCTCCCAAAGATTCCCTATAAATAGCGGAGCTCATTTCATTTCCAGGTAATTCAATTCAATGCTACTTAAGCTCTTGAGATTTCTTTTTCAAAACTGACTTAAGTATTGGAGCGTTCTTGGTCGAATAACCTCTCGGGTCTCGATTATTGAACGAACGATAGCTTACTGTTTGCAGGGATCCTTGAGTCTTTTGAGTTTAAAAGACGAATTCTACTTCAACAAGGTATGATCGTGTTGATGTGGTAGACTTGTTTCTGACGTTGCTTAGATAAAATTTTGTAGTTGAGACAGGAAAATCAGATGAAAATCGGTTGAATTGGAATTGGCTTTAGCTACCGGGTCAGAACCCGATTACAGGAAACCGGGTCGAGGGGACCACGAGAAAAAAGAAAACAGAATAATAGTAGATAAGAAAAAAAAGCAACCCAGACACAAGTAGATGACTCAAGTCGGCTAGCAGCAAAGGAAATGTGTCTAGACTCTAAACTCAGTAGAAACGGACACTAGAGGCATGGCATCCCCCAGAAACAACCAGAGGGTAGCTTGTATCAACACCAAAACCAGAGTTTGTCCTACAACTCCTTCACTCCCATCCAAACTTAGTCTTCGAAACCCTTCTATATCTTTTTAAACCAACCACCCAGATCACCTTAAAGCTAAAATACGCCCATATGCTGGTGCTAAATATCATATGAACCAATAATCTTCATATAGTATCCTTTATTAAAAAAAAAAAAGTTATTTCAGATGTTTCAGAACGTATTGATGAATGTAATAACATGGAAAACTACTCATACCCGTTCTCAAGAAACTCAAGCGTGTCAAGACTCCAATACTCTACCATTCCATGTTGGTCAGTTGAAATCACTGTATCCAATATAGGATTATACCTCATACCTTTCAATGGGCCCAAGTGAAAGGAATAATAAAACAAATGAAAAATAAATTGGAAGTTCGATCAAGGTATATATCTTTTTCATTAACATTAGAACTTGCCAAAAAGGACCCAAAAAAAAGTGAGTTACATGAAATATTACAACATACATCACTCAAGATTATGGGTTCATTTGTACCAGCTCGTTCATAAAAAAATGTGTACAAATGATGAGTTTCTATCACTGATGGCAAGCTCGGCTTTTACATCTCCTTGTTTATAAGCCCACTCAACAACACCAAGAACAAAATATGTTTGAACCATGACCATCATATCATAGTTGACACTGGATATTAAAAAATACCGATGATATATCCAATGTTTATGACCCATCAAACTTCTTCATTTCTTCATAATAAGTGGGGTTGAGCTTGGCGATGACCCGATCATCAACAACTTTCTCACAATTTTGGAAAGTGGCTTTCGGATTGGAGACCATGATTTTTATTAATTGGCATTATGCCAAATTTTGTTATATATTTTGGTCTATTGGGTAGACAAACTAAAGTAACGGGAACTAAAGCCTATCTACCCAAGTATAGCCATCCTCATTCATTTTCAGAATGACCTTCATTAAAGCGTATGGATCTCCGCTAGACTTCAAGATGGATGCCAGGACGGAGTAATCCACATTGGCTAAAAGGTTTATTTGGGTCACCATTTCCAGAAATGTCTATTTTTCAAGACTAAAATTTTCAGCTCTTGGTTGTTTTTGGTGCTGAGTTTTAGGGTTTAGCATTCATCAGCCACTTAAGGGCAGCCATCAACCACTTAAGGGTTTCAGCTCTTGGTTGTTTTTGGTGCTGAGTTTTACCACGACTTCTCCATCAACCACTTAAGGGCAGCCATCGAATGTGACTTTAGCATTCGAGACTATGACGTTCATCAACCGATAGGTGCTTGTAGCTCTGGTAATTGCTTAGGAGAGGTGGAGGGTAAGGAAGAATGAAAAGCTAAAAATAATGGGAACTAATTAAATCCATTTCTATAGGAATATATTTCAAATTTTCACCAAAATGTATTTAATATGTAGCATCGGTATTTCATAATATCCGATATTTATGATCCTTTCAGTTGTTCTTCATTTCGTCATAATATGTGGGGTTGAGCTTGGCGATGACCCGATCATCAACAACTTTCTCACAGCTTTGGAAAGTGACTTTTGGATTGGAGACCATGATTTTTATTAATCGGTACTATGCCAAATTTTTTTATAAATTTCGGTTTATTAATCGGTACTATGCCCTTAAGTGAAAATTCTTTTCTTTTAAATTGATTGAATATATAAAGACATTATTGACAACACTCAAACTACGCATTAAATTAAACACGTAATTCAAGTATTATGCAATTTAAACCCTTTTTGTGTAGATGTAGTATTGGTAAATAAGGAACGTTCTTAACCGGAAAAATTAGGGAACATTAATGATATGTTAGTGAGAAAAATAATGAATAAAAGAATAATAAATAAATTAAAGAATTAAATAATTAAATAATCAAAGAATTAAATAATCAAAGAATTAAATAATCAAAGAATCAATAAATTAAAGAATAAAGGAATAAGAGAATAAAGAATTAATGAATAAAAAAATAAAGAATTAAATGGGGGGTTTGAAAAGATTGGTAATCTAAACTAAAAAAAACACTAACTAAAAATTAAATTAAACTTAACAATAACATTATTTAAAACTACTCCTAAAATAAACTTCCTTTAAATACAATTTTTACTAACACTCTAACATCATGCCTATATTGAATCAATCACGAAATCTTACCTTCATCATCTCCATTATATGCATACGTTTTTCATATTATAAATGCACCGACAGCGGCTGACACTTATAATATGATTTGCCTTTTGTTTGTGATTAAATGCACTGACAGCAGCCGACATTAAAATCTCTTCAATCAAATGCTAAGTGCACCGACAGCAGCTGACTGTAACGCCCCGAAAATTCGGAAAATGAAATATTGTAAAATATTGAATAAAATGACGTTTTTACCCCTGTGTTTGGTGTGGTCAAACTGTTGACTTTTTGATTTGAAGGTCGAACGGACGTTGACCGATGACCGTGACGTAGTTCGGGACGTCATGAGTTCATAGACAGGTGGCACGTCCAATTCCGACGTCCAGGGAAAAAGTTATGATGTTCGTAAGCCCAGGGGCATTATCGTAAATTGGACGATTTAGGGGGGGAAAATTGACTTTTTGTTTGAAAATTGATTTTCACATGACTCGAAGACCGTTAGATTCATCTCGAAGCCCCGAGTACAACGACAGGCGGCACGCTTGAAACGGACATTGGGTGACCGAGTTACGGGTCACAGAAGTTGGAGGGCATTTTGGTAATTATTACCCTGAGGGCATTTTGGTCTTTTTACACGGGTGACTGTAGCACCACCGTGAAAAACAGAGTACACGGCCATGCCGTGGTGTTTTGTGCGTGCAATTGTTTATGGAAATAGTGGATTGAACAGATGGATTGTTTATGTGAATTGAGGCAGTGGGAAGCACACATGGGTGACTGATCAGAGCTCAGTGCACGGGAGAGTTTAAAAATGGCCATGGTTTCTGTGTTTGCGGGAAACCGTTTTCAGAGACTTTAGAGTGTCTCCCACGGGTTGTTGGCCGCATTGATCGATTAACGGTGTGCCATTGAGTCTGGGAGTTCATTTGGAATCATTCAGTGAAGGAGAGACTGAGAGAGACTGAGAGAAACCATGGGAAAAACCATTTCGGGTTTTAGGGGGAAAAATCCAGAGTTCAATTCCTACGGGTTTTGGGACCAATCTAGACACTGAGGAAGCTTTCTGGGAGTGACAGGAACACAACCGTGCAAGAGTTGAAGAGATTTGATCAAGGATTGCTCAGGAACTCAAGTTCCAGTTCAGAGAAAAATCAGTTTGAAGGGAAAATCGAAGATCAAATTGTGAGACCATTTGAGAGAAACCAAGGGCCGTATTAGTCTTCTGGGAGCAAAAGGAAACCGACCACATCGATTTCTAAGGACATCACTCACGAATTGGCCAAGAACTGAGGCCCCAGGTTCTGAGAATTTTCGAGCTTGAGGACGGCTACTTCCAGGTTAGTATTGGGTCAATTGGTTGGATGTTATGGTTCTTCTAGGTCCCCTTAAGCTACCGGTGAAGTTAATTGGATAATGGAACTGTTTTGGGTGAGTTTCAGAGGATGACCCGTTCGACTGTTCAGGTCTGGGTTGATCGATTTGGGGCGTATCGAAGTAATTAAATGATCTAGAACTCTAATTGAATGATTATAGAACTTGTTAGGATTGAAAACGAGAGCAATTGAGTGAGAATTGATGGCTAATTGGACGGGATGAACTCGCGGGTTGAAGACCCGAATAGCAGTAGTCGGGTGAAGATGGTGACATTGTAGCAGTGTCACTGTAGCAGGCGCGTGGCCTTCACGCGCAGCCACTTTGAGCGGCGCGTGACGACACTTGTGATGTCATCTCCGGTCACGGTCAACATGAAACTTACTCCTTTCAGTCTAATTAACATTTTATCTTTAGGGTTCGAGTCGATCGGGAGTCGTTCGGGATAATTTCGGGAGTTCGGAAGTTTAGGTCCTTAAGGTTAATTTCATCGAAAAATCCGGAAAAAAATTAGGAAAAAACATACGAGTTATTTGGGGATGATTGTAACCCCCCTTGTACGTTTTTACAGGCCCAGACATTTCCGAAGCTACTGAGGAGCGTACGGGGCGATTGACGCGTCCTAAAACCGTGAGTGGACTTTTGATTTCCAATTGTGCATGCATGACTATTTTACTTGTTTATCTTGTGTTTTCATATATGATTCTATGTTGCTAATTATACTATTTCAATTTTACGTGATTTCACGCTTTTCAAGATAATTATCGTATGTTACGTATTTCGAGTTACGGTTTTCGCCTATGCATGAATGATGTTTTTGATGAAGTATTTGGATATGATTATGCATGTTACGTATTTATGACGTTTGATTATATTTGTGAAGTGATTTCGGGAATTGCATGTTTTGGTATTTGCATGTGAATTCGGACATAAGTCCTATTTTGACTAGTTATGATTTCGGAATGAATTTTTGGAAAATGGATCATAAGGAATTGTGTTATAAATGGTTTTGGGTTTAAAGACCCGGTTGATTGTTGGATCTGGTTTTGGGTTTAAAGACCCGGTTAATTGATGACTGGAGCGGGCCCGGTAAATTGGGTTTAAAGACCCGGATTGAGTTTAAAGACTCGTGAGTTTAAAGACTCGGTTATTGTGATACCCCCGAGGCCTATTGATTATGTTTTGAGTTTAAAGACTCGTTGATATCCCGGGAAGGCCTGATATTGAGTTTAAAGACTCGGATGGATCCAACGGTTTAATTGTGATTATTGATTCACTTTTTACTTGATTCGCGTAATTAATGTTTCAAAATGACGGTTTCTGGATTTTGGAAATATTATATTATTTTACACGAGTTATGATGGTTTTCTGCAATGTTTTCCATGTGTTTCGGAAAAAGGGATTTTGAATGTTTAATACGCGTTTTTTTAATAATTGGTTATGCATGCATGTTGTAAAACTGGAGGGCGAACCCCGAATTCCTTAAACTGTTTTCTGCAAACTTTTGTTTCGGTCCACTCACACTTTATTGTTTTAACTACCCTCCAGGTAGGTCGTGGTACAAGTTCGGGGGCTAGCGCCGAGACAGAGGCAGAGGCATAAAGTTTTCCGTTGCGGAGTAGTTAGTTCACAGAGTAAGATTTGTTCTTTAACTTGTTTTGTAATATTATGCTCTGTGAAACTAAGGACTTGAGGTCCAGTCGGTTGTATTTGTTTAATCTCCCTGGTCTGACAATGGGTGTGATGTAATATTATTTGGTTTTCCAGTCTTTTGGATTCGATTGTCAGACGAGAGCATGATGCTTCCCGATTATCGAGGTGATAATCGGGGTGGGTCCTGTCACTGACACTTAGCATCAAATTGAAGTATGAAGCACTAAAACATATGAAGTAAAATAAATTCAGAAAGTAAAACACATGGTGATTGTATTCATACTTACAAATGTTAGAAAGAAAATACCAACACAAATATTGCATTATAAGTAAAACTGAAACAATAACAAGAGTTTAAGTAGAAAAACATGATTTTTCACAAGAAACCCTGACAGCAGGCAGAACCGTGTGAAGATGGAGGAAGAAATACGAAGAATTTGGTCTTAAAAACTCTTGAATTGCCTTAGAATTATCTAGCTTTAGATTTTTCTTACGGAAGGCATAAAAATGTAATTAAAGATAAGTTTAAGAAATTCTAAGAACAAAATAAAGAAAATGAAACTAAGATAATTAATTAAGAAAAAAATTACAAGAAGTTACAAATGGTCTCCAAAAATAATGAGCAAAATAGAAAGAAGATGAACTAAATGAAGAGTGAAAAAAAGAGAGAAAAACTTAGAATTAAAACTAAAAAGGGAACAAAATGTGGACAATTGGGGGACTCCAAATACATGAAATGACCTCCCTATTTATAGAGAGAGTGCCACAATTGTTTAAATAAAAGTACTAAATTAAAATATAAAAATAACAATAAAATAGTACATGAAGAAGTGATGGAAATGATGAGATTGAGTGATTATTGGGGAAAAGATGCTGATTTTGGGGAAAAGATGTTTGAAAAAACAGTCAAAATAGTTGAAAATGAGGAAATAGGGCTGCTGGTTTTTGGCTTGGGAGCAGCTTCCCACCGAAATTCCAAGCAAATTTCGGTGGCCTCCCTTTTTTTAGTCATATCTTTTTCGTTAAAACTCCGATTGGGATGATTTTTTCGTTGAAATGCTCAGAATTTCATGCTTCATTTATTTCTGCAAAAATCCCACAAAATATATTATTTTCTCCAATTTTTTATTAATTTAATAATAAAAGTCAAATATAAAAGGTATACAATAATGTTTAATTGAAGACCTATCTATCAACTAAGTTGTTCCAAACTCTATTTGGTAAAAGAACTGAAGTATTGAAAACTGAAGTCTTTTCTATAGGAATAGACTTGCTTTTAGTACAATTAAAGGGCTATAGACACCGGATATTAAAAAAATACCGATTATATATCCAATGTTTATGACTTCCATCAAACTTCATCATTTCTTCATAATAGGTGGAGTTGAGGTTGGCGATGACCTGATCATCAACCACTTTCTCGAACCTTTGGAAAGTGACTATGGCATTGGAAACCATGGTTTTTATTAATCATCTCTATGCCAAATGTTATAAATTTCGGTCTATTGGGTACGCAAACTGAAGTAATGGGAACTAAAGCCATTTCTATAGGAATATACTTCAATTTTTCACCAAAGTGTATTCCATATGTAGCATCGGTAATTCATAATATCCGATGTTTATAACCCTTTCAAGTGTGCTGGAGGCGTAAACTTACAATGTCATATGTACACAATATCATTAGTCTTTTCTTAACGACCGAGGTCTTATGTAGACAATAGCATTAGTCTCCTCGTAAAAACTGAAAAATTAATAACATACATTTAATCCTAATAATCATACAAACATCGAATCAGACAAATATAATTTTAAACAAATAAATAATTAGCAAATATATTTTTTTCTCATATTTATTTTCTTCATTTTGTGTCTAATTCGATTAAGATGCCACCTTTTGGTGCCGTTGGTGTTGTCGTAGCTACCACCTTTGGTGCCATTAGTGACGTTGTCACCGCCACCGTTGGTTCAACCATCGTTAGTGCTACCGTCGGTGCCCTCGTTCTTATGCTAGTCACCAATGAGTACTCCAGGTCCTTTAGTTTTGATACCCTCTATATGCCCTCCTTGCTTCATAAAAAGTGTCTGAAGCATAAACCTATCTAGCAGGATATAGCCAACCTCATTCATTTTCAGAATGGCCCTAAAGTATGGATCTCCACCAGACTTCAAGACGGACGTCAAGACGGAGTAGTCCACTTTGACTAATAGGTTCATATCGGTGGCCATTTTCATATATGCTTTTTTTTCCCAAACTAAAATTGTTCATCTCTGTGTAGTGTTTGGGGGCTGAGCTTAACCATGATTTCTCCATCGGCCACTTTCTAGTAGCCATCAAATGTGACTTTAGCATTCGAGACAATGACTTTCATCAACCGATAGGTGCTTGTAGGTCTGGTCATTTCTTAGGATAGGTGGAGGGTAAGGGATAATGAAAAGATAAAAATAATGGAAAATAAAGCCATTTCTATAGGAATACACTTCAAATTTTCACCAAAGTGTACTCCATATGTAGCATCGGTATTTCATATTATCCGATATTTATAACCTTTCAGTTGTGCTGAAGGTGTTAACTTGTAATGTGTTATGTATACAATATCATTAATAATCAAGTTCTTATGTAGACAATAGCATTAGTCTCCTCATAAAAAAATGATGAATTAATAAAATACATTTAATCCTAATAATTTTTATTTGAATTTGAATTGTCTATAAAATCATCACTTATTTAATAATATATAGCTAATAGTTTTTTTTTTCCTGCGTAGCATATTTAGAGTCTTCTCCTGATCAGGCCTTAACTTTTTCATTTCTTCATAATATGTGGGGCTGAGCATGGCGATGAACATGATTTTTATTAATTGGCTTTATGCCAAATTTTGTTATTAACTTGGTTCTATTGGACATGCAAACAGAAGTAATGGGAAGTAAAGCCTTTTCTATAGGAATATACTTCAATTCAATTTTTCACTAAAGTTGTATTTCACATATAGCACTGGCATTTTATAATATCCAATGTCTATAACCCTTCCAATTACATTAAATGCGTTGACTTACAATATCTTATGTACACAATAGTATTAGTCATTGAACACATTGACCCTTCCAGATACATAAAATCTGTGGTTATTTTTTTCATATATACTTTCACATTTCAAACAAAAATGGTGAAACTTGAAAATTCAAATGGCTATATTAATAGCACTTTAGTTTAATAATATTTACATTTGTAAATAAGAAATTTCATATTCAAATCGTATAAATAACGAGAATACTTCACTTGTACCTCATAACTAACTTATCACTTGAATTAATTCATAGCTCTTACGGCAATATCATTGTAGTTGACAAAATAAAATATTCATGAAATCCACCTTAAAGTTAGAAAGTGTGAGCACTTATATTTTTAATTTATTTTTGTTAGGAAGAGTTGTGCACCACTCATCGTTCTTGTCTTCTCTCCATCTCCTTTCAGCAACATGAATGGATCAGACACGAATTCAAAATTTGGACTCATTCTTGGGAGTTGGCCTATTTCTATCATCCCATTACCAGCTCAAGTTCATCCGCATTGTATATCTTACTACAAAAAAAAAAAATACAGAAGGCGTTACAGCTTAAACTTTGAAAACAATAGCCTTTGAGTTGGAATCAAATCAAAATTCTACAAGGAAAAAACATCACATGGTAAAATCACTGCATAAACAACAGTTAATTATGCGATAGTGTACAATAAAACTTCATGTAGAAGAATGTGTTTCCGACTAGGAAGCAATCCCACTGAATACATGCTTCATGGTTGATGCCGCTGGCCAGAGCAAAAACATAAGACTATGGAAAGACCCCTCTTTATTCTTTCCCCCTGAAAGAGTAACAGCTTGCTAAGAAATTATCCGAGTAAAACACGAAAGTATTTTAAAAAAAAAAAAAAAGACCCAGCTGTTTCGTGCTAAATTAAAAGGATTTGCGTCGATGAAAACAGGATGAAAAACAATTACCTGAATGCAACATTTTGCAGAAAAGTTCACGAAAATCATCACCAACCATATTTTCAGGCAAACATGAGAAGGAAGAACCTTAAGATTTGGGGACCGTAACGTTGAGAATTTTCACATCTACTTGGGGCCTGTCTCCTCTGTCCGACTTTACTTTTTCTATCCCCTGTCATCAATAAGGAGAAAGCATATCAAATGAAGATTTGATCAGGAGTAAAAGGTACAAGTTAATGCCAATCATCATATGGTAACTTCCAACCTCTCTACAGGAAAAAGAAGATTTGATTAAAGTAAAAGCTCAAATGTACCTGTACAACATCCATTCCTTTTACGACTCTGCCAAAAACTGTGTGCTTGTTGTCAAGCCAAGGAGTCGCCACAGTGGTAATAAAGAACTGAGATCCATTTGTGTTTTCGCCCGCATTTGCCATTGACACAGTGAAAGGTCTGTCATGTCTTAAACTGCAGGAACACAAACAATATACCAATGAATATTTGAACCAACGAATTAAAATAAGAAAAAAGAACGCTATATTTTTGTCCTTGAATATAAAAGTTCACCTTTTGTGAAACTCATCTTCGAACTCCCTTCCCCAAATAGACTGGCCACCAGTACCATCTCCTAAAGGATCTCCTGTTTGTATCATGAAACCCTTGATGACTCGATGAAATATGAGGTTATCATAATACCCATTGCGACAGTGTGTTGTGAAGTTCTCCACAGTTTTAGGACATTCCTCAGGATACAATTTCATGTGTATGTCACCCATCGTAGTATGCATAATCTGCCGAAAGAAGAAAAAAGAAGATTTAGACACCTAAATCACTTCTAGAAGAACACAGATAAATGAAATATGAGGCCTGGAGCAATATATATCCCCTGAGAAGTTTTCCTATAAAGATGTACACCACAGAATTAATAAGAAAATATAAATCTAAGATCTATACCACAAGAGAAACCACAAAGCGTGGATTTATTCTTGTCATACTAAGGGAAAAGAGTAGTATATTTAAAATAATTACTTTTAATAAGGCAAAAAGCACAGATTGCTCTCATTAAATTTTCCTCCCATTAATAATGCAGGTATTTGGTTCTGCTAGTTAGTAAACTTTAGCTACAAAAGTAAAATAAAATAGAACCACAACTAAAAGAAAAGTGTATATCAGAATCTACATCAAGTTTTACCTTGATTGTCTTCAAAAGACAAAAACAAGACAAAAACAATAAGAAAAGAGAACAGAAGTATTTTACCAAGTTCTTGAATTATGAGATTACAAGTAACTTGTAATTTTCTATGCAGCTTAAAATTCGAATTTCAGTTCCTGGTACTTAATTCTATTTTGAAGAGACTCGATCTAGATTGTTGACAAATTGAGATAGTTACCAGTAAAATGGATGAGACGACCATGACAGCCAATATACAAAAGAGAAGGAAAACTAACCACAATGTCAGGAAGAGATGTTGTGGCTGATTTTCCAATATCTGATACAGTCAAGAGTTCATCAGCAGGAGGCTTTTCATTGAATACATCCCTTCCCTTAGTTGCATCTTCAGGCTCCTCTGGTTCTCTCTGACTGAACAGAGCACAAAGGAGTCAGATCAAATCAAATGAAAAATGTACAATCTCGGATACAAACTCTATAATAATAATTAAAAAGTGGTTTGACTGTTAGAGGACCATCCTGATATATATAGAGGCAAAAAGACAGCATTAAAGGAAGAGAAATGTATCCCACAAGAACTACAAAACACTCCAATCATATGATCCTAAATCACAACCCAACTTCTTCATTCCAAGGACCTTTACCATAACATAATTTCCATAAAGTGCAGAATCTAAGCTACGAAGAAAACAGCCATGTAACTATGCGGAAGGCGACTGATGATCATCGGCCAACTAATAATATGGAAACAGCTAAATGAATGCAAAGTACATACTTAAAGAAACCAACAATTTCAACAAATTGTCCTGGAAGTATTTTACTACCTGAATAGGTAGATCCTGTGTTTCTTGAAAGCACAACATATGAGAGTGGGATCTGTCAAAGGCTCTTTGCTTTCATTGACATTTGCCGAAACTGCAGACATTTTTCTAACTTTTTTAAAGCTTTTGTCACCTGTGTACAAGGCAATTCTCAAAAACCTATCGTTGTTTTCCACTTTTCCAAGGATTCGGGAAACTTTATTGGTGTGTAAATTTACCATCTACAAATGCAAAACAAAATTAAAAAGAAAAATTAGCTTTCCCTTCTAAGACAAGGACGTAAGGGTTAAGGAGGGAAGGGGGACACACGACTGTATTATATCTTACTTTTATCCCAATTAGTGTTGCATATATGAGAAAATTCGAGCTATCATCAAAAACAGCATTCGGCTGTGGGGCAGATTCTGTTTTTTCAATTTCCCTCTCAACAGCCATTCTTCGCCCGAAGTCGATAGCCTCCAGCTGGTACAAAGGAGAATCACTTCTCTGGAGGTCTTGGGCCACCTAATCAGCATAAGATACTTGATCAATGTCCCCAAAAGAAAATATTCTTAAAAACAATAAAATTAACAAACAAAAACAAGTTGACATTACCTCAAGAGTTTCATCATAAACTCGTCGAAGTTTACCTGTGCTAAACCAAAATACACGAATCCTGCGATCAGGCGCGATCAGGCGAAGTAATCGAAAATTGCTTACCATCTGGGCTAACCTGAAGAGCCAAAAAGAATATCTCTTAAGATACAGATAGAATAAGTTTAAGAAGTATAGTATTTAAAGCTTGAAACAGTCGAAAACCCAATTCCAGATGTAATGCTTATGAATTTCATACAATACCTCAATAGAGGAAACAGTGGTTTTGCATTTCAGGATTTCGAAAAGATTAGTGTCACTTTTCAACCTAAACTTCACCCTGCAAACTCCATATGAAAGTTACAGTTATACATCCATCTTTTTTGTTTTTACAATAGCACAGGCTGAATGTTCACAAGTAATCTTAAAAATCTGTGGTTATTTTTACTATGATAAACGTAATCAATAAAAAATGCTACATTGTGAGCTCTGACTGCAACAATAGAACCAGCCCTAATTTTTTTTTTTTTTTTGAGAAAGCGAAAATTTATTTATTTTTGTTACAATTGATGGATTCGAACCTGAGACCTATCCTAATTCTAACCCATCCCCTCCCTCCCTCACCACTTGGGCAACCCTATAGGCTTAAAAAGACAGATTTATTGCATGGAGAGAATGGTTACAAAAACAAAAGAAAGTCGTCAAGGGGACCACAGGAAAAAAGAAAACAGAATAGAGAGAGCAGATAAAAACAGGTAGCCCCAGACACAACTAGATGACTCAAGCCAGCTAGAAGCAAGGGAAATGTGTCTAGACTCTAAACTCAGTAGAAACGGACACCGGAGGCATCCCCAGACACAACCAGAGGGCAGCTTATATCAACACCAAAACCAGAGTTTTTCCTACAACTCCTTCACTCCCATCCAAGCATAGTCTTCAAAACCCTTCTATATCTTTCTAAACCAACCACCCAGATCACCCTAAAGCTAAAATACGCCCATATGCTGGTGCTAAATATCATATGAACCAATAATTTTCATATAGTATCCTTTATAAAAATGGTGTATTTTCAAATCTTTCAGAACATATTGATCAATAATAACATGGAAAATTGCACATACACGCTCTCAGGAAACTGAAGCGTGTCAGGACTCCAATACTCGACCATTCCCTGTTGGTCAGCAGAAATCACTGTATCAAATACAGGATTATACCGCATAACTTTCACTGGGCACAAGTGTATCTGAGGAAAGGAATCATAAAACAAATGAAAAAAAAATTGGAAGTTCGACTAGTTATCAAGGTACATATCTTTTTCATTAACAATAGAACTTGCTAGAAGGGAGAAAAAAAGCGAGTCCACATGAAATGTTACAGCATACCTCTCTCGAGATTATGGGTTCATTTGTACCAGCTCGTACATCGAAAATGTGTACAAATGATGAGTTTCTATCACTGATGGCAAGCTTGGCTTTTACATCTCCTTGTTTATAAGCCCACTCAACAGCACCAGGAACAAAATGTGTACGAATCATGACCATCATATCATAGTTGACTACATCATATATCTTCACAGAGTGATCATTTGAAATTGTACAGCAAAGCAAACCATCAACACTAACCTGCATAGCTGAACAAGTCACAGTTGATAACTGCAATAACAGGGATACTTGACAACTAGGCATAATCACTAATGAAAAAAGAAAAAAGGTACGCTGCCTTACCCAAATAAATTGATGCACAATAAACTGAAACTTTACAAACCAAATACCCTATCCTTACATATCAAGACACAGGTGTCAAGATGCATCTTCTTTTTATGCCAAGAACACCAGCAAAAAACATGAAACATTTTGAATCCAAAAATTATTAACTAAGGTTTTCATCATCTTCGGACTTATAAATTTGAGGACACAGCATCTACAGAAAAGTTTTAATTCAGCACAGAAAATATGAATGGAAAAAAGAAAATAACTAAGCTAACTTTGAATCCAAGGAGCTTGTGTATACCAAGATTGTATGCTTAACAACACATCCTTTATCACACTAGACAATAACCGATAACTCAAACATCCATAATTAAGACTGGTAACATTTCAGCCAACGTTTTTTATTAGTGCAACTTAACACATATTGGTCTAACATCTTCATCCGAAAATTCAGATATCCTAAGTTTCAGTCACAAACTGCAACAGGAGATCAATATGTTTCTTTTATGTGTTTGAATGAATGTCAACATTCACAATAGGAATAATTCAGAATCAAGGGAGGAATCGATAAGTAATTAAGAAACCACAAAATACATGTAGTTGTATAGGGTCAAACTAGGTTTGTTCGATGCTCAGTTCAACCCATATTTGGAATGAAATCAGTAATCATGCCAACAGTATTAACTGATCATGCATACACACGCAGTAATGTAGAGAGGAAGAACTCACAGCTAAGCCTTCGATGGGACCAAGATGGGACCTAAAATGTTTTGCAAACTCAATGCCCAAAGGCTTTTTCTTCCAAAACTTCAGATGCCCTGGTCAAAATAAAGAAAAAAGGAGAAAAATGGAATCATACTCACTTAAATATCTTAGCAAAGGAAGACAAACAAAAAGATGTTTTTTGAAAGGTTTTATGAGTATTATGCATCAACTAATCAAACCTTGAAATAATACAAATTTGATTGCATCTAGATACAGAAAAATAAAATAGCGATTCAGGTTGGCATATTCTGCAATACTATGGTTGTGGGAGAATGTAATTCATGTCCATATCTAGTTCATATCAAGTTCAGGATGTCACTATTAAGTATAAACATAATACGGAAGATATGCAAACCCCATTCAACTTAAATGCACACCTCATCTGAATGCTTACTCTACTCAAAGTACAGATTTAACACACATAAAGAGTCAAAAATAGGGGAACAAATCTTCTCTTTCTTACAGTACACGTGTTAATAGACTATACGCCACCTTGCCTTATTTTAGGTTCATAGTCACCGCAATGTCATCAAAGTTACCAGCCACTGCATATGCCAAAACTCCCTATAGTAGCCACATCCCCTTTTGTGGATGTGCCCGTTAATGATGCTATTTGTACAGTTTATGAGAACTCTAGATCAGCAGAAGAGTAGTATACTTAAAGATGTCCCAAAATATTTAAAACTTGGGAAAGCAAGAAGAACTTCCGATAGAAGCCATTGTGAAATCAAAACACATTACACAAATTCATTACTTTACACTAAAGTAGAAGATGGCATGCAAATGGAAGCGGCATAACTACAAAGTGCATTAGAACATGCCAAAAAAACAAAAACAAATATCTTGCTATTATTACCATCAACACTTCCAGTGACAACAAAATTTGCTGACGATACAGCAACATGTGTAACCACATCACGGTGCATATAACTTTTCTCATACCTGTTTATGCAACCCAAAAAAATATTAGAAAGTGTCTGATAAAAGCTTTAGGCGGAGACAAAAATAATAATTATCAAGAATTTGCATTGATCTCAACATCACAGTTCTTTTGAAGGGAAATAATTGCAGATAGAGGGTTTAATGAGCTAAATAAATCATTTCAACATGAGCTGAGTTTCCTAGGTTGAGGGTTTAAAGGGTTAAATGAGCCAAAAGAAATTAGCAACAGTGTGAACATTCTCTAAATCATATTCTCAAACTTAAAAAGAAACTCTAAACTACAATCACTAAAATTTCAAATTACAACTACAATTTGAGCCTAAAACCAACCCAGAAACTCAGAAAGATTAAAAATTAACGCATACATTTGAGCTGAGGGAAGAGCGTCGAGGTAGGAACGCTCGAACTGGAGAGGCCGCTTGGGACGAGCGCGAGGGGCTGGGCCGGGACCCACCATGGGCTCCTCCTCGTTCTCCTCCACTGCCGAGCTCGTGTTGCCGTTCTGAGGCTCCTCTACGTCGGTAACTAGGGTTTTTCCGTTCTGAGGCTCCTCTTCTGTAGCCAGAGTATTACCTTTCTGAGGCTGCTCCATGGCTGCTTCTAAGGTTCTGCTCGAGAGCAAAGAGTCCACAACCACACTGAAACAGTTGGATACCAGGGCCGAAGCTTTGAATCCTTCAATTGAGAAAAGAGGCTCCTTTTCGTAATTGCCTCAAATCCTTGGATTAAAGGGACGGCGAGAAACACCGCCGCCTTTTTCAATCGCAAAGCTTTCGAAAGCGGCCGAAGCGGGTCGCTACCCGGGTCAATAACTTAAGCACAAATCGACTATTGGGCCAGTGGTCTTCTATCAAGGATTGTGGCCCGGTTTAGATCAAGAGTGGGCTGTCTTTATGGAATCCTTTTATTTTAACAATCAGGCCCATTGGGTCAAAGTTAGTTTTAGATTTTGGTCATGCTTGTGGAAATAAACCATGCAAATATAGCTGTTTCTTTTCATCATAATTTTTTCATTTTCAACATGATATCAATCTATAAACAGACCAAAAAATAAAATTTTCATTTCAACTTGAAACCAAACTATAATCGCACCAAAAAGAAATTACATTTATCTGTATGTCCAAATAAATATATAATAAGATATTGGATGAAATTAAAATTGAATTTCCTTTTATCCTTTTTAATGTGATGTATCGTTTCAATAATACGTAATTATAGGAATCACGGTTTATTTTAGAATGGTGTTTTAAGTAAACAAACCTACACCATCAAAAATTATAGCAACATGTCTAAAAAGATGTCATTTCATTCTTAAATGAAACTCATATATTTTAGTCTTTTTATTGAGCTGGATCAAACACACATGTTAGTTTTCTTATTGAGCTGGATCGAACACCCATTTTAGTTTTCTTATTCAGCTAGAATAGACACACGTTTTAGTTTTCTTATTGAGCTGGAATTAGTTTCCTTGTAATATATTTTTATTAATGGATCAATTTATTAATTATTGCACATTTGAACTCTTTATTTTTATTTCATTCTCTATTTAGATTTCTATTAGCCAGTATATCTTTACACAATAAACCATTAAAATATGTTATGATTTTTTGGATCTCATTTAGTTTGATATTATTATATCGAATTGAACCACTTGAATACCACTTTAACCAAAAACAAAAAACAAAAAAAACAAACATTTTATATTATTATGAGTTAAATTACGTCAATTTTTTTTTCTTTTAAGTAATTTATTAAATGTCTGACAATTCAAATCCGGACTACGTCATTACCAAAAATATTACATATATGTATATGTCGAATTAAATATATAATAAGATGTTAAAATTGAGTTTTTTATCCTTTTTTTTTGTGATGTGTTGCCTTAATAGTTTTATAGGAATCTTATATATAGCCTCAACGGATGAACAAGTTTGTTTTAGAATGGTGAACACAAATTGTACCAACATGCTTAAAAAAATATCCTTTCGTTTTTAATAACTTGTGAGCATATTCTAGTCGTCTTATGTAGGTGGAATGGACATGGAAATTGTAAAGTAAATATTGGAACACCAAAATGCATGGCATGGCACATCAAAAAATTTCGATTTACAATTCTGAAATTATTTTTATTATTTTTATTAATCACCCTTCTCGAAATTTCATTAATAAAAATAGGCTATATCATGCACATGTAATATATGATGTATTTATATATCCAACCGAATATAAATATAAGTAATTAATATTTACCATTCCTTTATTAGTCTAACGCGGATGAAAAAATTTAGCATTTGAAAACGTAGTCTTCAAAAAAGAAACATGACGGTAGATCTCAAAAAATCCTGCCCCAACCCCCACCTTGGTCCACCAAATGAAACACCTCACGTGGGAAGGGGCATGGCCGTCACAAGCAAACACAAAAATTACAACAATTCCTTGCGTCCATACATTACACTCCAAAATCACAACGATCAACACACATGCCCCGTCGTCGCCGAAGGTCCAAGGCACCTCCGGGCCGGCAGGGCCCGGGATCGTGTGGACAGCCTTTGCCAGGCATGAATCTTCCCTAACAAGTCAATATCATTGTTTAAGTTCATTTTGTCGGAATCCAATGCTTCCATCACCTTCATTCACTACCAAGTATAAAATAACTTTAGTGCATGTCGGATTAAGAGAGCGATTTCTTTGAAATTTTGTCCAAATCACATGTGCTCATTGTATGGATGTTATTATATAAGAATAAAATAATACTTGCAACTTTCGATGTTGATATTTTATTGTATAATTCTTTCTATTTATCTAATTTTTGTTATACATCTATAATATCGAAACCGTTCTTATGGCAAATCAGCTAGTCTCGGTTGTTCAATGCCGCCAATGGTGGTATTGCTCTCAATGCTAAGACATCATGAATCCTAATCTAAAATGTTAATTTTTTTGGTTCATAGTTTTCTTCTTAATCCTTTTTTATAGAATTTTAAATATATATATTTTAATTATTAATTAAATTCATGTCATTTAATATTAATGAGGTTCCAATTCACTCCTATCTAGAAGAAACTATCAATTGATACTAAATCGAAAGGTTGAAAAAAAAAAATGTAAAATTATGGTTTCCCTTGAACTATATATATGTGTGTGTGAAAATTTGAGACTCAAATTACCCTTTTTTTATATATTGCTATTGTAATAATAATGCTAATAATAATAAAAGGCAAGCTTATACTTGAAGATTGTTCAACTCTATTAAAGCTAGAGTTGGGTTTTGAACTCAGTTCATGCCTTGATATGATGTCAAGCTTGCTCCTGATCTAAAAAAGTAATGCTATTTGGACATATTAAATTAATCACATTTGACACATCTATTTCACAAAAAATAAATATCAAGTGATTTAATTTATTAACATGACATCATCAATTGATTGTCATACCAAGTGTGTCACTAATAATGTATATTTAGTGTGTCCAAATATCATTCCTCGACCCAAAATGCCCCACTCCGACCATTTTCATACATTCAAGGTGGATTTTCCATTCTAACCACGATAGCGATCAATGCTTTTAAAGATATGGAATCCAAATTCTATGGGATCTCGATACTGACTAGACACTCATTCTCTCAACAACATCGTCTTCTTCTTATGGTCAATTGACATTAGGGAGTAGATTATATTATACACATTGGGTACCCACATTATCTTTACGAGAGTCACCCAAAAGCTCTCGTATAATGTGTGGAAATGACCACTAGACTAAGTGATTTCTCCCATAAGATTATGTATCCTTAATTAATCTTTACCCTTGAAGACCTTGTTCAATATGTTCAAATTTGTCTCTCACTCGTATCCCAATTGCGGAATTCCCACTCATGAGATGGCTATAGCCACCTAGATCTCCACCTTCGTTCTCTTCTTCCCTTATCTTTTTTCACACCAGTTCTCATTCACACTATTGTTGTTCGGAATGTCATTATCCACCAATTTGAAACCAATCAATTCGGGTTCCTAACTTAGGGCTGGTCAAGTAGGTATCAAAATCTCTATTCCAAAGTCTTGTCAATCAGGTATCAAAATTAATAAGTCAAGTTCGAGCCCTACTCAAGGATTGAAATATCGGTATCGACGGATATATCGCTAGTCAAATTTACGGATATCTCACGCTAAATATCCATATCGATATCGTTTACGGTCAACAAAAATGACGCAAATTTAGTCTAAAAGTTGGAAATTTTTAATGAAACTTTGGAAAAAAATTTAAGTATCCAATAATAGTTATATATGACTAATAAAAACTATATAATGACTTTGATATAATAAATATATGATAAAAAAATATAATACAATAGGGTTCTGACGATGACTAATAATATAAAATTTTAAACATAAACATAAATTAAAGTGAATTACTATAGTTGAATGTTAATATAGTTAAAAACATAACAATAAGCATAGTAATGAAGTTTATATTTACATAATAATTTAGAAAATCGAGGAGTTTAAATTTACATAATAATTTAGAAAAATTGGACATAATAAGTGAAAATTAGACGTAAAACGAATTCTTATTAATTGTATGTCCATCTTATATTTTTCTAAAATCCATTAATATTCAAATTAACCATTCAACATAATTTGCTTCAAATTAACCATCTCTACGAATTCTTCCATTCAACTTAATTTGCTTCTAAAATCCATTAATATTCAAATCAACCTTATATTTATATTCCAAAATTTTCTTATAACAATTACTAATTTAAATCTAAAACATATTATATCGGATATTTAGAAATATACTCATATGGTATCCAATTAACTAAAAAGTTGTACCATTAAACTTAAAACTTAAAAACAAAAATAGACTTCATAATATAGAACTAAATTTAAAGTTAACTTCGATTTTTTCATGGTAATTCAAAAAGTTTATAGGAATTTTTTCAAAAAATGAGATTCAAAGTGAAAATACTGAATTCATAAAAAAACGAAAATAAATTAGATCAAAATAAAATAAAATATAACATTATTTTTAATTAAATTATAAATTCTTAATTAAATTTAATTATAATTTATTTGAATACATACAGGCTATACAACATAAATGAATTGAATGGTGCGAAAACCTCCTTCCAAGGCCTTACAGCTATTAAACCCTTTTTTCTTGCTAGTTGCCACGTTTAGTTCTATTGTCAGGATCTGACCCTCCTCAGTCCGAACCCGACTCATATAGCACAATATTGTCCGCTTTGGGTCTCCTTACCCTTACCCTCACGGTTTTCTTTTCGGGAGCTCACGGTGTAACTTTCCAAGGGGTCACCCATCATGTAATTGCACCAGCCTCAACTCGCTTAACTTTGGGGTTCCAATCCCCCCCAAAGACACTTGAGCTCCCAAAAGGCCTAATTTAGATCAAAGTTGTGCAGCGACCAACTCTATCTAACACGATATTATCCCCTCTAGGCAGGGTGCACCATCACACTCGCAGGGTTTTGTTCTTGGGAGCTCACGGTGCAACTTACCAGAGGGTCACCCATCATGGGATTACACCAGCCTGCACTCGCTTAATTTTGGAGTTCCCCAGGAATCCAAAGCCAGTGAGCTCCCAGATGGTCTCGCGCTAGATAGGTGTGTGCCTACACCTTTAAGGCACACCACAATTCCCCTCCCAGACCATTCCCCTTGCAAGAATGTGGGATCGTTCACCGTTCCCTTCAGGACACGGGTCTTACAATCCACCCCCCTTAGGGCCCAGCGTCCTTACTAGCACACTTCCCGGTCGGGGTCTGGCTCAAATACCATTCTGTTAGGATCCGACCCTCCTCGGTCCGGACCCGACTCATCTAGCACGATATTGTCCACTTTGGGCCTCCTTGCCCTTGCCCTCACAGTTTTGTTTTCAGGAGCTCACGGTGCAACTTCCCAGGGGGGTCACTGTAACGACCCGGACGTTCAAAAAAGGGAAATTTGGAAAATTTGAAGGAAATGACGATTTTGCCCCTAAATAACGGGCGAACGGTTGACTTTTACTCGGGCGGTCAAACGGACTTTGACCGATGATTGTGAAGTAGTTCGGGACGTCACGAATTCATAGACAGGTGGCACGTCCGATTCCGACGATCAGGGAAGAAGTTATGACGTTCGGAAGTTCAAGGGCATTTTTCGTAATTAGGACGAAAGGGGGAATTTGTTGACTTTTCCAACAACATGGACTTTGCACGTAAGCCGAGGACCGTTGGGTAGGTCTCGAGACGCTGAATCCGTAGACAAGCGGCACGCGTCAATCGAAGTTCGGATGATCAAGTTACGGGTCTAGAAGCGTGAAGAGCAATTTGGTAATTTTGTGCAGAAGGGCAAAATGGTAAATTCCCAAGGGCACTGTTGAAACAGTGCAGTATGGGCTGAGCCATCGTGCTTTGGGTGGTTTGTTGAGTGATTTGTTTAGCAAATCAGTGACATTTGTCACTGAGAATTGAGGGATTAGTGGCAATGTGTAGTGGTGGGGAAACTCAAACTTTGAGATAGTGTGTTTAGTGCACGGTGAGCAGAATGGTGCTGTGCTGGTGCCTTTGAAATTGGAAAAAACTGAGAATGTCCCCATGCTTGATCGATTTCCCAAGGCCATTTGAGAGGAACTGTGTAACGACCCGAACCGAGAATAATAATATTTTAATGTAAAAAGACTATTTTGCCCCTGGAGGGGGGGGGGGGAACTTTGACTTTTGACCCGAGAAATAATTTGGACTTTGACCTATGACTATGACGTAGGTTGGGATGTCACGAATCCGTAGACAGGCAGCACGCTGAAATCGGAGTTCCTATGAAGAAGTTATGGTCAAGGAAGCGTTTTAGCGGAATTTACGAACCGAGAACAACGGAATAAAATATTAATTTATTACGGGAATCCGTGCCAAACTAATATTTAAATCAAACCAGTGGATGAGTGACAAGTGTCACCCATCCAAGCCCATACTATTCCAATAAAGCAACCTCACACTATTTACCTATTTTATATTCATTTAATTTTCCCTCCATCAACCCTAGCCGTTGGATCTCTCCCCAAATGCATCTCAGCCTTTTATTTTTCTCTGTTTTTTCTCCTTCATGCACGATCATCTCTGTCTGTTTTCTCTCAAACACACACAAACACATCCATCCCCCCTAACCCGTGCACCTTCTTCCCATTTTTCTCTCCATCCAAACACACAAACCAGCCGCCCTCATCGCACCAGACGACCACCCACAGTACCACCATCATCTGCTCATCATCACCCTGCATCACCGGCGACCACCACCCCATTTCCCCCGCCTGAAAATCCCGTGCAAAACACAGACCCGAGACACTAAGGAATCGGGTCCAGGAAGCAAACCGTGACATCCACACCACCTCGACGCAGGGGAAGCACCAGTCTACACCGTGAGGACCCCAGGAGCGTAACTGGACGACGGCGCAGCCAGCGGCGGCGACACGGCGGCGGTAAGACCGAAAACCCGAAAGCCCCGTTTTGATCCCCTGTTTCGAACCAACCTATTTTGATGCTAGGAAATCGATTATTTGGTGATAGAAATGTCCTAGGGTGAGAGACGAGCTGTTTGAAACCAGTTTGGACGACGAAGACGGCGTGGATCGCCGGAGACGACGATCGGACTTTGACCGTGAGTTCAGCGACGGACTGGTGAGTTTCTTCTAGTTTTCTTCCTGTTTTGAGGTTGTAGAACCATAGAACAGACCTAGACGACCCTATAGGGATGAACCCCGTCGAAAATGGTGGCCGGAATCGTACGGTGGAATCGGGTCAAGCCGTGGGTCGACGGCGACCCGGTTCCAGTCAAACGGGCTGACCCGGTACTGTAGCATGATGATGTCATCATACTGACGTCACTTCTGACGTCATGATGACGTCATCCTGTCAGAGGTTGTCAGACTAGGGACCAATCAGAACATGCCACGTGTCACCTGACAAGTGTCAGTGATGACGTCATGCCGACGTCAGCATGACGTCACTGCTGACGTCAGCAGTACTGTAGCAGCGTTGACCCACGCGTTGACCAGGCGCGTGGGGGCGCATGTGAACAGTGATTTTGGTGGGGCCGGTACCATTTTCAAGGTTTCGACGATATGGATCCAATGGAGGTGGTTTCGTGTCGATCGGAGATCGTTAGATTAGTCAAAATGGGGTTTGAAGCACCGAGAATAGTGCCCGGGATGCGATTTTGAGGCGGATCTGTTCTAGGGTCTTGGTATTGATGTTATAGGGTCCTTAAGTAACCCTCAGGTATAAAAATACAGGTTTTAGAGATCGTTGAGCAGCAATGACCGAGTGTGAGTGGGCTGTTTGATTTATAAAAGGCTTGCATGCATAAACTGTTTTACTAATTCCACTTATGATTTCGATGAGTCTTATATGAACTGTTTATATATGCTATTACAATGTTTTGGGCATGAGACCCGTCTGGATTATATGTGGATTTTGTTTGGGATGTCCGGGGGGACATAGGGTAAACTATACTGTTATTGTACTGTACTTTCCTACCTGTGTATATTGTCTCCTCCAGAGAGGGTCGTTGGCCTGGGTGGACCCTGGAGTAGTCACGGGGCCCTGACTGAGTGGAGTTGACCCCCGTTGGGCTGCTTACTCTCAGGAAGGCATGTTCATATACCTCGGGCAGTGACCGGGATACCAGGAGCTGATGTACCTAGAGAGTCTCGGGTGTGAGACCCTGAGTGGCAACGCGTAGCCTTAGAACCGTGACATCATTTGGGTTGGGTTTTACAGTGCACTGATATGTTGGTTTCACCTTTCGATTATCATTGTGGTTTTATTGTTATGAGTTCATTATAATATTATATTTTCACTGCATGCAAGATTTTGAAAACGGAGGGGTAAAACCTTATGATTCTTTATTATTAAATTGATTTATAAACTGTTATTTTTGGCCCACTCACCCTTGTTTTACTGACCCCTCCAGACCCTGACACGAAAATAGAGGAGGAGGACCCGGAGGAGGAGGCAGAGGTTTAGTTTGCTTAGCTGTGCACCTGTACACCCACTTGTGGGTAGGTTGAGCACCGAATAAATGTACTCTGACTATTGTGCTCACGTGTTGTATTTTACTTTCCCTTGTCTGGCAGTATCGCTTTAAACACTGTGGTAGTACGTTATCTATCTATTTAAGTATGCGGTTTTTATTTAAGGGTAATTTTGGTATGTTTAGAGTCATTGTCAGACGGGAGCGGGGCACGTCCCCGGGTGGTCCCAGTGGGATTGGGACGGGTCCTGTCAGCTTGGTATCAGAGCATTAGGATTAGCAGTCAGAGTACTAGGTTAGCGGTTTGTACTTTGTACATGGTCGCTTTCGATGTCTTTTAACCTGTTTGCCTCTTAACAGTTGGATATGCCTCCCCGACGTGAACCCCGTGCACGTGTTGACGAGGGCAATGGAGGAAATGGAGACACGGCGAGCATTGAGCGGGCCCAGCGCCTGGGTGCTACGCACTTTAGTGGGGGGACCGATCCCGAGGAAGCACACCAGTGGATTGACCGCTGGGAGAAGATTTTCGAGGTCATGCACTGTCCACCGGAGGAGCGTGTCGTACTGGCGACCTTCCTACTGGATGGGAGAGCCTATCGATGGTGGCACAACCTTGTCCTGGCCGGCTGGACCGTTCACACCATTCCATGGGAGACTTTCCGAGAGCGATTTCTCAACCAGTTTTATCCACGGTCGTTTCGCAATGCCCGTGAGGCGGAGTTTCTGCAACTCCGGTAGGGAGATCAGACTGTAGCAGAGTACGAGGAGACCTTCCTGTTGTTGTCCCGCTTTGCTGAGAACTTCGTGATCACCGAGGAGGATCGATGTCGCAGATTTGAGTGGGGACTGCGACCTGAGATTCAGGCGATGGTGACTGCAACACCCTTTGCTACCATGAGGGATCTGACTGATGCGGCGACCAGGGTTGAGAACAGTATCCTGGCACGTCAGCGAGCTGAGGAGGAGACACGGCGACGTGATCGCTCGCACTTGGGATTCTCGGGCCGTTGGGGCTCGAAGGGAGGACATTCTGGTGGATCTTCATCTTCTGGCAGCCGAGGACGTTCTAGTCAGTTCAGGAGTCCTCAGCGGTTTGGACAGCGTTCTGGGGCTTGGCAGCGGCCGTACTCACCGATGAGCATCTCACCGGGAGGATACTCGGGTCGACCTAGGGAGGTCACATGCTTCGCTTGTGGTGAGCCGGGGCACTATGCCTCTGATTGTCCACTGGTTCGGGGCAGCACTATGCCAGCACAGAGCTCAGCATCTCAGACTGACAGCAGCCGGACACGCGGTGTTGTGCGTGGCCGTGATCGAGGAGCTAGAGGACGGGGACGACCTGCAGAGTCTATGGCTCGTGTCTATGCTGTTACCCAGCAGCAGGCCAGATCCATTCCGGGAGTGTTGACAGGTACTGTACATATTTATGGCATGGTTGTTCCTGCATTGATGGATTCGGGAGCAACTCATTCTTTTATTTCACCGCGTTGTGCGGGTCTGTTGGGCCGTGAGGTGACCGCACTTGAGCACGAGACGGGTGTGGGGACACCGATGGGTATGACCTACCAAGTGAACCAGGAGATACGAGCTTGTCCTGTGGAGATTGAGGGAGTCGAATTTCCAGCAGATTTGATTCTTATGAATGTGCACGACTTCGATGTGATACTTGGAGTTGATTGGTTGTCGGAGTACAATTCGCTTATCGACTGTAGTAACATGCGATTGACTTTGAGAGGTTCGGGATTGCCGGAAGTGATATTTCAGGGGGAGTGTGGAGACGCATCACCCAAGGTAATATCTGCACTCACAGCTACAAAACTTTTACAGAAGGGGTGTCAGGGTTATCTTGCTTATGTGGTAGAGTCTACGGATGAATCTTTGAGAATTGAGGATATTCCGATTGTGCGGGAATTTCCTAATGTCTTTCCAGGGGATTTACCTGGATTACCACCACCCAGGGAGATCGACTTTACGATCGAGTTACTCCCCGGGACTCGACAGATTTCACAAGCACCGTATCGTATGGCACCGGAAGAGCTACGGGAATTGAAAATCCAATTACAGGAACTGGTGGATCTAGGGTTTATCCGACCCAGTACATCACCATGGGGAGCGCCGGTCTTATTTGTGAAAAAAGAAGGAGGGTAGTTTGCGGTTTTGTGTGGATTATAGGCAGTTGAACAAGGCCACGGTAAGGAATCAGTATCCCTTACCCAGGATCGATGATTTGTTCGATCAGTTACGAGGAGCACGATATTTCTCCAAGATAGATCTGAGGTCAGGATACCATCAACTGAGAATAGCCGAGGGGGATGTTCAGAAAACAGCTTTTCGAACGAGGTATGGGCATTATGAGTTCTTGGTGATGCCCTTTGGACTGACGAATGCACCAGCTGCATTCATGGACTTGATGAATCGGGTCTTTCGAGCATACTTGGATAATTTGTGATCGTGTTTATCGACGACATCTTGGTGTATTCCAAGAGTGTCAGGGCTCATGAGAAGCACTTACGAATGGTATTGGGTACACTACGACAGGAGCAGCTATATGCCAAGTTGAGCAAATGTCAATTTTGGCTAAATAGTATTGGATTCTTGGGTCACATTATATCACCCGAAGGGATAAGTGTGGATCCTCAGAAAACGGAGGCTGTGACAAATTGGCCAAGACCGACCACGGTGACGGAAGTGCGAAGTTTTGTTGGGTTAGCAGGCTATTATCGGAGATTCTTGGAGGGTTTCTCCCAGATTGCCGCACCCTTGACTCGGTTAACCCGGAAAGGGGTGAAGTTTGTATGGGACGATCAGTGTGAACATAGTTTTCAGGAATTAAAGTTCCGATTAACCACTGCACCTGTCCTTGCATTACCAGACAGCAGTAGAGAGTTCGTGGTATATAGTGATGCATCGCTGCAGGGCTTGGGTTGTGTATTGATGCATAATGGAAAAGTGATTGCTTACGCATCCCGGCAGCTGAAGACGCACGAATTGAACTACCCTACTCATGACTTGGAATTGGCAGCGGTGGTTCATGCTCTAAAGATCTCGAGACATCATTTGTTCGGTGTGACATGCCGAATATTCACCGATCACCAGAGTCTTAAACATTTGTTCACTCAGAAGGAACTCAACATGAGACAGCGGAGATGGTTGGAATTGTTAAAGGATTATGATTGTACCATCGAGTACCATCCTGGCAAGGCAAATGTCGTAGCCGATGCACTTAGTAGGAAGTCGGCGGGATCAGTTGCGCATTTGAGATTGGTATACCTTCCTTTGCTAGTGGAACTCCGGAAGAGCGGAGTTATGTTAGGGATGGACGATCAGGGAGCCTTGTTGGCTAGTTTTCATGTACGACCCGTGTTGGTCAACAGGATCATCGAGGCTCAACTGCAGGACCAGATACTCTGTGACTAAAAAAACGAGGTTGGGTCCGGACAGAGACAGGATTTCTCCATCCGGGGAGATGGAGCATTAGTGAAGCTTGGGAGATTGTGTGTACCTGCGGTACTAGAGTTGAGGAGAGAGATTTTAGACGAGGCCCACAGTCCGGCCTATGCTATGCATCCAGGAGGGACGAAGATTGTGTGTACCTGCGGTACTAGAGTTGAAAATTAATTAAATAATTACTTAATTAATATTTCCACCGAATTTCGTCCATATTTTATTCGTTATAATTCTGATCGAAACGATTCTTTCGCCAAAATGCTCCAAATTACAACCTTTATTTATCTAAACATAAAAATCACAAAATAATTTATTTTATCAATTTATTTAATATTTTAATATTAAAAGTCAAGTATAAAGGGTATAAAATAATATAAAATAATGCTTATTTAACGTCCTATCAAATACCCCCACACTTAAACTTTGCTAGTCCCTAGCAAATACTAAAATCAAACTACGAATTCAAAACAAGTAAACCCTTAACCATTTGTCTCAATATTTTATTATTATCATGGCATAAAAGATTTTCACTTAAATCATTTAAGCATATGGAATTCAAGAGTTAATACATGGTAACAAAATGTTTAACAAGTAAGATAATGAGTAAATATGGTGAAATGGAGTTTTGCACGAATAAGACAAGTATGAATCAACTCACAAGGATATGCACTCATAAATTCACTCAATTTGTGAGGGTTGTGTTTGCACTCAAAGTATGTGAGAAATACTCACATAATCGAAATGAAGTACTTTTGCAAAATTTCAAACAAACACCTCAAGATAAAAACAAAACATACTTGCACAAATGAACCAAAACCATAAGCTTACTCAAGTGATTGACTCAACTAATCAAAATTTACCATCTTAAGGATCATAAGGTCTTTACGAAGGTTGTAATGGGGCTAAGATTAGAGGCAAGGAATATATAGGACAAGTGGTGCTCAAATTCGTTCCAAGACTCAATAGACTCCCAAAACGTATCATAACTTCCCAACCTTAGTGCAATGATGTCAGTAATCCATCCCTTCGAACATAGGCCTAATTTCATCTTGTTGGGCCTCGAATTCATTCTTTGTGTCGGATTTACAAATGTAAAGGACTTAACTCAAACATTCATAATCAAACCTTATTACCTTGATAAAAACTTCAATATATCTTTTTTTTTTTTTTCATATATCAAGGTAATAACATGTGTCAAAAATACAACAATGTTTGAGTAAGTAAATCCACAAAATACACATAAAAGTCTTTCAATATCATCATTTCCTCTTTACACAATCATTATGTCTTCATCCGAGTCCTTGGAACAAAGGTAAAAGATGTCTATACTAAGCTCAAGTGTTTAGATAATCATGGTGAGGAAAGAAAGGCTTAATGTGGGCTCAAAAGGGGTAAAACTAAGGGGGTCGCAACTTGTGCGCACAAAATAGGGAACATGGATGTTTGAATTTGTGGTGTTAACCCTAATGCCTTAATCATTTCCAAAATCAGAGAATTTATTGACTTAAAAGCTTTGAAAATCACATAGAATAAGTTCTAGTACTCTAGAGTTCATTAAAAACTATGGCAAGCAGTTATGAGGCATATGTATATCAATTTAAACAAAGAACTTATGAATCACTCATCAAAGATGTATATAAGTTCTAAAGCTCACATAAGGTTTAAATGATTCATACTTATCATATCATGCTCATTTATGTACCAATTTACATGCATTATCTTCAAGTTATAACACTTAATCACAAAATATTAACCAACAAATTCAAGTTGTAATGATCATCTTTATAGCCATAACATAATCATTTCCGTTCATTTATATCATTGACAAGTTAAAGGGCAACTTGATACTCGTAAAAACACTACGTTAAAACAAAAAGACTCAAGAAAACAATAATATTTTTTTTTTTAGGAAAGACTTAATAAAACAATTTCAATTGCACAAATAAGAAAAACTCGTAAAAATACTAAGTTAAAACAAAAAGATTCAAAGCAGTAATTTTTTTTCTATTTTTTTTTTCGTAAGAAAGAAATAAAACAATTGCAAATTAAGAAAGACTTAACAATTTCAAATGCACAAATAAATTTGTAAACCATTCCCCCACACTTAAATTCTACATTGTCCTCAATGTAGGAAAATACGAAATAATTAAACATAGAATCAAAGTAAGGAAGATGATTTAAGAAAGTGAAGTAAGAAAGAAAAACATAAACAAAGTAAAAGAGAGTGAAGGGTTGCAAGAAAGCAAATCTGTGTTGATGACTCCTTCACACTCGAGAACATATTGGGTTGCCTCCCAACAAGCGCTTGAAGTTTAACGTCCATCCAGCCTAGACCAAATTCTTTATCTGATGGGACGGAGAAGTACTCTGTCTGACTCCACATCGTGTCCTCCAATTGCCTCGATGTAAGGCTTCAATCTGTGGCCATTGACCTTGAACTCTTTTCTTGTTTCACTGCTTTTGATCTGTATAGCTCCATAGGCAAACACATTAGTAACAACAAAAGGACCTACCCATCTGGAGAATAATTTACCTGGAAAGAGTCTAAGTCGGGAATTGAACAACAAAACTTTCTGGCCAATGTCAAATGCTTTACTCTTGATCTGTTTGTCATGAAATGCCTTTGCCTTTTCCTTGTAGATCAGAGTGCTTTCAAATGCATCATTTCTTATTTCCTCAAGCTCACTCAGCTGGAGCTTTCGATGCAGACCGGCGTCATCTAGCTTGATGTTGAAAGTTTTGACGGCCCACCATGCTTTATGCTCTAGTTCCACCGGAAGGTGACATGCTTTTCCGTACACCAACCTATAGGGAGACATTCCTATAGGTGCTTTGTATGCCGTCATGTATGCCCAAAGTGCATCATCCAACCGTTGGCTCCAATCCTTACGATTAGGGCCCACGGTTCGCTCTAATATCTTCTTGATCTCTCTATTACTGACTTCCGCCATTCCACTCGTTTGAGGATGGTAAGGTGTAGAGACTCGATGAGTGACACCATACCGTTTCATTAAAGCTTCAATGGTCTTGTTGCAGAAATGACTTCCTCCATCACTTATTAGGACCCGCGGGATCCCAAACCTGGAAAGAATGTTAGTTCTGAGGAAATCTGCAACAGTTTTAGAGCCATTAGTCCTGGTGGCCTTAGCTTCCACCCATTTTGATACATAATCCACAGCAAGTAAGATATAGAGATAGCCATTAGATTGAGGAAACGGACCCATAAAATCAATACCCCAAACATCAAATATTTCAACAGTAAGAACATAATGTTGTGGCATTTCATCCCTTCGTCCTTAGTTTCCTGATCTCTGACATTTATCACAAGCTAAACAGAATGAATGTGCATCTCTAAAAAGTGTGGGCCAATATAGTCCAGATTCTAAGATTTTGAGTGCAGTTTTCCTAGATCCAAAGTGGCCTCCACAAGCATGGCTATGGCAGAACTCTAGGACTGACCTATGTTCAATATCAGGGACACATCTCCTAATCAATAAATCTGCACAGTGTTTCCACAAATAAGGTTCATCCCAAATATAGTGCCTAACATGCTTTTTAAGTTTATCTTTTTGTGCACGGGAGAGGGTGGTGGGCAACTGCTTGGTGACTAAATAATTGACAATATCAGCATACCAAGGAGTACCTCCTTCGATTCTGAAGAGTTGTTCGTCTGGAAACATCTCTTGAATCGCCACAGGATCTTGCTCATGTGCAATGCGACTCAAATGATCCGCCACCACGTTCTCTACGCCTTTCTTATCTTTAATCTCGATGTCAAACTCTTGAAGAAGAAGAATCCATCGGATCAGTCTTGGTTTCGCTTCTTTTTTGGCTAGGAGATACTTCAGTGCTGCATGATCAGTGTAAATAATGACTTTAGTTCGAAGTAGATAAGAGCGAAATTTATCTAAAGCAAATACAACAGCAAGCAACTCCTTTTCGGTAGTGGTGTAGTTCATCTGGGCATCATTCAAGGTTCTGGATGCATAGTAGATGGCGTAGGGCTTCTTATCCCGCCTTTGTCCGAGTACGGCTCCAACTGCAAAATCAGAGGCATCGCACATTAGTTCAAAGGGTAAGGACCAATCAGGGGCATAAAGAATGGGGGCAGTGGTTAAGAAATTTTTAAGCTTCTCAAAAGCTTCCTGACAGTCTGCATCAAAGACGAAGGGTGTCTCCTTCTGAAGCAGTCGGCACAAGGGCCTTGCAATGTGGGAGAAGTCTTGGATAAATCTTCTGTAAAATCCCGCGTGACCAAGAAATGAACGGATTCCTCTCACCGAAGTGGGAGAGGGTAAGTGGCGCACAGTATCAACTTTAGATTTATCGACTTCAATTCCTCTTTCAGAGACAATATGGCCCAAGACTATCCCTTGTCTAACCATGAAATGGCATTTCTCCCAGTTAAGTACTAGATTAGTTTCGACACACCTTTGTAAGATAAGTGCTAAGTGTTCTAAGCATGCATCAAAACTATCCCCAAAGACACTGAAATCGTCCATAAATACTTCAATTATTTTTTCGACGTATTCAGAGAAAATAGAAAGCATGCATCTTTGGAAAGTACCTGGGGCGTTACATAAACCGAAAGGCATTCTTCGGTAGGCAAAAGTGCCAAAAGGACAAGTGAAAGTCGTTTTATCTTGGTCATTTTGAGCGATACAGATTTGATTGTACCCGGAATAACCATCAAGAAAGCAATAATAGGAGTGACCTGCTAACCTTTCAAGCATTTGATCAATGAAGGGCAAAGGAAAGTGATCCTTCCTAGTTGCTTTGTTTAGGCGTCTATAGTCGATGCAGACTCGGTATCCGGTCACTGTTCGTTGGGGCACTAGCTCCCCTTCACTGTTCGCAACAACTGTGACTCCACTTTTCTTTGGGACTACTTGGACTGGTGAGACCCATTTGCTGTCTGAAATTGGGTAGATGACACCACAGTCCAAGAGTTTGATGACCTCTTGTTTCACGACTTCCATCATTGGAGGATGGAGGCGACGTTGGGCTTCGCGAGAGGGTTTTGCATCATCTTCCAGTAAGATTCGATGCACACAAGTTGTAGGGCTGATTCTGTAACAACCCGTCCCGAGAATTGGGATTAGTAGAGTGCTTAAGGTGTGATTAGTAAGGTTAATCAGGGGTTAGGTGGTCCCGAGGGGTCCGGGAACTTAGAATGACGATTTTGCCCCTGGGTCGGGCAGAAATGTTGACTTTTATTTCGGGTGGTCAAATAGGAGTTGACCAGTGACCAGGACGTAGTTGAGGATGTTACGAATCCTTAGGCAGGTGGCACGCCCGATTCCGACATCCGAGGAGGAAGTTGTGATGTTCGGAAGGTTGTGGGCATAACCGTAATTTTGGAAAAATAGGGGGAAAAGTTGACTTTTTGAATAATCGAGTTTTGGTAGGTTGACCTAGGATGGTTAGATAGATTCCGTCGTCCTGAGTTCGATGACAGGCGGCACGTGTTCATCGGACTTACGAGGTGAAAGTTACGGGTCTAGGAAGTTTCGGTAAAATCGTAAAAATGTGTTAAACAGAAGGGTATTTTAGTCTTTTTGGGTTTATGGGGATTTGTGCAGAAAGAAGGAATGGACGGCTGAGATTGGGCCACATGGGTGAGAGAGAGAGGGGGATGGTGACATGTGGCAAGTGTGTAGTGGGTTCTGGGGGATTCTAAGGTGTGTGCACGGTTCTATTTTTGGGGTGTACCCGTGCCCGTGTTCGTGTTTGTGCGCAGAAGGAAACAGAAAACAGAGGGAGATCGTGAAGGAAATTGAGGGCGGTGGTGTGAGTGTTGATGAATTGTGAGTGTGTGAGGGTGATCAGAGAGTGAAAGGGAAGCAGTGAGAGAGGTTGACGGTGTGGTGGTTGTGTGTGAAGGTGTCAAGAGCTGCGGGGAAAACCAGGGGTAAATAGCAGGGAGGTTGTGAGGATTGTGGCGGTGGCGGCCGTGTACGGGGCAATTGGGACCGTGGTGGTGTCGTGCGGGTTGCGAGGAGTCAGCCACTACCAGCAGAGCTCACGACGGCGACAGGTTGCAGGTAATTTCTATTGCCCCGTGTTTATGCTCTGTTTTGGCCGTGAACTTCAAATCAGAAGTTGTGACCTGAGAGGTTGAATCGAAGAGTCTAGGGGAGTTTAGGGAGTTTAGTTGAGTCCAGGGCGTCATTTGGTTGAGCTGCCGTGACGGGAGGTGCACGGTGGAGGTTGGCACGACGGAGGGACTCTGTGTGCCCTGTTTTCCCGTTTTGGTTCAAACCAAGAGTCGTGATCCTAGAGACTGAGTCGAAGGTCTAGGAGAGTCGGGTTAGGTTCCTTGAGGTTCTAGGAACCGTCTGGTCTTGCCACCGTGAAGGGAGGTTACCTGGGTGGCCGGATCGTGAAACAGAGTTTTGGGGAGGTTTGAGTTCGAGCTTGAGACGACGGGTAGGAGGCTGTGTCGAGGTGATTGGAGGATGGGGATGCTTAGAGTAAGGTTGGACGAAGCTTTAGGTGAAGAGAGGGAAGGAAATCGTGCAGGCACGGCGGAGAACCGTTGACGCCGGTTCAGCTGTAGCCTACTGTGTTGAACCGGGTCGACGTGAGGTTGAAGGTGCACTGTAGCTGGCGCGTGGGGCCACGCGCAACCACTTTGGGCGGCGCGTGGAGGCGCGTGTGGCGGTTCTGGGAGAAACGGTCAACATAGTTTTTGGTCTAGGAGTTGTTGTGAGTTCAATGGAGTTGGTTTCGGGTCAATCGGAAGTCGTTTGAGTTGAGTTCCGCGAGGGAGGAAGTTTAGGGTCCCGGGTTCTTACGTTTAAGATTCGGGGAATTTTGAAGGAATTTAGGTGAACCTTCGTAGACGTGTTAGTGACGTATTTTGACGGTGATTGACAGGATCGGGATTTCCCGAGGAAGCCGAGGAACGGGCTGGACGTTCGGGACGCGAGTAGGGCTCAGTACTGTGAGTGGACCCTTTCCTTAAACTCGAGCATGCATAACTGTTTTTATATATGTATTTTATGGTTTTAATCATGAATCTATGTTTATTGAATATGAAATGATGATTTTATGTGTTTGCACGTTTTTCGAGAAAAAGACGGTTTTGGCACGGTTTTCGAGAAAATGTTGGTTTTCGGATTTTGATGCCACATTTGGGGATTTTCACCGATAAAGGTTTTCTGATAATGATAAATGGGTTATGACATATGATTTGTGATTACATGTGGTCTTGGTATGAAAATGGATATTTTTCCGGATTTGGGTTCGAAATGACGGTTCTGACCGCCGGAAGGGCTTCGGACCAGTGATTTCGGATTCGGGTTTGGATATGGATTAGTAAATGGTTTCAAATGGTTTTGGGATTGGATTTGCTGGATCTGGATATTGGGTTTAAAGACCCGGATATATGTGACGGGGGACCGGCCGGATTGGGTTTAAAGACCCGGATTGAGTTTAAAGACTCGGGAGTTTAAAGACTCGGATATGATTAAGGCCTGGATTGAGTTTAAAGACTCGGGAGTTTAAAGAGTCGGATAGATCCAGCAGGTTTGATCGGGACATTTATGAGTTAATGTTCATGGTTTATGATACAGTTTTCTGATACTCATGTTGTGGTTTCTTATGATATTTGATAGTGTTTCTGTTTCTTATGATGTTTAAGAACGATTATTTTATAACTGTGTTTATAACTGTTGGTTATGCATGTGGTTTCAAAACGGAGGGTTTAAACTTGGTTTTCTTATAAAATGGTTTTTGAACTGTTGTACCTTCTGGTCCACTCACATTTTGTGTTTTAAATTGCCCTCCAGGTTGTGGAGCAAGCGCGGGGTCTTGACGTCGAGGCAGTGTCCAAGGCATAGAAGTGACGTGAGGGATCCTAGGAGAGTTAAAGGTTTCTGAGGGCGTGTACTTTATCGTTTTTTTTTTCCTTGTAATGTAGTGCTATGCTCTGTAAACGATAAGGATTTTGGGATATTTTGTAATTACTCCTGCGTTTGACTGGGTTCGAGTGAGCTTTACTTGAGTTTTGTGTCGGGGAGTCAGACGGGAGCGGGATTTACCTCGGGTTTCGGGGTGAAACCGGGGTGGGTCCTGACAGATTCCCTTGATATCTGACAGAGTCCATCCAATGGCTGTCTTGTACTTCGTCAAGACCTGTACCAGTCTATCTTCCTGTGACTCGGTTAGTGCAGAAGACACTATGACGGGCAGAGTTTCGTCCGAGCCAAGATAGGCATACTTCAGGTGGTCAGGCAAAACTTTGAGCTCGAGAACGGGGGCCTGAATCACTGAAGGAGGAGTGGCATTAGTACTAATTGGAAATGACGAGGGTACCTGATGATTCACCATTCTGGGGGTCTCATTTAGGGTCATGACTTCATCCCAAATTCGAGGTTCTAGTTTGTAATCCGTATCCTCAACCAAGGCGTCTCCTGATTGCGTTAGGCCAACTCCTTTCTGGATTATCATGTTGAGTGTGTCTTCTCGAATTGAATCAAAATGGTTCTCTGCGAGAGAAGTGCACACGTCAGTAGAAAAAGTAGTATGAGTTGCGGAACTAGGGTACCTCATGGCATCAAAGATGTTGAAGCCAATCTCCTCTCCGTCTACTTCCATAGTTAATGTTCCATTGAACACATCAATCTTTGTCTTGGCAGTTCTCATGAATGGTCTTCCCAACAGCATTAGTGGAGCTTGATTCGTAGGGGAATCCTCCATGTCTAGGACATAAAAGTCAGCTGGGAAGATGAGCTGGTTAACCTGCACAAGAACATCTTCGACGTATCCCTTAGGATACACATTAGAGCGATCGGCTAACTGAATGATAACATCGTCATGCTGTAATTTACCTAGACCTAGGGCAACATATAGTGAATATGGCATAACATTAATGGATGCGCCTAAGTCTAGCATGACTTTATCAAATGACTTGTTACCAATCACGCAGGGAACAGAAAAACTCCCTGGATCCTTCAACTTTGGGGGTAGCCGACGCTGGATTACAGCAGAAACTGTTTCACTCACCATCACAACCTCCTTCTCCCTCGTTTGGCGCCTTGGAGTGCATAACTCTTTCAAAAATTTTGCGTATTTAGGCACTTGTTTGATGCACTCGATTAAGGGCATGTTGATTTGCACCCTTTTGAAGATCTCCAAGATTTCCTCGTCGGATTCATTCTTCTTAGATTTGGCAAGCCTACTTGGAAATGGTGCATGCACAAACGGGGAATTAGTAACAACCGAACTTGAAGGGATTGGGTTATTACCTTGTGTGTGGGTAGGTTGAACTGGTGGTTGTGTCATGGTGGTCTTAGTTGCCACCTTGTGCTTTTCAGCCTCAGAAACGGCTGGATCTGGCTCTATTTCTCCGAGCACTTTACCACTTCGAGTGGTGATTGCATTGGCTTCAGATCTTACATTTGGGTTGGGTGTAGGTTGAGGTGGAAGCACCTCGCTAGCTTGGATCTTACCCATGAAGTCCACGACCTTACCCATTTGGTCCTTGAGATCAGCGATGTCTTTTTGTTGATTTTGCTGACCTGTGACAAGAGCCTGAGTTGAAGCCATTAGTGTTTGCTGCCCTTGGGAAAGAGCAGCCAGCATTTTATCATAATCAGGATTAGAAGATGAAGAAGTATGATTATTTGCATGATTATGAGAAAAATTAGAAAATGGGACCGGGGGCCTTGGTTGCCATGTGGGCCTTGGGAACTGGTCTTGGACACGGTTTGGCCCGGTCGACATGTGCTGAGGGTTTAGGACATTGTTCGGATCTCTCCAACTGTAACCTTGGGTCCTTGGCCCTCCTTGATAGCCTCCAATGGCGTGTGCCATTTCAGTTCCGGAGTCTTCCTCCCTTGCAGTGTAGGGACATTGTTCCTCAAGATGGCCTTGAGAGCATATGGAACAAACTGGAGCTACCTGTTTCTTTAGCTCAAGCATATTTGAAAGCATAGAGGTGATCTTATCTAACTTAGAATCATTTATAGCATGGGAACTTACCTCATGTACCTTTCTAGAAATAGGATCGGCACCTTCGTATTGTGCATCATTGAGTGCACGGCTTTCAAGTAGTGCACGACCATCTACTAGGCTCCGAGCTAAGAAACTTCCATTAGCTGCAGCATCGAGCAGTCCTCTATCCCAACCTTTGAGTCCTTCATAAAAGTAGGTTAAAAGATAGCCTTCTGTGATCCCGTGAGTAGGGCATGAAGCACAAAGTTCCTTAAACCTCTCATAGTACTGGCTGAAATTCACATCATGTTCTTTCTGCTTGATTCCAGTGATCTCTTTTCTTAAGACCGTAATCTTTGAGGCAGGGAAGTACTTGGTAAGAAACTCCTGAACCAACTTCTCCCAAGAGTCAATATGATTGGGTGGGAGACTTAAAAGCCATACCCGTGCTCTTTCTTCCAAGGACAATGGGAAAGCTTTCAGCTTCATGATTTCCAAGTCCGCATCATCCGGACACATACTACTAATGATGAATTGGAACTCCGTTAAGTGTTTGTGTGGATCTTCATTTCTGATTCCACGGAACTTGGGTAGTTGATGAAGGACTCCATTCTTGAGCTCAATATCTTTCTTGTTGGTTCGAGGCTCGGGATACTGGATGCAGAAGTCTGTAGTGCCATTTGTGTTTGCACATGTCTGCTCCCGGATACTCAGGTTTCGTGCCATGGCTATTGGTGTTCCGAAAGTCCGTTCTTCTTCTGAATTACTCTTCTCACTTATGGACTCACCGATGATTGGGGATGGAGGTCCGGATGAGCCGGTTTGCTTAAGTGCGTCTCTGAATGTCGCGTTGCTTGGTGAGATGTCAAGTTGTCTTCTCAGCCGATCAAGCTTAGATTGATGAGCGCGCATTCATAAGTTCGTACCTATATTAACAGAACACTAAGTTAGAAGGCAAGTATACACAAGTAACCAGTGAAAGTTTAATTAAGACAGGATAGTTGTTACAAAGTTAGGGTTAGTAGTAAAAATATAAGTCAAGGAAATCATAATTAGCAAGAAAATGTGAGATGTAACAAGTATGACTGCAAAAAAAAAAAAAAAATTTAAACCGATATTACATATGCATAAGAAGAGAGTAGAGACTTGCATAAAGTATCAGAATAAACAATAAGTCATGTATATGGAAAGAAAATACACAAGTTCCAAATGCAAAATAATAATGCAATAAGTAGAGTTTTAGAGTGTCATGAATAACTTTCCCCTTCCGCTTCTAATAGTACTTTCCTGGGCGTACGGCCTGCGCGTACTCATAACCACCATTCCACCATTCAACATTAATCATGGCCAGTTGAGATAGATGTAACGCGAGAAGTAAGGATAATTTTAAGAGCACCCTGAGGCTAGCTTGGCATATACTCCATTGGTGTTCCCTTTCTTAGTCCAAAACTTGTCACCAGCCATAACTCTCCTAGACACCATAATTAATCCAAATGATGACGTAGAGAATTACCAAACCCTAGTGTTTACAAACTCCGCCCCAACCTCATGTCCATAGATTCGAGTCTATGGTGTGTGGTGATGAAATCCACACATCATGAAGGGTTAAGGAGAAAGTAAATAAGAGGGGCACTACCTGTTCCCGAAAGTAAGATTTTGAAGAAAAAGGGACTAAGAGATTCATGCAACTCTAAAACAATTAATAGGAAACAATACTTACACTTTAGGAAATTCAAAGATGAATAAAGTTTCAAAAAAAAAAATTAAATTAATTTTTTTTTAATTTTTTTTTAATTTTTTAATTTTTTTTTATTTATTCCGAATTTTCTTTTTTTCATTTAAAATTTAAAGTTTAACAAGACATAAACAAATAATTGATTACATAAAAATAAAATAAGTGTAAACATAAAGTTAGTGGAACATAAAGGTTATGGAATAAAATTAAAAGAAAGTTAATGTAATATAATTAAAGTTAAGGGAATAAAAAAAAAGTGTGAATATTAAGTTAATGGAATAAAGTATAATGGAATAAATAAAAGTAAAAGTAAAGAAAAGTGAACATATAAAATATGCATTTATGAACAAGTATCAAATTTAATATGAACATATATATATATATATATATAAATTATGAACATTTATGAACAAATATAAATTAGAAATTAAGAATAAGTAAAGTATGAGCATTATAAACAAACATAATAAGAACAATAATAAGATGGATAAATAAAATATAAACAAGTAAGTAAATGTTATAAACAAATATAATATTAACAAAAGTAAAATTTATAAACAAGTATAATATGCACAATTTATATACATACACTAACAAATTAAAATGATTTTCAATTTCCCCGGCAACGGCGCCAAAAATTGACTACGCCCAAACTACGCATTAAATTAAACATGAAATTCGAGTGTTATGCAATTTAAACCCTTTTTGTGTAGATGTAGTATTGATAAATAGGGATCGTTCTTAACCGGGGAAATTAGGGACATTAATAATGTGTTAGTGGGAGATGAATAAAAAATAATGAATTAAAGAATTAGATAATCAAAGAATTAAATAATCAAAGAATTAACAATTTAAAGAATTAATTAAAGAATTAGATAATCAAAGAATTAAATAATCAAAGAATTAACAATTTAAAGATAAAAAGAATAGAGAATTAAAGAATTAAAGAATTAACTAATCAAAGAATCAATAAATTAAAGAGTAAAGGAATAAAAGAATAAAGAAATGAAAGAATCAAAGACTAATAAACTAAAAGTATGAAAGAATAAAAGAATAAAAGAATAAAGAATAAAAAAGGGGGGTTTTGAAAAGGTTTGTGATCATGTAAATAAGTAAAAGCATAGATAAACTAATTTTACTTCTATTCTAATTCATGTACAAGTGATCTTCTTAAAACACAAATCTTACCAACACTCTAATAATTGCAAATATTAAATCAATCACGAAATTTTACCTTAATCGTCTTAATTACCTTCATACATTTTTCAATACTATAAATGCACCGACAGCGGACAACACTTACAATATGATTCACCTTTTGTTTTTGACTGAATGCGCCGACAGCGATCAACATTAAGTCTCTTCAATTCTACTTTAAATGCACCGACAGCGGATAAAACACTTAACATTGAATTGAAGTATGAAGCACTAAAAATGTATAAAATAACTAAAATTCATAAAGTAAGACACATGGAGATTCCATTTAACACTTACAAATATTAGTAAGAAAAACCTCACATATATTGAACTATAATCAAAACCAATAACAAAAATGAGAGTTTGAGTAGATGGAGAGTAATTGTTACACTTTCAAGATGGATGAAAACAATGGATTGTTATTCATATGATTCTCCGACAGCGGACGGAACCTTATGAAGATGGAGGAAATAAACTTGGGAAATATGAACTCAAACTCTAAACTTTGTATTGGAGATACTTTGCCAAAGTTTCTCTCAAAGAAGGCTCAAATGTGTGCCTCAAAGAAGGTGTGTTTCAACAAGTGAATTGAAACCCTATTTATAGGTGGAGAAAGCTACCAAAAATAATATAAAAATACAATAAAAAATGTTAAATAATGGAATGATGAGTAATAAAGATTTGTGATGATGTTTAGAAGTGGTTTGAGTTGTAAAGTTGTAAAATTGGGTTGGAAAGTGGCTTGGAAAGTGGCTGGAAATTGAGTGGAATCTGCTGGAAAATAGGGCAGGAAATTTCGGCAGGAGGTCGCTGAAAAGGAGAGCTGCAGCTCGGCAGGACTGCGCTGAAGAGAAACAGAAGACTTCGGCAGGCGCGCGCTGATCGTGATGAAGAGACTTCGGCAGGCGCCTTCCGACGGGTCAGCTGGGCTGAAGGAAAGAGCAGGTGCGGGCCTGGGCGCATAATGGGCTTGCGCGGACGCGGGCTTGGACGCGGCCTGGGCTTGCGTGGGCCTGGTGGCTGGACTGATACGAACTGGGCCGTAGGGAATGGATTTGGGCTGCAGTAAAATTTGAAAATTAATTAAATAATTACTTAATTAATATTTCCACCGAATTTCGTCCATATTTTATTCGTTATAATTCTGATCGAAACGATTCTTTCGCCAAAATGCTCCAAATTACAACCTTTATTTATCTAAACATAAAAATCACAAAATAATTTATTTTATCAATTTATTTAATATTTTAATATTAAAAGTCAAGTATAAAGGGTATAAAATAATATAAAATAATGCTTATTTAACGTCCTATCAGGACCCTAGATGGATTTCCAAGTTCATGGCGGTTTATGGGAACCGGCATGAACCTTTGTCAGGTCATTCTGGTTCATGACGGTTTATGGGGACCGGCATGAACCCTGGTTATGTTATTACGGTACATGACGGTTTATGGGAACCGGCATGTTACCTGATTATGGATATTATGGATCATGACGGTTCAGGGGAACCGGTCATGAATGTTTATGTTATGTATATATATGTTCGTCTACCTTCCTTTACTTCTATTATCTCCTCCGGGGAGGGTCGTTGGCCTGGGTGGACCCCGGAGTAGTCACGGAGCACCGACTGAGTGGAGTCACCCCCCAGTTGGGTTCCTTACTCTCAGGAAGGCTATGATTACTATTACCTCGGGTAGGGTCAGTGGTCTGCGGACATTGATCTTGACTTTGAGAAGACTCGGATTGAGACCTGGGTAGCACGCGCGTAGCTTTGGATACCGTGACAGGATTGGTTGTGTGACTTATATATATGTATGTGATGGATATATGATATATGATATGTGGTGTGTACAGGTGTGCACAGGATTTGAGCAGTGGCTCGTGTACTTGGTTTCTCTATGGTTTGGGGCCGAGTCCCGTATGGATTTGGGCAGTGGCCCGTATGGTCGTTTTTATTGTGGTCCTTTCGACCTTGGTTTATATCTGCTTTGGGCTTAGTCCCACATATGGTTTGTTTTGGATAAATGGTTTTCGAATGCATGCATGCTTTTTAGTGGAGGGTACAAATGTCTTCCTTATTAAATGTTTTTTATAAACTTTTGTTTTGTCCACTCACAGTTTTTAATGTTTTGACTGCCCTTCAGGTTGACATCGGATGTGGGCTATAGCAGAGACCGAGATATCACATGCCTCCTCCGGATCCTGGCGTACTCTGATAGCCCGGGAGGGCAAAGGACGAAAATATCCCTTGTCTGACACTTCGTGTCAGACGGGAGCAGGGTCATCCCGCACTAATCCAGGGGGGATTGGGATGGGTCCTGTCAACGTGGTATCAGAGCGGGGTTGTCTCTATTCGAGCAACCGTGTAGCTCTTGGAGTATGTATGCAGGTCGAGGATGTGATATCTCAAGGGGCTGCAGTTCGTGGTCAACCTGATTGTTGGGGTGCCGATACAATAGTTAGTAGGATTGGATCGTGGAACGTCTTGGTTCGGCATTCGATGCCGGGGTTGCCATAGTTCTGTCAAGGTTGGCAGTGTGGGACCCTACAAAGGGATTAACATGTTCGTATTCTGGAGTGTGATCGTGAGACGGTTAGTTGGGATCGTCTTTCACGATGTCGTAGGATTGGTTCCGACGACTAGCTGGGAATTGTGATCATCGGATGATCGGATTTGGTTGAGTTAGATAGATTTACTGCAGTTGGCAGTTAGCAACCGGATTCGAGGAATCCGAGTTGGATTGACGGTAGGATTGGATTGACGTCTTTATGATGTCCAGACCGCGGGGTCGGTCAGATCGTGGATTTTACTGCCTTATGCAGTTGGGTTCTGGGGAACTCTAGGTGTGATTGTGGAACCCTATCTTGGTGGGTATGGTTCGGAAAGGCGAGTTGACGAGTGGTATGACTTGGACGACTATTCGGATTTGGGGTTCGTTAGTCGGTCTAGTCATGTCAGCTTGTGTTGGGACTACACTTCGCCATCGGGGCTGTGCTTACCGGTTAAACCTAGTTAGTTGTCGTGCTACTTCAGTTGTGATGGACTGTTGGTACAACTAAGGTCGCGGGTGACCTTGTAGACGACATTGGCTTAGTCGGGTTACGACTGGTTAGAGTTCGGTTGGACAAGTTATCAGGGTTGGCAATTATCGATGGAATCCCAGGTTTGGGATACAGGGTAGTTGGTACGAGCGGTTGATTCCGTTGGATGCGAATCTCGATAGCGAGGTCTGGTAGTTAGGTCTGCACGAGGTTGTGGCAGACGCTACTATCGATGGACTTAGTCGAGTCTCATCAGGTCGAGTAGACTCAGGTAGTCGTGGCGATGATACGAGGTGCGTGAGTAACGCATATGTACGAGCAGTGATTCTGGATTCGACTCGGTTACGGCTGAGTGCGATCGCAGAATGAGTTGGGGACGTTCGGGGAGCGTTTCCTTTTCCCGTATGAGCTGTCAGGGTGACTGTACCCAGAGTTGTCGGGTACGAGGGAGGCAGAGTTTCTCCTTTACGAGCAGAGGTAGTAGTGATGGTGCTGGTACTAGTGCTGGTGCTGGTGCCGGTGATCGTGATGACGATGAGTTATGAGTCGGGATGCGACTCCGTCGTAATGGGCATATGTTCGGTATCTGTGGTTCAGGAGTGGAACTCAGATAGAGTTAAACTGGTTAGGGGACACGTGGTTGATGTCCGGGTATGTTGTTTCCAATCTTGTTGGAACTTCGAAATCGCGAGAGGTTGCGATTGAGGTGACGAGAGGAATGCGGGTTTTCCGCTTTGGTATTGGGTATGTCGAAGTCATTTTGGGTGACTTCTCAGGTTCTACCATAATTGATGGTGGTAGATGACGTTGAAGATATAGATGTTGTTGGTTGCCACTAGTACACTGATCGTGTATTGGTGGGTGGACCCGGGATCTGTTCTGAATCATCAGGAGGAGATGAGTATATCGAAGTTAGGTGACTGAGATTCCTCATTCTCTACTTGGTGGCAGACGATGTCAGGTTACCTGACGTGGTGAGTGCATCGAGTGTTGTTTGCATTCACGTAGGATGGATTATTCGATCATTCTTGATTTTCCTTGGTGGAATGACAAGGATCGATACGAGGTAATCAGTGAGAACCCACAGTCTCGGCGTGTCTCGTCGTAGACTAATCTATTTAAGATGTGGGAAATGGTCTAGGACTTTGGTTGGCGAGACGATCCTCGATCGTGACGTCTATGGTCGGTTGACGTAGTGTTGGATCTGGATCGTGATTTGGGTATCCAGATAGGTGGAGAGTTTATTACTCTTACTTGGATGTTGAGTGAAGCATGATGGGACTGAACTTCTTTTCGAGGTAAATCCCATATGGCTTATTACTCGCCTGAGTAGTTGTCCGATGAGTAGGTGTCTGCGGTCTGCGGACATTGATCTTGACTTTGAGAAGACTCGGATTGAGACCTGGGTAGCACGCGCGTAGCTTTGGATACCGTGACAGGATTGGTTGTGTGACTTATATATATGTATGTGATGGATATATGATATATGATATGTGGTGTGTACAGGTGTGCACAGGATTTGAGCAGTGGCTCGTGTACTTGGTTTCTCTATGGTTTGGGGCCGAGTCCCGTATGGATTTGGGCAGTGGCCCGTATGGTCGTTTTTATTGTGGTCCTTTCGACCTTGGTTTATATCTGCTTTGGGCTTAGTCCCACATATGGTTTGTTTTGGATAAATGGTTTTCGAATGCATGCATGCTTTTTAGTGGAGGGTACAAATGTCTTCCTTATTAAATGTTTTTTTATAAACTTTTGTTTTGTCCACTCACAGTTTTTAATGTTTTGACTGCCCTTCAGGTTGACATCGGATGTGGGCTGTAGCAGGGACCGAGATATCACATGCCTCCTCCGGATCCTGGCGTACTCTGATAGCCCGGGAGGGCAAAGGACGAAAATATCCCTTGTCTGACACTTCGTGTCAGACGGGAGCAGGGTCATCCCGCACTAATCCCGGGGGGATTGGGATGGGTCCTGTCACGGTACCCTAGAGTCGATCGTGTCGGATCGGGATCCGCGTTTCACATCCAGGTTTTGGAAGAGTCTACAAACTACTTTGGGTACGAAATTGCATTTCAGTACGGCATTCCACCCACAGACCGACGAACAGTCTGAAAGGACAATACAAACTCTCGAGGACATGATGAGAGCCTGTGTGTTGCAATTCCAAGATTCGTGGGCTGACCGATTGCCATTGATGGAGTTTGCCTACAATAACAGCTACCATGCGAGTATTGGGATGGCACCCTATGAGGCACTGTATGGTCGACAGTGCAGAACACTGGTATGCTGGATGGAGATCGGAGAAAGAACCGCAGTGGGGCCAGATCTGATGGATATGACCCAGGAGACAGTTCGGGTTATTCGGGAGAGACTGAAGGCGGCCCAGGATCGTCAGAAGAGTGATAGGTCCTCAAATAAGCATTATTTTATATTATTTTATACCCTTTATACTTGACTTTTAATATTAAAATATTAAATAAATAGATAAAATAATTTATTTTGTGTTATTTGTGTTTAAATAAATAAAGTTTGTAATTTGGAGTATTTTGGCGAAAGAATCGTCTCGATCGGAATTATAACGAAGAAATTATGGACGAATTTCGGTGAAATATTACTAAATTAATTAAATTAATTAATTTGTGCAGCCCAAACCCAATAAAATGCAGCCCAGCCCAACATAAAAGAAAAAAAAAAGAAAAAGAAGCCCAGCCCGCACGGCAGTGATCCAGCCCGCCAGCAAAGCCCGCCAGCCCAGCCCGTGCAATCCCAGGCCCGCATTCAGTTCCAGCACTTCAGCCCGCGTCACTGCTCCTCCTTCAGCGCGCGCCTGCCGTTCTCCTGTCCCTCCATTCAGCAGCCTCCAGCCGAAATTCCATTCCCTTTTTCAGCAGCCCTCTGTTGAATTATTTTCCAGCAGCTTCCACCTAATTTCCATCCAACTTCCACCCAAATTCCTTCCACTTTCCAACCCAATTTTGCAACTTTACAACTCAAACCACTTCTAAACATCATCACAAATCTTTACTACTCATCATTCCATTATTCCACATTTTTTATTGTATTTTTATATTATTTTTGATAGCTTTTTCCACCTATAAATAGGGGTTCAATTCTTGTATTTTGGAGAGTCCCCAATTAGTTTCATTCTTCCATTTCTTTCATTTTTCTTAGTTCTAGTTCTTACTTAGTTCTTTTGTTTCTCTCTTTTGAGAGACATTTTTGGGGACCATTTTAACTTCTTGTAGATTTTCTTATTAATTAGCTTTCTTTTAATTCTTGTTCTTAATTTATGTTATTTTTATTTTTCTTAATTTCATTTCCTCTTTACTTTGTTCTTGTGATATTTCTTTGAGATCTCTTAAACACATTTTTATGCTTTCCTTAAGAAATACCTAGGCCAAGTAATTCTAAGGCAATTCAAGAGTTTTAAGACCGAATTCCTCGTATTTCTTCTTCCATCTTCACAAGTTTCCTGCCGCTGTTCGGTGATTCTTGTGAAAATCCATACTTCTCTACTTAAATTCTTGTTATTGTTATTGGTTTTACTTATAATTCAATATATGTGTTGGTATTTTCTTTCTAACATTTGTAAGTAAGAATGCAATCTCCATGTGTTTTACTTTTTGAGTTTCTTTTACTTCATATGTTTTAGTACTTAAACTTCAATTCGAAACTAAATGTTGATCCGCTGTTCGGGGCATTTAGAATAGAGTTGAAGAGATTTAATGTTTGATCGTTGTTCGGCGCATTAAATCATTAACTTAAGGTGAATCATATTGTAAGTAATAATCCGCTGTTCGGTGCATTTATAATATGAAAAATGTATGCATGTATTTGAGATGATTAAGGTAAGATTTCGTGATTGGTTCCATATAAGCATGATGTTAGAGTGTTGGTAAAAATATGTGTTTGAAGAAAATTCACTAGTACAAAGGTTAAAGTAGAAGTAAAATTAAGTATTTAATTATTTTTACTTGTTTTATTTATTTTATATTTACAACTCTTTTCAAAACCTCCCTTTTCAATTCTTTATTCTTTATTCTTTTATTCTTTTATTCTTTTATTCTTTTATTCTTCTTTTCTACTTTTAGTTTATTATTCATTGATTCTTTCATCTCTTTATTCTTTTATTCTTTAATACTTTTAGTTTATTATTCTTTGATTAGTTAATTCTTTAATTCATTTATTCTTTAATTCTCAATTCTTTTATTCTCTAATTCATTAATTCATTAATTTGTTAATTATTTAATTATTTAATTCATTAATTTATTCATTATTCATTTATTCATTACTCTTTCCCACTAACACATTATTAATGTTCCCTAATTTCCCCGGTTAAGAACGATCCCTATTTACCAATACTACATCTACACAAAAAGGGTTTAAATTGCACAACACTCAAATTACGTGTTTAATTTAATGCGTAGTTTGGGCATAGTCAATTTTTGGCGCCGTTGCCGGGGAAATTGAAATTCATTTTTAATTTGTTAGTGTATGTATATAAATTGTGCATATTATACTTGTTTATAAATTTTACTTTTGTTAATATTATATTTGTTTATAACATTTACTTACTTGTTTATATTTTATTTATCCATCTTATTTTTGTTTTTATTATTTTTGTTTATAATGTTCATACTTTACTTATTCATAGTTTCTAATTTATACTTGTTCATAAATGTTCATAATTTTTTTTTTATATATATTTGTTCATATTCAAATTGTTTATGTAAATTTAAAATTCTATCATACTTGTTCATAATTTAAGTTTATTTGTACTTATCATAAATGCATATTGTACATATTCACTTTTCCTTACTTTTATTATTTATTTATTTTTTCTTTACACTTTAATCCATTAACTTTAACTTTATTTCATAACTTTAAATTTATTCCATTAACTTTTTATTCCACTAACTTTATTTCATTAACTTTTTATTCCACTAACTTTATTCCATTAACTTTTTATTCCACTAACTTTATTACATTAACTTTTTATTCCATTAACTTTTTATTCCATTAACTTTTTATTCCACTAACTTTATACCATTAACTTTTTATTCCACTAACTTTATTCCATTAACTTTTTATTCCATTAACTTTTTATTCCACTAACTTTATGTTTACACTTATTTTATTCTTATGTAATTAATTGTTTGTTTATGTCTTTTTAAACTTTAAATTTTTAAATGAAAAATAAATGAATTAAAAAAAAATTCGGAATAAAATAAAAAATAATAATAAATTTAAAAAAAATCGAAATAAAAAAAAATTAATTAAAAAAAAAATCTTATCTTAGCTTTATGTTAGTATTAATTCATACTTGTAAATAAATGTTGTATATATGTTACTTGTTACCTTTTATACATGTTCATAACTTTTATATTTCTTAGTATACTTACATACTTGTTCATAATAGTCTTTCATTTATGTTTGTTTATAATTCTCTTACTTGTTATTTTATTCTTGTTCATACTTGTACATAATGTTCATTCTTTTTAATTGTTCATAAATGCTTATGGTAAATATTCACTTTTCCTTATTTTTATTTTTTTTATATTGTTTTTGTAATTAAAAAAACATAAAATTCGTAAAAAAATTCTTTTTCTTCATTTATTTAATTTTTAAATTCCGAAAAAAAAACAATATAAAAAATTTTTTATAAAAAAAAAATTGTTCATACGTAAATAAATTATTTTCTTTTTCTTCATTTATTTAATTCTTAACTTGCATTTCATCTTTCATTTAACTTGCATTTTCACTTAACTTGTATCTTTCATTCTAACTTGCATTTCATATTTCATTTAACTTGCATTTTTAACTTCACTTGCATATTTAGTTTAACTTGCATTGCACTCTTCCTCTAACTTACATGTTTAACTCACATTGCATCCTTAACTTTAATTTGCATATCTAACTTGCATTTTTAATTAACGTACATCTCTGACTAACTAACTTGCATCTCTGTATAGACTGGATGGACGTTAAACTTCAAGCGCTTGTTGGGAGGCAACCCAATGTGTTCCCGGGATGTGAAGGAGTCATCAATACAGATTTGCTATCCTCTACCCTTCACTCTCTTTTATTTTGTTTATTTAATGTTTTCCTATTATTTTCGTAAATCATCTTCCTTACTTTGATTCTATGTTTAATTACTTCGTATTTTCCTACATTGAGGACAATGTAGAATTTAAGTGTGGGGGAATGGTTTACAATTTTGAGTTAAAAAAAAATGAAAAAAAAATTAATTAAAAATATAAAATAAAAAATAATAATAAAAAAAAAAAAGATAGAAAAAAGAAAAAAAAAATGAAAAAAAAAAAATTCTTGAATCTTTTAACTTAGTGTTTTTATGAGTTTTAAGTTGCCATTTAACTTGTCAATGATATAAATGAACGGAAATGAATATGTTATGGCTATAAAGGTGATCACTACAACTTGAATTTGTTTGTTAATATTTTGTGATTAAGTGTTATAACTTGAAGATAATGCATGTAAATTGGTACATAAACGAGCATAATAAGATAAGTATGAATCATATGAACCTTATGTGAGCTTTAGAACTTTATATACATCTTTGATGAGTGATTCATAAGTTCTTTGTTTAAATTGATATACATATGCCTCATAACTACTTGCAATAGATTTTAATGAACTCTAGAGTACTAGAACTTATTTTATGTGATTTTCAAAGCTTTTAAGTCAATAAACTCTCTGATTTTGGAAATGATTAAGGCATTAGGGTTAACACCACAAATTCAAACATCCATGTTCCCTATTTTGTGCGCACAAGTTGCGACCCCCTTAGTTTTAACCCTTTTGAGCCCACATTAAGCCTTTCTTTCATCACCATGATTATCTAAACACTTGAGCTTAGTATAGACATCATTTACCCTTGTTCCAAGAACTCGGTTGAAGACATAATGATTGTGTAAAGAGAAAATAATGATGTTGGAAAGACTTTTATGTGAATTATTTGGATTTACCGACTCAAGCTTTGTTGTATTGTTGACACATGTTATTACCTTGATATAAAAAAAAATCAAAAAAAAAAAGAAAAAAAAAGAAAAAAAAAAGAGAAAAAAAAAAAATTGAGTCTCGATCAAGGTAATAAGGTTTGGTTATGTAATGTTTGAGTTAAGTCCCTTACATTTGTAAATCCGACACAAAGAATGATTGTGAGGCCCAACATGATGGAATTAGGCCTATGTTCGAAAGGATGGATTACTGACATCATTGCACTAAGGTTGGGAAGCTATGATACGTTTTGGGAGTCTATTGAGTCTTGGAACGAATTGAGCACCACTAGTCATATATATTCCTTGCCTCTAAACTTAGCCCCATTACAACCTTCGTAAAGACCTTATGATCCTTAAGATGGTAAATTTTGATTAGTTGAGTTAATCACTTGAGTAAGCTTATGGTTTTGGTTCATTTGCGCAAGTATGTGTTGTTTTTATCTTGAGGTGTTTGTTTGAGATTTTGCAAAAGTACTTCATTTCGATTATGTGAATATTTCTCACATACTTTGAGTGCAAACACAAACCCTTACAAAATTGAGTGAATTTATGAGTGCATATCCTTGTGAGTTGATTCATACTTGTTTTATTCATGTTGAGATCCATTTCACCATATTTACTCATTATCATACTTGTTGAAGCATTTTGTTACAATGTATTAACTCTTGAATTCCATATGCTTAAACGCTTTAAGTGAAAATCTTTTATGCCATGATTATAATTATGAAATATTGAGACAAATGGTTAAGGGTTACTTGTTTTGAATTCGTAGTTTAATTTTACTATTTGCTAGGGACTAGCAAAGTTTAAGTGTGGGGGTATTTGATAGGTCCTCAAATAAGCATTATTTTATATTATTTTATACCCTTTATACTTGACTTTTAATATTAAAATATTAAATAAATAGATAAAATAATTTATTTTGTGTTATTTGTGTTTAAATAAATAAAGTTTGTAATTTGGAGTATTTTGGCGAAAGAATCGTCTCGATCGGAATTATAACGAAGAAATTATGGACGAATTTCGGTGAAATATTACTAAATTAATTAAATTAATTAATTTGTGCAGCCCAAACCCAATAAAATGCAGCCCAGCCCAACATAAAAGAAAAAAAAAAGAAAAAGAAGCCCAGCCCGCACGGCAGTGATCCAGCCCGCCAGCAAAGCCCGCCAGCCCAGCCCGTGCAATCCCAGGCCCGCATTCAGTTCCAGCACTTCAGCCCGCGTCACTGCTCCTCCTTCAGCGCGCGCCTGCCGTTCTCCTGTCCCTCCATTCAGCAGCCTCCAGTCGAAATTCCATTCCCTTTTTCAGCAGCCCTCTGTTGAATTATTTTCCAGCAGCTTCCACCTAATTTCCATCCAACTTCCACCCAAATTCCTTCCACTTTCCAACCCAATTTTGCAACTTTACAACTCAAACCACTTCTAAACATCATCACAAATCTTTACTACTCATCATTCCATTATTCCACATTTTTTATTGTATTTTTATATTATTTTTGATAGCTTTTTCCACCTATAAATAGGGGTTCAATTCTTGTATTTTGGAGAGTCCCCAATTAGTTTCATTCTTCCATTTCTTTCATTTTTCTTAGTTCTAGTTCTTACTTAGTTCTTTTGTTTCTCTCTTTTGAGAGACATTTTTGGGGACCATTTTAACTTCTTGTAGATTTTCTTATTAATTAGCTTTCTTTTAATTCTTGTTCTTAATTTATGTTATTTTTATTTTTCTTAATTTCATTTCCTCTTTACTTTGTTCTTGTGATATTTCTTTGAGATCTCTTAAACACATTTTTATGCTTTCCTTAAGAAATACCTAGGCCAAGTAATTCTAAGGCAATTCAAGAGTTTTAAGACCGAATTCCTCGTATTTCTTCTTCCATCTTCACAAGTTTCCTGCCGCTGTTCGGTGATTCTTGTGAAAATCCATACTTCTCTACTTAAATTCTTGTTATTGTTATTGGTTTTACTTATAATTCAATATATGTGTTGGTATTTTCTTTCTAACATTTGTAAGTAAGAATGCAATCTCCATGTGTTTTACTTTTTGAGTTTCTTTTACTTCATATGTTTTAGTACTTAAACTTCAATTCGAAACTAAATGTTGATCCGCTGTTCGGGGCATTTAGAATAGAGTTGAAGAGATTTAATGTTTGATCGTTGTTCGGCGCATTAAATCATTAACTTAAGGTGAATCATATTGTAAGTAATAATCCGCTGTTCGGTGCATTTATAATATGAAAAATGTATGCATGTATTTGAGATGATTAAGGTAAGATTTCGTGATTGGTTCCATATAAGCATGATGTTAGAGTGTTGGTAAAAATATGTGTTTGAAGAAAATTCACTAGTACAAAGGTTAAAGTAGAAGTAAAATTAAGTATTTAATTATTTTTACTTGTTTTATTTATTTTATATTTACAACTCTTTTCAAAACCTCCCTTTTCAATTCTTTATTCTTTATTCTTTTATTCTTTTATTCTTTTATTCTTTTATTCTTCTTTTCTACTTTTAGTTTATTATTCATTGATTCTTTCATCTCTTTATTCTTTTATTCTTTAATACTTTTAGTTTATTATTCTTTGATTAGTTAATTCTTTAATTCATTTATTCTTTAATTCTCAATTCTTTTATTCTCTAATTCATTAATTCATTAATTTGTTAATTATTTAATTATTTAATTCATTAATTTATTCATTATTCATTTATTCATTACTCTTTCCCACTAACACATTATTAATGTTCCCTAATTTCCCCGGTTAAGAACGATCCCTATTTACCAATACTACATCTACACAAAAAGGGTTTAAATTGCACAACACTCAAATTACGTGTTTAATTTAATGCGTAGTTTGGGCATAGTCAAAGAGCTATGCGGATCGACGGATCCGAGATTTGGAGTTTGAGGTTGGTGACTGTGTCTTTTTAAAGTTATCATCGTGGAAGGGAATTCTCCGATTTGGACGACGTGGAAGATTGAGTCCCCGTTATATCGGGCCATATGAGATTGTCGAGAGGATTGGTCCAGTGGCTTATCGTTTAGCCCTACCTTCGGAGCTTTCCTGGGTACATGACGTATTTCATGTATCTATGCAACGGAAGTATCTTCGGGATGACTCTCATGCACTGCCAGAACAACCACTGGAACTGATGACAGATTTGAGTTTCGAGGAACGGCCAGTGCAGATTTTGGATCGGAAAGAAAAGGTCTTAAGGAACAAGACGATTTCATTGGTTAAGGTGCTATGGCGGAACCACGATGTGGAGGAAGCAACATGGGAACCCGAGGAATTGATGAGAGGGCAGTACCCACACTTGTTTGAGTAAATTTCGAGGACGAAATTTCTGTAAGGTGGGTAGATTGTAACGACCCGAACCGAGAATAATAATATTTTAATGTAAAAAGACTATTTTGCCCCTGGAGGGGGGGGGGAAACTTTGACTTTTGACCCGAGAAATAATTTGGACTTTGACCCATGACTATGACGTAGGTCGGGACGTCACGAATCCGTAGACAGGCGGCACGCTGAAATCGGAGTTCGTATGAAGAAGTTATGGTCAATCAAGCGTTTTAGCGGAAGTTACGAACCGAGAACAACGGAATAAAATATTAATTTATTATGGGAATCAGTGCCAAACTAATATTTAAATCAAACCAGTGGATGAGTGACAAGTGTCACCCATCCAAGCCCATACTATTCCAATAAAGCAACCTTACACTATTTACCTATTTTATATTCATTTAATTTTCCCTCCATCAACCCTAGCCGTTGGATCTCTCCCCAAATGCATCTCAGCCTTCTATTTTTCTCTGTTTTTTCTCCTTCATGCACGATCATCTCTGTCTGTTTTCTCACACACACACACAAACACATCCATCCCCCCTAACCCGTGCACCTTCTTCCCATTTTTCTCTCCATCCAAACACACAAACCAGCCGCCCTCATCGCACCAGACGACCACCCACAGCACCACCATCATCTGCTCATCATCACCCTGCATCACCGGTGACCACCACCCCATTTCCCCCGCCTGAAAATCCCGTGCAAAAAACAGACCCGAGACACTAAGGAATCGGGTCCAGGAAGCAAACCGTGACATCCACACCACCTCGACGCAGGGGAAGCTCCAGTCTACACCGTGAGGACCCCAGGAGCGTAACTGGACGACGGCGCAGCCAGCGGCGGCGACACGGCGGCGGTAAGGCCGAAAACCCGAAAGCCCCGTTTTGATCCCCTGTTTCGAACCAACCTATTTTGATGCTAGGAAATCGATTATTTGGTGATAGAAATGTCCTAGGGTGAGAGACGAGCTGTTTGAAACCGGTTTGGACGACGAAGACGGCGTGGATCGCCGGAGACGACGATCGGACTTTGACCGTGAGTTCAGCGACGGACTGGTGAGTTTCTTCTAGTTTTCTTCCTGTTTTGAGGTTGTAGAACCATAGAACAGACCTAGACGACCCTATAGGGATGAACCCCGTCGAAAATGGTGGCCGGAATCGTACGGTGGAATCGGGTCAAGCCGTGGGACGACGGCGACCCGGTTCCAGTCAAACGGGCTGACCCGGTACTGTAGCATGATGACGTGTAACAACCCGTTCCGAGAGTCGGGATTAGTAGAGTGGTTAAGGTATGATTAGTAAGGTTAATCAGTGGTTAGGCGGTCCCGATAGGTCCTTGCGTGTAGAATGACGATTTTGCCCCTAGTCCGGGCAAAATAGTTGACTTTTAGTTCGGGTGGTCAAATGGGGGTTGACCAGTGACCAGGACGTAGTTTAGGACGTCACGAGTCCATAGGCAGGTGGCACGCCTGATTCCGACATGCGAGGAGGGAATTGTGATGTTCGGAAGGTTGAGGGCATGACCGTAATTTGAGTAAAGTAGGGGGAATAGTTGACTTTTTGAATAATTGAGTTTTGGTAGGTTGACCTAGGATGGTTAGATAGTTCTTGTCGTCCTGAGTTCGATGACAGGCGGCACGTATTCATCGGACTTACGAGGCGAGAGTTACGGGTCTAGGAAGTTTTGGTAAAACCGTAAAATGAGTAAAACAAGAGGGTATTTTAGTCTTTCTGCACATTGGGATTTGTGCAGAAAGAAGGAAATGGGCGGCTGGGATTTCACCAGGTGGGATAAGGAGTGGAGTGGATGGTGACACATGGCAGGGGGCTAGAGGATTCTGGGAGAATCCTGTGTGGTCTCAGCCCAAATAATTGGGGTGCACTCGTGCTTACCCGTGGCTGTTCTTCGACAAACACAGAGAAAAAGAGTGAGCTTGTGAGGAGGAATTGAGGATTGATCGTGGCTGGTGACGAGTTCTGGTGAGTGAGGGAGGAACGGGAGATTGAAAGGGAGTTGCTGATCGGGTTTTGGTGGTGCAATTGTGCACGGCGGCACGGCGGAGGTGCGGAGAAGTTTTGAAGGAAACAGGAAGGCCGTGAGTTTGAGGTGGTGGCTACGCCGTGAGGTGACCCAAACCAAGGCAGGGGAAGCTGCAGGAGGTTGCAGGGAGACTAACGAACACCGTGGCACGCTGCAGTGCGCACGGCGGAGCTGCAATCGAAGGTGAGATCTCTTTACTCTGTTTTTCCCGTAAACTTCATTTGGAAAGTCGTGAGGTTTGGCTGAGAGTCGAGAGGTTAGAAGGTCGAGGTGATGTTCAGGGAGGTCCTAGGAGTGGGTTGTGATGGTCGCCGTGACGGGGGCGTACACGGCGGAGCTCAGGCGAAGAGGAGTCTCTGTTACCCTGTTTCGACCGTGAACTTCGAACCCAAAGTCATGGACTTCTGGGGTGAGTCGAAGGGTTAGGGGTGTTGGACGTGGATCAGTGAGGTTGTGGGGTGAGTCTGGTATCGCCACCGTGACGGGAGGTTACCGGAACAGGTGAATGGTGAAATAGGGGAAAAGTGGCCGTCTGGTTCGAGCTTGAATCGACGATGACGGGGCTGTGTCGAGGTTAGAGGAGTTGAGGGATGGATTCGTGGTGTCTGGACGAAGCTGCAGGAGAAGAGAGGGAAGGAAAAGGTGGCTGGACGGTGGAGAATGCCTCTCGCCGGTCCAGTTGCAGCGGCCGGTTCAGCACAGTGCACTTGAGGTTGGGGGTGACACTGTAGCTGGCGCGTGAGGGCCACGCGCAGCCACTTTGGGCGGCGCGTGGGGGCGCGTGCGGCGGCGATGGGGAAAATGGTCAACAAGGTTTTTGGTCTAGGAGTTAGGGTGAGTTCAATGGAGTTGGTTTCAGGTTAATCAGAAGTCGTTTGAGTGTAGTTCCGCGAGGGTGAAGGTTTAGGGTCCCGGGTTTTAGGTTTTCGATTCGGGGATTTTTGCGGGGTGAACCTTCGTAGACGTGTTAGTGACGTAATTTGACGGTGATTGACAGGATCGGGATTTCCCGAGGAAGCCGAGGAACGGGCTGGACGTTCGGGACGCGAGTAGGGCTCAGTACTGTGAGTGGACCCTTTCTTTAAACTCAAACATGCATAACTGTTTTCTATAATGGTTTTATGGTTTTGTTTATGGTTTCATGTTTCTCGAATATGTTTTGTTGGCTTTACATGTTTGCACGTTTTATGAGGAAGTACAGTTTTAGCACGTTTTACGAGGAAAGGGTGATTTTGGAAAGATAGATGATTTCCATGATTTTAAGGGGTTTTTGGGACATGATTTCGATGATCAAGGTTTTCGATTTTAGAATCGGATTTCGGAAAGCGAGATTTGGTTTTAAAGTTGAAAAGTGGATTTCCGGATTTGGGTTCGGAATGGCGGTTCTGGAAGCCGGAAGGGCTTCAGACCAGGGATTTCGGATTCGAGTTTGGATATGGATTTCCAGTGGTTTTAAAATGGTTTTGGGATTGGATTTGCTGGATCTGGTTATTGGGTTTAAAGACCCGGATATATGTGACGGGGGACCGGCCGGATTGGGTTTAAAGACCCGGATTGAGTTTAAAGACTCGGGAGTTTAAAGACTCGGATATATTGATATTTCCCCCGTAGGCCTTGAGTTTAAAGACTCGGATATGATTCAGGCCTGGATTGAGTTTAAAGACTCGGGAGTTTAAAGACTCGGATAGGTCCAGCAGGTTTGATCGGAAAATGATGATTTGATGTTTATGGTTTCTGATACGGTTTTATGATTTACATGCTGTGGTTTTTCTAACTGTTTTATAGTGTTTCTGTTTCTTATGATGCAGTTTATGGTAAATTGATTTATAACTGTGTTCATAACTATTGGTTGTGCATGTGGTTTTCAAACGGAGGGTTAAAATCGGTTTTCTGATAACTGTTTTAGAACTTTTCTTTTATTATGGTCCACTCACACTTTTGTTTTAACTTGCCCTCCAGGTTGTGGAGCTAGCGCGGGGTCTTGACGTCGAGGCAGTGTCAGAGGCATAGAAGGGACGTGAGGGATCCCGGAATAGTTTTACAGACTTCCGAGTGCGTGTAATTTATCGCTTTTTTTTAGTTCCTTGTATTTTCGTACTATGCTCTGTAAACGATAATGTTGGGATATTCAGTTAAGGACTCCTACGTCTGACTGGGTTTGCTTGAGTTTTACTTGGGTGTTGTGTCGGGGAGTCAGACGGGAGCGGGATTGACCTCGGGTTTCGGGGTGAAACCGGGGTGGGTCCTGACATGACGTCATCATACTAATGTCACTTCTGACGTCATGATGACGTCATCCTGTCAGAGGTTGTCAGACCAGGGACCAATCAGAACATGCCACATGTCACCTGACAAGTGTCAGTGATGACGTCATTGCTGACGTCAGCAGTATTGTAGCAGCGTTGACCCACGCGTTGACCAGGCACGTGGGGGCGCGTGTGAACAGTGATTTTGGTGGGGCCGGTACCATTTTCAAGGTTTCGACGATACGGATCCAATGTAGGTGGTTTCGTGTCGATCGGAGATCGTTAGATTAGTCAAAATGGGGTTTGAAGCACCGAGAATAGTGCCCGGGATGCGATTTTGAGGCGGATCTGTTCTAGGGTCTTGGTATTGATGTTATAGGGTCCTTAAGTAACCCTCAGGTATAAAAATACAGGTTTTAGAGATCGTTGAGTAGCAAGGACCGAGTGTGAGTGGGCTGTTTGATTTATAAAAGGCTTGCATGCATAAACTGTTTTACTAATTCCACTTATGATTTCGATGAGTCTTATATGAACTGTTTATATATGCTATAACAATGTTTTGGGCATGAGACCCGTCTGGATTATATGTGGATTTTGTTTGGGATGTCCGAGGGGACATAGGGTAAACTATACTGTTATTGTACTGTACTTTCCTACTTGTGTATATTGTCTCCTCCAGGGAGGGTCGTTGGCCTGGGTGGATCCTGGAGTAGTCACGGGGCCCTGACTGAGTGGAGTTGACCCTCGTTGGGCTGCTTACTCTCAGGAAGGCATGTTCATATACCTCGGGCAGTGACCGGGATACCGGGAGCTGATGTACCTAGAGAGTCTCGGGTGTGAGACCCTGAGTGGCAACGCGTAGCCTTAGAACCGTGGCATCATTTGGGTTGGGTTTTACAGTGCACTGATATGTTGGTTTCACCTTTCGATTATCATTGTGGTTTTATTGTTATGAGTTCATTATAATATTATATTTTCACTGCATGTAAGATTTGGAAAACGGAGGGGTAAAACCTTATGATTCTTTATTATTAAATTGATTTATAAACTGTTATTTTTGGCCCACTCACCCTTGTTTTACTGACCCCTCCTGACCCTGACACAGAAATAGAGGAGGAGGACCCGGAGGAGGAGGCAGAGGTTTAGTTTGCTTAGCTGTGCACCTGTACACCCACTTGTGGGTAGGTTGAGCACCGAATAAATGTACTCTGACTATTGTGCTCACGTGTTGTATTTTACTTTCCCTTGTCTGGCAGTATCGCTTTAAACACTGTGGTAGTACGTTATCTATCTATTTAAGTATGCGGTTTTTATTTAAGGGTAATTTTGGTATGTTTAGAGTCATTGTCAGACGGGAGCGGGGCACGTCCCCGGGTGGTCCCAGTGGGATTGGGACGGGTCCTGTCAAACTGAGTGCTAGTGAATTCATTATGTAATTGAGTGAGGAAACAGAGACAGGCAGTGCACGCTGATGAGTGTGGTGGAGTTGGGACTTGAAACTGGGCGTTGGTTTTGAATTGAAAAACAGAGCACTAAACTTGTTTATGCAGAGCACAGGTGACAGAGAGTGTGGGATTGAATTAACAAAACCAATTTCTGGGAAGGAACGAGAGAAACTGAGAGACTAAACTGGAGAGGAAAAACGAGGGACGGAGTGGAAATGCACCCAGAACCCGAAACCTGTGTTTGAACAAATTCAAATTCGAATTTGAAATGTAGGCCAGTCCATGGCAAATTAAGGCTTCATTGAGTCCCTTGGTATCAATTCAAGTCGATCCAGTGCGAGAAGGAAGTGAATTGATGCTGTTATGGGCTCTGAACGGACCTGGTGACCGAGAGGAAAATCGAGCATTGAGTCGTGAATTTGAAGGTAAGTTTTAATGGAATTGGTTACGAAATCATCTCTATAGTAAGCCCACGATGCTCCCTAACTAACCAATTGAGGAAACCAGTGATTGTTTAGTGAAACTGGGACGATGAACCTTGATTAGAACTTGAGTTCAATTGAGTTGGTTTTAGGCCGTGATGATTGGAATGATTACTACAGACCCTTAATTAAGTGTATTGTGATTCTACATGATGGATTAATTGAGGAAATTAGGTTCATTGTGGCAGGAATTGAATTGGGTCGAACACGCGGATCGCAGACCCGTTTACCAGGCGAGTCGGGTGAGGAAGACAACTGTAGCATTACTGTAGCAGGCGCGTGAGTTTCACGCACAGCTACTCACGGTGGAACGTGGAGGCGCGTGGGCCCGATTCTCGAGGTGAGTTCAACACGACTTTTATCCTATACAATGTAACGAACATTTTAGCGTTGGTTTCGAGTTAATCGGACACCGTTTCGATATTATTTCGAGGGTCCGAAGGTTTATGTTACGTTTTTAAATTCCCGAAAAATTATGGAAAATTAGTATGACGTTATTTGAGTCCTTAGTGACACTGAGGAATGTTTTCGGACAAGATTCGAGATTCCTGAAAAATATCGGAAATTACGGAAACGCGTGCGGCGTGAAAACGAGCGTTATGGACGGTGTGTGAGTGGACTTTGCTTTCAAAATTTAATGCATGCATAAATGTTTCTATGATTTCTATGATTATGATTATGACTTGTGATAATTACGATTTTCGTATTTATACATATTTTGGTATGTAATACGTAACTACACGTATTTCGAGACTATGATTTCTCTTATGCCTTGGTGATGGTTTGATGAACGATTTCACATGATTTGTGCGTATGATGTTTTAAGGCTGTTTTGATTGTGATTGTGAGTATGACTTACGGTTTTGACACGTATTTCGAAACTATCACGGATTTGCGCGTTTTACGAGATTTCGAGTATTTTGTGATTTGATCATGGTTTTGATGCTTTGACCTTGGGATTTGAAATATGATTTGATTCCAAAGATTGAAAACGGATTTTGGAAAAGGTGACTTCGGGCTTGATACCCAGGGCATAAAAGTAATTTTGATGAATGAGATTCGGATTTCGGAAACGTGAAAGTGGATTTCCGGATTTGGGTTCGGAATGATATTTTCGGATGCTAGCTTACGAAATCATTATTGCGAATTCGGATTTGGGAATGGATGACGGATATGATTAGGGATTTGAATGTGAAATTCGGACATAAGTCCTATTATGACTAAATGTGATTTCAGATTGGTTTTGGAATTTGGATCACGATGGATCCTGGATTGTTGTGATTTACAAACGGTTTTGGGTTTGAAGACCCGGTTCTATTGCTTGATTATGTTTTGGGTTTAAAGACCTGGTTAATTGATGATGGGGGCGGGCCCGGATTAGGTTTAAAGACCCAGATTGAGTTTAAAGACTCGGTTATTGTGATACCCCCCGAGGCCTATTGATTATGCTCTGAGTTTAAAGACTCGTTGATATCCCGGGAAGGCCTGATTATGCACATGGTTTTGAGTTTAAAGACTCGGGCGCACTTGAGATCTAGCAGATTAATTGACTTCTGAATTATTGTTGATTTCCGATGTTTTCGGATGTGTTGGCAATGGCCCGGTTTATGTGGTTTTGATGGATTTTTGGATTATGTTACGTACTTGGATTGATTCATGATTTTGGGCGGAGGCCCTGTGTTTATGATTGCGGGCTAAGACCCGGAGGTTGAGAAAAGGAAAATGATTTTAATTTTCATGCACGGATTTGCGCGTTTTACGAGATTTCGAGTATTTTGTGATTTGATCATGGTTTTGATGCTTTGACCTTGGGATTTGAAATATGATTTGATTCCAAAGATTGAAAACGGATTTTGGAAAAGGTGATTTCGGGCTTGATACCCAGGGCATAAAAGTAATTTTGATGAATGAGATTCGGATTTCGGAAACGTGAAAGTGGATTTCCGGATTTGGATTCGGAATGATATTTTCGGATGCTAGCTCACGAAATCATTATTGCGAATTCGGATTCGGGAATGGATGAAGGATATGATTGGGGATTTGAATGTGAAATTCGGACATAAGTCCTATTATGACTAAATGTGATTTCAGATTGGTTTTGGAATTTGGATCACGATGGATCCTGGATTGTTGTGATTTACAAACGGTTTTGGGTTTGAAGACCCGGTACTATTGCTTGATTATGTTTTGGGTTTAAAGATCCGGTTAATTGATGATGGGGGCGGGCCCGGATTGGGTTTAAAGACCCATATTGAGTTTAAAGACTCGGTTATTGTGATACCCGCCGAGGCCTATTGATTATGCTCTGAGTTTAAAGACTCGTTGATATTCCGGGAAGGCCTGATTATGCACATGGTTTTGAGTTTAAAGACTCGGGCGCACTTGAGATCCAACAGATTGATTGACTTCTGAATTATTGTTGATTTCCGATGTTTTCGGATTTGTTGGCAATGGCCCGGTTTATGTGGTTTTGATGGATTTTTGGATTATGTTACGTACTTGGGATTGATTCATGATTTTGGGTGGAGGCCCTGTGTTTATGATTGCGGGCTAAGACCCGAAGGTTGAGAAAAGGAAAATGATTTTAATTTTCATGGACGGTTTTCTCATATTGGAAATGAAATGGATTGTGAAATGATATCCGAATGCATGCATTGGTTTTACGTGGAGGGTAGAAACGTTTTCTGTAACTGTTTTATAAACTGTTTCATTTTTGTCCACTCACACCTTTTGTGTTTTTATTGACCCTCCAGGTCGTGCCGCGTTGATCGAGGCTAATCGAGAGGCGGAAGCATGAGTGAGTACGTGTATGGCTATCCCTTGTTTGGCAAGTACTGAGGGTCATTTGGGAACTTCAGTCGACTTGCTAGACGGGAGCAGGACCGGGCGCGGTTATCAATGTCCATTCGGGGGTTGTCCTGTCAACTTGGTATCAGAGCACTAGGTTGCTGATTCTATTGCCACATCATGCCTCCGAAATGAAAGCCTTGTGCGCGACCTGGTAGTGAGACGGGTAGGCGAGGGTGTATGAGACCTCGTGATAGATCTCGGACGAGATTGACCTTGGGTTGAGGGTTGTTTGTTAGACATAGAATTGTGAGGGTCCCGGGGACGAATGAGCCCAGAGGCTAGAAAGGTTGCACAATCGAGCGAGTTGTACTCGTGATGAGATTATTCACTGTGAATTCCTTACGTGGAATGTGTATTTAAAGAGTCTAAAATGTGATGGGATATCTCTTAGGCCTTATCAGTCGTATAAGATGTGGTTGACCATTGGTACTTGCTCGGTGACTGGGTATGCCAAGGATGGCATGATTGATTGGTATGAAATGGGACTCAAGAGGAGTCGAGATGTGGATGTGGGACTCAAAATGAGTCAGGGTTTTGGTTAAAGACTTGAGATGAGCCATGGTAAGGTATCAAGGCTCGAGAGGAGCCAGAAAGGCTGAGTGAGGAATGTTTGGCACTTAGGATGCCAAGGACGGTATATGGTCAGACACTGTCGAGTTAGGAAAGTGTGGCTTGGTCTTGTTTAACCTTGTTTATTGGACTTATGGGTCAGTGTCCTTAGTGACTGAGGTTCGGGTGGAGACCTGAGGTATACAAGGATTTGGACTTAGGAGATAGTCCAGTTCAGTGGGACGCAAGTCAGGTCCACTGGGAGGTAGAGTAACAAGGGTAAGTATATATTAATAGTATGATTGTGAGTCGCCTTGTCACATCATAAAGAAATGGTTATATAGATTGATTTCTATAAGTGAGATGACACTGTTGGGATGTGATAGAGTGAGGATTAGCTCCTATTTTGACTGTTGATATGACGGGCGAGGGAAGAGTTGGTGGGGCCCGTGATGGACTATAGGGGCGTGGTCAGTTGGGACCACATGCCCGGGGATTGCAATTCCTTCGTGGGGAGCCTGAGTAGCCCTGGAGTGATGGTCTGGATACCCATTACTTGTGGTCGTGATGTAAGATTAACCAGGACGTATGTACTTGGTAGGTCCCGGGCCATCCACTCTTCCAAGTCTTGAGATTGTCTATTGGTCGGGTATGGTGTTATTTGTGATTGGTTATGGTATGGAAGTTGTTGAACCGACTCGAGTTACCGATGTGATACTTTGATAATAGTTATGTGGTAACCTTGGTAATTATATATGGCAAAATTGGTGAGATATAAGGGGGGTAGACCTATCGATGCGAGGTCACCCAGGATGACTGGTGTCGTTCGCCTAGTGGCTGACTTAGATTTGGATGAATTAGATGTCATCCTTGGAATGGATTGGTTGATGACCCATGAGATCCTTATCGAGTATGTTGATTAGAGAGTGATATGTGGAATCTAGGATTCCAAAGGTTATGTTTCAGGGAGACTCGAGGGTGTTACCCTCTAGGATGATCTCGATCCTCACAACCAATTGATGGTTGGTATAAAGTATTCAAGTTTGTTGGTCACATGTGTGGTGTATGAGCTGCGTGTATGAGACGCCTAGTGAGGGTTGAGGATGCCCAGATTTCCCAACATATTCCTGAGGTTCTGCCAGGATGGGGTTTTGCTAGGATGAGGAATTGAGTTTACAATGATTTGAGGCTACATGTTGGTCATGGACGACTTAAAAAGGTGACGGTATGGAATAAGGATTTCGTATCACGAGTTAAGGAATTGTGGTTTCGTGAGAAAGTTGTGGCCAACATGGTGGCGATTGTCGATTTTGAGTAAAAGAGAGAAAAGGGTAATGTCCGGATTCGTTATGGCTAAGGTTAGTTGATGGTGATACTCTTGGATAGCCAAAGGGACTAGTCATAGTTGAGAGATGAGGAGTCGGGTAGTCTGACCCCATTTAGATGATGTATGGTACCATGATTGATGATTGGTTGGAGTACTTACATGTACCGATGGCCGTGTGATGTACTGAATAGGTGAATTGAATATGCCCTCGGAAAAAGGGATAGTTGAATAAGTGTTAGGTCTGATAGACCAGAGTAGGTTTGGGGAATGTGAGTTGGTCTGAGACTGGTTGGAGACCACAGAGGATTATAAGGGGGTGCTCTACGTGTTTTCTAGTTATGGTGATTTACCCGGAAGGAGGTCAGAGTTATTGGAACTGAGAACTGAGTGTTGATTGGTTGGTGTCCTCCTATGTACAGAGGAGTGTGTGAGATACTGGACAGATGTAGCGAATGCCTCAGGGCGAAACATATGGTTACAAGTGGAGAGACGGTGACTCATTTTCGATCACTCTCTATGAGTTTGGGATTCGGTGAGTCAGGCGTTGATGCTAGTTAAACCCTCAGAAGTTGACCTTCCTTGAATGAGTTGAGATCGACCCACGGGGTTAGTTACGGAACTCCATAGGATTGGAGTAGTACCTGATTTCTGATAACTTGGACGGTTGGCGTCCAACTGCAAGACCATACTTGGTGTATGGTGGAGTCGAGGTTAAGAGATGGGTGTGATTTGCTGACAGGACCCATCCCAATCCCCCTGGGATTACCGTGGAATGTGCCCTGCTCCCGTCCAACAAGGGTGTCAGACAAGAGATAACCAAGAGCCACTGCCCAAACGGGGCATCCAGAGTGCGCAAGGACCGATGGAGGAGGTGTGCAATGTCCCAGTCTCTGCTGCAATCGCATCCGAAATCAACCTGAAGGGCATTAAAACCAAAAGCTGTGAGTGGACAAAAACCAATAAGTTCATCAAATACATTTATAAGACATTTATGCCCTCCAATAAAAACGTATGCATGCCACGAAAACCAGTAACCAAAACGTTTGCTCAACCGAGCCATTAGGGCCTTAGCCCAAAAACCGTTCACCAAAAACCAAGTGTGGGAACTCAGCCCAAAACTGTGGAATACCACCACCAGACATATTAAAACCATGTGGGCCACCGCCCCAAGCCATAAATATAAATCCATAAATCCAAAACCATTTAGGGTCCCCGACCCGACGTACCATTTCATAACCAATAATCCATTTTTACCATATAACACATATCCAACCAATAAGCCATTTTTTTTATTAATCCATATTTACCATTACCATCACCAGCATCCCAGATGCTCAGCGTCCCAGACGCTTGACGTCCCTGACGTCATATCTCACGGTATTAATAAGCTACGCGTGCTGCTTGGGGTCTCTCCGGGTCCATATATTTGACATCCCTGATGTCTGACGTCCCAGACGCCAATCATAGCAATCCTGCTCCTGAGTCATCATACGGTCCGGCTGCTCCGTATAATGACCCCTCGCAGGCAATGCACCGTGACTTCCCCAGTGTCCCAGACATCTGGAGGAGACCATCATATATCCTTGTATCCAGATGGTATATGGAAAATAGTTTTATTAAATCCTTTTATCACATCATTACAATGGGCCCTGCCCGAAATTTCCATAAAACCACATAATTCCATTTAGGGTCCCTGACCCAAAATCACAATTATTAAATATAGGGTCCTTGATCCGAAATCACATTTATTGAACATAGGGTCCCTGACCCGAAATCACCATTATAATCCAATTGGGCCTTATGCCCGATTTTATGAACCACTGGGTCCACGGCCCGATTTGTAAACCAACTGGGCCCGCAGCCCGACTTTATAAACCCACTGAGCCCACGGCCCGAATTCATAAATCAACTGGGCCCCTGGCCCGATAACATAACTCAAATGGGTCTCAGCCCGATTTCATAACAACTGGGCCCCTGGCCCGATTTCATAAAGTAACTGGGCCCCCGGCTCGATTTCATAAAGTAACTGGGCCCCAGGCCCGATTACGCACCCAAATGGACTCCAAATCCGAAATTTCCAAAACAAGTGGGCCTCAAGCCCGAGTTCATATTTTCAATTTCAAAACCATTTCATCATATTATATCCCAGACCATAAACATGGAAAATCCGTGCAAAACCGGGAACCTCGATTTACGTGCAAGCACGTAAATTGCCTCGAAATACGTGAAACCGTACAATTTACCAACAATCAAATCAACATCAAACAACCACAATCACAATCCATATAAAACAGTTAGGCATGCATAGAATTTATAAAACCAAAGTCCACTCACATACCGTTTTAACGGTATGCCTCGATACGCGTGCCACCGGCCCTCCCGGGCCACACCACTATCACCGGGACTCCCAATCCTGTCCAAATTACATTAGAGGGTCACTAACGTCATAATTCACATCCTATCAAAGTCCCGTAATTTTCCCGAATTTTTACTTATTTTTAAACTTAATTTAAAACCTTCGGACATCCCGAACACTATCGAGACGGTGTCCGATCGACACGAAACCAATTCCAAAATGTCCGTTACATTAAATAGGACAGAAGTCATGTTGACCTCACCTCGAGATTTGTGCCCACGCGCCGTCACGGGCCGCCGTGAGTGGCTGCGCGTGAAACTCACGCACCTGCTACAGTGCATCGTCCTAACCCGTATGTCTGGTAAACGGGTCCAATTTACCCGCGAGACGACCCGGTTCAATGTCCATCAATTTAGCCTTAATTCCTTCAATTGAGAATTCAGTTAGTTTCTTTTTAAGTCTAATTTAAGTTCTGTAAACTCAATTACACGAATACTTACCCAGATTCCATCGATTCCACGATGAACACGAAGAACACTCCGGTCACTGTTCAATCATGGGATTCCTTCAATGGCTGCAGGTTTCTTCCAATTGATGCATCCAGAAGCATCAATGGACCATGGGGAACAATTCCCCCACATCAATTTCGTCGTCTGATCACTAAATGATCACGACTCAAGCTTGAACACCGTCCACTGTGCAACCATGGAGTTTCGTCAACCACAACCGTTTTCTTTCAATTGATGAACCCAGAAGCATCGTGGGATCATGAGAAGTAGTTTCCCCACCTCAATTCCGTCGTCTAAACACTCCACGATCACGACTCAACCTCGATTTTCTTCCTCTGTCACCCAGCTCGTTCAGAGCCAAAACGGCACCAATTCTTCTCGTTTCTTCGACAATTATGATCGTGGAACTCCCAGAAAGCTGAAGGTAATCTCCAATTCGATCCTCACGGCCTAATTCCTCCATTTCGAATTTTCCCCCCCCAATTTTCCCAAAATCCAAAATCCAAAATTCAGTACTCTCACAACCCCTCGTGTTTCCCCCGATATCTCAATCCATTACTCTATCATTTTCTCTCAAGAACGGCAGAGGAAGGGAGCCAATTCTCCCAGTTCATCCTCTCCCCAAATTGTGCACGGTTTGAAAGAAAAACAAAGGAAAAGGAAGGAAAATGATGAAGGAGGAATGATGATGTTGTAATGATGGTGTTGGGAGGGAAACATGGAGATGGAAACAAGGGATGAGTGACACTTGTCACTCATCCGGATGTGTACAGTCATCGATTACTATTCATTATTATATTATTATTTTAATCCGAGTCTCGGTTCGTAAATTCGTTTCCTTGACCATAACTTCGTCGTCGAATCACCGATTTCGGCATGCCGCCTGTCATTGGATTCGTATCGACGATACCTACGTAACGGTACTTGGCCCTCGTCCATCGGACCTCCCGGTCAAAAAGTCAACATTTGACCCCAATTGACCAAAATTACTAAAATGCCCCTTAACTTCCGAACATCATAACTTTCTCTACGAATGTCGAAATCGAACGTGCCACCTGTCTATGAACTCGTGACGTCCCGAACTACGTCACGGTCATCGGTCAAAGTCCGTTTGACCGCCCGATCAAAAAGTCAACATTTTGCCCACGACTAAGGGCAAAACGGTCATTTTGCACATTTTGTCCGATTCCGCCCTACTAATCACCGATCAACCTCACTAATCGAGATTAGTGACTAATCTAATCCTGGAATTCAGGACGGGTCGTTACATTTGCGATATAGTATGAATGATTGTACTGAGTGCTTATTGGAAATAGGAAGGAATCAGGAGAAAATGTTAAAAATCATTTTGCATATTGACCCTGGGAAACGGATATGGTGTGATTGACCTAGTGAGGGGAATGAGTTCCCGAGTTATTGAACCATGTGAGTTTATCGGCCTGGTGGCCTGATGACAATTGAGCAGATTTAGCCATTGAATCATGTCACGAGGGGATGACACGTAAACGAGAAAATCTGACTAATTCTGGTGTATCTTGGATTGTGCGGACTCGAACGTGAGCTAGGTTATGTATTCCGAGCCTGTACGTGGCACGACTGCCCATGGGGCAGGATTTTATACAGAGGTTGAGACTGGTTGTATGATTCTATAAGTTGGGTATGGCTTACCCGTTTGAGAGTGTTTATGTTCGGGATTATCGTAGATATGTATCCCCGGGAACATTTTATGGCTCTCACTAATTGGAATTTAGAGGACGAAATTCTTTAGGGGGGGTAGATTGTAACGACTCGGACGTTCAAAAAAACGAAATTTGGAAAATTTGAAGGAAATGACGATTTTGCCCCTAGATAATGGGCGAACGGTTGACTTTTGCTCGGGCGGTCAAACAGACTTTGACTGTCAGGACCCGTCCCAAATCCCATGGGATTAACGTGGGACGCACCTGATCCCGTCTGACACGAAGTGTTAGACCAGGGAAAATTCCATATCTAGCCCTCGCCGAGGCTATCAGAGTGCGTCAGGATCGTAGGAGGAGGGGAGTGATATCTCGTCTCTGTTACAGCCCGCATCCGCGATGTAACAACCCGTCCCAAGAATTGGGATTAGTAGAGTGATTAAGGTGTGATTAGTAAGGTTAATCAAGGGCTAGGTGGTCCCGAGGGGTCCGGGAACTTAGAATGACGATTTTGCCCCCGGGTCGGGCAGAAATGTTGACTTTTATTTTGGGTGGTCAATTGGGGATTGACTAGTGACCGAAACGTAGTTGGGGTTGTCACGAATCCTTAGGCAGGTGGCACGCCTGATTCCGACATCCGTGGAGGAAGTTGTGATGTTCGGAAGGTCGAGGGCATTATCGTAATTTTGGTAAAATAGGGGGAATAGTTGACTTTTTGAATAATCGGGTTTTGGTAGATTGACCTAGGATGGTTAGATAGTTCTTGTCGTCCTGAGTTCGATGACCGGCGGCACGTGTTCATCGGACTTACGAGGCGAGAGTTACGGGTCTAGGAAGTTTCGGTAAAACCGTAAAATGAGTAAAACAGGAGGGTATTTTGGTCATTGTGGCACATTGGGGATTTGTGCACAGAGGAAAGGAATGGACGGCTGGGATTAGGCCATGTGGGAGTGTGTGGAGTGGATGGTGACACATGGCATGTGTGTAGAGGATTCTGGTAGAATCCTGTGCATTCACGGCCCAATTAATTGGGGTGCACCCGTGTTATGCATTCTGGTGCTTCGACACACAGAGGGAAACAGAGGGAGGAAATTGAGAGAATTGGAAGGCTGATTGGGGTGGCTGGTGAGTTTGTGAGTGTGTGAAGGAGATTAGAGAGTGGGAGAGAGCAGTTGAGACGGTTGGGAGGTGAGAAATCGTGGTGTGTGCGAGTGGGGAGCCACGGGAACCAGGGAGGAACTCGGGGGGGGGGGGGGGGGGGGGAAACGGAGAAGATTGAGGGCTTGTGGTGGTGCGGTAGCCGTGCACGGTGCAACGAAGATCGCGGTGGTGTCGTGAGGGCTGTGGGGAGTCGACCAGCCCCGGAGGAGCTCACGGCGGCAGCAGGAGGCAGGTAATTTCCTCATCCCCGTTTCGGTACTCTGTTTTCCGTTGAGGTTCAACGTGGAAGTCGTGGGTCTAGGGTGAGAGTAGAGGGAATTGGAGGTCAGGGCGAGGTTCAGGAGAGTCCTAGGCGTCGACTAGGATGGTCGCCGTGACGGGGAGGTACACGGCGGAGCTCAGACGACGGCAGACACTCTGGTGCTCTGTTTTGCTGTGATGTTTGAACCCAAAGTCGTGACGATTGGGGTTGAGTCGAAGGTCTAGGAGAGTTGGTTTAGGTTCAGTGAGGTTCAGGGAAGAGTTTGGTGAAGCCACCGTGAAGGGTGGTGAGCTGGGTGGTCGGATCGTGAAACAGAGTTTTGGGGAGGTTTGATTTCGAGCTTGAGACGACGGGTAGGAGGCTGTGTCGAGGTGATTGGAGGATGGGGATGCTTAGAGTAAGGTGGGACGAAGTTATAGGAGAAGGAAGGAGGTGTTTTAGTGCAGGCACGGCGGGGAACCGTTGACGCCGGTTCAAGCTGTAGCCTACTGTGTTGAACCGGGTCGACGTGAGGTTGAAGGTGCACTGTAGCTGGCGCGTGGGGCCACGCGCAGCCACTTTGGGCGGCGCGTGGAGGCGCGTGCGGCGGTTCTGGGAGAAACGGTCAACATCGTTTTTGGTCTAGGAGTTGTTGTGAGTTCAATGGAATTGGTTTCGAGTCAATCGGAAGTCGTTTGAGTGTAGTTCCGCGAGGGTGAATGTGTAGGGTCCCGGGGTTTTAAGTCTTTGGTTCGGGGATTTTTGAGGGCATTTAGGTGAGTGTTTGTAGACGTATTAGTGATGTAATTTGACGGTGTTTGACAGGATCGGGATTTCCTGAGGAAGCCGAGGAACGGGCTGGACGTTCGGGACGCGAGTAGGGCTCAGTACTGTGAGTGGACCCTTTCCTTAAACTCGAGCATGCATAACTGTTTTTATATACGTATTTTATGGTTTTACTTATGAATCTATGTTTATTGAATATGAAGTGATGATTTTATGTGTTTGCACGTTTTTCGAGAAAAAGACGGTTTTGGCACGTTTTTCGAGAAAATGCTGGTTTTCGGATTTTGATGACACATTTGGGGATTTTCACCTATAAAGGTTTTCTGATAATGATAAATGGGTTATGAAATATGAATTGTGATTACATGTGGTTTTGGTATGGAAATGGATATTTTCCGGATTTGGGTTCGGAATGACGGTCCTGAACGCCGGAAGGGCTTCAGACCAGTGATTTCGGATTCGGGTTTGGATGAGGATTTGGTAAATGGTTTTGGGATTGGATTTGCTGGATCTGGATATTGGGTTTAAAGACCCGGATATATTGGACGGGGGACCGGCCGGATTGGGTTTAAAGACCCGGATTGAGTTTAAAGACTCGGGAGTTTAAAGACTCGGATATATATTGATTTTCCCCCGTAGGCCTTGAGTTTAAAGACTCGGGAATTTAAAGACTCGGATATTATTAAGGCCTGGATTGAGTTTAAAGACTCGGGAGTTTAAAGACTCGGATAGGTCCAGCAGGTTTGATCGGGAAAATGATGATTTGATGTTTATGGTTTTTGATACGGTTTCTGATACTCATGCTGTGGTTTCTTAAGATATTTTATAGTGTTTCTGTTTCTTATGATGTTTATAATGATTATTTTATAACTGTGTTCATAACTGTTGGTTATGCATGTGATTTCAAAACGGAGGGTTAAACTTGATTTTCGTGTAAAATGGTTTCTGAATTCTTGTACCTTCTGGTCCACTCACATTTTCTGTTTTAATTGCCCTCCAGGTTGTGGAGCTAGCGCGGGGTCTTGACGTCGAGGCAGAGTCTGAGGCATAGAAGTGACGTGAGAGTTCCCAGAATAGATTAAAGGCTTCCGTGTGCGTGTAGTTATCGGTTTTATTTTCTTTGTATGTTCGTACTATGTTCTGTAAATGCTACCTTCGGGACATTGTGTCTAATTACTCCTGCGTTTGACTGGATTTGAGTGAGTTTTACTTGAGTTTTGTGTCGAGGAGTCAGACGGGAGCGGGATTTACCTCGGGTTTCGGAGTGAAACCGGGGTGGGTCCTGACACGCGATCAACCTGAAGGGCATTAAAACACGAAAACTGTGAGTGGACAAAATAAACTTTTCGTTAAAAACATTTTCACACAAAGACATTTATGCCCTTCATAAAAGCATATGCATGCATTCAAAACCATTTATCAATTAGTCATAAAAACACTTTGTCAAACATTTACAAAGCCTTTCAAGGGTTCATGCCCAGCCCCATAAACCGTCATGACCCACAAATCCATTTGGGTCCCTGACCCGAAATCACCATTCAAAACCCGTAGGTCAAATCAATATGGACTCAGCCCAAATCACATCACATGGGTCTCAGTCCAAAACCTTTCTCAGTGAAATAATAACACACAGAATACGGGGTCTCTGCCCCAAATCATTTCTAAAACATAAAACATGGAACATAGGGTCTCCACCCCCAAATCACTTTTCTGTAACACATACGTACTCGTACGTATAACTCATCCTAGGCACTTCCGGAGAAGATGCCAACTCGGGGCACACAGCTCCTAGGGAACACATCCCCGATATAGTCACGATGACATCATATCTATCTAATGTGCACACTACTCGGGGGTCTCACTCCGAGTCTTCTCCTAGGAATCTACATCTGGGAGGCTCAATCTCTAGATCTAGTCCGAGCTCTCTCTCCGGATCTAGTCCACATATCTCTCCGGAATCTAGTCCGGGACCACAACATATCTCGTAACCTCCACTCCTGGAACGGGATCCCTATGGGGATACCCATTCTGGTCTATGGATCGTGACTCTCCAGGTCGACGTTTGGAGGAGACCATATAATCAATATGGAGGGTTTCATATCTTTTCAAATACTTTCTTTCTTTCTCAAATACATTTCTCAATTGGGTCTCATACTCGATTCATCTCAACAGGATTCCTCGAATCCGATTCAAATCACGTTGACAGGTCTCGGTCTAAATCCTCAGTTCAACAGGGTCTCATGCCCGAATTCTCATTTCATAAATCGAATTGGGACTCAAGCCCGATATCATAGCCAACTGGGCCCTAAGCCCGAAACCATAAAGCAACAGGACCTCAAGTCCGATTTCACAACTAACGGGGCCTTAAGCCCGATATCTCAACTAAATGGGTCTCAGGCCCGATATCATAAATCAACGGGGCATCAAGCCCGATAGTACCACTAACTGGGCCTCAAACCCGAATCGTAAACCAACTGGACCCTCGGTCCGATCATATAGCTCAAATGGACCCTAGGTCCGATTCCTCGTCAATCCAAATGGACTCCAAGTCTGATAGTTTGTAAATCAAATGGGTCTCGTGCCCGATTTCATATTTCTAAATCCAAAATCCATTCATTAAACCCTTGTTGAAAACATGGTACACAAAGGTACGACATAAAGCCGAAAATCTCGAAATACGTGCAATTATGTCGATCCTAAGCTACCACAAACAATTGCACTCATGGAAACACAAAACATGTATTAAAAGCATTTATAAACATTTATGCATACATCAATTTCGAAGGAAGGGTCCACTCACAGACCGTCCGAAGCAGCGCCTCGATACGCGTGTCATAATCATCTCCTGGGTCAATCATAGCTTTCGGGATTCTCAAATCTGTCCAAATTAATTTACAGGGTTACTAACTACTTATATAACCCCTCACTAAAGCTCCGTAATTTTTCGGAATTTCTAACTATTTTTAAAGCTGATCCTAAATCTTCGGACGTCCCGAACTATATCGAAACGATGTCCGATTGACACGAAACCAGTCCCAAAATGTTCGTTACATCAAATAAATGATTTCACATGTTGGAACCACCCCCAAAGGACGTCTCACGCACTCGCACGCGCCCCTAGAAGGGATGGCGTGTGGGCCTCATGCGCCCAGCGTACTGTTCATCTTCTCTAGCAGTCGAACTGGTCCAGCCTGTGCAGCTGGTCCAGCCGAACCGGCGTGGTCGGTTCAGGGGCTTTCCCTCCTTATTTTCAGTCCATTTTCTTCCTAATTAATCCTATACTTCCTAATGTGATCCTAGGAACTTGTTTGGATGGTACAAACAAGGAAAAACACATAGAATTCGAGGTTTGATTCTTGAACCTCACGGTCCAAATTTTCAGAATCTTCCCAGGCTTCCATAACCATGAAATCCCCTCCAAAACTTCCTCTACACTTCCTAAGCAACCTAATAAACCTACTCTAAACATCCAAAACAATCCATAATGTGTAAATCGACATATATGGAAAAAATGGGCCTAACCGTGCAATCGGGTTCTTCGTGGCGTTCATCGCTGTGTGCGGTGGTCCAGACACTCCCAGCCACCGTCCTCAGCTCCCTCCACCTCTCTCTCACTCTCTGGGTCTCACAGATGATCAAATGGGGTTTGGATTGGATTGGTTTGGGTGGAAGTGAGATCAGGTGAGTTTGTATTTGGGAATGAAGGAAAAATGATCGATGAAGATGCATGAAGGAAAAGGGATGGCCAGTGGATGGGTGACACTTGTCACTCATCCATTGTTCCAATATCAAATATCTGGGCCCCACTTAATTCCAAAAACCATCCGTCTCGAATTTCGTGCAATAGTGCACTCGAACTTTCGTGAACCGTAACTTCTTCGTCGAACGTCCGAATTCGACGTGCCGCCTGTCTACAGATTTGTATCGTCTCAATCTATGTAACGGTCCTCCGTCATCGGACCTCTTGGGTCAAAAGTCAACTATTGGCCCATATTCAACCAAATTACCAAAATGCCCTTGGACTTCCGATCATCATAACTTTTTCCATGAACGTCGGAATCGAGCGTGCCACCTGTCTATGAACCCGTGACGTCCCGAACTACGTCGAGTCATCGGCCAAAGTCCATTTGACCTCCTGAACAAAAAGTCAACGATTAGCCCATTCCAAGGGTAAAATCGTCATTTCGCCCTAACGTCCGCTAATCCTCGTCTAATCCCCGATTAGACTCGCTAATACGTCAGTAATCCTTAATTAATCCCGTTAATTCGAGATGGGTCATCACATTGACCAATGATTGTAACGTATCTCGGGACGTCACGAATTCATAAGCAGGTGGCACGTCCGATTCTGACGATCAAGGAAGAAGTTACGACGTTCGGAAGTTCAAGGGCATTTTCGTAATTAGGACGAAAGGGAGAATTTGTTGACTTTTCCAACGACATGGACTTTGCACGTAAGCCGAGGACCGTTGGGTAGGTCTTGAGACACTGAATCCGTAGACAAGCGGCACGCGTCAATCGGAGTTCGGATGACCAAGTTACGGGTCTAGAAGCGTGAAGCGCAATTTGGTAATTTTGTGCAGAAAGGAAAAATGGTAAATTCCTAAGGGCACTGTTGAAACAGTGCAGTATGGGCTGAGCCACCGTGCTTTGGGTGGTTTGTTGAGTGATTTGTTTAGCAAATCAGTGACATTTGTCACTGAGAACTGAGGGATTAGTGGCAATGTGTAGTGGTGGGGAAACTCAAACTTTGAGATAGTGTGTTTAGTGCACGGTGAGCAGAATGGTGCTGTGCTGGTGCCTTTGAAATTGGAAAAAACTGAGACTGTCCCCAGGCTTGATCGATTTCCCAAGGCCATTTGATAGGAACTGAGTTCTAGTGAATTCTTTATGTAATTGAGTGAGGAAACAGAGACAGACAGTGCACGCTGATGAGTGTGGTGGAGTTGGGATTTGAAACTGGGCGTTGGTTTTGAATTGAAAAACAGAGCACTAAACTTGTTTATGCAGAGCACGGGTGACAGGGAGTGTGGGATTGAATTAACAAAACCAATTGCTGGGAAGGAACGAGAGAAACTGAGAGACTAAACTGGAGAGGAAAAACAAAGGACGGAGTGAAAATGCACCCAGAAACCCGAAACCTGTGTTTGAAAAAAATTCAAATTCGAATTTGAAATGTAGGCCAGCCCATGGCAAATTAAGGCTTCATTGAGTCCCCTGGGATCAATTCAAGTCGATCCAGTGCAAGAAGGAAGTGAATTGATGATGTTATGGGCTCTGAACAGACCTGGTGACCGAGAGGAAAATCGATCATTGAGTCGTGAATTTGGAGGTAAGTTTTAATGGAATTGGTTACGAAATCATCTCTATAGTAAGCCCACGATGCTCCCTAACTAACCAATTGAGGAAACCAGTGACTGTTTAGTGAAACTGGGACGATGAACCTTGATTAATTGAGTTGGTTTTAGGCCGTGATGATTGGAATGATTACTACAGACCCTTAATTAAGTGTATTGCGATTCTACATGATGGATTAATTGAGGAAATTAGGTTGATTGTGGCAGGAATTGAATCAGGTCGAACGCGCGGGTCGCAGACCCGTTTACCAGGCGAGTCGGGTGAGGAATACAATTGTAGCATTACTGTAGCAGGCGCGTGAGTTTCACACGCAGCTACTCACGACGGCGCGTGGAGGCGCGTGGGCCCGATTCTCGAGGTGAGTTCAACATGACTTTTACCCTATACAATGTAACGAACATTTTAGCGTTGGTTTTGAGTTAATCGAACACCGTTTCGATATTATTTCGAGGGTCTGAAGGTTTATGTTACGTTTTTAATTAATATTTTATTCCCAAAAAATTATGGGAAATTAGTATCATGTTATTTGAGTCTTTAGTGACACTGAGGAATGTTTTCGGACAGGATTTGAGATTCCGGAAAAATATCGGAAATTACGGAAACGCGTACGGCGCAAAAACGAGCGTTATGGACGGTGTGTGAGTGGACTTTGCTTTCAAAATTTAATGCATGTATAAATGTTTCTATGATTTCTATGATTATGATTATGATTATGACTTGTGATAATTACGATTTTCATATTTATACATATTTTGGTATGTAATACATAGCTGCACGTATTTCGAGACTATGGTTTCTCTTATGCCTTGGTGATGGTTTGATGAACGATTTCACATGATTTGTGCGTATGATGTTTTAAGGATGTTTTGATTGTGATTGTGAGTATGTGTCAGGGCCTACCCCTAATTCCCCAGGATTGGGGATTAAACCCCTCCTCCCGTCTGACTTACGTATGACACGAAAGCCAAACTGGAGTCCAACCTTCATGTGACACGTAAGTCAGACAAGGGATTCTCGATCCGACCGTCCAAAAATCTTCCAAATTTCCCAGAGTGCGCAACGTTTACTGTGGATTGTACGTGTGATGTCTCCGGCTCTCTTGACCAACAGCCCACGCCGCAACAACCTGTAGGGTATCGAAAACACGAAAAGACTGTGTGTGGACAAAAATAAAGTTTAAGTTCAAAAACAGTTATCAGAAAATAACAACAGTTATACCCTCCGTTTTGAAAACTAATGCATGCATATCAAGTCACATCATAAAAATCATATACGAAACAAAACACATTTTCCTTTTTGCTCAAATCCCGGGCCTCCGCCCAAAACCATCGAAAAACCTTTATCATCAATTCTCAGTGAAATCCAAAACACCTTTGAAACCACATTCTCATCCATCGAACCTGCTGGATCTATCCGAGTCTTTAAACTCCCGAGTCTTTAAACTCAATAACCAGGCCTCAATAATCCGAGTCTTTAAACTCCCGAGTCTTTAAACTCAACAGGCCTACAGGGGAAATATCAATATATCCGAGTCTTTAAACTCAATCCGGGTCTTTAAACCCAATCCGGGCCCGCCCCCCGTCAATCACAATATCCGGGTCTTTAAACTCAATAACCAGATCCAGCAAATCCAATCCAAAACCGTTTTGAAAACCACTTTCCATTTCCAAATCCGAATTCGAATCCGAATCCGCAATCTCAACAGGATCCCGAATCCAAACCCAGAATTCATATCCATCTCCTTTCCAGATCCGAGTCCGCAACCATCATTCCGTAAGCCGGCATCCGGAATAACCATTCCGAATCCAAACCTGGAATCCACTTCCAAGTCCCGAATCGAATCCAGAATCGTCATCTGGAATTCCGATTCCAAAACCCGAAATCACGTTTCTCAAAAATCACTTTTGAACTGGGCTTAAAGCCCAAAACCCTTTCCAAAAATCCTTTTACTTTCCTTGAAATCAAATCGTATTTCAAATCCCGAAATCAAATCATTAAACCAAGTTCAAATCACAATATTCGTCAAATCTCGTAAAACGTGACTTTCCGTAATTTCCTCGAAAAACGTGCAAAAACCCTAAATCATCACAATCATAAATCAAATCGTAGAATCACGTATGAAAACATATATGCATGCATCAAGAGTTAGAAAGCAAAGTCCACTCACAGACCATTCCGTCGTCGTCTTGATACGCGCGCACTTACGCCGTTCCCGGCTATTCCGCTATCCTCGGCTTCCCCGAACCTGTCCAAATCCCAATATAAGGTCACTAATTACTTCACGATACTCATACTAAAGCCCCATAATTTTTCCATATTTTAAACTATTTTTAATCGAGCCCTAAAACCTTCGGACATCCCGAAACTATCGAGACGGTGTCCGATTGACTCGAAACCAGCGCCAAAATGTTCGTTACATTAAATACGTTAAAAGTCATGTTGAAACCTTCCTCGAAAATTGAGCCACGCGCCCACACGCGCGGTCCAAAAGGGGCTGCGCGTGGGCCTCACGCGCCATACACTGTTCATCTTCAACCTTCGTTCAACCCGGTTTGAATCGGTTCGGTCCAACCGGTCCAGCCGTGAACCGGCGTTCACGGTTTCGTCCTATTTCTGGTCCATTTTGTGTCCTTTTGATTCCATTATGTTCGTCCAAACAAATCTAATCGTTTTAACTAACTAAATCGTGAAAATAGAACATGTTTTTACCTGTCTAAGTTGAATAAAAAAGACCCGACCTGCCTCCTCTATGTCCTCATCAATCCGACAACCTCAAGCCGCGATTTCAAGTCCAGCTACTAATTCCAACCTCCAAAACACAGTCCAATTCAAAGAATCGATTAATAACTGCTACAACGAGACCTACCATTTTTGACTTCCACGTTAGCCTTTGGGGAAAATCGACCTTACCTCTACTGTCGAGCCTCACAATGGCCATTACCAGTGTCGCCGTACTTCCCTCTTCATCTTTCGTTCAACAAGCAGGGGCTAAGGATGAAGTTTGATAGGGTGTATGAACTAAACTCACAATCCTCTGTTTTTCGCGGCCTGAGAACCACCGTCCACGGCGGTTCATGATAATCGCAGCACGGTGCCTGTCTCAACTCCCTTTTCCACTTTGGTTCACCATTCCTGGATCAGGGTATCATTTTAGGACAATTCGGGCTCAGATCCTCCCTGGTTCCTCACCTTCTCTGTTTTCTCTTAAAATGATCACACAAAATCGATTTTGCTAGAACCCACCAGAGGTAAGCCACGTGTACTCATCTCCTCAAGTCTGGTGAAAAGATCCAATCCATCCAGGCCAGGTGTCCTCACAGGGTTTCTCACATGATTTAAACTACCAAAAGACCAATTTGCCCCCTAAAAATCCATATTACCATTTTGCCATTCAACTTCCTAGACCCATAACTATTCCGTCCGACGTCCGATGACAGCGTGCCATCTGTCGTTGTACTCAGGACGTCGAGACCTATCTAACGGTCCTAGGTCTTCGTGAAAACTAAGAGTCCAGCAAAAAGTCAACATTTTCCCTCTAATTAACCAAATTACGGTAATGCCCTTATCCTTCTGAACATCATAATTTCCTCCTCGGATGTCGGAATCGGGCGTGCCACCTGTCTACGGACTCGTGACGTCCCAAACTACGTCACGATCATCGGTCAATACCCAATTGACCACCCGAACTAAAAGTCAACTATTTGCCCAACTAGGGGCAAAATCGTCATTCAACCCTAACCGACCAAAAGTAACCAACTAAATACCAATTAGGCTCACTAATCCTTGACTAATCACTGTCTTAACCCTAATTTCCGGGACGGGTCCTTATAACATGACTTACGGTTTTGACACGTATTTCGAAACTATCACGGATTTGCGCGTTTTACGAGATTTCGAGTATTTTGTGATTTGATCATGGTTTTGATGCTTTGACCTTGGGATTTAAAATATGATTTGATTCCAAAGATTGAAAACGGATTTTGGAAAAGGTGATTTCGGGCTTGATGCCCAAGGCATAAAAGTAATTTTGATGAATGAGATTCGGATTTCGGAAATGTGAAAGTGGATTTCCGGATTTGGGTTCGGAATGATATTTCCGGATGCTAGCTTATGAAATCATTATTGCAAATTCGGATTCGGGAATGGATGACGGATATGATTGGGGATTTGAATGTGAAATTCGGACATAAGTCCTATTATGACAAAATGTGATTTCGGATTGGTTTTGGAATTTGGATCACGATGGTTCCTGGATTGTTGTGATTTACAAACGGTTTTGGGTTTGAAGACCTGGTACTATTGGTGGATTATGTTTTGGGTTTAAAGATCCGGTTAATTGATGATGGGGGCGGGCCCGGATTGGGTTTAAAGACCCGGATTGAGTTTAAAGACTCGATTATTGTGATACCCCTCGAGGCCTATTTGTAACGACCCGTCCCGAATATCGGGATTGAATATTAATTAATTATGGTTTAGAATGACTAATCTGGGATTAGTTTGGTGAAATCGGACGAATTGTGCAAAATGACTGTTTTGCCCCTAGCGTGGGTAAAATGTTGACTTTTAGTTTGGATGGTCAAACGGACTTTGACCGATGATTGTGATATAGTTCGGGACGTCACGAGTTCATAGACAGGTGGCCCGTTCGATTCCGACATTCGAGGAAAAGTTATGGCGTTCGGAAGTTGAGGGGTATTTTGGTAATTTGGCTAAAAATGGGCCAAATGTTGACTTTTGACCCAGGAAGTCCAATGGACGAGGGCCAAAGACCGTTACGTAGATCTTGTCGATACGAATCCAACGACAGGCGGCATGCCGAAATCAGAGATTCAATGACGAAGTTATGGTCACGGGAACAGACTTGATTAACCGAACGAACCGGGATTTCGATTAAAATATTATTTTATTATGAAAAGTACCCGATGATTGAACACACCTAGATGAGTGACAAGTGTCACCCATCCCTTGATTTATGGCCTAATTTCAGATCAATCTTTTGGGGTAAACATCATTATGATGTTTTATTCTTTATTAATTACACTTAATTATTAATCAGCCATTATTTTCTTTGTATTTCTCTTAACCCGTGTGCAAGCAAAACATAGAGAAGTGAGAGTTGATCTCTGTCCATCAGTTCCCTTCCATTTCTGAGCTTGAGATTAAGGGATTGAGAGCCTTGTGTGACTGATTTAACTGGGGAAACACGGGAAGTGAGGGAGAGTTGGAAAACTGGTTTTTGGATTTCAAAATTTTGGGAGGGAAAATTCGAAATGGAAGCTTTGAGCCTTGACGATCAAAATGGAGTTTAATTTGAGTCTTCTGGGATTGCCACGATCAGTTACATCGAAAGAACGAAGGGAATTGAGGCCCAATTGGCTCTGAACGTTTCTGGTAACAGTGAGCACGGTTCGAGCTTGAGTCATGGGATTTGAAGCTTGGATTGATGCAATTGAGATGGGGGAATGAGTTTAACTGAGTCCATTGAAGCTTCTGGATGCATCAATTGAAGGAAATCGATTGACATTGAAGGATTTCGAATGATGAACAGTGTTCGAGTGTTCTTCGATGTTCATCTTCGAGTTGTATGATTTGAGGTAAGATTGACTGTAATTAAGTTCACAAATCCCTAATTGAAACTAATTCGATGCTAATGGATGTTTGAATTGATGAAAACAGTGTCAAATTGATAGGAAATTAACTGGGTTGTCACGCGGGTTGCAGGACCCGGTTGCAGAGGAAACGGGTGAGGAAGACGAGTACTGTAGCAGGCGCGTGGGTTTCACGCGCAGCCACTCACGGCGGCGCGTGAGGGCGCGTACGGCCTAGTTTCAAGGTGAGGTCAACATGACTTTGAATTCTCTCAGTGTAACGAACATTTTGACGTTGGTTTCGAGGAAATCGGATATCGTTTCGTTAATGTTCCGCGTATCCGAAGTTTTGTTTTACGTTTAAAATACGTATTTAAATTCTGGAAAAATTGGGGAAAATTATATGAAGTATTTTGAGATGTTAGTAACCCTCTATAATGATTTTGGACAGGAGTTGTGATTTCCAGAAGTTACGGAAAAACGTGCAGCTCGGAAACGGACCGTTTTGGACGGTGTGTGTGAGTGGACTTTGTTTTCTAACCGTGTTGCATGCATATATGTTTTAAATGCTTTATTATTTGATTTGATATGCTTTGGCATGACTTATGTTTCAATCCGGTGATTTCTCGATTTTATGGATTATTATATTATTTTTTGCACGATTTTCGAGAAATTATGAAATTGATGTTTTGGGCGTAGGCCCGGGATTGAAAATGATGTTTTGACTCGAGTTATGAGTCAGGAAATTAAAAATGATATTTGGACTCGGATTATGAGTCAGAGATTGATTTCATGGATTTACTTGAAAGTGGCAACTCGGGTTTACGGTTGCGCAGATTTGCGTGAAAATGATATTTGGGCTTGAGACCCAATGAAATTGTGATTTTGGTTGGATTTGTATTTCCATGTGATTATATGATGAGACCCTGTGATTTTGGTTGGATTTGTATTTCCATGTGATTTTGGGGCTGAGACCCTGTGTTGTTAAATGATTTGGTTTCAATGCAACTGTTTTTCACTGGTTTTCATAATGGTGATATGTTGCGGATAATTAGGGCTTTCGGGTGGAAATATGTTTTTCCCCGGAGTGCACCCTGGAGATAACGCTCGTCTTCGGGATGGAAGTGTTTACCCCGAAGAGGTCACGTATCACGGTCTTTTTCGTGCAGCCGAGGGAGGCTCAACTCAGACCAGAGATGTGCTGGATTATATATGGATCGGTAAGTGATGTGTTCACGAGATCCGGATTGCTGGCTGGTGATGTGTTCACAGCGGCGGATGCTCGGATTTTGAGCGGTCCTTGAGCCTATTGATTTGCACGCGTTGCAGGGATAAACGTGACTCTAAGCAACATGATATGGAAATAAGTCCAGTGGTTTTATGGAAAATCATTTTGAGGAAACCGTGGTTTTATGGAAAATGATTTTGAGGAAACCGTGGTTTTAGGGAAAATGATTTAAGGAAAACGTGAATTTTTTGAGATTCGAATTGATTTAATGAAAATGAGTTTTAAGGAAATTGTGGACATGGAATTTAGAAACTTGTTGTTTGTGATTACGTACCGGTTTTGAGTACGGGTTTTTGGTCTTTGTGGCCAGGTGATGGTGTTCACATGTTTTGGCCTGAGAGCTGGGATTTGATGTTTTATAACATGAACTGATTTGGTGAACATGAGTTTTACGGACCATGGGAAAATATGTGTTGATTTTATCGGTCCACTGTTCATACTTGAATGATTTCATACTATTACTCATGTTTTATGATATGCATGCAAGTTTGTGAAAACTGGAGGGTAAGAATGTGTTTTGGCAAATGTTTTTATCAGAGGTCATTTTTTTCCACTCACACCTTTTCTGTTTTGTGACCCTCCAGGCCGTGGTACGACGCTCGGGACTGATCGTGAGGCAGAGGTAGTAGCAGAAATTAGCGCAAACATCCCTTGTCTGGCAAGCACTGAAAAGTAGTTTCAGGCCTTTGGTTGACTTGTAAGAAGAGAGCAGGACCGGGCACGGTTTTTGACGTCCAGTTAGGACGGGGTCCTGTCACTATTGATTATGCTCTGAGTTTAAAGACTCATTGATATCCCGAGAAGGCCTGATTATGCGCATGGTTTTGAGTTTAAAGACTCGGGCGCACTTGAGATCTAGCAGATTGATTGACTTCTGAATTATTGTTGATTTCCGATGTTTTCAGATGTGTTGGCAATGGCCCGGTTTATGTGGTTTTGATGGATTTTTGGATTATGTTACGTACTTGGATTGATTCATGATTTTGGGCGGAGGCCCTGTGTTTATGATTGCGGGCTAAGACCCGAAGGTTGAGAAAAGGAAAATGATTTTAATTTTCATGCATGGTTTTCTCATATTGGAAATGAAATAGATTGTGAAATGATTTCCGAATGCATGCATTGGTTTTACGTGGAGGGTAGAAACGTTTTCTGTAACTGTTTTATAAACTGTTTCATTTTTGTCCACTCACACCTTTTGTGTTTTTATTGACCCTCCAGGTCGTGCCGCGTTGATCGAGGCTGATCGAGAGGAGGAGGTATGAGTGAGTACGTGTATGGCTATCCCTTGTTTGGCAAGTACTGAGGGTAATTTGGGAACTTCAGTCGACTTGCTAGACGGGAGCAGAACCGGATGCGGTTATCAATGTCCCTTCGGGGGCGGTCCTGTCAGTCACACATCATGGAATTGCACCAGCCTTAACTCGCTTAACTTTGGGGTTCCAATTCCCCCCAAAGCCACTTGAGCTCCCAAAAGGCCTAGTTTAGATCAGACTTGCGCAGCGGCCCACTCTATCTAACACGATATTGTCCCCTCTAGGCAGGGCGCACCATCACACCCGCAGGATTTTGTTCCCGGGAGCTCACAGTGCAACTTCCCAATGGGTCACCCAACATGGCATTGAACTAGCCTCCACTCGCTTAACTTTGGAGTTCCCCAAAAATCCAAATTAGTGAGCTTCTAGAAGGCCTTGCGCTAGATAGGTGTGTGCCTACACCTTTAAGGCACACTACCATTCCCCTTGCAGGAATGTGAGATCGTTCACTGTTCCCTCCAGGACACGGGTCTTACATTTATATTATTAAAACCCTTTTTTTTAAAGTTATTAAAACCCTTTTTCAAAAAAACAATATATATATATTTCAAGGAAAAAAAACAATATAATATATTATCAATATATATTATTCATTTATATAAACCCTATTTGCTTGCCACGTTTCTCACTTTAATTTCCTATCTTCTCTCTCTCCCTCCCTCCCTACGACCTCCTCCTCAATTCCCAGTCTTCATCTTCTCTGCAAGGTTGCAACTCCATAGTCAAATCCAGTCAAATTAGGACTAAATTTAGTCTTATTTTTCACATAAATCATTCCCCATGTCGAGATAAATAAGATGAGGAAAGCCCAGCCCTTCTTTGCCTGCTTCGACACTGGAATCGGACCAACTGAAGCTCGAAGGTACGACGGCGATGGATAAAAATCGGTGGATTTCGGTGGAAATCGTCGATATACTTCAATATCTGACGAAACCATGAATATTTGGGGAATAAATTTCTTCCACCTTGTTTAGATGGCGACGGCTAATTTTTCCAATATATCATCGAAATATCAGTGAAATTACCAATATTTCAATCCATGACCCTACTTGATCCTAGCACTAATTGAAGCATTCAAATTCCTACTTGGACTGTGGAAAATAAAATGTTCATTTGGTGTAAGACCCATGTCCTGGAGGGAACGGTGAACGATCCCACTTTACTGCGAGTGGGGAATGGTCTGGGAGGGGAATGGCGGTGTGCCTTAAAGGTGTAGGTATACACCTATCTAGCATGAGGCCTTTTGAGAGCTCATTGGCTTTGAGTTCGGTTGGAACTCCAAAGTTAAGCGAGTTGAGGCTGGTGCAATTCAATAATGGGTGACCCCCTGGGAAGTTGCAATGTGAGCTCCTAAAAACAAAACCGTGAGGGCAAGGGCAAGGAGGCCCAAAACGGACAATATCGTGCTAGATGAGTCGGGTCCTGACCGAGGAGGGTCGGGTCCTGAAAAAATGGTATCAGAGCCAGACCCTGATCGGGAAGTGTGCCAGCGAGGACGCTGAGCCCTAAAGGGGGTGGAATGTAAGACCCGTGTCCTGGAGGGAACGGTGAACGATCCCACATTCCTGCGAGGGGGGAATGGTCTGGGAGGGGAATGATGGTGTGCCTTAAAGGTGTACGCACATACCTATCTAGCATGAGGCCTTTTGAGAGCTCATTGGCTTTGAGTTCGGTTGGAACTCCAAAGTTAAGTGAGTTGAGACTGGTGCAATTCCATAATGGGTGACCCCCTGAGAAGTTGCACTGTGAGCTCCTGAAAACAAAACCGTGAGAGCAAGGGCAAGAAGGCCCAAAGTAGACAATATTGTGCTACATGAGTCGGGTCCTGACCGAGGAGGGTCTGGTCCTGACATTTGGTACCCTGAATGTACACAATATCATGGACTATCTAGTTGACAAGTGACAACAATAGATTCAAATAAAAGGGTAACGAAAAAGAATTGTCGTGCTACTTGGTACAAATACTTAATAAGTTGAGCCCTATGTGATAGGACCCGTCCCCGAAGGACATAGATAACTGTGCCCGGTCCTTCTCCCATTTGACAAGTCAACTGAAGTTCCGAAATTACCCTCAGCACTTGTCAAACAAGGGATAACCGCACATGTGCCCACTCATGCCTCCATCTCTCGAATAACTTTGATCATCGCGCCACGACCTGAAGGGTCAATAAAAATATAAAAGGTGTGAGTGGACAAAAATAAAGTTTTAGAAATACATTTTTCAAAATACCTTCTTACCCTCCATTTTTACAAACATGCATGCATATCATAAAACATGAGTAATAGCGTGAAATCAATCAAGTATGAACAGTGGACCGATCAAAACATGTTTTCCCATGGTCCACATTTTCTCTAAAACTCATGTTCATCAAATCAGTTCATGATATAAAGTATCTGGACACAAATACCAATAAATCACAAATGTCACCAATCCTCAATATCTAATCTCAATATCCAAGTAACCGTCACGATATCAATGCAACGCGTGCAAACTCGGGTGTCTCATGTCCGAGTACCTCCCCAGGATCTACGACATCTGGGGTGATATCATCTCCAGGATCTACGACGTATGGAGGATATCTTCATAATCTCACACTCCTGAGATTGAGCCTCCCTCGGAGCTACTCATCTCCAGGCAGTGGATCGTGACTACTCCAGGATTTACGACGTCTAGAGGAGACTATCAAATCACAGAGGATGGTATATGTGGAACAGTCACCAAATCCAATAATCTCATTTTAAAACCATTTACGTCTCAAATCAAGTAAAAAACATTTCAACAGGGCCTCTGCTCGAAACATAGCTTTCACAAAGCAAGTTTCACAAATCCTTCATAAAAATAGTGTCCATAATTCACTTTATAAATCAAAATCATCAATTTAATCATATTCACATGTGACTCCAAATCCGAGTCAAAATCACTATCCAATTGGGTCTCAAGCCCAAAATATCATTTTCATGCAAATCCATGCAATCGTAGCCTCAGTAGCCATTTTCACATAAATCTATAAAATATAGCCAAAAAGCATTACATATCCATCAAATCATTTCCTGACTCATAATCCGAGCCAAAACCAATCTCAAATCTCGAGCCTTCGCCCAAAACAGCAATTTCACAATTTTCTCGAAAATCGTGCCCAAAACAATATAATAATCCAGAAAATCGATAAATAATCATATCGAAACATTAATCATGCTAAAGCATTTCAAATCACATAATAAAGCATTTAAAACATATATGCATGCATTCTGGGTAGAAAACAAAAGTCCACTCACATACCGTCCATATCGCTCGCTTTCTGAGCTGCACGTTTTTCCGTAAATTTCGGAAGTCACCATTCCTGTCCAAAATCATTATCGAGGGTCACTAACACTTCCATATACCTCATATAATTTTCCCCAATTTTTTCGAGAATTAAATACGTATTTTAAACGTATATTAAAACTTCGGATACGTAGAACACTATCGAAACGATATCCGATTTCCTCAAAACCAGTGCCAAAATGTTCGTTACATTAAAAGGAACAAGTTTCATGTTGAACTCACCTCGGGATTTGTGCCCACGCGCCGCCGTGAGTGGCTGCGCGTGAAATTCACGCGCTAGCTACAGTACCCTGCACAGTCGTCTCCTTCACCCGTTTAACTGATAAAAGGATCCTACAACCTGCGAGACGACCTGGCTGAATCTCCCTCAATTTTTGTTTGATTTATACAATTAAACCATCCATTAGCATCATTTACATCTGAATTAGAGAACTGTAAACTCAATTTTTATCAAACTTACCTCAATTCTTCCTTTCGATCTCTATTTATCGACGAACACCCGAGCACTGTTCATCCTCCAATTTCGTTCAAACTCGATTGTTTTCTTTCAATTGATTTACTCCGAAGCTTCGCAGGATCCATACTAACATACTTCCAAGCTCAATTTCAAAGTCCAACTGCTCTAATTACACGACCCAATCTTTGAATTTTCCAATTCTTACCATGTATGTTCTCAGCCAAAATGACGTCCTTTTCTTTCGTTTTTAATTGGGTTCGACTTGAAATGATCTCAGGAAGATGAATTCAAGGTCAATTAAATCAAAGGGGGTCCAAATGGAGAAGCCCGAATTCGAAATTTAATGAAGGTTTGGTTTTCGGGTTCCATGGTTTTCTGGTTTCCTTTCACCGTTTTCCTCCCCATTTCTTCTTCGGATTTCTCTGTTCTCACTCCTTCGATTCCATTTCGTTTCGTTCGATTGTCACCTGAGATCAAGCATTCATGATCACGTCCCCTGTTTTCTTCCATATATTAGTTCATACTCATCACCAATTGCCACTAATCCCCATTTCTAAAGTGACAGATGTCACTTACAAACACAGTTGACATATTCATTCGGCTGAATCACTAACTCATGCCCCAAATTACCATTTTGCCCTTTCCAACAAAATGACCAAAATGCCCGTCGCCGTTCGAAACCCATAACTTTCACATCCGACCTCCGATTGGCGCATGCCGCCTATCTACGGATTCAGCGTCCCGAGATTTATCCAACGGTCCTTCTGGAAAGTCCAAACAAGGTCCCGATCAAAAAGTCAAATTTCGGCCCTTATAACTAGGGGCAAAATCGTCATTTCCTTCTACTTTTCCAAATCTTTCCTTTTTCGAATTTTGGGTCGTTACACTATGAATCCTCTTTGATCCCCAGTTCTTTCATTATTGAAAAGACAACAACCTATAACCGCTATAACGTTTGATTGATCATCCAACAACCAACAAATTATTTCAGAAACCACACAAAATGTTTGAGTTTAACTAATTTTTGCTTCCACTCATCCAATTTGTTATGCTGAGAGTTCGCTCTCTTCTCTCTCTAAAAAATCCCATAGTCGGCCTTGGCTCTGGGGTGAGTTTCTTCCTTGGTCTCCTCTGGATCTAAGTAAGACCCATGCCCCCCCCCCCTCCTTTTTTCCTCTCTCTCTCTCTCTCTCTCTCTCTCTTTCTCCCTCTTTCAGCATCCCCTTTCTCTTTTGTGGAGGCTTTTCCCTCTCATCCTTTAGAGATTTTTGGAGTCCTCCTAGATTTATCTTCTCCCTTCCCCCCTCAGCATCCCCTTTCTTTTTTGTGGAGGCTTTTCCCTCTCCTCCTTTAGAGATTTTCGGAGTCCTTCTAGATTTATCTTCCCCCTCTTCCTCAGCATCCCCTTTCTCTTTTATGGAGGCTTTTCCCTCTCCTCCCTTGGAGATTTCTGGAGTCCTCCTAGATTTATCTTCCCACATCCATTTCAGCTTCCTTCCCTCATGCCTCAATCTGGTCCTCTTCCCTCATCCAATGCCCTTAGCAGCGATGGACCTTGAATACTTTGCCACCAAAGTCCTTTTATCAACTCAGTGGCTATTTTGGCACTAGGTTGTTTTCAAAGTGCAATATGCACTCGTCGAATGGATTATGGCAGCGCTTCTTATGCGGGTAACATGCACACCCCTATTTTTCGCTGACTTCTTCAGTTCCACCTTCACTTACTTTTGGGCTTCTGGTAGTTCTGTGTTTGCTGGTTCATGGCGATTCGGGCAGCGGGTAATGGCGACGGATTGGACGATGACAGCTTTCCATATTTTGAATCTAGGGTTACTTTTAGGCTGTTTTATGTTTACAATTTTGGACTTATATACACATGAATTTAGTGCTGTTTGTGTGTATGTTTACGCCCCTTTTAAGTCCTTTTGTTTGTGAGCTTTTATTACATTATAATATTCACTTATCAATGAAGTTCTTACTTGATTGATAAAAAAAAAAAAAAACTAATTTTTGTTTTCTATGTCATCCAATTTCACGTAGACCACATTTGAAAAGATAATATTTTCTTTTTCCGGAAGGTGTCCATTCCCGGCAAATAAAATTAAGGACTTTTGCCCCTAGGTCCTTTATCAATTCAAAATTTATTCAAAAACTTTGAATAGCTATTTTTGTAATATCTAGTACGTATCTTATTCAAAATTCAGCTTATAAAACAACTTGAACTTGACAAGGCCCCAGTGCAATACGTATTACACAACACCTTTTTTTTTTTTTCCGTCTTGACTTTATGAATAAAATTTTATTTTTCTTAACTTTTATTAGCTTCAGATTAATCACTTATTATTTAACACTTTATGAATAAAATCTTTGTGATAGCTAGGTATAGATGGTTGAAGTATGCAATATATATTTTTTATTTATTTGTTTTGTGACTAATAATATTCCATTTTCTCAGGACAACTTTGATCAGATACAACTCGTCTACTAAATGGTGGGGGAATAAATGGGGGTGGTGTACATCTCAACAATGCCCAATTCACCCCTTGGAAAAATGGGTGCCGTTTGACGGCCGATGCACCCATCAACGATCCCAACCGCCTCGTCGGGTCCTTAACCAATAGCTGTGAGATGAGGTCCTTGGCCGTGGCCGGCACCACGGGCTCTTTCGGAAGCTCTAGGGCTCGAGCCACAATGTTAGCTAGAGTTAGCTCATTGTCCACACCCCTAAAGGGTGTCACACCATAAAATAGTTCAAATATAAATATCCCTAACGTCCACCAGTCCACCGCACTACCGTGACCCTCACCGGACACAATCTCCGGCGCCAGGTACTCATGGGTCCCAACGAACGACATGGACCGGACATCGACGGGTTCGGACACGAACTCAGGGCCGTTACGGAGTGCCTGCTTCTTCTTGCGCTTGCTTTTAGGGTGAAAACATGACACTGCTGGAACCATACAGTTTGGAAGAATGCATGAGGAGGAGGCAAATGGGGGCGGATCCAGTGAGTAGTCTTTTATTGGTACAGCAAGTGGGGTGTTTTGAGTTGAAATGATCTGAGCCGTTGATGCAAAATCGTCGCATTTTAATGAGAGGTCAAAGTCCGTAAGCATGATGTGGCCGTCGGATCGAACTAACACGTTTTCAGGCTTTAGATCACGATACACAATCCCCATCATGTGGAGGTACTCTAGAGCTACAATCACCTCCGACGCGTAGAACCTAATCATGAGATTAAATACAAATTAGTATGCTAATCATTTGTTATATCATAATCCTTTGATTATGAAGTACTTTGGAGTATAGAAATAAATAATCTAAATAAATGATGAGCATCTTTATAATGGCTAATAGTTTATAAGAGAAAATATAATCAACTAGATTAAAAGAAACAACCATAATTTCTTTTATCATGACCTATCATGTAGAAAGGGAAAAATTGAAAAAGTGATTCAACACACTACATTATTGATTCCACCATAAACTAACTGATAAAAAGGATTTTGATTTAAATTCCCTCAGATAGATTTGAGGTTCTTCACATTTAAAATGTCATAACAATATCAAGATAATCTTTGTGTTGCTTCAACTACTAACATAATGGATTTAAATACGGCATTTTTCTTCAATAGTAAGAGATGTTCGACTCTCTCGCAACTAGTAAAAATATCTGTGTATAGCTTGATACTTAAAAGGTTGACCCCTACCATATCTTGTAGCCCAAATTTCTATACACAACATCGTTTTTCTTTATAGAATGATGTTGAAAAGGGGGGATATATACCACCAATAACGACTTCACCCTTTACGAATATCGAACCCCTCCCACTACACTGAATATCGTTTCATTTACATAATAATAACAGTATTATGGATTTGTAGTATAGGACATAACCATCCACATAATCTCTATTTATCCTATATTGTAGCCTGCCAACATATAACAAGCACTTTGTTGTTCAGTAGTCTACACTTAATTGAGGAACCATTTTATTTTTTATTTTTGACTTCGTTTTATATTTTGTCCTTTATTTCTGCCTCCCCCCACCACCACCCTCCTTTTCCTATAACCTTCCCCCTATTTCTACTTAACAAAAACAAAAAATAAAAGCTATGAACGAAATAATTATGAAACATGAAACGGGCCCTAAGATAAATTCTTTTAACAATGAAAAGCAAATAATAGATTGGTTTTCTGTCATGTCTCTCTCAAGGAGTTGACTACAAATTGAAGAATATGATGGGCCCTGTAGTCTCCCACCATTTTTGTTTAGAAAATAGAAAGGTTTCTTTAACTGTCTTTTAATTTGCAAATTAATGATAAAAACACATGCAAGCAATCCATTGACATGAAAGTAATTAAACAGCATTTGCAACCATCACCAATAATTGTTGCTGCATATAATTGATGGTAATTTGGCATCAAACTGAAAAGCATTTTTCATAAACCCTTTTTGTGCTTGTCTCCATGTGGTTTGTATTATTTTCAAATTTTTCCAAAAATGAGAAACACATCAACAATGAATTGCAAAGCACATAAGAACTTCCCACATTCACATATCGTCAATACATTGAAAACCAATTTTCTATCTTCCATTGCCTGACCTAATTGATTTTTATAATATTTTCCTTGCTAGTGACACCTAGATTTGAACAACTGGGTGGCCTTTCCTAAATCCTAAATTTCAATGACCCATGCCTTAATAATTTGATCAATTTTCTTGGTAGGAAAATAGATGATAGTGGGAAGGAAAGGGAAAAAAAGAGAATATTTGATGTTATTAGGTTGCCACTAGTACCTAATGGTGGTCGACACTCATAAGAGTGAAGTTGATATGTAATATATATGATTCTCCACCTAATTTTGTTAAAAAAGAAAAAATGTTATTAGGTTATTAACAACATTTCACCTTTCTTGCTTTATCGTTTACTTCCTAACACAAATTATTATTATTTTGAAGGATGCTTCTTAACATCATTTAACTTCCTTTTACCTTTCCTTATCAGACAAAGATGATTAAAGCATACATAGACAACTGGGTTTATCCTTATTTAAATCATATTTTGAGGGGGTTTAGGTGAAATTCAAAAGATTTAATTGTCTAAATTAAGAGCTCTCTTAAGTAATTTGCAAGTTACTAGCTAGTACTATAGTTTAGTGTTATTCTTCTTTACTCTTTAGTGAGTGGTTTTGAGTCTGACTCATAAAAGACGAGGGATGGGCATCATCTCTTCCCTTATATCATGAAGTAATTTGCAACTTAATGATAAAAGATAGCAAGAACCAGTTGCTAATTGCAATTATCACCAACTTCTCCATATAATTGACGACGATACTTGCATATCTTTAATTGATGATAATTGAAGTTTTTTATTTTGTGCTTGTCTCTATGTGGTTTGTATCCTTTCCAATTTGGTCTAAACATAGAAGGAATGCAATGATCGATTCACTGAAGGCAGACAACAAGTTATTTCCACTTTCACATATATCATAATTCATTCCAAAGCATCAAAATAATTTAGATATTTACGTTATCAGACCTACAATATTGGGGCACTATTTTTTCAGATATCCTTACTTAATGGAAAAGAAACCAGAAATCATGCAAGAGTTATCTGAACCCAGAAATCATTCAGATTTTCTGGGATCTGTTTTTTCCGTGAAAGATTAATGCTTAACTAAATGTCTCTCAATGATTTTATTGTGTCATAAAAGCAATGAACATAGCTTAAATTAATTGGGTCAGGCTCTAGGTACCAGCTGCAATTTGGGGAGTATTTATTTGAGAGCCTAACCAACTTATCAACTCACCAGACGTAAAGAAGCAAACACCTAGAGTTATAAAGAACATTTAACTCAAGTTTATATCTAAGTCTAAGTCTATCTGGAGTTTTATAAACGAAGTCGGGTCAATATTCAATCCTCATATCAATTATTTTGGGTTTTTCTTTAAATTTAAAAATTTTATTGCTCAACTATCCCGATTTATTTATATATAGAGCAGTGCTATTGCAACAATTATATGTGTCCCTCAAAAAAGACGACCACATCATCAAACACAGCGGTTGACCTTCCAAACTTATTATTCATGGGAAAATAATATATCATGTAATATACCAAGCAACCAAAAACCAAGTCAGTTAGTCTACTCTTTCGCACATGCTCTCCGACCCAGAAATGTAAAAAAAGTGTTTTACCACTAGAGTTAAAAAACTTACTATGATTACATGCACCAAACGCGCTTTCAGTATAAGTAACATGCTTAACAAACGAACTATCCTTGTTTTCGGTAAATCAATAAATTATTAACACCAAGGCATTGCTTTCAGTCCAACTTACTGAGCAGTCTGAGCTTCTTTGTTTTTGGTCAAATTACTAAGCTTCTTACGTGCGTGAAATTTTGACCTTCTAAGCATACAAGATCAAAAAATGATCAACGTACTTTTTTTTGGGTATAAAATCCGATCAACGAACTTTGAAGCTTTGTTAATTCGAATTAAACGATGACTTTTAACCCATAATGAGCCACTTGGCATCTCCTGGTGCTAAGACTAGCGTGCATATGTGTGCTCAGCCGCAGCCGACAAATACCTCATTGACTCAGTCCTTAATTTTTTCACCCGTCTACATCCACATAATAATCCAGTGCACATCAAGCACACCGTAAATCTTTGTTCACCCAATCCATTCTGGAAAAAAAAAAAAAACAACCTAAAGCTCGAAAATAAACAGACAGGTAAACCGCCAAACGAGGTGCGGGACCCACGCCACGTTTCAGAGAGTCTGAGCCGTGCAAGCGCATGCATATGATCAAATCTAATCCCTCCAATCGTTTTTTCCCCTTAATTTCTTAAACATAACATAAAATTAAGTACGGAAAAATAGCATCAGACATTAATGCGGGGGAGAGATTGATAACGTGCGCACCTGACGGCAGGGTCGTCAAACCGTTTGAAGGGCTGGCGCTGGCGGAGCACGTGGAGGTCACCGCCGGGGCAGAACTCGGTGAGAAGAAAAAGCCAGTTCGGCGCGTCGATACTCGCGTAGAGCGTGGGTAAGAAAGGGTGGTCCAACATCTCCAATATTTCCCTCTCTGTCCTCGCCCTCCCTTCCTTGCTCCGACTAATCAGCTCCTTCTTGTCCATCACCTTCGCCGCAAAAATACACCCGCCATGCCCCTGAGACCCACCGGAGGACTTCAACTCGGCTAAGTAGACAGAGCCGATGTCGCCGGAGCCGAGGCGTTCGAAGAATTTGAGGTCCGAGAGACAGAGTTGCCGGGTCGGCGATTCGGATCGGATCTTGTTAATGGCCGACCATAGAGGGTCCGAGGAGGAGGAAGCGTTGCGGGACTTGGAGACGAGGGAGGGGGCGAGGCGAGCGGAGGAGGAAGCGGAGGCCGTGAGGTTGGACTCGGAGGCGGAGCTTGTACTGCGTTTGGTTGTCGTAGTGTTTGTTGTTGTGGTGGAAGTGAAGCTTATGCTCTGAAGGTCGTCGGCTAAGTCGTCAAGCCATGGCTCCATTGTAGAGAAAGAAATGAGTGAAGTGAGAGATTTTTGTGTCTGAGAGAGTGAGGGAGTGGAGGTTTTGAAGGGTGGGGGAGGGAGGACTGGGGGGAGATGTTGTTGGGCCTGAGAAAGTGGGTTCGAGCCATGTGGTGGGCTTGGGTTGTCTGGGATTTGGGTGTAAAAGGTGGGCCTGGTTTCTGTGGAGTGGACAATTCCTAATACTTGAGATTTTTATTATCCAATCATGGAGTAACGATAAAAAGAGAATTATTATTATTATGTTTATTATTTTTCGGACGAAAATAGAGTAACGATAAAATATTAAGTTTTTATATTAATTTATGTTAGCTATTAAGCTCACGTAGCGATATTCAATTTATTTTATCTGAACAATACTTTGTTCAAAAACCTTAACCTTATCTCGAAAAAAATCTTCTTTGAAAAAAAAATTTCAACTGTTTTTCTTTGAGTTTAGGAGACTTTCCCTTAATATCTATAGGGATGTTGTGAATAAGCCAGATAATTCAATTGGTCTTGATGTCTATTTTAGTGAAGTTTGTTCTTCTTCATCCTTTTTTTTTTCTCGTCCATCGTTATGGTATTGATTTTGGTCACAGGTTTCAGCGTCCTAACAGCTTATGCTGCATGTGAAACTTTTACCTTCAGAAGTCTTATATGCTTTCATAGGGTTTGACTTGTGATGAGGCTGGGTGACAGGACCCGTCCCAAATCTCTCGGGATTAGCGTGGGACGTGCCTGCTCCCGTCTGACACAAAGTGTCAGATTAGGGATATTTTCATCCTTTACCCAATCGGGGCTATCAGAGTGTGCTAGGATCTGAAAGAGAAATGTAATGTCTCGTCTCTGCTACAGCCGCATCCGTGATCAACCTGAAGGGCATTCAAAACACAAAAACTATGAGTGGACAAAACAAATATTTTATAAAAACATTTCATAAAAGACCTTTATGCCCTTCATTAAAAACATATGCATGCATTCAAAAACCATTTCTAGGGTTCATGCCCGGTCCCCATAAACCGTCATGAACCATCAAACCATTTGGGCCTTGGCCCGAAATCAGTCAAACAGTACGTGTGACCTCCGCCCAATCCAAAACATGTGGGAACTCGTCCCAAAACCATCTCTTAAGGGTCTCAGCCCAAAAACAATACGTGTGGGTCTCAGCCCAACGCCATCTCAGTGAAAACTCATCCACATATACATATATACATATATAACCCATCCTAGGCACTTCCGGAGAAGATGCCAACTCGGGGCACACATCCCTTAGGGAACACATCCCCGATATAGTCACGATGTCTCTATATATAAGTATGCATACTACTCGGGGTCTCACTCCGAGTCTTCTCCCAAGAATTCTCCATCTGGGAGGCTCATCTTTGGACCTAGTCTGATCATCTCTCCGGAATCTGGTATGGGATCACATCATAACGCCCACTCCTGTAACGGGAACCCTATGGGGATACCCACTCTGGTCTATGGATCGTGACTCTCCAGGTCGACGTCTGGAGGAGACCAATCAATCATCTCATAAGGAGGGTATATATATACCAGTATACAAAACCATAAAACGGGACTCACCCCCAATAACACAAAGCAAATGGGCCTCCAGCCCGAACATAGGACTCAACAGGGCCTCTAGCCCGATTTCAAAATAACTGGGCATCGAGCTGGAACTCGTAAATCAATTGGGCATCGAGCCCGATATCTCAGGGCCAGTCACGATCCCGATCATAGCGATGCGTGCAAACATCAATCCAGAACCGCTCTCAATCCTAGTATGTCGCCGTGAACACATCACTGTCGCGACCATCTCAAGACCATGGTGCACACGTCGCCGATCGATCCTCTAAACCATCAGTACTCCGAAGTCGAGCCTTTAGTGGCTGCTCGACAACGGGACATGCATCGTGACCTCTCCAGAAGGAACGCATCCCAATCCGGAGGTGAGCGTCACGTCGTCCGTCGCAGTGCACACAACACCCATCGCGACCACGACTCAGACGTACGGGTCATCAATAGGGTCTCATGCCCGAGTCAAAACTAAATCCAAATGGGTCTCATGCCCGGTTTTACCTTTTCAAACTCATTTCATGAAAACCGAAAGCGTAAGGGCGTATAAGCATGTATAAAACCCGAAAACCTCGAAGTACGTGCCCATACGTAAACACACACCAAAATGCACTCAAGGCATCCCAAAACACATATTAAAACATATATAAAACATTTATGCATGCATTGATTTCAGAAAGAAAGTCCACTCACAGACCGTCCGCGCTGCCATCTCGATACGCGTGTAATACGGCTCTCCCGGGTCAACCGTCGCCTTCGGGGTTTCCAAACCTGTCCAAATCACTTTACAGGGTTAATAACTACATAATTAACCCTTCACTAAAGCCCCCTAATTATCGGATATTTTTAACTATTTTTAAACGCGAATCTAAACCTTCGGACAGCCCGAACTATATCGAAACGATATCCGATTGACACGAAACCAATCCCAAAATGTTCGTTACATCGAATAGATTGACAGGACCCATCCCAATCTACGTAACGGTCCTTGGCCCTCGGCCATCAGACCTCCCTGTCAACAAGTCAACTATTTGCCTCTTTTTAACCAAATTACCAAAATGCCCTTGAGCTTCCGAACGTCATAACTTCTTCCACGAATGTCGGAATTGAACGTGCCACCTGTATATGAACTCGTGACGTCCCAAACTACGTCACAATCATCGGTCAGGTCAAAGTCTATTTGACCCCCTGAACGAAAAGTCAATGTTTTTCCCACGTCGAGGGGGCAACACAGTCATTTTGCATTGTTCGTCCGATTCCGCCCCGCTAATCATGGATTAGCCTCACTAATCACGATTAGTCACTAATATAATCCCGAAATTCAGGATGGGTCGTTACAACCTTCCCTCCTTAATTAATTTCGTCCTCAAAATTCCAACCGACCTAATTCCAACCGTTCTTCCCTCCTTAATTAGTTTCATTCTCGAAATTCTAATTATCCTGATTCCACAACCATCTCATGGAAATAATTCAATCTTATCTCATGTGTACACTCGTACACCCACTAGTGAACATAAAATTCGTCTGCAACCAGACGTACCACCAGAACTCACGTTACCTCGACTACACTCGACCACGTCGAATGACAAAAACCACACGTTCCGAATTGACACCACTTGTCAATTCTACTATTTCGTTGACACAAACAATGTAACGACCCGTCCCGAGAGTCGGGGTTAGTAAAGTGATTAGTAACGGATTAGTGAGCTTAATCGGTGGTTAGTTGGTTAAGTTTGACCCGTTAGCGTAGAATGACGATTTTGCCCCTGGTTTGGGCAAAATGTTGACTTTGAGTTCGGGTGGTCAATTGGACATTGAGTTGTACACAGTGTTGTTTGGTTTCGGGATAGAGTCTAGGACTTTCCCTAGGAAACTTGGAGTGACGAGGTGTAGGACTACGGTGAGTTCCGTTGAAGGATGACGGAAGGAATTGAAAATGAGTAACTAGGACTGATCGAAATGAGGTTATTGAAGAGAACCCACAATCTAGAGATTGCCTTTAGAACTTTGTTGGTTTATTCCGACAAGGTGGTCGACATCGTTAAGTAGTAAGCCGGTAGGTAGTTTTTGGACTAGATTTGTTTCCGGAAGGTGAGGTGGTTGTACGTGAGGATGTACCCTATGAATTCTATTGGGTACTCTAAATGAGGTATTTTAAAATACCTTTGTTTTTTGTTCGTAGAGTTTCCCTTGCGTATACCACCAAGTTCTAGTCGTACTGAGAGAGGGTTAGAAGTGTTGAACCGGTAGTGGGAGTATTGTGAAATACCCAAGGTGGAGACGATAGGTTAGGACCTGTCTAGAGCAGTTGGTTTGGCGAGAGTTGACCACCGGATAGGAGACCCCACACGTAGGTACGAGATGTGGAATTTCGGGGACAAAATTCTTTTAAGGAGGGTAGATTGTAACGACTCGTCCCGAGAGCCGGGGTTAGTAAGGTGATTAGTAACGGATTAGCGAGCTTAATCGGTTTTAAGTTGGTTACGTTTGGCCCTTTAGCGTAGAATGACGATTTTGCCCCTAGTTTGGGCAAAATGTTGACTTTGAGTTCGGGAGGTCAATTGGACATTGACTGATGACTGTGACGTAGTTCGGGACGTCACGAGTCCGTAGACAGGTGGCACGCCCGATTCCGACATCCGAGGAGGAAGTTATGATGTTCGGAAGGTTGAGGGCATTACCGTAATTTGAGTAAACGAAGGGGGAAAGTTGACTTTTAGTACGATAGGATTTTTATACGTAGACCAAGGACCGTTAGGTAGATCTCGTCGTCCTGAGTACAACAACAGGCAGTATGCCTTCATCGGACATTGGACGGGCAAGATACGGGTCTAGAAAGCTGAAGGGCAAAACGGTAATTTTAACTCAGAGGGGCATTTTGGTCTTTTGGTGCATTGGGAATTGGGCCAATCTGATAAGGCCAAGTGTACAGGGGAGATTGGACATTTTGTGAGAGGGCTTGTAGGATTGTGACATGTGGCAAGGGGCTAGAGGTTTCTACACAAGAGTGCACGGTGTGTGTTTTAAATTTGTGCAGTGTGTGTTCGTGTTTGTTCGAAGAAGAGAGAAACAGAGGGTGAGATTGAGAGAAACTTGAGAGTTGGCTGTGTGTGTTGGTGTGGCTTGGTGATTGAGTGAGTGAGTAGAGATTGAGAGGGAGGTAGTGAGTGAGTTGTGAGGGCAACTCGTGTGAGTTTGAGTGTGTGAGGAGTGTGTGAGTTCACGGGAAAACCAGAAAACAAAGAGGGTGTTGGGTGGTGGTGCTGCCGTGTTTGATCAATCGAGGTTGGTGGTGGTGTCCAGAGGACGGAGGAGGACGAGAGGAGTCACATAATCATGGCTGAGCTCACGGCAGCGATCGATAGGCAGGTAATTTCTTCCCCCCCCCCCCCCCCCCTCCCCGGTATCTTTGCTCTGTTTTGCCGTGGAAGTTCAAATCGATAGTCGTGAAGTCTGGGGTCGATTCGAAGGGTTTGGTGAGTGTTAGTCGACTCAGTGAGGTCCTAGGAAGCTGCTGGTTGTGCAGCCGTGACAGGGGATTTCACGGCGGAGGCCAGAACGACGGTGAGTTTACTGTGTTCTCTGTTTTTCAGTTTGGGTTCAAACTTAAAGTCATAGGTTTTGAGGTTGAGTCAAACTGTTTTAGGGGTTTTAAGGAGTCCAGTGAGTTGTATTTGAGCTTAGGGAAACAATTTGAGGCTGGGGGAATGCACGGGTGGCCGGATTAAAGAACAGGGGTACGGATGGTTTTTGTTTCGAGCTTGGGACGTTGAGATGTATGCTGTGTTGGAGTGTTTGGAGTAGGGGAATCGATTACTGGGTAGAAGACGATGAGATTGGTAGAAAGAGGAACATAAATGGTGGACGGACGGTGGAGAACCGGTCACGCTGGTCCGGAACAGTGCATGTGTTCGAAGATTGAAGATGAACAGTGACTGCGCAGGCGCGTGAGGCCCATGCGCAGCCACTTTGGGCGGCACGTGGGGGCGTGTACGGAAGTTTTTGGGGAAACTTTCAACTAAGTTTTTGGTCTAGATGTTGTAACGAGTCTATTGGAGTAGGTTCCGGGTTAATCGGACGTTGAATCGAGTTAGTTCCGCTAGGTTGAAGGCTTAGGGTCTCAGTTCGTTACGTTTGGGACTTGGGGATTTTTGGGGAAAATTAGGAGGACCTTAGTGAACGTGTTAGTGACTTACTTTGGTGACTTGTGATAGGATCGGGAGTCCCCGAGGTGGACGAGGAACGTGCAGGACGTTCGGGACGCGAGTGACGTACCCAGTATCTGTGAGTGGACCCCTTCTCTATACTTGAGCATGCATAACTGTTTTTCTATAATTGTTTTATGGTTTTACTCATAATTTCATGTTTATTGAATATGCTATGTTGGTTTTACATAATTGCACGTTTTTCGATAAGTTCGGTTTTTAGCACGTTTTACGAGAAATGTTTGAATTCTGATTTCGGTGTCATGATTTTGGGATTTCAATGGTTCTAAATGGATTTAAGATATGACTTGATAAATAAGATTTTCAGTTTTAGAATCGGATTTCGGAAAGCGGAATTTGGTTTTAAAGTTGAAAAGTGGAATTCCGGATTTGGGTTCGGAACGACGGTTCTGGATGCCGAAAGGGCATCAGACCAGAGATTTAGGATTCGAGTTTGGATATGGATTTAGAAATGGTTTTCCAATGGTTTTGGATTGGATTTGCTGGATCTGGTTATTGGGTTTAAAGACCCGGATATTGTGATTGACGGGGGACGGGCCCGGATTGAGTTTAAAGACTCGGAATTTAAAGACTCGGATATATTGATATTTCCCCCATAGGCCTGTTGAGTTTAAAGACTCGTGAGTTTAAAGATTCGGATGATTGAGGCCTGGATTGAGTTTAAAGACTCGAAAGTTTAAAGACTCGGATAGGTCCAGCAGGTTTGATCGGATAATGATTGTTTGGTATTTATGCTTTATGATATGGTTTTATGATGCTTATGACGTGGTTTCTATAACTGTTTTTATGATGATTCTGCAACTGTTTTTATGCCGATCCTTATGTGATTTACCACTGGTTTCAGCTCATGGGTTATGCATGCATGTTTTCAAAACGGAGGGCTAAAACCCTGGTTTGATTATAAAATGGTTTTCGAAACTTTTATTCTTTATGGTCCACTCACACTTTTCTGTTTTTATTTGCCCTCCAGGTCGTGGAGCTAGCAGCGTCGGAGGCATAGAATACTCGAGAGTGACCCCGGAGTGATTTAAATTTTCTGTTGTGTGTATGTTTTGTGTATCGGTTTTTGCTTTCTTAGTGTGGTACTATTCTCTGTATAACTGCTGACTCTGGTATGTTGTAAATTCTCCTGCGTCTGACAATGTAATTTGTGGTTTCTGTGAGGTTGTTTCGGTCTTTCGTTTTTGGGTTGTCAGACGGGAGCAGGGTTTAGTCCCTAATCCTGGGGGATTTAGCGGTGGGCCCTGACAAACAACTCGAAGGTTCCTTTCTCAATCTCAATCTATCCTGATATCTACTCCCACTGGGAGTCACCAAATCACACTCATCGATCCACGTTGACACATCCGACAAACTGTCACCACTTGACAGTCGCCAGTCGAAAACTGACATTATACTCACTCGTGGTTACACTAACTAACTCACTCAACCTGAGAATACACTTACCAAGACTTCACTCGACTTGTGTGTAACTAGACCTATCAGGAATACCATGACCCAGTGCACAGTATCCAATGTCCTGTCCACGTCCTCGACTAATCCAATGGTATCAAAACTAAGCCAACTACCAACACGTTCACCAATGTACCCATGGTATATCTCATATACCGTCACTAGACACCACAAGTCTGCCCAGTATCGTACCTCGAGCAACGTACAAGGTACGTACATCCATTACCAACCAGACTACAATAATAACGACGAAGACAACACGACCACCTAGGTCATAGCCAAACACGTTTCAATAATGGAGTCCATCTGTCCAATCCACGACTAGACACAATAAAACTCCAACCCATTATCCATTTCCAAATCCGAATCCGAAATCATTATTCCGTAAGCTAGCATTTGGAATAACCATTCCGAACCCAAATCCATAAATCCATTTTCAAGTTCCAAAATCAAATCCTGAATCTTCATCTAGAAATCCGATTCCAAAACCTGAAATCTCGTTCACGTCTACCGAGATGCACTATATCCGAACCTATCAGATACCTGTTCAAACGATTACCTCAATACGTTCGATTGACTTCATAAGGAAGCCAATCCCAACATCAACACATCTCTAAGGCTGACAAAATCCGACCTCGTCGAACACCTACTCACCCGAGTAATACACTATACGGGATTCATTTCGAAAAGAAGTTCAATCCCAACATCCTCAACTCAAACATCCAAGTAAGAGCGATAAACTCTCCACCTATCTGGATCATCAAGATCACGATCCAGATCCATCACTATGTCAACCGACCATAGACGTCACGATCGAGATTCATCACTGCGTCACCCGACCATAAACGTCACGATCCTCGATCGTCATGACGTCCAAAGTCCTCAATATCAAAATCTCGATCCACCTAGGATCCACACCTGCTCACTCAACTAACTATCCACCTGAAATTCGATCATAGGGTCTTACACCCTCTCAAATTCTTCGTCAATCACATAACTCCTTGACCAATTCCCACATCTAAACAGGTCAGTCAACTACGAGACACGTCAAGACTGTGGGGTCTCTCTGATTACCTCGTATCGATCCTTGCCATTCCGCCCAAGAAGAATCAAGGATGATACAAGAAAATGACTCCAAAACGATGACATCAAAATTCAGCCTATGTCAATATAAACAAAACTCATTGAATTCACCACGTCATGTAAATCAATATCGTCTTCCACCCAGCAGAAAATGAGAAATCTCATTCACCTAACTTCGATATACTCATCTCCACCTGATAACCCAAAATAAATCTCGGGTCCACCAACCAATACACGACCAATGTACTGGTGACACAGCCATCATCTGGCATGGTAGAACATGAGAAGTCATCCTAAATAACTTCGAAATACCCATTACCAATGCGGAAATCCCACACTCCTCTCGTCACTTCAATCATAAACTCTCTCGATTCTGAAGTTCCAACCATATCGGAACCAACACAATCGGACTTCAACCACGTGTCCATCACCAATTTATTTCTATCCGTGATCCACTGCCGGACCACAGATACCGATCACATTCCCATCGCGGAGTCACACCCCGATTCGCGACTCACCGTCATCACAATCACCAGCACCAGCGCTAGTACCAGCACACAGGCATCCACACTAGTATCAATACCAGCATCAGCATCAGTACCAGCCCTAACACACTAACATTAGCACACCGTGTGCAAAACATACAACCCTGGATCTCCGCTCATACCGAGCGACGACCCCGTACCTCTGCTCGTATTGGAGAAACTCTGCCTCCGTCGTACCAAACAACTTTGGGTACAGTCATCCTGACAACTCATACGAGAAAAAGAAACGTTCCCAAACGTCCTCGATTCACAACAACCGTAACTACAACCACTCTCGGTAGTAGTGCCTGCCACAACTTGTGCAGACCTAACCACTAGACTTGCAGACCTAACCACTAGACCTCGCGATCGAGACTCCACATCTAACGGAATCAATCGCCCGTATCAACTACTCTGTATCCCCGCTCTGGGATTCCATCAACAAGTACCAACCCTAGTAACCTCTCCAACCAAACTCTAACCAGTCGTAACTCGACTCAACCAATGTCGTCTACCAGGTCATCCATGACCTTAGTTGCACCAACTATCCATCACAGCCAAAGTAGCACGACAACCATTTAGGTCTAACTGATAAGTACAACCTCGACTGCGAATTGCAGTCCCATCACTAAAGCTGAAATGACTAAACCGAACATGACCTGACCAAACATGATCGAACATGTCCAAACATGACCGTCAGTCGGTCTCGTCATCGTAAAAACGTCAATCCAATCCTACCGTAAGTTCCACTAGGATTCCTCGAACCCAACTGCTCCTAGCAGCAAATCCACCTAACTCAACAAAATCTGACCATCCGATGGTCACAACTCCCAACCAGTCGTCAAAATCGATCCTACAACGTCGTGAAAGACGATCCCAACTAACCGTCACACGAGCATAACTCCAAAGTACTATTATGTTCATCCTTCCATAGGGTCCCACACTGTCAACCTCGATAGAACTATGACAACCCCGGCATCAAATGCCGAACCAAGACGTACCACGATTCAAACCTACTAACTATCGTACCGGAATCCTAACTATCAGGTTGATAGCGAACTGCAGCCCATTGAGACACCACATCCTCGACATGCGCATTATTCCAAGAGCTCCACGGTTGCTCAAATAGAGACAACCCCCGCTTTGATACCACGCTGACAGTATCAGAGTGTCCTGGGTATCCTACGAGCAAACCATGCTCTGATAAGAAATCCTATGCTCTGATACCACTATGACAGGACCCATCACAATCTACGTAACGGTCCTTGGTTCCCAGCCATCAGACCTTCCGGTCAAAAAGTCAACTATTTGCCTCATTCTAACCAAATTACCAAAATGCCCTTGAGCTTCCGAACGTCATAACTTCTTCCTCGAATGTCGGAATTGAACGTGTCACCTGTCTATGAACTCGTGACGTCCCAAACTACGTCACAGTCATTGGTCAAAGTCCATTTGACAGCCTGAACGAAAAGTCAATGTTTTGCCCATGCCGAGGGGAAAAATGGTCATTTTGCATCATTCGTCTGATTCCGCCCCACTAATCATGGATTAGCATCACTAATCACGATTAGTCACTAATCTAATTCCGAAATTCGGGACGGGTCGTTACATAGATGATTTGACATGTTGGAACCACCCTTAAATTCATCCTCACGCGCTTGCACTCGCCCTAGGATTGCACTGCGCGTAGGCCTCACGCACTTGCACTCGCCCTAGGATTGCACTGCGCGTAGGCCTCACGCGCCACTACACAATGCTTCTTCTTCCTTCAGCCGATCGGTCCGATCGGGCCGGTTTGGTTTTCTTTGCAACTTGGACCGGCGTGACCGGTTCAGGCTCCTGCACGGTCCAGTTTTCGACGTTTTCCTCTCTAATCGATCTTATCCTTCCTAACTCGACCCTAGGAACTTAACCCAATAAACCAAAACTCTTAAAATCTTTAAAACCTTTAAAACCCGACCGGTCCAAAACTTCCTCCTCGGTTCAATTTTTCCAAAACCCTCCCCAGGGTTCCTCAACCTCCAACCTCCCTCAAAATCATCTTAACACACTACTAGCAACCTATTTAATTCATTACAACCACCCAAAAAGGCCCATAATAATTAGAATTGTAAATGATGAAAATCGGTTAAAACCGATTACCTGTGCACGAGTTGGCCTCCGCCGTCCACGGCGGCGCTCTCTTGCCGGCCACCACCTCCATCTGGTCCTCGCTTCATCTTCTTGGGTCTCACAAATGTTCAAAGGGTCAAGGGTTTGGATTTAGGGTGAAGGTTGATCGGGTTTTGGGTTTGAAATAGGGAAATGGTCGATGAAGGGGAATGGGATATGCATGAATTGTATGGGCTGGACAATAGATGGGTGACACTTGTCACTCATCCATTGGGCCTGTCCAATAATATCTGGGCCCCACTTGCTGCCAAAAGTCCTCGTCTCGTAAAACGTGCAATAGTACGTTCAAATTTTTGTGAACCGTAACTTCTCCGTCGAACGTCTGAATTCGGCGTGCCGCTTGTCTACGGATTCGTATTGTCCCGCTCTACGTAACGGTCTTCGGCTCTCGCCCATTTGACCTCCTGGGTCAAAAGTCAACTATTGGCCCCTATTCACCCAAATTACCAAAATACCCCCGATCTTCCGATCGTCACAACTTCTTTCAAGGATGTCGGAATCGAACGTGCCACGTGTTTATGAACTCGTGACGTCCCGGACTACGTCACAGTCATCGGTCAAAGTCCATTTGACCGTATGAACGAAAATTCAACGTTTTACCCATTCTAGGGGCAAAATCGTCATTTAGCCTTGAACGTCCGCTAATCCTCGTCTAATCCCCGATTAGTCTCGCTAATCTGTCATTAATCCTTAATTAATCCCGCTAATTTGGGATGGGTCGTTACACTGGGTGGATTTTGATCAAGTCATCGTACTCCTCCATTGGTGGTGTGGTGTCAATCATGATGAATATAAACATATGAATATGGTGATGGACAATATCTTCGTCATCTTGGGAATTTTGCGAAAGAGGCAATAACGGAAGTGATAGGGAACGACAACGGTGGAAGTGGCCCATTTGTACCTCTTGTTGGGGTTTTTTTTTGTATGCTATTCCTTATAGGTCGTTTCGACAAATACCAAATATAATCACTGAAGATATTTGTCAAGCTATTTCAGGCTAGTTTTTTTTTAATCAACAAATATATAATTGTATATTATAAGAAATTGTACAATTAAACTATCAAAATCAACTTATGACAATGAGAAATAAATAATTACCATTGTCAAACACATGACATCTGGTCTTGAAGAACAATTGTATTGACAATACATATATTTTAGTCCACGAACATTTATACTTTATGTTTTACCAAATTTAGCCAAATTTAATTCTAGGTTTATCTGATTTATAAAATTATTTTCGTTTGACTTTTAATCTAATCCCTTAATTATAGGTTTAGTTATAGAAATATTTTATTTGAGTTTTAACTTCTTCCTTTTTTTTTTCCATACAAATTTGTATGCTAGTAGTCATAGTCATCATTAAAGTCCTATACTCTTATTCACTGGTTAAGCACAACCACTATTTTTGAAATTTTCTATAGAAAACTATTTGTCTGATGCAGCATATGAAACATGAGCCATAAGATCATTCAAGGTGAACAGGGCTGGGCTATTTGCTCATTTTGCGCGGTTCATGGAGAAGATGGATTCTGTGTAGTATTTAATGGAACCATGGTAATATAATGGACGCTGAAATTGAAACTCATGTCCACACTTTGAGGCTTTGTTTGAGGCAGTAGCCTATTGTATGAGAATCGAGGTAATCATAATGATAGTGGCTACTGTTATTCAATCTCTAATAAAATCATGACCATTTGAAAAAATAATTTTTTTATCTATTTTTGTTCTATTACGTTTTCAAAATACATTTTAAATATTTATTTCTTATGAAATTGTAGGCATGTAGGGTAAATTAATTATAATAGGTATATTAAGGATATATATATATATATGCCTATGATAATTAATGCTAAAACATTTTTAATTTAGGTGTTTTGTACAATTTGATCGGCCTATGAATTTTTCTTTGGGTTCAAAATTGGTCTATGATTTTGGAATAATACTATATTTTTACTTTTCTTAATATATAATACCTACAAGATAGATACAATATTGGTTCTATAGGAGCATAGGGATAGATAAAATATTGGCTAAAAATTAAATTTTTTACCAGATATTTCACTGAAGGCAAGTAAAATATTGGTTCTATAGGAGCATAGGGATAGATAAAATATTGGTTAAAATTTAAATTTTTTACAAGATATTTCACTGAAGGCAAGTAATTTTTTTTTTATCAAATGAAGGATTCTCAAAATAAATTTATTCAAAATTTAAATTTACGATCAACAATGAATTCATGAAAAGAGCTAAGAAATTTTAATTTGATTCAATATCTAAATTATAAGATAATTAAATTTTTTGGACTAATATCTAATAAACCTTTTTTAAAAAGACGAGGATAAAAATATCAACTTTATATACTAAAATTTACACACTAATAACCCTATACATATATATATATATATATATATTAATCTAAACATACACTCTAAAATTAAATAATATCAATCAAATATCCGAACATATAAATTGAATAAATCATAATATATATATAATCTAATACGATACCATCTAATAATCTATCTCATCACATATATATATATATATATCTTATAAATTCAAAACTAATATATATTTGCTTACCATATACGAGGATGTTTCCAAAGTCAACCAAATAAAATAATAGAAATTAGGGTTTTATCTTATTTGGAAAATAAAAAAGAAAGTGAAATCTCCATGTGGTGGTGTGAGTTATACCCAAGGATGAAAATATCAATATCGACGGATATATCGCTAGTCGAATTTAAGGCTATCTCGCCTTAAATATTGGTATCGATATCAATATCGTTTATGGTCAACAAAACTGACGGTTTTTCGGTCCAAAAGTTGGAAATTTGGAATGAAACTTTAGGAAAAACTTAAGTACCCAATAATGGTTATATACGACTAATAAAAACTATAAAATGACTTTGATATAATAAATATATGATGAATCATATTATATAATATATGTCTGCAGATAACTAACAGTATAAAATTTTAAATATAAACTAAAACATAATTTTATTGATAATGTTGCACTAAGAATACTTAACACATTGAACTTCATTAAAAACAAGTAGAGTGTCTACCATATTGAAAATTAGATTGGTCTCCATCTACCAAGACATAAAAGTTTTGCCAAGTGATGCTACTTGACCAAACAGAAATGTATTGTTGGACATAGTATTTGTATATCTCCTTTGAATGACCTACTCTTCCTCCATAGATAGGGTAATTCGGATTTACCCAACTAATTTCGCCATAATCTTCATTGAGATGAGGATTTTCATAACCTTCATAACCATATGACATTTGAGGGAGATGACTGTCTAACTGGTGGTAACCATATTGGCCATAAGCATATGGATCATTTGAGTAGTTACTAGGATCGGTGCCTAAACTCATTGACTCAAAACTAATTATCATGTAATCCTCAGAAGATGGGTTTCCATAACCTTCATATATGTTGCGTGTCCAAGTGTAATCTTTCCCAACACCACCGATTCTTACTCCACCTTCTCTACATCCATGATCATAATCTTGGGTGACATGAGTAAAATCCGCATCTCTAGTAAATGAGCTCAATGGTGCATATGTTTCAGATACATGTTCATTTCCCCCGTCATCATCACCTCCGTCATCCTTGTCTTCATCGTTTGTCTCAACATCATCTCCTCCATCATCATCATCATCATCATCATCATCTGTAGATTTATTTTGATGTAGTCCCTTGCTAGTAACATCAGCTCTCAAGTCACGTCCAGCGGTAGAACCAAACATTGATCTCAGGACCCGTCCCAACTGGACGTCAAAAACCGTGCCCGGTCCTGCTCCCGTCTGACAAGTCAACTAAAGGTCCGAAACTCCCCTTCAGTGCTTGCCAGACAAGGGATGTTCGCGCGGATTTCTGCTGCTGTCACTGCCTCACGATCAGTCCCGAGCGTCGTACCACGGCCTGGAGGGTCACAAAACAGAAAAGGTGTGAGTGGACAAAAATGACCTCTTATAAAAACATTTATCAAAATACAATCTTACCCTCCAGTTTTCACAAACTTGCATGCATATCGTAAAACATGAGTGACCGATAAAATCAAAACATATTTTCCCATGGTCCATAAAACTCATGTTCACCAAATCAGTTCATGTTATAAAACATCAAATCCCGGCTCTCAGGCCAAAACATGTGAAAACATAATCACCTGGCCACAAAGACCAAAAACCCGTACGTTATCACAAACAACATCAATCAGCACTAATCACCAGTGCACAAGAAATATATCAATCCAATCAATCCGCACTACTCACAAGTGCACAATATCACAAATCACATCTGCACTACTCACAAGTGCACAATCAATCAAACTGCACTACTCACAAGTGCTGCACTACGCGTAGGCCAATAACCAGTCACTCTCTCGGGAATAAACACCTCTGGGCTCAACCCCCTCGGGCTCAGTCACCTCTGGGCGAACACATCCCCAGGTTCAGACACCTCCGAGTGGTACATCCAGGCTCAGTCTCATCCGAGAAGCTGACTACCATAGGATCAACTCCGGATCCTACAATCACATCCCCCAAGCTCCGGTCGTCTGGGTATTCCCCCCAAGCACCGACCGTCTGGGAATATCACAATCACAATGAAAACCATCCCGGGAATTACATCCCAAAACATTTCAATCAAATCTTGACTTCATACCAAGTCAAGGTCATTCTCAACTGGGTCTCAAGCCCAAAATACCTTTTACACATAAACCGTTAAAATCACATTTAAATCAATAGAATAATCTGGAAATCATCATTGACTCACCAACCAAGTCAAAATATCATTTTAGAAATCATTTAGACTCCGGGCCTAGCCCAAAATATCATTTGCACGTACCTCGTAAAACGTGCCCGAAAAACCGATTAAAATAATCATAAAATCCCAATAAATCATTAATTTCACAATTTTACAAATGACTCCAAATCCGAGTCAAAATCACTATTCACTTGGGTTCTCATGCCCAAAATAACATTATCACGCAAATCCATGCGTTGCAACCTCCGTTGCCATTTTCACGTAAATCCACGAAATTGACCATTGACTCATTCCCGAGTCACCACATCATTTTTCAATCCATGACTCAATAATCCGAGTCCACACATTATTTCCAACCACTCTTAACCTCCCGTGTTTACCCAGTTGAGTTAGTCTCAACAAGCACTCGATTTTGCCCTCAAAACCAGTTAGAAATGGCAGCAAACACTCTCCAATTCTGCTGCTCAATGCTCACGGGTAAGAAGAACAAAGAAGGAGAAAATTAAGGAGAAAATGGAGGAAATGATGAAGGATAAATGATGATGGTGTTGGGAGGGAAACATGGACCAGATTTCAGGGGATGGGTGACACTTGTCACTCATCCGAATGTGCACAGTCACAGGGTACTGTTCATATTAAAATATTATTTTAATCCCGATTCGTTCGGTTAATCGAGCCCGATTCCGTGACCATAACTTCGTCGTCGAATCTCCGATTTCGGCATGCCGCCTGTCGTTGGATTCGTATCGACGAGACCTACGTAACGGTCCTTGGCCCTCGTCCATCGGACCTCCCAATCAAAAAGTCAACATTTGGCCCCTAATATGCCAAATTACCAAAATGCCCCTCAACTTCCGAACATCATAACTTTCTCTACGAATGTCGGAATCGAACGTGCCACCTGTCTATGAACTTGTGACGTCCCGAACTACGTCACAGTCACCGGCCAAAGTCCATTTGACCGCCCGAACTAAAAGTCAACATTTTGCCCACGCTAGGGGCAAAACGGTCATTTTGCACGTTTCGTCCGATTTCACTCAACTAATCCCCGATTAGTCATTCTAATTCATAATTAATTAATATTCAATCCCGATATTCAGGACGGGTCATTACATCTCTCCCATGAAGACATCTCTCGCTCACTTCCTACTTCCTCACTCCCCATTTCTTCAGATAGAACTCTATCGACATTAACACTGTGTTCAATAATAAGATGGACTATTCGAGGGTCAGGTCGTCCTCTATCATCATCCAAGTGAGCTGGCATACTTCATGCTTGAAGTGGATCAACCTCATTACCTTCCACATGTTGACCAACAATTTCCAAAAGGTCAAATAATAATAAAATAATAAAATAATAATTATAATTCTAAATTATAATCACATTATTTAAATTATTTCAATTAAAACATATATTCAAAATTATAACATATTTTACCGTCTAATTTACATGAAAAATAATTAGACTTTGACAATGACAAATAATCGTAATAATAAAAATACAAATAATAATTATTATTATTATAATCACGTTATTTAAATTATTTCAATTAAAATATATATTCCTACATTAAAACATATATTCTAAATTATAACATATTTTACCTTCTAATTTAAATGGAAAATAATTAGACTTTGATAATGAAAAATAATCATAAATTCATAATAATAAAAATAAAAATAATAATAATAATAATAATAATAATAATAATTCTAAATTATCATTTAAAAATATAAAAAAAGGGTGAAAAAAAATCTAGATTAAATAAAGGTAAAAATAATAATCTAGGTTTAATCATTTAAACATATAAAAAAGGGGAAAAAAACAAATGAAACGCAACGTTTCATTCGTTGGGTATATTTATTTTACTCAACCCTTCTTGATCGCGAAGAACTGAGACCGTGAGTGTAACGACCCGTCCCAAATATTGGGATTAAATATGAATTAATTATGGTTTAGAATGACTAATCTGGGATTAGTTGAGTGAAATCAGACGAAATGTGCAAAATGATCGTTTTGCCCTTGGGCGTGGGCAAAATATTGACTTTTAGTTCGGGCGGTCAAATGGACTTTGACCGATGACTGTGACGTAGTTTGGGACGTCACGAGTTCATAGACAGGTGGCACGTCCGATTCCGACATTCGAGGAAAAAGTTATGATGTTCGGAAGTCAAGGGGTATTTGGTAATTTGGTTGAAAATAGGCCAAATGTTGACTTTTGACCCGGGAAGTCCAATGGCGAAGGGCCAAGGACCATTACGTAGATCGAGTCGATACGAATCCATAGACAGGCGGCACGTCAAAATCGGACATCGAACGGAAAAGTTATGGTCACGTGATTGAGATCGGTTAAACTTACGTCCCGGGATTTCGATTAAAATAATAATAAAATATTGAACAGTGATCGATGATTGTGGACACTTGGATGAGTGACTCCCATGTTTTAAGGACTCTAAAATCTGGATCATGTCTCCATTAATGAATTAAAATATGATTTTGTCCCTCCATTAATCTCAGCCGTCCATTTGATTCTCAAGATTGAATCTGCACCCTCCATTCCCTCTCATCTGGTCCATCAGCACGATTTCATCTCTCTCACTCTGTTATATTTTTCCCACCCGTGAACACATACACACACAACTCACCCTTGTTCGAACAAACACACCAGCCCATCACTAACCTCCTCTGTGCTAGTGTGTGAGAGACTAACTGTTGGTGAGGGTTGAGAGATGACGGGAGACGGCAAGGAAACGACGGTGATAACGGTGGTTCACCGCAAGGGTAAGTTTGACCGAGTGCTCAATTGTGTTCAAACTTTGAGAGTCGAGTTTTAGTTGTGATTTTGAACTCCTGGTTGATTCTAATGAGACCTAGGGACAGATACGAACACAGTGGACTTGATTTCGAGGCTCGAGGTGGTCTGGATCAACGGGGAGGATGTTCGAAAATTTGGGTTTCGGGTTTATGTTCAGAGGTAAGAATCTAAACGAGTTTTCTTGTTTTTGATTCCATAAATCTCTTAGTTGGACTTAGACGATCATGTAGGTGGAAACCCCGTCGAGATTGGTTGCGGAATGACTGAGAACCGGTTCGAACCAGCGAACCCGGTTCACCAGAGGTTGACGATGAATAGTGTTTTGCTCGTGGGCTTCACGCGTAGCCCTTTTGGGCTGCGCGTGAGGGCACGTGGAGGGTATTTTGGGGAAACTTCCAACATGATTTTTAATCTATTCGATGTAACGAACATTTTGGGACTGGTTTCGTGTCGATCAGACACCGTTTCGATATTGTTCGGGACGTCCGAAGGGTTTGAATCGAGTTTAAAAATAGTTAAAAATTCGAGAAAATTACGGGGCTTTGATAGGAGGTTAATGAAGAGGTTGGTGACCCTCTAATGTGATTTGAACAGGTTTGGAAGTCCCGGTGATAGTGGTGTGGCCCGGGAAGGCTTATGGCACGCATATCGAGGCGCAACGTTGGACGGTCTCTGAGTGGACTTTGATTTTATAAATACTATGCATACCTAACTGTGTTATATGTTTTATATACGTGATTTCCATGATGGTGATTGTGACTATTGATTTTACGTATGTTACACGTATTTCGAGATATTTTCTGTATTACACGCATATCGAGGCTAACAGTTTTATTGTGATTTTACGTGCTTGTGGTTTCATGAATAATGTGATGAAATGGTTTTGAAATTGGAAAGATGAAATCGGGCATGAGGCCCAATTGATTTGGAAACCTCGGACTTGGAGTCCATTTGAGTTACGTAATCGGGTCGGGGGCCCAATTGCTTTATGAAATCGGGCCAGGGGCCCAGTTGTTTACGAAATCGGGCTGAGACCCATTTGAGTTATATTATCAGGCCAAGGGCCCAGTTGATTTAAGAAATTAGGCTAGGAGCCCAGTTGATTTACGAATTCGGGCCGTGGGCCCAGTGGTTTGCAGAATCGGGCATGAGGCCCAGTTGGGTTATAAATGTGATTTCGGGTTTGGGACCCTATGTTTTATAAATGTGATTTCGGGTCTGGGACCCTATGTTTCATAAATGTGATTTCGGGTCTGGGACCCTATGTTTCATAAATGTGATTTCGGGTCGGGGACCCTAAATGAAATTGTGATGTTTTATGGAGATTTCGGGAAGGGCCCATTGAGATGTTTTAAAATGGCTTTGTAAAACTGTTTTCCATATACCATCTTAATACGTGGATACGTGATGGTCTCCTCACGGTGCATTGCCTGCGAGGGGTCATTTGTAAGGACCCGTCCTGGAATTCGGGATTAGGGAAGTGATTAGTGACGGATTAGTGAGGTAAATCGGTGTTTAGTTGGTTACTTTTGGACTTTTGGCGTAGAATGACGATTTTGCCCCTAGTTTGAGCAAATTGTTGACTTTTAGTTTGGGCGGTCAATTGGGCATTGACCGATGACGGTGACGTAGTTCAGGACGTCACGAGTCTGTAGATAGGTGGCACGCCCGATTCCGACATCCGAGGAGGAAGTTATGATGTTCGGAAGGTTGAGGGCACTTTCGTAATTTTGGTTAAATATAGGGTAAATGTTGACTTTTTACTGGACAAGGTTTTTACACGGAGACCGAGGACCGTTAGGTAGATCTCGTCATCCTGAGCTCAACGAAAGGCGGCATGTTTTCATCGGACGTAGGACGAGTGAGTTACGGGTCTAGAACGGCAAAGGGCAAAATGGTAATTTTGACTCACAGGGGCATTTTGGTTTTTTTCGTGCCTTGGGATTTGTGCAAAGGAGATTAGGACAAGTGTGTAGTGTGTAATTGGATATTTCCATGGGATTGTGACACGTGCCCTATGTCTAGTGGGTTCTAGTTTGTGCACGGGTTCAATTAAATTGGATTGTTCGAGTGTGTAGCCGTGTTTTGTGAGAGGGAAAAACAGAGACCGGTGCTAGGGAGGAAAAATCGATCAGGTTGCAGGGTGAGTGAACCTCATGGAGTGTGTGTGTGTGTGTGTGTGTGTGTGTGTGTGTGTGTGTGATCAAAGGGAAGCTGAGAATGAAGGGAGTGTTTTGGGAGCTTCAGGAGAGTTGAGTGAGGGTTTGAGGGGAGTAGGAAACCAAAAAAAACAGAGAGGGAGTCTTGGTGGTGGTGTAGTGTTAATCGATCAACCGTGGTTTGTGGTGGTGTTCTAAGGACGGAGTCGGACCAGAGAAGAAGTTTGGGGACCCTGAGACCACGGTGGAGCTCACGGCGGTGAGCAGAGACACAGGTAAGCTCTGGTTCCCCTGTTTTTCAGTTTTGGTTCGAATCAAAAGTCGTGACTTTTGGACGATTGTTGGCTTGTTTTGATGATCCTGGCAGTTTAAGGAGGTTGTAATTGAGCTTTGGGAAATGGAGATGTGGCTGGAAGGACGGCGGGTGGCTGGAATCGGAAAAATGTTTTTTCTGGGTTTCTGGTTCGAGCTTGACAGGTGAGGTTTTGGTTTCTAATTCGTGTTTTTAGTTAGTGGAATAGGTTGCTAGGAGTAGGACGATCTTAATGGTGTTGGAAGGATAAAAAACAAACTGGATTCGAGGGGAAACCGGTCACGCCGGTTCGGTTCACATGGACTGGTCTGAACCGACTGAGCAGAAGGTTGAAGACGATGGACAGTGCAGGCGCATGAGGCCCACGCGCAGCCACTTTGTGTAACGACCCGTCCCGGAAGCCAAGATTAAGGAAGTGATTAGTAACGGATTAGTGAGCTTAATCGGTGTTTAGTTGGTTACGTTTAGCTCGTTAGTGTAGAATGACGATTTTACCCTTGGTTCGGGAAAAAATTTGACTTTTAGTTCGGCCGGTCAATTGGGCATTGACTGGTGACCGTGACGTAGTTCGGGACGTCACGAATTCGTAGACAGATGGCACGCCCGATTCCGACATCCGAGGAGGAAGTTATGATGTTCGGAAGGTTGAGGGCATTACCGTCATTTGGGTAAACGAAGGGAAAAAGTTTATTTTTTGTAAAATAGGGTTTTTACACGTAGACCGAGGACCATTAGGTAGATCTCGTCGTCCTGAGTTCAACGACAGACGGCATGTTTTAATCGGACGTCGGACGATCGAGATATTGGTCTAGGAAGGTGAGGGATCAAATGGTAAATTTGCCCTTTAGGGGTATTTTGGTCTTTTTACACCTTGGAAGTGTGCCAATCAGATAAGGACACTTGGCTGTTAACTTGGATTGGTGCCCAGGGGATTGTGACATGTGGCCCCCTTTGGATGGTTTGAGAAACATCGATCACCGCCTTGAACCCGTTTAAACGTTTTGTGTGTGCACCGTGTAGAGCAGAAAACAGGGGAGACTGAGAGGAGGAGGCTAGTTCTCTAAATCCTCAACCTAAGATGAGAGGTGTGAGAGTGCAGAGTTAGAACAGACGGTGAGCTGGTGTTGGTGCCGTCACAAGGGCCACCGTGGGTGGTGGCTGTTAACTGTGAAAAGACAGAGGCCAGGATGATCGTGGACCCCAACCTCCTCAAAACCTGATCAGATGATGATGGCTTGTGAAGGCAAGTTGTAAGAAGGGTTGTTCTGAGATGGATGATGGTCATGGCGACGGTCGACAGCGGAGGACGGCAGCGAAAGGGAGAGAACCTTGTACCTCCTCTGTTTTGAGTCTCAATGTGGACGATGAAGAGAAGGGTTTAGGAGCATAATTGAGGAGTTAAGTATGCCTCTGAGGTGTCTGGGACTTGAATGAACATGACTGGGTGGCTCGCCGTGGACAGTGGCCAGCGAACCCGATACGGTATGTTTTGGATTTCAAAATCGATTATGGATTTGTAGCCCTTGTTGATAACTATTAATGACTAAAACGTGATGTGGGAAGGAAAACAGGTCATTTGGGACAAAATTGAAGGCTGGAGGAAGCTGGAAAACCTTGGACGGTGAGGGTGCAGAGTGTTGGCTGAACGTTTGAACGGGAAGGTAATATTTTGTGGTTTTTGTTACAAATAGAGTAGGTTAGTAGATTGAGAGGAGAAGGACGAAACTAATGGACTAATCAGGTTTTAAAACGGATGAAAAATGGGACAAAACCGCTCACGCCGGCTTGGTCGAACCGGACTGGTTCAAACCGGTCTGAACCGGGTCGGCGAGAGGAAGAGGGTGACACTGTTCACGCACGTGGGTTTCATGCGCAGAACCTTCCAGACGCGCGTGGGGCCTAGTTTGGGGAATTTTTCAACACGACTTTTAAATTATTTGTTGTAATGAACATTTTGGCGCTGGCTTCTGGTTAATCGGACATCGTCTCGATATGTTTCGGGATGTCCGAAGGTTTTAAGGCTCGGTTAAAAATAGTTAAAAATAGTTAAAAATACGGGAAAATTATGGGGCTTTACTATGAGTATCGTGAAGTAGTTAGTAACCTTATATTGGGATTTGGACAGGTTCGGGGAAGCCGAGATTAGCGAACTGGCCAGAAAAAGCGTAAGTGCGCGCGTATCGAGGCGACGTCGAATTGGTCTGTGAGTGGACTTTGCTTTCTAAATCTTGATGCATGCGATATGTTTTAATATGTTTTCATACGTGATTCTATGATTTGATTTATGATCGTGTTGGTTTACGGTTTTGCACGTTTTTCGAGGAAATTATGGAATTGCACGTTTTACGAAGTTTGATGGATATGGTGATTTAAACCTGGTTTTAATGATTTGATCTCGGGATTTGAAATACGATTTGATTTCAAAGAAAGTAAAAGGATTTTGGAAAAATGTTTTCGGGCTTGAAGCCCAGTTCAAATAGTGGTTTTGAGAAACGTGATTTTGAGTTTTGGAATCGGAATTCAGGGTGATGATTCGGGATTCGATTCAGGACTTGAAATGGAATTTCAGGTTTGGGTTCAGAATGGTTATTCCGGATGCTAGATTACGGAATGATGGTTTCAAACTCGGATCTGGAAAGGAAATGGATTTGGATTCGGAATGACGGTTCTGGATGCTGGAAGGGCTTCAGACCAGTGGTTTCGGATTCGGGTTTGGATGTGGATTTTGAAATGGAAAATGGTTTTCAAACGGTTTGGATTGGATTTGCTGGATCTGGTTATTGGGTTTAAAGACCCGGATATTGTGATTGACGGGGGACGGGCCCAGATTGGGTTTAAAGACCCAGATTGAGTTTAAAGACTCGGAGTTTAAAGACGCGGATATATTGATATTTCCCCCGTAGGCCTGTTGAGTTTAAAGACTCGGGAGTTTAAATACTCGAATTAGAGGCCTGGTTATTGAGTTTAAAGACTCGGGAGTTCAAAGACTCGAATAGATCCATCAGGTTCGATGGATGGAAATGAGGTTCAATATTCTTTGGTTTTCATTGAGATTCGATGATAATGGTTTTCTGAGGTTTTGGACAGTGGCCCGGATGAAATGGTTTTCGGTGATTTTGGGCTGAGGCCCGGGATTTGAGAAAAAGGAAAATGTGTTTGGTTTTCATACGTGTTTTATGACATGAAATTGGTATGCATGCATTGGTTTTGAAACAGATGGTATAAATGTATGTGTTTTCTGATAACTGTTTTTGAATTTATACTTTATTTTTGTCCACTCACAGTCTTTTCGTGTTTTCGATACCCTCCAGATTGTTGCGGCACGGGCTGTTAAATGAGAGAGACGGAGACATTACACGCACGCTCCACAGTAGACTCTGTGCACTCTGGGAAGTTCAGAAGTTTTGGACGGTCGGACCGAGAATCCCTAGTCCGACTTACGTGTTACATGAAGGTTGGACGTTAGTTTAGCCTTCGTGTCATGCGTAAGTCAGACGGGAGCAGTGTTTAGTCCCTAATCCTGGGGGATTAGGGGTGGGCCCTGGCACTTTGGGCGGCGCGTGGGGGCGCGTGGTGGCTTTTCTGGGGAAACTTCCAACATAGGTTTTGGTCTAATCGTTGTAACGAATCTTTTAGGACAAGTTTCGAGACGATCAGACGTTATTTCGGGTTAGTTCTGCGGGATCGAAGGTTTAGGGTTCCGTTTAAAGTACACTTAGAAGTTTGGGAAAATTATGGGACTTGAGTAGGACTTTTGTGAAGTAGTTAGTAACCTCGGTATGGGATTTGGACATGTTCGGGAAGGCCGAGGATAGCGGAATGGCCGGGGACGACGTAAGTGTGCGCGTATCGAGGCGACGTCGTAATGGTCTGTGAGTGGACTTTGCTTTCTAACTCTTGATGCATGCATATATGTTTTAATATGTTTTCATACGTGATTCTATGATTTGCTTTATGATCTTGATGGTTTACCGTTTTGCACATTTTTCGAGGAAATGACGGAATTTCACGCTTTATGAGGTTTCGATGAATATTGTGATTTGAACCTAGTTTTAATGAATTGATTTCGGGATTTGAAATACGATTTGATTTCAAAGGAAGTGAAAGGATTTTGGAAAAGTGATTTCGGGCTTAGAGGCCCAGTTCAAATAGTGGTTTTGGAGAAACGTGATTTCGGATTTTGAACCTGGTTTCCGGATGACGATTCGGGATTCAATTCGGGACTTGAAGGTGGATTCCGGGTTTGGGTTCGGAATGGTTATTCCGGATGCCGGCTTACGGAATGAGGGTTGCGGACTCGAATTTGGAAAGGAGATGGATATGAGTTCTGGGTTTGGATTCGGGATCCTGATGAGATTGCTCATTCGGATTCGGAAATGGAAAAATGGTTTTCAAATGGTTTCAGATTGGATTTGCTGGATCTGATTATTGGGTTTAAAGACCCGGATTATGATTGACGGGGGACGGGCCCGGATTGGGTTTAAAGACTCGGATTGAGTTTAAAGACTCGGATATTGATATTTCCCCCGTAGGCCTGTTGAGTTTAAAGACTCGGGAGTTTAAAGACTCGGATTATATTGAGGCCTGGATTGAGTTTAAAGACTCGGGAGTTTAAAGACTCGGATAGATCTAGCAGGTTCGATGGATGGAAATGTGGGTTAAAATGTATTTTGGTTTGCACTGAGACTTGATGATGATGGTTTTGAATAAACGATTTTTTATGCTTTGGGCACTGCCCGGATGATATGGCTTGATGGTTTTTAGGCTGAGACCCGGGTTTTGAGGAAAAAACTGTGTTTAGTTTTCTTACATGGTTTTATGATATGAATTGGATATGCATGCATTCTTTTTAAATGGAGGGTATAAATATAATTGTATTTTCTGATAACTGTTGTCAAACTTATACTTTATTTTTGTCCACTTACAGTCTTTTTGTGTTTTCGATACCCTCCAGGTTGTTGCGGTGCGGGCTATTGGTCGAGAGAGACGGAGACATCACACCCACGATCCACAGTAGTTTGGTACACGCTGGGAAGTCCCGTTACCTTTTCGGATGGCTGGATTCGAGAATCCCTGGTCTGACTTACGTGTCACATGGAGGTTAGACGTCAGTCTGGCATTCGTGTCATGCGTAAGTCAGACGGGAGCAGGGTTTAGTCCCTAATCCTGAGGGATTAGGGGTAGGCCCTGACATCATTGTACGGAGCTACTGGACCGTATAGTGACTCAGGAGCAGGATTACTATGATTAGACGTCTAGGAAGTCAGACATCTGGGATGTCAGAGATATAGACCCGGAGAGACCCCGGGCAGCACGCATTGCTTATATCGTGAGATATGACGTCTAGGACGTCAAGCGTCTAGGATGCTAGGCATCTGGGATGTCGGAGATGATTATGTGGTAACGTTTGGGACGCTAGGCATCTGGTATGCCAGAGATGGTTATGTGGTAAATATGGACTATTGGATCTATGAAATGGTTTTTCTTTTGGATTTGTGTTCATGGATTTGGGCAGTGGCCCACTTAGTTTCGTAATTACAGATTTGGTATTCTATAATTATGGGATGAGTTCCCACACTTGGTTTTGGGTTACGGTTTTTGGGCTAAGGCCCTAATGGCTTGTTTGAGTAAATGTTTTGATTACTGGTTTTCGAGGCATGCATACGTTTTTATGAAAGGCATAAATTTCTTTATGAAATGTGTTTATGAACTTATTTATTTTCGTCCACTCATAGCCTTTGTTGTTTTTAATGCCCTTCAGTTTGATCACAGATGTGACTGCAGCAGAGACTGGGACATCGCATGCCTCCTCCACCGATCCTTGCGCACTCTGGAAAGTCCCGAGTGGGCAGTGGCATTAGGTTATCCCTTGTCTGACACTTCGTGTCAGATAGGAGCATGACACATTCCACGGTAATCCCGGGGGGATTGGGATGGGTCGTGTCAGTAAGGGCCTGAGTGACACGACCCACCCCCAATCCCCCGGGATTAAGGGATAAGTCATGCTCCCATCTAACCCACGTGCGACACGAAGGCTAAACACATGTCTAACCCCCATGGAACACGTAAGCCAAACAAAGGATACTCAGGTCAATGTACCAAAAACCAACTTAAGTTAACCAGAGTTCGCAGTATCCCTGTGGATCGCGTGTGTGATGTCTCTGTCTCACTAACAACAGCCCACACCGCATCAACCTGGAGGGTATCAAAAAACATAAAAGACTGTGAGTGGATAAAAATACATAAATAATAAGTTCATAAAACATTTCATAAGAAAAGACATTTATACCCTCCATGTAAAACCAATGCATGCATTTGAAAACCATTTCATTTCCGAGATGATAAAAACCGTTTATGAAAACCAAAATCCTTTCCTTTTCTCAAATCTCGGGCCTCAACCCAAAACCATCAAAATCCATATCATCCAGGTCATAACCCAAAACATCTGGAAACCATTTGAAAACCATCAGTGTATCACAGAAATCCAAAACACATTTAAAACACATTTCCATCAATCGAACCTGCTGTATCTATCCGAGTCTTTAAACTCAATATATATCCGAGTCTTTAAACTCAATATATATCCGAGTCTTTAAACTCAACATGTCTCAATATCAATCCAAGTCTTTAAACTCAATAGGCCTATGGGGGAAATCATAATATCCGAGTCTTTAAACTCTCGAGTCTTTAAACTCAATCCGGGTCTTTAAACCCAATCACATATCCGAGCCCGCCCCCGTCACATATTGTAAGACCCATGTCCTAGAGGGGACGGTGAACGATCCCACATTCCTGCGAGGGGAATGGTCTGGGAGAGGAATGGTGGTGTACCTTAAAGGTGTAGGCACACATCTATCTAGCACGAGGCCTTTTAGGAGCTCAAGTGGCTTTTGGGGGGGATTGGAACTCCAAAGTTAAGCGAGTTGAGGCTGGTGAAATTCCATGATGGGTGACCCCCTGCGAAGTTGCACCGTGAGCTCCCGAAAACAAAACCGTGAGGGCAAGGGCAAGGAGGCCCAAAGCGGACAATATCGTGCTAGATAAGTCGGGTCCTGCCCGATGAGGGTTGGGTCCTGACACATATCATATCTGGGTCTTTAAACCCAATACCAGATCCAGCAAATCCAATCCAAAACCATTTTATCAAATCCAAATCCATAAATCCATTTCCAAATCTGAATCTGAAATCATCATTCCGAATCCAAATCCAGAATCACGTTTATCGAAATCACTTTTCCAAATCCATTCATAAACCATTGAAATCAAATCATAATTCAAATTCCAAAATGAAATCATCGAAATCATATCAAATCACATTTCAAGACAGAATCTCGTAAAACGTGCAAATACCGCAATTATTTCAAAATGCATGCAAAACATAAAGATCATAATCATAAACATAGAAATCACATATAAAAAACATATAAAACAATTATGCATGCATCATAATTTAGAAAGCAAAGTCCACTCACAAACCATTCCCGCTGCCGCCTCGATACGAGTGCAATAAGCTGTTCCCGGCTAATTCACTATCACCGGACATCCCGAACCTGTCCAAATCACATTCTAAGGTCACTAACTACTTCATAATGCTTCTACAAAATCCCTGTAATTTTCCCAAATTTTTAACTATTTTTAAACTATCCCTTAAACCTTCGGACATCCCGAAACATATCGAAACGATGTCCGATCGACTCGAAATCAACCCCAAAATGTTCGTTACATCGATAGGAAAAAAAGTCGTGTTGAACACTTCCCCAGGAACAGTGCCACGCGTCTTCACGCACCGCCCAAAGGGGCTGCGCGTGGGCCTCATGTGTCTGCACTGTTCATCGTCTTCAACCTCTGCAGACCGGTTCGGTTCAGCCCGATCCAACTGAACCGGCGTTCACGGTTTTGTCCATTTTCAGTCCATTTTTACTCTTCTTTCCACCATTAATGTCGTCCCTTTGTTTAGGATTGATTGAACTAATTAAAACACGAAATGAAGGCCCGATTCTTACCTCCCAAATTCGAAGAAGAAAAACCAGAAATTTCCTCCTCTAGTTTTGGCCACCACATGCCACCTCTGACCTTATTTTCAGTTCCTCTCGACTCCCTTGACCTCCAGAGCTCACGTCCAGACCTTAAAACTGATCAATGGCCACTAATTCATGATTTACCATTTTCGAGTTCAACCACTATTTCACGGAAAAGCAGCCTTACCTCCACTGTCGTTCTTTGTTGTGGCCTCCACCAGCACCCACTCGACTTCCTCTCCATATTCCCTTCACAAACCATAGGAAAATGATGAGGCTTGCAAGTGAGTCGAATGTCACAGCCTCTCGATCCTCTGTTTTCCATGGTTCCAAGGGCACCGTCCACGACAACCTTCGTGGCAGCACCACCACCATGACCACCTCATCCTTCACATTCATCCACACTTCACGGGTCAGTGTTTAGAAAAATGAATACACGATCACTCACTCACCACCCCTCGGTTTTCTCTGTTTTTCTCAAGCCCGTGTAACCATATTTAAAAACGGTGAAACAATTGTCCAAGCTTCCATAGCCATCCAGAGAGGGCCAATTGTCCCAATCTCTGTGGACACCAATCCCAAAGCAAGCCAAGTGTCATAATCCTAGTGGCATAGATCCCAATGCAACCAAAAGACCAAATTGCCCCTCCATGGAAAATTACCAAAATGCCCCTCAATTTCCCAACGTCACAACTTCCTCTTTTAATGTCGGAATCGGACGTGCCGCCTGTCTATGGACTCGTGATGTCCCGAACTACGTCACAGTCATCGGTTAAAGTCCATTTGACCACCCGAATCAAAAGTCAACGTTTCACCCATTTTAAGGACAAAACCGTCATTTCGCACTATCCGTATGAAATTACTCAACTAAGCACCGATTAATCTTACTAATCCGTCATTAACCGGGACGGGTCGTTACACTGAGGGGGCGAGGCGGCAGAGAACTGAGACCGTGGGGGTGAAAGGCGGCGCGAGCCACAGGGAGGACGAGATGGGTGGTGGAGCGGCTGTCGAGGGGGTCGAGTCAGTCGTCGAAGAGGAGTAGAGAGAAGTGGAGCTACATATCGAATGGCTGCTTCGGTGCTGTGCTTCGGCTTCGACAAAGTAGGCGGTTCAAGGTTTTTTCTTCAAGGATGAGGGGAATTTATCCTTTTTCCGAAAGCGAAGGTGGTGACTGCTGGTGAGTCCGTGAGTCCTTGGCAGCAAATTGCATTTCAATTTTTTTGTTTCCTTCCCAAATTCTGTCTGTGAGTCCTTGTTTTGCAAATTGAATCATTTCCTTTTTGAATTTTTGGATGGTTGTTGTGTATTGAATACGAGTGGGCCAATTTCTGTTCAATCCGTGAACTTCATGTAAACTGTGGAAGATATTAGTTTTTGTTGGATTTTAGTTCCTTGCTGCCGAACATGAATCATTTGTTCGATGGCAAGGGGCAAAAATCGGAGATTTCAGTACATATCGGCAAATTTCGCCGATAATCATTGATATTCACCGATATGGACCGAAATCGTCGATTTTGGAGGAAGATTTTCCTTCACCCCTTGTTTATGTGCCGGTAGTCGGAAAAAGCGATATATCGGACGGTATATCGTCAATTCCGGCAACATTTTCATCCATGTTTATACCCTTGCATTCTACGAAACAAGTATGGCGCCAAAAATTATTTTGGTAAACGATGGAACATCCGCACGAGATATGGGCCGGGCTGTTTCTCGAGACCTCAAGTTATGCCGGACTCAACAAAACCTTGGATGCATGTGCTGCTCATTGCTCAACATATAAATATATATTCTGCAGGGTGCACAAAGAAGATCATCGAAGATGCAATTCATAATTATGCAAAGGGACCATGGGATAAACTTTCCACTTTCCAAGCTTATTATAATTATTGAAAACCCTAGCTACTTTTTATTTAATTTATATATATATATTCGCTTAAAAGTTTCAAACGAGTTGGGCCGCGTCCCTAGCTACTTACATCTATTTAATTACGGTTGTTTTTAGTAACATTTTTGTATTTATTTCTTTTAAGTGTATTTAAATTATTAGAAATTAGTTTTTCAGAATTTGTAGAGTTTTATATTTAGATAATATAAAAATAAAATGAAATTTAAACATATTATTTAATATCCATATATAAATGGAACTTTGGAAATGACACTTTTTTATGTGGAATTTATACTTGAGATTTGTGGCATCCAAATTTCAATTTTTTTATTTTCCTAGAATCTTAAATTCCTATGTGTATGCATCCAAACAAGAAAATTAATGCATTGTAAACTTGAAATTCTAATTTTTTTAGTAAATCCCATATTTTTTTTTTCTCGAATACACAACACCCTTATACAATAGGGCAGTGATGGTAAAGAAGGAACTGAATGAATGGATGTTAACCTCGAATTTCAGTGCCCACAACCCGAAGAAGACGATATTCAACTTCTAGATCCACACATACCAGTTGGACTTGATGTAGGGGAGTTATGTTGCAGAGTCTAGCATTAAAATTTGGAAAATGGTGTCACTTCATTGTTCAAAGACAATGAAAAATTGAAGAATAGATCAGTATCATTGGTGGAGGATTCGAGGGGATTAAAGCAGCTGAGAAAGTAAGCATGATCAATTGGAGAGAGAAGTTAAGAAGGATCGGAGGGAGGTGAAGGAACAAATTAAGGAGATAAGAGTTTCGCATTCGAATTCCCCATTTGAGATGCCAACCTATGATAATGACTTGAACTCTCCCACAAAACTGGGTTATTCAAGGCCATTGCCCAAAGATGAAGAAGAAGAAGAAGAAGAAGAAGAAAATGTGACCAAAGTGGCAGATACAGAGAATGGAAACATCACCGAAGTTGATAAGGAGGATGATGCAAGTGGGCCTGGAAAGCAAAGTGGTGGCTTACTTAGTGAATTCGTAACTAAGGTGGAAGCCGACCTTACAATGGGGAAAATATTAAGAAAACATTAAGAAAACAGTAGGTCTATAAAATGGGGAAAATATTAAGAAAACAGTTGAGTAGCCTTCAATGGAAATTGGAGCAGAAAAAGTGAAAGTTCCTACAGAAGAGAGTGGTGGCAAAGCTGGGGGGGTGCGGGGGGGGGGGGGGGGGGGGGGGGGGGGGGGGGTGGGTGGTTTTGGGGGTGTGGGGAGAAGTTTAGTTATTAGCGGTCTATGCTTATTCTGAAGGACGTGAATTTGGCCAAGCGTAGCAAGCAGTTGTTGAAGAAACTTGCTTTGAAATCGAAGGCAGCTTTAAAGAAAAGGAAAAGAGCTCCTATAGAGGCAGTAGTTGATGTGGTAGCAGAGTTTCCAGCTGGGGAAAAATCACCAATTGTTGTATGCAACGTTGCGGATAGCGGAGGAGTTGAAAAAGAAGAGGGAACCAGATGGAAATTAAGGCCCTACACTGTGCTCATTGTTCACAAATCTTATGAAGAAAAACAGCTGGAGATCATATAAAAGGAAGGAGGACGCTGAACAGATTGAAGAGAAACTAGCATTGTATGATCCCGCATCTCAAACTCGAATGGAGGATGTGTAGTTATTCTAAACGATTTATCTAAGTAGTAATAGGGTTATAATTTTGATATAACATTACATTATTGATGTCCAGATGTAAGCTTACTATGGTGATTGTTACTGTTAATTTGGAGTTTTTCTGCGAGTTTTTGACATGAACGGCTAGTTAATGGATCAGATTAGCTGTTAACCTTAACTTTCGTCAATTAGTGTCCATCCGTAAATAGATTTAGACCCTAATAATTTGTGATCCATATGCAGCATGTGGATGCGGCCTTGTTTCTGTTTCGTATGAGGCAGTTTCAAATTTCAATACTCGAATTTGTATACCAAAGCATGGACTACAATTGACATATGGTTCCAGGTACGTTTAGGATTCATTTGACAAGAGTTGTCACATCGGTTAAATTTCTATGTGTATTGCTTGTTGAATTAAAATGCTTGATTACTGGCTAGCTAAATTAATTTTGTTTAATTTGGTTGACAACATTATCTAGATAAACTTGAGGAAGATTTGCCTTCTCTGGTATTATTATAAACATATTAACATTCCCAATATCACAATGAGTACAAATATGCAATTAACATATCAACATTCACAATATCACAATGAGTACAAATATGCAATTAATTAATTATAACAAGTGTAATTACTTAATTAATTAATAACTAAGATAAAGTTAGTTTGTGGGTTGTGGAAAAGGATTGAAATATCGATATCGACAGATATACCACTAGTCAAATTTATGGATATCTCACTCCAAATATTGATATCGATATCATTTACGGTCAACAAAAATGTCAGAAATTTAGTCTAAAAATCGGAAATTTTTTGATCCAAAACTTCTAAGAGATAGAACTTTGGTAGAAAATAAGTGTTGCTACTTCTCTTTGGAAGTGGACTGCTTAATGAGAGAAATATTTTAAGAATGACTGGAGAAAGGAAGAAGAATGAAACAATAAAAAATGCTTTTCGATTGAATGCTTAATTCATACAACTAATGCACTTTATATACATCATAGTTTTCCTAGAATAGATAACTAAAAATAACTAATGAGTATAAACCAAAAATAATGAATGGTTTAAACTCTTTAATCAAAACAAACCGTTAACTTTGAATGGATTCAAATGATTAATGTTTGAACCTCAAAGTTTCACTGGTTTGAAATAATTACATATTTCCATATGATATTTATTAATATCATACAATTTATATATTGGATCCACCTGGATCATGGCTCCCCCATTAAGAAACCTTAAGCTCCTGCGCAAGTTATTTTGAGATGAGGAAACGCTGTATTCTCCTTGTCCCGTAGGTACCACTTAGATTTGCTGGGAAGTTGTTCTTTTCTGCCGATGCGGAAATATTCATACTTTCCACGTCGTGTTTCACATCTTTTGCTCCAATATACAATCCTCCTCTAAAGGATCTTCTCGGTCCATCTTCAAGTCATTGACTGAAGGAAGACATACTTTCTCATCAGGATCATCATCCAATAGAGATGGTTCAAATAGTTTCAAATTCTCGGCATTAATGACCGGGTACATATGCATGTAAGGTGGAAGATCGAGTTGAAAGGTGTTATCACCAATTTGTTTGATGATCTTGAAGGGTCCATAACAGATAGGCTTGAGCTTCTTGCCTTCTCTCCAATTAATCGCTTTTTCCCAAGGTGTAACCACACTAGGTCACCTTCTTTAAAGTTACATGTCACATGATGTTTGTCATGGCGTGCTTTGTATCTCTGTTGAGATCGGTGTAGCTGTGCTTCCACTTCTGAATGGATTTTTTTTACTCGTTCAAGAAAATTTTGTGCTCGAACATGTTCTTCTTCTTGTTTTCCACTTAATGGCTTGTCACTTATAGTGAGTGCCATGTCAAAAGGACTTTGTGGTAAATAACCCAAACAAACCTCGAATAGAGATTTCAGTGTGGAGCCATGAATTGCCCGATTAAAAGCAAACTGTAAATAAGGGAGACTTTCATCCCACGTTTTGGGGTGCTTGGAATTATGACCCCGTAGTAAATGCACCATAGTACGGTTAACGACCTCTGTTTGTCCATCGGTTTGTGGGTGAAAAGCAGTACTACGCTTCAATTTAGTATCCATCATTTCCTATAAAGACCTCCAAAAATGGCCTAAGTGTAACGACCAATCCCGGGAGTCGGGATTAGCTAGGTTAATCGGTATTTAGGTAGTTACGTTTGGACGTTTAGCGCAGAATGACGATTTTGCCCCAGGAATGGGCAAAATATTGACTTTTAGTTCGGACGGTCAATTGGGCATCGACCGATGACCGTGATGTAGTTCGGAACGTCACGAGTCCATAGACGGGTGGCACGCCCGATTCCGACATCCGAGGAGGAAGTTACGATGTTCGGAAGGTTGAGGGCACTTTCGTAATTTGGTTAAAAGAGAGGAATTTGTTGACTTTTTGAACGACAAGGTTTCTTCACGCCAACCAAGGACTGTTAGATAAATCTCGACGTCCCGAGTACAATGACAGGTGGCATGCTGTCATCGGACGTCGGACGAGTGAGATACAGGTCTAGGAAGTGAAGGGTAAAATCGTAATTTGAACAAGTATGGGTATTTTGATTTTTTTTGCACCTTGGGAAGTGTGCCAATCTGATAAGGACAAGTGTACAGGGTTTATTGGATATTTTGGGCTGGTCCATCAGGTGTGAGACACCTGACTGGATTCCAGTGGGTTCTAGCCTACACGGTTACAATGTTTTAATCGTTTGGGTTGTTTAAACCGTGCATTGAGAGAACAGAGACTGAGGACCGTGAGGTGAAAATCGATCAATGTCCAGTGAGAGTATGTGTTGGCTTGAGTGAGTGATCAAGGACAGGTGAGTGAGTGTTTAATCGTGGAAGTGAGGGTTGAAAGGTGAGAGTTGTGTGAGGAAAGGCGGAGAGGAGGGTGAGATTTCTCAGAAAAACAGAGAGGTTAAGGGTGAGCAGCCGTGGACGAATTGATCAAACCGGTCGAGTTTGGAGTTGTGGGAGTGTTCATAGGATGGAGGAGAGACCTTAGACTGGTTGGGCCACGACGGAGCTCACGGCGGTGCATAGAACAAGTAAGTTTTCCCCTATTTCCCCTGTTTTTCCGTTTGAGATCAAAATGAAAGTCGTGGGTTTAGAGGCTCAGTCGAGCTGTTCTATTGGTTCTAAGAAGTGTAAGAAGTCCCTAGGAACCTGAAAGGTTGAACCAGAGGCGGAGTAGACGGTGGGTGGCCAGAAAACAGCGACTGAGAATTTCAGGGGTCTGGTTCGAGCTTTGGACGGTGAGTTTTTGTGTTTTCTTTCGTAATTTTGTTAGGGAAATCAATTACTTAGAGTAGGACGAAACTATTGGGATCAAAAGGATTGAAATTGGACTGGTATTGAGGGAGAACCGGTCACGCCGGTTAGGTTCGGTCGGACCGGTCTGAACTGGCAGGACAGAGGTTAAAGATGACCCTGTAGCAGGCGCGTGAAGCCCAAGCGCAGCCCCTTTGGGCGGCGCGTGAGGGCGCGTGGGGACTGTTCAGGAGAAACATCCAACACGGTTTTCACTCTAATCGATGTAACGAACATTTTAGGATGGGTTTCGTGTCGATCTAACACCGGATCGGGATAGTTTTAAGTGTTCGAAGGTTTAGTGTTTCGTTTAAAATACGTTTAAAAAATCCGGGAAAATTGGGGAAATTAGGGTAAACTTAAATGAAGTGATTGTGACCGGATTGGTGACTTTTGACAGGTCGGGAAATTCCTGAGGCAACCAAGGAACGTACGGGACGTGAGTGACGTGCCCGGGAACTGTGAGTGGACTCTTTGTTTCTAACCGAGCATGCATAACTGTTTTTATCTACATGTTTTATGGTTTTAATTATGATTTCATGATTATTGATTATTCTATATATGTTTTACATACTTGCACGTTTTTCGAGAAATTTACGTATTCGGCACGTTTTACGAGATATGCTCTGTTTATGATTTTGATGCCATGATTTTGGGACTTAAATCTATAACTGGTTTTCAACGATTATAAATGGGTTTTGAAACATGATTTGATAATCAAGGTTTTCGGTTTTGAAATTAGATTTCGGAAATCGAGATTTGGTTTTAAAGCTTGAAAAAGGGATTCCGAATTTGGGTTCGGGGCATCGGAAGGTTTCGGATCGAGTTTAAAAATAGTTAAAAATACCGAAAAATTACGGGGCTTTATTGGGAGGTTAATTAAGTAGTTAGTAATCTTCTATTACGATTTGGACAGGTTTGAGAGTCCTGGTGACGGTGATTGGCTCGGGAGAGCAGTATGACACGCGTATCGAGGCGGCAGCTCGGACGGTCTGTGAGTGGACCTTGGTTTTCTAAATTGGTGCATGCATAAATGTTTATTAAATATTTTAATACATGTTTGGTAATGTCGTGGGTGCATTTGGTTGTGGTTACGTATAAGCACGTATTTCGAGATTTCGACCTTATACGGTGCTTATACGGGTCTGTATGTCTTTATTGGTTTAAATGAAATGGATTTGGATTTCAAAAGGATAAACTCGGGTATGAGACCCATTTGGTTTGGTCTCGGGCATATGACGCTAAGGATGACCTACGGGTCCGAGTCGTGGTCGCGGCAGGTGCTTGGTGCACGGCGACGGACGACGTGACGCTCCCCTCCGGATTGGGATGTGTTCCTTCCGGATAGGTCACGATGCACGATTCGTGGTCGAGCAGCCTAGGGAGGCTCAACTTTGGAGTGCTGACGGTTCAGGATAGCAATCAGTGATGAGTGCACCATGATCTTGTGGTGGTCGCATCGGTTGATTTGTTCACGGCGACATACCAGGATTGAGGGCGATCCTGGATGGATGGTTGCACACATCACTATGATCAGAGTCGTGACTAACCCTGAGATATCGGGCTGGATGCCCAGCTGATGTCATATGTTCGGGCACGAGACCCAGTTACTTTACGGTTATGATTTCGGGTCAGGGACCCTACATGGATTTCCAAGTTCATGACGGTTTATGGGAACCGGCATGAACCGTTGTTATGTTATGGTGGTACATGACGGTTTATGGGAACCGTGCATAGAGGATGTTTTCTATATATATATATATATATATATATATATATATATGAATGGCATGGATGCTATGGATCATGACAGTTCAGGGGAATCGGGCATGGATATTTATGTTATGTATATATATGTTCATATACCTTCTGTACTTGTTCTATCTCCTCCGGGGATGGTCGTTGGCCTGGGTGGATCCCGGAGTAGTCACGGAGTACTAACTGAGTGGGAGTCGCCCCAGTTGGGTTCCTTACTCTCAGGAAGGCTATGGTTACTATAACCTCGGGTAGGGTTAGTGGTCTGCGGATATTGACTTTGACTTTGAGAAGACTTGGGTTGAGACCCCGGGTAGCACGCGCGTAGCTTTGGAAATTGTGACATGATTGGTTGTGTGATTGATATGATATATATGATATAAATATGATATATGATATGTGATGTGCACAGGATTTAAGCAGTGACTCGTGTACTTGGTTTCGGTATGGTTATGGTTTTGGCTGAGTCCCTTATTGGTTTCTTTATGATTTGGGCAGTGGCCCGTATGGTTGATTTCATTATGGTTTTGGGCTTAGTCCCACATATGGTTTCTTTGGTTAAACAGTTTTCGAATGCATGCATGTTTTTTAGTGAAGGGTACAAATGTCTTCTTTATGGAAATATTTTTACAAACTCTTGTTTTGTCCACTCACATCTTTTAATGTTTTGACTGCCCTTTAGGTTGACAGCGGATGTGGACTGTAGTAGAGACCGAGATATCACATACTTCCTCCGGATCCTGGCGTACTCTGATGGCCCGAGAGGGCCAAAGTCGGAAATTTCCCTTGTCTGACACTCTGTGTCAGACGAGATCAGGGTCGTTCCTCGTTAATCCCAGGGGGATTGGGGGCGGGTCCTGACATCCTCGCTACTCAACGACCGCTAAAAACATGTATTAACATATCCAAGAGTCAATAAAGGATCCTACTACTTCAATACTAAGACCCTAGAATAGATCCGTCCCGAAAGCATGGCCCATGCACTATTCCCGAGGTTTCAAACCCCATTTTGACCATCCTAACGATCTCCGATCGACACGAAACCACCTCCATTGGATCCGTATCGTTGAAACCTTACAAATGGCACTGGCCCCACCAAGATTATTGTTCACTCGCACCCCCACACGCCTGGTCAACGCTGCTACAGTGTCGCTGACGTCAGCATGACGTCATCTCTGACACATGTCAGAGGACACATGTCATGCTATGATTGGCCCCTGGTCTGACAATCTCTGACATGATGACGTCATCATGACGTCAGTAGTGACGTTAGCATGATGACGTCATCAGTTCTACAGTACCGGGTCAACCCGGATTTTGAAATCGGGTTGTCGTTGACCTGCGGCTTAACCTGTTCCCAGAATCCATCTCCGGCCACCATTTTGGATAGGGTTTACTCCTAAAGGGTCGTCTAGGTCTGTTCTATGGATCTAGATCCTTAAAAATGGAAGAAAGTGACGAGATTCATACCTAGGCTTCGAAGAAGTTCACGACCCTACTCCGGTCGTCTTCTCCGGCTGTCTTCTCAGTCTCAGTCGTCCAAACCAACTTCCAACAGCTCGTCACCATCCTTCAAGCATGTCCCAAACCAAAGAAATGAAACCCAAACGTTAAAAGGGTCTCACTCGAAACTTAGAAAAACCTGGGCCTCTCGGGTTTCCGTTCGTACCCCCGTTGTGGCCTGCGTCGACCGTCTCAACGTCGTCCTGGGTTCCTCACGGTCCTAACTGGAGCTTGGTTCAAGTCGAGAAGATGAATGCAGGTGGTGCGGGTTTCCTGGATCCGTGTTTCTGTGTCTAGGGTCTGGGGGATTTCCCTGGGTTTTCAGGCAAGGAGAAGGGTGGCGGTTCCCGGTGGAGATAAAGATGATGATGGTGATGACGGTGGTCGTCGTCTGGTGGCAAGGACGGTGATCGGTTGGTCGTTTGGGCAGAGAGAAATCGTGTGGGTTTGTTCACGGTGAAGGAAAATATGTGTGTGTGTTATGAGAGAGATACGATCGTGCAGAAATAAAGAAAAGAGAAAATGAAATGGACGGTTCAGATCAACCTGGGCAGATTAGATGAATGGCTGGGGTTAATTGAGAGAAAATAAATTATTAAAAACTGACCTATAGGTGTAGACCCTTGGAATAGTGTTCTCTAGGATAAGTGACACTTGTCACTCATCCGACGGCTTAGATTAAATCTATGGTTTTGCACGAATTTCAATATTTAATTAATATTTAACGTTTTGTTCTCAGTTCGTAAATTCCGCTAAAAAGCTTCTGTGACCATAACTTTTTTATACGAACTCCGATTTCTGCGTGCCGCCTGTCTACTGATTCGTGACGTCCCGATTTACGTCATAGTCATGGGTCAAAGTCCAAATTGTTTCCCAGGTCAAAAGTTAAAGTTTCCTCCCTTCAGGGGCAAAATAGTCATTTCACATTAGAATATTAATAATCAAGGTTTGGGTCGTTACAAAATTAATAGTAAGTAATAAACTAATAAATTAATAATAAGTAATAAAATAATAAAAAGTAATAATAATAAACTAATAACAATAAGTATCTTGATAACATTAAACTTTTTGACCATGTAGAAGAGTCTCTTATCTTCTTCAATTAATTAGAAGCTCTGGGCTGTCTGGTCTTTGTTGAGCACTTAGCGTGTTTGAGAAATAGGAAGGAAGAGACTATCCTTCAGTCGTCGAGACTCGGCTCAAGACACTACGAGAGATAGAGACTGTGAAGCAAAAGAGGGGATGATGAAGGCCTGGACTAAAAAAAACTTCTTATTCCTCTGACTGTGCAACCGTCGCTATTGTCGCGATGCCGCTGCTCACTCCTCTGTTCAAGAATTCAAGGAATGGGTATGCAAATGTGAGTGTTTGGGTCTCCAATTTATTGATGGTATTGTTTTTATTTAAGATTTCGTTAAGATATTGGTCATATCGGAAAATATCTCTGATATTCTCCGAAATTGGACGAAAGTTTCGATTTTGGGGGAAAAAATTTCTTTTCCCCCGTTTTAGATGTCGAACCATGAAATTCCTGATATATCGGTCGACATTTCGCCGATATTACCGATATTTACATCCATGGTTGTGGATTGGTGTTTCTTTATCCAATTTATTTATTTAATTTGGTATATGGTCTAGTCCACTTGACTCAAGTAGAGACTAGTAGAGTCAAGAGACTCTTTATGCTTCAATTGAAGAACTTCGTCGACTTCGACTCTTTGTTATACACGAAGAATCTGGAGAGCAGAGATTCAATCTCAATCCAGAGAGCAGAGATTCAGTCTCAGAGAGACCAAGAACGAGAGGAGAGAAAACATGAGGTGTTCGATATTCAATCTTCATCCTTCAAGAATAGAGAGTGTTCGATCTTCAATCCCCATCATGCGAAGGAGATGGGTGGAGGAATGTGAGTGTGACGAGGATAACTGGTGAGTGATGAAGGTGACCGACTTGCGATAGAGGCGTCCATCATGAAGGAGATGGGTAATCGGTAAGTCCTGTCATATCTCAAACTTTGGGAAACTCCTCTGTGTATTTGCTGTGGATGCTAGATTGTGGTTAGATACACTGGAGAGTCAGTTAGTCCCTTCTTTATTCTAGGCGTGCAACGCTTTCTCAAATCGGATAAGAGTGAAGTGTCCATGCTTGGGTTTGGTTTCCTTCCTTAAATTTTAAATTCTGTTTTGATTTCTATTTTGGGTTCAAATATCTAGCCTACTAGGGCTTAAGGTAGGGAGATCCTCTCATCCCTTGCCTATTTTTAATTTGTTCAGAAGATTTTTCAGCTCTTTTATCCTTAGCTTAGCGTGACAAGCGAATCCGCAGCGTTAGGAAGGTGCTAGAAGCCTCAGTTTTATCCCACATTTTCTTTGTTGATGATAAATTTTTATTCTCCAATGCCCAACCTGCAGAATGTGAGAATATAATAAGGGTTCTAAAGTTGTATGAACCAGTGCTTGGGTAGTTTATTAATTTTGTTCAATATGCACCTTGTTTCAGCCAAAACATGGATCTTATAATGAGACAGTTGATTACTAATATGTTGGGCTTTCGTTTTATTGATTTTCATGAGAAGTATATGGAGCTACCTACTAGAAATAAGCGTAAGATGTTCTCCAAAGTTTAAGACGTCCTTTGAAACAAACTTGATGTGTGGAATGCGAAACTCCTTTCAGCAACTGAGAATTAGGTTCTTGTAAAATCGCTGGATAAAGCTCTACCTACTTATTCTATGAGTGTCTTTCAACTTTCTTGCAGTTTGTGTCAAGATTTATCTCCAAAAATTGTCAGGTATTGGTAGGAAAAGACAAGGCGATAAGGTATACACTAGGTCAATTAGCAGAGGCTTTGTAGTCTGAAGAAAAATGGGAGTTTGGGGTTCAATAACTTTGAGACTTTTAATTAAGCTATGGTGGCTAAACATATGTGGAGATTACTTGAAAAATCTCAGTCTTTAGTGGCTCGTATGTTGAAGGCCCGATACGAAAATGATCTTGATTTTATGCAGGCAGAATTAGGATATGCTTGTTATTGGGTCTGGTAGTCAATTATTTGGAGCCGTAAGGTATTGCGAAAGGATTTGATTTGCTAAGTGGGAACATGTGATGCTATGTACATTTTCAAAAATTGTTGGATCCCTAAACTTGTAAAAGTCTAGCCAATTATGAATCTGGGACTACCAGCTAGGGACACTGACAGGACCGGTCCCAAATCTCCTAAATTATCGTGGGACGTGCCTACTCTTGTCTAACACCGTGTGTCAGACCAGTGATAAACTCGTCACCCGCTCGGGGTCCATCAGAGTACACCAAGATCAGTGGTGGCATGTGATTTCTCGATCTTTGCTATGCTACAACCCGAATCCGCTATCAACTTGAAGAGTATTAAAACTATTAAAAACTGTAAGTGAACGAAATAAATAATTTAATAAAACTCATTTCATAAAAGACATTTATGTCCTTCACCAAAAAGCATGCGTGCATTTGAAAACCAGTTATCAATCCATTTCTCATTAATTAAATCATTAGGACCTTAGCCCAAAACCATAAACCAAAGTATAGGGGAACTTAGCCCAAAATCAATCATGTGGGAACTCAGCCCAAAACCATTCATATGGGAACTTGATAGGTCGTTAAATAAGTATTATTTTATATTATTTTATACCCTTTATACTTGACTTTTAATATTAAAATAATAAATAATTAGATAAAATAATATATTTTGTGATATTTTTGTTTAAATGAATAAAGCTTGTAATTTGGAGCATTTTGGCGAAAGAATCGTCCCAATCGAAATTATAACGAATAAATTATGGACGAGTTTAGATAAAATTGTATAAATTAATTTTTTTTTAAATTGAATTTGCAGAGTCCATATTCTGCAGACCAAAGCCCATATTTCGCAGCCCATTAGCCCAGCTACATGCCAATCCGAATGATTAGCCCAGCCCACAGCTCGCTCCAGCCTAGCGACAAGTCTGCCCAGAAGAATCGTTCGGCAAGCGTTGGCCGAGACGCCCTTCAAGAGTTTGGTGCGCGTGCGTCGACAATCTCCCTTCCAGTCAACGCACGTGCGCTTCTTTTAACTGCTCCTTCTGACAGTCTCTCACGGAACCTACGAACCCACTCTCAGTAGCTCCATGCCGAATTCAACCCATGATTTTCTACAGTTCCTCACCAAATCCTCAACTGCTCCCTTTGCAGTTTTTTCCAGCATGATTTCTTCAGCTTTTCTACAATTATCAGCCACTTTTCAGCCAAAACCATCCCTACTTTCATCATTATTCATCATTATTCATCATTATATTTTAATATTTTAATTTTGTATTTTTGTATTTGGATTTTTGGCACTCCCTCTATAAATAGGGAGGCCATTTCATTTGTAAAAGGGTCCCCAATTGTCCCATTTTGTTTCTCTTTTTAGTTTAGGTTCTATTATTTCTCTCTAGTTTTTCTCTTCTTTTAGTTCACCTTCTTTTATTTTGTTCTTTATTTTTGGGGACCATTTTAACTTCTTGTAGATTTTCTTATTAATTAGTTTTCTTTTAATTCTTATTCTTAATTTATGTTATAATTTATGATAGTTCTTAATTTCATTTATTCTTTACTTTGTTCTTATGATTTTTCTTTGAGATCTCTTAAACACATTTTTATGCTTTCCTTAAAAAATACCTAGGCCGAGTATTTCCGAAATAATTCTAGAATTTAAGTCCGAATTCTTATGTTTTATCCTCCATCTTCATAAGGTTCCAGCCGCTGTTCGGTTTTCCTTATGAATAACATTCCATTATTTCCATCAACTTTCCGAATCACAAGCTGTTTTGGGTTCCGAAAGTGTAACTTTATCCCCTTTACTTAAATTCTTGTTATTGTTTCGGTTTACTTATAATTCAATATATGTGTTGGTATTTTCTTTCTAACATTTGTAAGTAAGAATGCAATCTCCATGTGTTTTACTTTTTGAATTTTTTTTACTTCATATGTTTTAGTGCTTAAACTTCAATTCTACGCTAAGGTGAATCATATTATAGATAACAATCCATTGTTCGGTGCATTTATAATATGAAAAATGTATGCATGTAGTTGAGATGATTAAGGTAGGATTTTGTAATTGGTTCAATATGAGCATGATGTCAGAGTGCTGGTAAAAATATGTGTTTGAAGAAAGTTCACTTGTACAAAAGTTAAAGTAGAAGTAGAATTAAGTTCTTAATTATTTTTACTTGTTTTCTTTGTTCTATGATTACAATCTTTCAAACCCCCCATTTAATTCTTTATTCTTTTATTCTTTATTTCATTAATTCATTAATTCTTTTATTTTTTAATTCATTTATTCTTTACTTCTTTATTATTTAATTATTTAATTATTTAATTCTTTAATTCATTATTGTTTTGAACTAACATATTATTAATGTTTCCTAATTTCCCCGATTAAGAACGATCCATATTTACCAATACTACATCTACACAAAAAGGGTTTAAATTGCATAATACTCGAATTGCGTATTTAATTTAATGCGTAGTTTGGGCGTGATCAGAACTCAGCCCAAAATCATTCTCTGAAACCATAAAACACAGGGTCTCCGCCCCAAACCAATCATACGGTGAAACATCATATCATCATGTATATATATATATAACCCATCCTCGGTATCTCATATGCCCAATCAAGAACGCATCACGATATATCTACAGTATGCATACTACTCGGGTCTCATCTCCGAGTCTACCCCTAGGATCTACGACGTTTGGGAGGACCTGTCTCTGGACCCTGTCCGAGACTATATCATATCTCTCACTCCTGGGCATGTGCTCCCTCTTGGAGTCATTCATCCTAGGTAGTGGATCGTGACACTCCAGGATCATCGACGTCTGGAGGAGACTATTCATACAGGAGGGTATATACATATAAGTGTGAAAACATTCATTTCTTTCAAATCATAGTTCAACTGGGTCTCATACCTGAATCATAATCCAGGATTCCTCGAATCCGATTAAAATCCTAATCTCACAGGCCTCAGCCTAAATCCACATTTCAATAAGGTCTTAAACCCGAACATCTCAACAGGGTCTTAACCCAAAATCTCATTTCATACCACAATTAGGACTCAAGCCCGATACCATAAACAACCTAGATCTCAAGCTCGATACCCTAAATCAACTGGGCCTCAAGCCCAATACCAAAAATCAACTGGGCTTTAAACCCGATATCATAAGTCAACTGGATCTCAAGCCCGATATCATAAATCAATTGGGTCTCAAGCCCGATAACATAAATCAAATGGGCCTCCAACCCGATATCGTTAATCAACTGGGCCTCCAACCCGATATCTCATTAAATCAAATGGACCTCCAGTCCGATAGTTTCCAATGGATCTCGTGCCTGATTCCATGTTTCCAAATCCGAAATCATTTCATCAAACCACCATTGAAAACACACGCACATATAAATCCAATATAGAACCATACACCTCGAAGTACGTGCAAATACAAAAATATCAAATGCCACAAACATACATACTCAAGGCATTCAATTCATCGATAAAAAACACTTATAAAATATTTATGCATGCATCAGTTCATAAAACAAAATCCACTCACAGACCGTCCATGATGCGCCTCGATACCCGCTCCATAAGCCTCTTCGAGCCAATCACTATCACCGGAACTCCTAGACCTATCCAAACCATACTAGAGGATCACTAAATACTTTAATAACCTCTCATAAAAGCCCCATAATTGTTCGGGATTTTTAACATATTTTGAAATGGACCCTAAGCCTTCGGACACCCAAAACTACCCCAAAACGGTGTCTGATCGACTCAAAACTTGTCCTAAAACGTTCGTTACATCAAAAGGATGATTTCATACGTTGACCTCATCCCCAAACAGTGCCTCACGCGCCTCCCAAAGGCGCTGCGCGTGGAGCTCTCGCCTAGCACTGTACATCTTCTTCCCCGAGTCGAATGACAGGACCGCCCCCGGAAGGGGCATCGATAACCGTGCCCGGTCCTGCTCCCGTCTGGCAAGTCGACTGAAATACCCAAGTTACCCTCAGTACGTGCCAGACCAGGGATAGCCACATGTGCTTACTCATGCCTCCGCCCCTCGTACAGCCTCGAACAACGCGCCACGACCTAGAGGGTCAATAAAAACCAAAAGGTGTGAGTGGACAAAATAAATCAGTTTAGCAAAACAGTTACAACAAGCGTTTTTATCCTCCGCGTAAAAACGAATGCATGCATACAAAAATCATTTCGCAATTGGTTAAGATTTTCCACATAAGAAAAACTGTGTATCAAATTTCATCATAAGGGAAAACTCGTATGAATCTCAAAATCATTTTTCCTTCCTCAACCATCGGGTCTTAGCCCGCAATCATAGACACCGGGCCTCAGCCCAAAACCACAACTCAACCAAATGCACAGCATGATCCAAAACCATTAACCACATACCGGGCCACTGCCTAACTCAACCGAAACATCTGAAATCATCAATAAATCATAATTCAATCATTTTGCTGGATAACAAGTGCGCCCGAGTCTTTAAACTCAAAACCATGCGCATAAACAGGCCTTCCCGGGATATCAACGAGTCTTTAAACTCAGAACATACTCAATAGGCCTCGGGGGTATCACAGTAACCGAGTCTTTAAACTCACGAGTCTTTAAACTCATTAAGGGCCATCCCCCGTCATCAATTAACCGAGTCTTTAAACTCAAAACGTGCTCCAGCAATAGCACCGGGTTTTTAAACCCAAAACAGTTTTTAAACACAACAACGGGTCTTTAAACCCCAAGCAGTTTTCAGCGGTCTCTAAACCCCAAAACAGTTTATCAATCACGACAACGTGGGATCCATCCCAAAATCACATTTTTCACAACAGGACCCATGGTCCGAGTTTCCACATTCTTTTTCCCCAAATCATACTTTACAAACATAATCACATTATCATGAAACACGGGGCATGTACAATCATACCAAATCACTTTATTAAATCCTTTTTCATTCCCGAATTCGAATTCGCAATAATGATTCCGTAAGCCGGCATCCGGAAGCATCATCCCGAACCCAAACCAAGAATCCACTTTATTATTTCCGAAAACCGAAATCGCGTAAATCAAAGTTACTTTTATGCCCCGAGCATTAAGCCCGAAATCACCTTTTTCAAATCCCTTTTTAATTCTTAGAAATCACTCCTTTCTCAAATCTTACTTTCAACACACCAAAACCACAATCATAATCACCAAAATCACAGTCCAATCAAAACATACTCGATACCCCTTTTTTAAATCCTCAAAATTACAATTCTCATTCCAATTCCCGGATTCAAACATCAACAGTGATCAAACCACAATAACTCGAAATCTCGTAAAACGTGCAAATCCGGAACGTTCTCGAAAAACGTGTCAAAACCGTAAGTCACACTCGCAAATCATAAACAACCTTCTTAAATCATTTTACATCCGTTTCATATAACTTCTCTCATTAAACCATCATTAAGCACACGAGTGACCATAGTCTTGAAATACGTGAAATTTCGCATGGATAGTAAAAATACGTATAAATACGGGAACCGAATACGTATAAATACGGAAATCAAAATCAATCACAACTTATAATCATAATCATAAAATCATAGAAATAATTTATGCATGCATTAAATTTTGAAAGCAAGTCCACTCACACACCATCCTTAAGGCTCGGTTTTGCGCCGCACGCATGCCCGTAATTTCCGATATTTCCAGAAACTCCAAATCCTGTCTGCAAACATACTTTAGTGTCATTAAGGGCTTAAATAACAACATACTAATTTCCCATAATTTTCCGGAAATTAATCGTTAATTACAAACGTAACATAAATATTCGGACCTTCCGAATAACATCGAAATGGTGTCCGATAAATTCGAAACTAACGTTAAAATGTTCGTTACAATGTGTAGGACAAAAGTCATGTTGAACTCACCTCGAAAATCAGCCCCACGCGCCGTCACGCGCCGCCGCAAGCGGCTGCGAGTGACACCCACGCGCCAGCTACAGTAATCCCAACGGTCACCATCCTCGCCCGATTCCCTGGTAAACGGGTCGTCGACCCGCGTGTGTGACCCGTTCCAATTCCTGTCAAGCACAACCTAATTTCCTCAATTGATCCATCAAACAGACTCGCAAGGGACACAATTAAAGGTCTGTATCAGTTACTCCCCCCGCCACGGCCCAAAATCAACTTAATTTAACTCGAGTCGAACTCGAAGTCCATCGTCCCAGTTCGTCACGTCGTCACTGTTTCCTTCAATTGATCAGTTAGGAAGCACCGCAGACTCACCCTCACGATGATTGTGAGCTCAATTTCACAAGAGCTTACCTCCCTGACCACGACTCCAAGCTCGGTTTTTCTGCAACTTAGTCGTGACCATCCATGGCTCCCCAGGCTTCGAGCTTCGGTCCCCATGATCTGGATCGACTAAGTGGTGTCCCAGAAGACTGAATTGAACCTTGAATTGGCTTGGGCTGGCCTACATTTCGACTTGGATTTTTGAATTGATTAAACATAGTTTCGGGTTTCTGGGTGTAATTTCTCCTCCCAGCTCGACTCTCTGATTCTCCCTAGCTCTCTCTGACCCTCACAGCACACTACTCATTCTCCCTTGGTCTCTTCCCGTTCCTCTCTTCTCTCAATTCGGCCTTGGGAAGGTCAACCATGTCTCCCACCATGTCTCTGTTTTTCTCTCCACCTCACGAGCTCCAGCACCGCCCTAGAGCACCAACACCCGCTCAGTGCACCTGTTTCACTCCCACTCGAACATAAACAATGCCCCTCATGCCCTGCTCAACACTCCCAATGGCATAAACAAAATTACCAGCCCAGAGCCCACTGTCCCCCCACAAGAACTCAGAACCATTAGCAATGGTGCCCGTGCTGATTCCCCAGCACGCCAGTTCCCCACTCAACAGCCACTAACCCAATTTTCTAAGTTAATTGTTAAACAATTCATAGAACAAAACAATTGGGGTAGTCACTCACGGCATGGGCATCAGACTCTGTTTTCGCGACAATCAAACAGTTCCCCTGCAGGAAATTACCATTTTGCCCTCACTTGGCAAATTACCAAAATGCCCCTCACGCGTCCCAGACCCGTAACTTGATCTATCGAACTCCGATCGACGCGTGCCGCCTGTCTACGAACTCAGGGCATCGAGACCGTCCTAACGGTCCTTGGCCCTCGGCCATCGGACCTCCCGATCAAAAAGTCAACATTTTCCCTTATTTCGTCCAAATTACGGAAATGCCCTTGGGCTTCCGAACGTCATAACTATCACCTCGAACGTCGGAATCGAACGTGCCACCCGTCTATGAACTCGTGACGACCAAAACTACGTCACGGTCATCGGGCAAAGTCCATTTGACCGCCCGAATAAAAAGTCAATGTTTTGCCCACAACTAGGGGCAAAACAGTCATTTTGCACCGTTCGTCCGAATTCGCCCAACTAATCACCGATTAACCCCGCTAATCATGATTAGTTAGTAATCTAATCCCGAATTCCGGGACGGGTCATTACATCGAACCAGTTCACTGGTCAGCCGGTCTAACCGAACCAGCATGATCGGTTCAAGCCATTTTGAACCCTTTTACAACCCGTTTTCATCCTTTTTCAATTCCAATCTCTTTGTCATTTCATTAGCAGCCTATCTATATGATTAAAACCAAGAAAACTAGCCTAGAACCCATTGGTTCGATTTTTCCTCTCATGGCTCAATTTTCCAGCCCTATCTCTGGGCTATTTAGCCACTCTCCGCCGTCCAAAACCACCCCTAAATGTTCATACTAACCCAACAACCATCCCCCAATCAACAGAAAACATCCCTCACGTCCAAAACACAAAATCGAAATTTTGAAGGCTAAGGGTTAGGGGTTTACCTGTTTCCCGCGACTCCTACGCTATCCACGACATCGCAACCTCATCTTTCACCGTGTCCTAGCTCCTCAGCCACTCTCTGTCTCTCTCTCTCAGATCAAAACCAGGTGAGGGGAAGGGATTGGGGTTGTAGTATTTAATGGGGTTTCGGGTTTGGTGGGAATGGAACAGATGAGGATGAATGGTGCATGAATGTGGTGTGATAGGCAATGGATGAGTGACACTTGTCACTCATCCATTGGGCCAGGGAAAATATCTGGGGCCCACTCTAGATAAAAGTTCATTCGTCTCGTAAAATGTGCAATAGTACTTTGGACCTTCCTTGACCTATATCTTTCCCGTCGAATGTCCGATTTCGACGTGTCGCCTGTCTACGGACTCGTATTGACTTGATCTACGTAACGGTCTTCGGTCCACGTGCATTGGATCTCCCAGGTCAAAAGTTAACTTTTTACCCTCATCTAGTGGTAAAATCGTAATTTCACCCTGAACGTCCGATAATCCTCAACTAATCCTCGATTAGCGAGGCTAATCCTCAATTAAGTCTTAATTAATGCCAAGAATTTGGGACGGGTCGTTACAGACACCCTAGTTTCAGTCCTCACCATTCCTGAAGGGGGGTGAAACCTAGACTTGGTTGATAAGGTTTTCTATACAGAGGATGTCACTACTATCACTACCATTGTACTCATCTCCTTTATAAAATATGTAGACAGTTGGTACTAGTTCTATTCAAAAAATGGAAAGAATTCAGTAAAGTCGGGGTATTACGTTGTTTTAACTTGATTCAAGGAAGATAGTGGTGGTAGTGTTGAGTGCTCCAATGAAGAGCGGTCTAAATCATTCTTGAAGTATTTGTGGGAAATAAAAGTCCTGAATAAGTTGAAAACCTTTTGCTGGAGAGTCAACTTGGAAATACTCGCCACGTGTGTAAGTCTGAGAAAGAGGAAGTTTCTTGAGTCAAGAATGTGCTATTGGGGTGGGGGGAAAATAAAGAGGATGTTATGCATACTTTGTCAAGATGCAATCGCAGTAAAAAAAACCTAGCAGGCCTCACAACTTATGTTGGATGCTTCCACCCCTTAGGCAGGTTCATTGATGTTTTTAAATATTCAATTTTCTAAACTCTATAATTGTGACTTTGAGAGGTTTTCTTTCATTCGTTGGCAGATTTGGAATTGGAGGAACATATTTGTACATCAGCTAGTGTGTTGGAGGCAAGTATGGTGGCTGAAAGAGTTTTACTTGCCCATGCTGAGTTCTCAAACCAACCGACCCAAGTTCCAGGTGCACGTTTAGCCCGACTAGCTAGATGGGTAAAGCCCATCCCTCTTTATTTCAAAATCAATTGTGATGGGACAGTATAGAGAGAAGGGTGACTGAGGGGCATATGTGGAGTGTTGCAGGATGCTAATGGGAGTCTAATAGCGGCTTTTTCTTTCCCGGGTTCCCCGGGTGCCTAGGTCCTTGCGGTAAAGCTTGAAGCACTGAGGGTAGGGGTCCTCATGCTACAATTTATGGGAATTTCTTAGTGCGGGATCGAGACTAATTCCACGGAAACTATTATCACTATCTAGACAACCGATGGCTTTGCTTCAGATGTCCCATGAATTTTTGGTTAGCTCACCTAGAACGGCCAACCGAGTTACTCATGGATTAGCTAAAGAGGGTCTTCATTCACACGGGATGGTTGTATGGGTGCCTCCAACACCACCCTGGTTCCATACTCTCTTAGAACATGATTTAGGGTTTAATTTGCTATCTTTGTTGTTTGCTTGTCTTGTTTCTAGGATACTTGTTAGAGGTAGCAGGATTAGGCGCGGTTTCCAAGGAATTTTTTAGGGATGAGTCCTGTCACTCCAGCACCCCCCTGCTCCATGCTCTATTTGTAACGACCCGGATTTTCTATTTATTTGTAAATTGGAAAATTTCATGTAAAATGACTATTTTATCCCTAGTCAAGGCAAAATGTTGACTTTTGACTTGAGACACTATTTTGATGTTGACCCTTGACTGTTACGTAGATTGTGTCGCCTTGAGTTCGTAGGTAGGCGGCATGCCGAATTTAGATGCTCGATACGAAAGTTATAGGTCACAGAGTTTGAGGGTTACTATTACATTTTTCGAGATGTTCAGGCCAAGGGGCATGATTAAATTGGTCAACTGATTCCTTGGACCAATCAGATGAGTGACAAGTGTCATTCATCTAACTGACCCATTTACCCAAAATATTGGGATGCATGTATCTGCCTTCCTTTCCATTTTAGGTATTCAAACCGTGAACCAGGTTTGTGCAAACACACACATAGCCATTGACCACCTTCCCTAGACCTTCACCTTTATTTAGTGAGCCTGGGGAGTGGCTGAGAGAGCGTTGGACGACGACTCAGAGGCTGATAATGGCGGTGCACGGCGGAGAGGGAGTCATAGGTAAAACCCGAAACCCTTATGATCGGGCCAAGTTTGGGTTTGGATTTTTAGGCCTGGTTAAGTGGATTCAGGGACCCAGAGTGATTTCTGAGGTTAGTACATGCAGATTGGAGCCCAGAACAAGACTCGAAGGCACTGTGATTGACGGGAAATAGATCGGAAAAACAACCTCCATTGTTGATCGACTTAAGGTATAGATTTTATGTGTTTTAGTTGAATTTGAACCCATAGATCCAACCTAGAGACCTAGACGATCCAGTAGGACTTAATGGTTTCGAAAACGGGTCAAAAATGGGCGAGTTACAATCGGGTCGGGCTAGCGGGTTTGGGCGATCCGAATGCAGACCTGTCGAGAGGTTAGTGGTGATGACGTCATCAGTCATCACCTGTCAGAGGCCAAAACGTTGTACTTGTCAAGGTCTGATACGTGTCAGTCTGACATTGTCAGCTGACGTCAGCAGGGTTGACCGTTGATTTTTGACCAGTGGGCGTTGATCCTCACGTGGGGGCGCGTGGAAGGGATTTTTGAGGTGGGACCAGTACTATTTTCAAGGTTTCGACCTTCCGGATCCAATGGTGGTAGTTTCGTGTCAATCCGAGATTGTTAGATAGGTCAAATTGAGGTTTGATGTCTAGGGAAGCGTGTTCGGGACGCTTTCCCATGCCGGTTTTGTTCTAGGGTTTGATGTTAAACCTAGTAGGGTCAATTAGTGACCTTTTGATGTATTTGGACGGGCCCGGAGACTATGTTTAGCTTCGGGACAAGTTTAGGCTATTCGTAGCGCAGCAAGGACTAACTGTGAGTGGATCGGTTGCTTTATATTGAAATTCATGCATAAATGGTTTACATGTTTTCTTAAATGATTTATGTTGAATATGTTGGAAATCATGGAATTTATATACTCGAATCATTGGTCGTGGATTATGTTATGGATTTGCGTGAAAACGAGGTTTATGTTTAACATTCGTGTACGAATTTAGCATTATGTTCGAATCATTGGTCGTGGATCGGTTGCTTTATGTTTAACATTCGTGTACGAATTTAGCATTATGTTCGTATTAACATAGTCTTCGTATTAATAAATTTGTTAAATTCGGTTGCTTTATAAATAATTACAGGCACATTCGTGTCATCCAATCAAGTGTACTTTTTTTTTTATCAATGCAATTTTCAAATTAAAAAAAAAAATATATTATGTACATGTTAGCATCAAGCATTTTTTGAATATTTATAGTTCATGAGAGTTTGGAAAGGGAAAAAAAGTGAGAAAATATCAACCGTACCTTTAATATTCAAATGTGTATAGTTATGACTTATGACCCTCTCTCAAGTAAGTCCTATAATTTATTCTCAGGTATTCAGCCACGGTTTCATGTTTTGAATGTGATTATCCATTCTTGTCGATCTGAGTAAATATTTTCACTATAGGATTACCTAATGGATCTTTTTAACTTTTCTAATTACTTTGTTAGTTGTTACTTGTTAACAATGTATCTTTTCCCCCCTTCTAATAATGATGACAAGGCAGACAATTTCAAAGCCCATAATTTATCCCACTTTATCCTTCAAAGAGAACGAGGGGGTAAAACCATGCATAATGACGGGTAAAACAATAAAGCTTCCATCAACCAAGAAAAATAAAGCAAATTATTTTAACTTGCCTTCCTTCTTTTAGGATATAAAGTTCAGCTGGGTCTTCATAGTTTGTATGATCGAGATCATCGACCCAAGTCTTTGTTTGACAACACCAAGTTGGATGCATTTGGATTGGGACATTCTAGGCTTCTGTCTCATGGCTTTTTACCGTTTTCGTTCGATGTTTTTTTTACTGTTTTTGAAAATGTATAAACAGTACATGCCACTAGATCGACAGATATTTAAGTATATAAAAATATTGGTCGGCTAGTAGTGTTATTAGTTAATTATAAAATTGAAGTAAAAATAAATTAATTAATTACTAAAATGTCCTTTCATTTTCTCTACTTGTTCAACATCTCATTCTTTTCCCTGTTAACCCTTCCAAACTTATTAGGTACGCCTAAATTTAATAAATTAAGAGTTAAATTTATTAATACGAATAAATTAGGGCACATCAAAAAATTAAAATGGGTAATGTGAATGATTAAAATGGGTACGTGTTAAATATATATATATGTGTGATTTTGGATTTGAGTCTCATTGAAAATTATAGGAATACATAAATAAGAGTGTCAAAGTTTCAAGTAAAGTATTTTTCTCCTTCCATAAATGTGTGATTGATAATTTTATATTCTTGAAATTTGAAAATTGAAATTATAATTGATTTACTAAATTAGTAGGCATTAGTGTATTTTTTCCCTTCCATAAATGTGAGATTGATAACTTTTTATTCTCATTGATAAAATTTAAAATTCGATTAATTTAGTAAATTAGTAAATATTCAAATAATATTTAATTTTGTTTTGTTTATAAGAAGATATGCTAATTATTCTAATTTACAAAAAGAATTATCCTAATTTACGTATATCTTTTATGCTCTATTTTCTGCGAAAATTTGTGCGCTCATGGTTTTACAATATTCTCACCTAAGGTAAAGATTTGGTTTCTTGTCATTCTCTCTAAACTTAAAAGGGAAAATCATTGCGTGAAAGAAAAATCTTATACGTAGTGAAAGATCCTGGTCAATCAAATAAAAGAAGAAAAAGAAACTAGTGGATGGCAGCTCAGGTGTAGGAAACCCACAAAGGGGATTACTACAGAGGAGTCCGCCTCCGCTCCCTGTACCGCGAATCTCTCTTTCCCATTCCCCCTCGGCCCTCCTGTATTCCTGGTGTGATATAAATAAACAGTGTTTTTCAGCCATTTGAAAAATTGAGTTTAAAGAAACAGTGTCTTCAGTCTCCTCCAAATCGTCTCTGTGACTGGACTGACTCATCATCATCATCCTCAACCCTCACTCTCACGACACTTCTCGTGAGTCACATTTGTTTCTCCTCCTCTCTCTCTCTCTCTCTCTCTCTCTCTCTCTCTCTCTCTCTCTCTCTCTCTCTCACAGCTGCTCATTCTCGTGCCCTAACCCACCCACCCACTCTGATCAAAAAAAAAAAAACCCACCCACCCACCCACCCCAAATTTAATTCAAATTGCCTTACAACTCCGAAAGAAGAAAAATCTCTCAACTTTCAACCCCAACTTCCTCATCTCTACCAACGCCATTACACATCCATCCTCTCTTTCTCTCTTTAGGAGTTCATCTTCAAGGTAAATATTTCGTTTTTATTTTATTTTTCCAATTTTAATTTCTATATATGACTCTGATTTTACTTACTGTCACTGAATTATGATTTTTTAGTTTCTTAATTTTGATGATGTTAAATATTGGTGATTTAAATGATGGGTTTTCGTATTTGTGTGTTTCAAAAGATCTGTGTGGAAAAGGCCTTTCATTTACACCAACTGTCTGGGTGAATATTATAGTTTATTCCTTGCAAGCTTTATGTTTATGGGTGTGGAAGAATGTCTGGGATTTTTGTGAATAAACCTTGTTTGTTTTCGTAGTTTTCGAAGCAGGGGAATGATACTTGTGAATTTTGTTTCTTTTTGTTAAGCTAATTGGCCTGTTAAGTGTTGTCCGTATGTCATAATGAGTATTTGTACAGCCGATCGTGTTGGGCGTTCCGATCTTTTATTGTTTCTGATGTCGTACTTGTTGTGCATGAAGATCAAAATGGTTGTCTTTTTTGTTCTGTTCTTGTAAATCTTCCTTTAAAACTGAAGAAATCATGAGTGAGACTTGTCTGTATTAACCCCGTATTTTGGAGATGCTTGTATTTAATGGTATTTGTTAACATCGAAAGTAACAAACAGAGGATTCTATCCAGTGATGCTTATGTCAGTTGTGGCAATTAGCGAATATTATTTGATGACTTAATATTAACTGAAATGCAGCAGTCATGGCAGGCCTTGGATGCTTCATTGTGGAATTACTAAAGGGATTTAGTGGCCATTGAAGTCTGCAAATCAGTTGGGTTCCGGCGAACTTCAGAGGACATGTAGCTCAATTTTTTATTTCACAATGCTTCGTCAGAATGGTTAGTTTGAATTTGCGAGGCTATTACTACCTTTTATAGTATCACATTGATCCACCAAATATGAGTGCACTCCATTCTACATGTGAAATTGTTGAATCAAGAGAAGAAGTACATTCTGAATCAAGAATGGACGAGAAAGGTGGGAAGCATTTCATGTTAAAATCAGGAAATAAATATTCCATAGAGGATGATATTAATCAGCTTTTTCAGGCAATTGATGGTAGAAATTCAGCTAGGATTTTAGGTCTGTCGCACGAGGCCAGTAAAGATGCTTTGAGGAAGAGTGCTATGAAAAGGCCAATGAGAGTTAGTTCATCAAATGCATCAGGTATTGGAATTTCAGAGCCTGTAAGTTTGAAGCAAGCACTTAGAGGGTTATGCATCTCTCAGGCATCAGAGATGGCTGCCATGAAGCGACTATCGACGAGGCCAAGTCGTTCATCTGGGGTCTCAGAAGCGGGAACTATCAAAAGGTTGTACAGGTCAGTGGTAGCCGAGGCCAATGGGTCTGGCCTTCCTATCGATGAAGGTAAAGGGAATTTTGTTGAGTTCTCCCTTGTACCGGAAGCATCCACATGTTCTGAGAAGAATCCTACCACAACTTTGGCCCGTGCACTGATTCCAGATGCTAGTGCGACCAGAGTAGCACCACAGGACCAAATTGCTCCCCTTTCAGAAACTGTTAAAAGTGAGAAAGTGGAAGATAAAAACTTGGAGTCCACAGGTTCTTCAAATTCTCATGATAGCAAGGAAAGGATTCGGGCAGGTCAAGATGCTTCTATCTCTACTGGGGTTTCAATTAATACTTTGAATTCAGATAAGGGGCTGCATTCTGCTGCTTCTCCATCTGTCTCTAGCACTGGTTGTAAGGTAAGCAAATGCTCTGGCAGTAGTTCACATTTAATGAAGCCGGTCCTCAGGAGTAAGAACTTTGTTCAGAAAAAAATCAAGCAGGATTCCATTTCTGGGTCTAGTAGTTCGAAAACAGATAACAGAAAAGTTGATAATTGCTTAGGCTCTAGCACTAGAAATTTAAAGGAGCAGACTCTCAACTCTACTGCAAAGCATGAAAGGGAAGGAATTCAGAAAGAATCTCCGACGTCCAGCAGTACAAGTGTTAGCAAAGAAATGAGTTCAGGGATTGTTAATGGTGGTACAAGCAAACCAGATCTCCCTTTGAATACCAGTAACAGAACTAAGTCTGTAGTAACAAAAGTTGATGAGAGGTCAAGATCAAGAGAAAAGGGTGATTTCTCACAAAGCTCAAAAAGCAGCATTGGCGACTATAGCAGCACTACAAGCACCAGTGAGGAGAGCAGTTTCAGCGGGTCTGGTCGTAGCGGAAAGAGGCCTCACATGTCAAGGGACTTGAGATGGGAAGCCATACACCATGTTCAGAAGCAGCATGGAAGCTTAAGTATGAAGCACTTTAGGTTGCTTAGGAGGATTGGTTCTGGGGATATTGGAACTGTTTATCTTGCTGAGCTGACTGGGACAAACTGCGTATTTGCTTTGAAAGTGATGGACAACGAGTTTTTGGCTACAAGGAAGAAAATGATGAGGGCCCAAACAGAAAGAGAGATACTAGAAATACTTGATCATCCATTTCTCCCTACACTATATGCCCACTGTGAGTCAGAGAAGCTGTCATGTTTGGTTATGGACTACTGTCCAGGTGGAGATCTGCATGTGCTGCGGCAAAAGCAACCCGGCAGGAGTTTCTGTGAACAAGCAGCCAGGTACTCTTTCTTCTTATGGCCCCGTTTAACTTAACTGTGTCTGCTTTTTTTGCTTTGCCAATAAAAGAAAATTTAATTATAATCAGATGCATCATGCATGTACCTTTAAGATTCAGTAGGCAAGATTCCTTTTGCTTTGTCCTGCTCTTCCATATCTGGAAAATCCATTTGGTAGTTGTTTGATTATATTGATTTTCTTTTCTCCTTGAGTTTCCATATTTGACTGGTCAACATAGATTATATGTAAGACCTGGTAGTCACTTGTTAAACTTGTGATCATTTGGTACTTGATAACATTTTCTGTCCATGTGTGCACATGTGGATTTAATTAGCACCCACAGCCTTTTAGTTTAACTGTAGTGACATGCCAACATCCAAGTGGCTGCCAGCATGACTCAATTGTGGTGTCCACGTTGCCTATGTGGGTTGGGGTGTGTCATGTAGGGTTGTATCCTCTGACTAGCCCCAAATCCTTCCTTCTGCTTTACATTATTTCTGAATTTGTAGTGATTCTGTTTTGTGGATATGAGATAGGAGTTTTGTTATCTTTTCAACCAGCTCATCTTGTCAGTTGGAATGTAGAAATACTTGTCTGGAAAGTGTTGATCCAATGTCCTACCATCCCAATAGGAAATATGATTGATTTTCGTTGGTTTCATTTTGCTCCAGTACTTTAAATGTTCATCAGACTAATATGAAATCCTTCTATACCGTATTTACAGGTTTTATGTAGCCGAAGTCCTCCTTGCCTTGGAGTATTTACACATGCTAGGAGTTGTGTATCGAGATTTGAAACCAGAAAATATCCTTGTCCGAGAAGATGGCCACATCATGCTCACAGATTTTGACTTGTCACTAAGATGCGCTGTCAATCCAACGCTGCTCAAATCATCGTCTCCTGTATTGGAGAGCACAAAAAAGATGTCAAGCCCGTGCATTGAATCTAGCTGCATTGATCCGTTTTGCCTTCAACCATCCTGGCAGGTCTCATGCTTCACTCCCAGACTTCTATCTGCCGCTGCCAAATCCCGGAAAATGAAATCCGAACTCGCTGCTCAAGTCACTCCTTTGCCACAGCTCGTAGTGGAGCCAACTAGTGCCCGATCAAACTCCTTCGTTGGAACCCACGAATACCTTGCCCCAGAGATCATCAAAGGAGAAGGTCATGGGAGTGCAGTCGATTGGTGGACCTTTGGTATCTTTCTTTTCGAGTTGCTATATGGCAAGACACCCTTCAAAGGGGCAGTAAATGAGGAAACATTGGCGAACGTTATGTCGAAAAGCCTCAAGTTCCCAAGTATCCCTATAGTGAGTTTTCATGCCAGAGATCTGATCAGGGGCCTCTTGATAAAGGACCCGGAAAATCGCTTAGGGTCAGTGAGAGGGGCTGCAGAGATCAAGCAGCATCCTTTCTTTGAAGGCCTTAACTGGGCGTTAATTCGGTGTGCTGTACCGCCGGAGCTTCCCAAGTCTTTTGATGCCGGAATTGCCAGACTGTATGCTTCACAGAAACAATGCAAGGAGTTGGAGGGTATAGGAGAGCATATAGACTTTGAGCTGTTTTAGTTGTTACACTTCCATATGAGAACAACCTTTGCAGTGGTGATTCGGTGGGTCCATTCAACTTACAGAGTTGCACATGGATGGTTTAGATTTTAAGTGTCCTCAAAAAATTAATTTCTGCTCCAGTGGATGACGGCTCTATTGAATGGATGCATTCACCCAATCATTATCGCAACCCTAGATCTTCTTTTAATCTTTTAACAGATGATATAACTTATAGTAGTGTAAATTGAATGTAACTCAAAACACTGGTGCTTAGTTGTAGAATACGATATCTACAGAGTGGCCTGAGAGAAACAGAAATCGGATTAGTATTTTTCGTTTTTCCGGTCTGCCGTATAACTCTGGCTGTATTCAAGTTTGCCATCTGTTCCTCTCTCACTTTCATAGATTATTTTGTCATATGAGCTGAATACTAGTTTCTTATATATAAAATACTTATTATTTTTTTATGTGGTACATATCAATCAATTTTAAGCCTTTTTTAAGCTTTCTATCATAATATTTTCTCCATAGTCGCTGGAGAAATGAAGGCATTGTTCTTGGGATGTGAGAGTAAAAGTCTTATATCAGAAATGATTTAACCGTCATACGTGTAACACGTCGCTAGTCTCATATGGATGTCAGACAATGATCTCACATTATCACGTGTTAGTTGGAAAATCTACTACACATGAGGGAGGTTTGTTGGGATGTGAGGATAAAAGTCTCACATCAGAAATGACTTAACCGTCACACGTACCACATGTCGCCAGTCTCATATCATATGGATGTGAGACAGTGGTCTCACATCATCACGTGTTAGCTGAAAAATCCGCTACGCGTGAGGCGGCGTGTTGGGATGTGAGAATAAAAGTCCCACATCGGAAATAGCTTAACTGAAGTCCCACATCGGAACAGTGGTCACATCATCACGTGTTAGCTGGAAAATCCGCTATACATGAGGGGGCATGTTGGGATGTGAGCATAAAAATCTCACATTGAAAAAGATGAGAAGGGCCAAAATCCCGAATTTATTGTGGGGTGGAACCTCAAGTTTCTACAATTGCACAGTGGAGTAACCCCTCTAAATTTACCATTTTTCCACTCCTCCAACAACCGTACTCGAAAACACCCATTTCTTCCTCCCCAATTCCCATCCTTGCAAAACTTAACGTTTCGTTCAAGTTCCCTGAAATCCCTCATATGGATGGGAGACAATGGTATCACATCATCACGTGTTAGCTGAAAAATCCGCTACACGTGAGGGGGCGTGTTGGGATATGTGAATAAAAGTTCTATATCGAAAATTGCTTAACCGAAGTCCCACATCGGAAATGGCTTAACCACCACAGTGGTCTCACATCTTCACGTGTTAGTTGGAAAATTCGCTACACGTGAGGGGGCATGTTGGGATGTGAGGATAAAAGTCTCACATCATAAAAGATGATAAGGGCCGAAATCCCGAATCTATTGTGGGATGGATGACAAGACCCATCCCAATCCCCCAGGAATTAACGCGGGATGACCCTGCTCCCGTCTGACACGAAGTGTCGGACAAGGGATATTTCCGACCTTTGCCCTCCCGGGCTATCAGAGTAAGTCAGGATCTGGAGGAGGCATGTGATATCTCGGTCTCTGCTACAGTCAACATCTGATGTCAACCTGAAGGGCAGTCAAAACATTAAAAGCTGTGAGTGGACAAAACAAGAGTTTATAAAAACATTTCATAAAAAGACATTTATACCCTTCACTAAAAAACATGCATGCATTCGAAAACCGTTTAACCAAAAAAACCATATGTGGGAACTTAGCCCAAAACCAAGATTGAAAGAATCATAATGAAAACGACCATACGGGCCGCCGCCCAAATCCATAAGGGTCTCAGCCCAAATCATAAGAAACCAACCGTACGGACCACTGCCCAAAACCTGTGTAAACACACCTCATATATCATATCATATAACATACATCATATATACATATAATCCACACAACCAATCCTGTCACGGTTTCCAAAGCTACGCGCGTGCTACCCGGGGTCTCAAACCCAAGTATTCTCAAAGTCAAAGTCAATGTTCGCAGACCACTGACCATACCCGAGGTTATAGTAACCAGCCTTCTTGAGAGTAAGGAACCCAACTAGGGGGACTCCACTCAGTCGGTGCTCCGTGACTACTCCGGGGTCCACCCGGGCCAACGACCCTCCCCGGAGGAGATAATAGAACAAGTAAAGGAAGGTATATGAACATATATATACATAACATAAACATTCATGCCCGGTTCCCCTGAACCGTCATGATCCATCTTATACATATAGATAACCTCCATGCCCGGTTCCCATAAACCGTCATGTACCACAATGACCTAACAAAGGTTCATGCCGGTTCCCATAAACCGTCATGAACCACAATTACTTTTCCAGAGTTCATGTCGATTCCCATAAACCGTCATGAACTTGGAAATCCATCTAGGGTCCCTGACCCGAAATCATCAGTGTAAAACAACTGGGTCTCGTTGTAACGACCCGTCCCGAATATCGGGATTTAATAATATTTAATTGTGATTTACTAATCTGGGATTAGTTGTATGATTTCGGACGAATTGTGCAAAATGACCGTTTTGCCCCTGGGCGTGGGCAAATCGTTGACTTTTAAATCGGATGGCCAAATGGACTTTGACCGATAACCGTGACGTAGTTCGGGACGTCACGAGTTCATAGACAGGTGGCACGTTCGATTCCGACGTTCGTGGTAGAAGTTATGAGGTACGGAAGTTCATGGGCGTTTTCGCAATAAGGGGCAAATGTTGACTTTTTGATCGGGAGGTCCGATGGCCGAGGACCGAGGACCGTTAGGAAGGTCTCGATGCCCTGAGTTCGTAGACAGGCGGCACGCATCAATCGGAGTCCGTACGACTGAGTTACGGGTCAGGATGCGTGAGGGGCATTTTGGTAATTTTCTACACAAGGGCAGAATTGTAATTTCACACGGGGTACTGTTTCATTGAACAGCCGTGAAGGTGGAATGTTTGTGCGATCGATCCCGTGATTGTTTATCAATTTAATTGAGTTAATTGGGTCAGTTTGAGGTGGAATAGCACATATGATGGTGCTGGCAATCAATCACATGAACATGGGCACTGTTTTATCATGTTTTCGGGTCAGTGCAGGGAATTTACACAGTGGACTGAGGGGCACTTTAGGATGCTTTTAATGGTTGATTTAGATCGATAGAATGGAGAGTGAGTCGAGAGGATGACTCTGAGATTGAGAATGAGAGGATTGGAGTGAGAATGGTGGAGGAATGCTCAAAAACCCGAAACTGGTTTCTGGGAAAATCAAATTCAAACTTCCAGTTTTAGGCCAGCCCAAGCCTAATTGATGATGGATTGAGCTTTCTGGAACTTCAACGTGTCGAACCAGATCAAATGGAGCAAGCTTTGGGGCTCCTAGGGCCGTGGACGGACGAGGTGGACGGCCGGAAAACTCGAGCTTGAGTTGTGGTGATTGAGGTAATGTCATGTTCAAGTAATCATGCTAATTGGTTCGTGTTAATCCTTATATGCTTCATATGAAGTTAATTTGACAATGGTTGAGGATTGATGGAGTTTTGGTGATTGACCCGTTTTGGGTGATCACGGGTTGATGGCTTGATTAAGGAATGGTTGATGTTGATCGATGTCACAGAACTGAAATTCATATGCTAATGATTGTTTTAGGATCAAGAACGGACTGAATTGATGTCGAATTGGGTGTGATTGAACCGGATCCTATCGCGGGTAATCAGACCCGTTTACCAGACAAACGGGTGAAGATGGTGACTGTAGCAGTCACTGTAGCAGGCGCGTGGCTTTCACGCGCAGCCACTCACGGCGGCGCGTGACGGCGCGTGGGTACGAATCTCGAGGTGAGGTCAACATGACTTTTATCCTATACAATGTAACGAACATTTTAGCGTTGGTTTCGTGTCGATCGGATCCCGTTTCAATATTGTTCGGGATGTCCGAAGGTTTTAAATCCAGTTTAAAAATACGTAAAAATTCGGGAAAATTACGGGACTTGAATAGAATGTTAATGAAGGGGTTAGTAATCCTCTAATGTGATTTGGACAGGATTGGGAGTCCCGGTGATAGTGGTGTGGCCCGGGAAGGCCTATGGCACGCGTATCGAGGCGCTCGGTTAAACGGTCTGTGAGTGGACATTGGTTTCATAAATTCGATGCATGCATAACTGTTTTATGATTTTTATAATTATGATTAAATGATTTACTTTGGATATCGGTGAATTTAAAATGATTTCACGTATTTCGAGGTGAAATACGTATTTGCACGTAAACCGAGGTTTTCTGGATTTGCACCGATTTCCATAAATGTGGTTGGATATGATTTCATGAAACGGTTACGAACTTGAATAATGTAAAATCGGGCCAGGGGCCCAGTTGAACTATGAAATCGGGCCAGGGGCCCAGTTAACATGTGGATCGGGCCAGGGGCCCAGTTAACTTGTGAAATCGGGCCAGGGGCCCAGTTAATTTCTACATACGATTGCGGGTCGGGGACCCTAAAATGGAATTGAATAAATGCTTCCTAGTTTACATTTTATATATGTTCACATGCTGGAATCTATAAATGGTTTTGATGATGTTTCGGTCATGGCACGTTTCACGGTTTTTGGGCATGAGACCCGTTTGATGAAATGTAACGATCGGTTCGGATTTTACCTATGTATACCTATATGTTTTGCATGTGGATATCGATAAAATGTATTTAGTACTGCACTGTATAGATCCTTCCATATGATACTGTCTCCTCCGGATGAGGTACCCCGGAGAGGTCACGGACGTCTAGTACGTCCAGCGTCTATGACGCTAAGCATCGGGGATGCTGTACCCGAACGGGGTTCGGGGATTGAACTCGGAAATTGAGACCCGAGTGGCACGCGTAGCCTTGTGATTGTGACCTTATTGACGTCAGGGACGTCAGACATCAGGGATGTCGGATTGGAGTGTATAGTGCAGTGTCTAAAAGTATGGTTATGGTTTATATTATATGCCTTATGGTTCATATTACTGGATTTATGAAATAACTCTTGGATTGACTTTTGGAAATTGAAACTATGCTTTGGTTTCCGGGCTAAGGCCCTAATGGTTATTTCTAAATAAATGTGTGATCATTGGTTTTTGGCGCATGCATATGGTTTTACTGAGGGGCATAAATGTCTTATAAATGTTTTAAACAGACTTGTTTATTTTCGTCCACTCACAGCTTTTGTTTTCAATGCCCTTCAGGTTGATTCCGGATACGACTGCAGCAGAGACTTGAGCATCGCACACCTCCTCCATCGATCCTTAAGCACTCTGGAAGCCCGTTTGGGCAATGGCAATTGGTTATCCCTTGTTTGACGCCTCTTGTCAGACGAGAGCACGTCACATTCCATGGTAATCCCGGGGGGATTGGGATGGGTCGTGTCAAGTGGTATCAGAGCAGGTTTTGCTCTTTTGTGCGCGAAGGACGAGGGTGTGATGTCTCTTTGGGCTGCAGTTCCGTTGTCAACCTGATAGATAGTTTTGAGTTTGTATGGTGAATTGGGTGTGTGTGGCCCGATACGCCGTGCCTTGATGCGATTCAACCCAAGTGGGGTTGTATACGATTAACTGGTAATGTGGGACCGTCGGTTCAGTCATGTGATTATGGATTGTTGTGCCACTGGGCACAGCCGGGTTTGGGGAACCCCATTGGAATAATGTTATGGAAATACGAAACTCAGTTGAGTATTGGTCTAAGTTTTGGACCCTAGTAGTGTTGGCTAGTGTACGGGGTGTTGGTGCATCGGAGTTAGCCGATGACCTTCGTGGTGGAACCCACGATGGAACCCACGTTGAGTTGACAATTGGATTGGATTGGACGTCTATACGATGTCAGGACCGCGGGGTCGGTCAGGTTGTGGGTTTTACTACAAAAGGCAGTTGGGTTCGGTGGAACCCTAGGGTGTGATTTTGGAACCCTAATTTATAATTGATGGGCAGGAAAAGTGAACTTTAATTAAGGATTTGTGCTGCGACGTGCGGCTGAGGTCATGGATGACCATGTGGATGACTCTAGTGAGTCTAGTCTGGATTATGAGATTCGATCCACAGATGCGGTTATGAGATAAAATATGGAATCCCGTGTTGGATCGAATATTAGTGTGATGTGTGGTTACGGATCTTGACAACGATGACTGTTGGTCGACAGTTGTGTCGAGATGACTGGCTATCGAGGGTATTTAGTGTGGCTTCCACACTTGGGGATCAGGGGATGTTCAGGGAACGTCCATTATCCTGATGTGCCAGTGGTCAAATTGGAGGTACCCATAGTCGTGGGGTACGAGTGCTGTTACGGGATCGTCGTTCGTAATGAACGGAGATCCAGGGTAACAACTTAGCACACAGTGTGCTAGCATGGGTGTTCGTGTGCTATGTATGTATGTATGTTGGTATGGTGATACCTTTATGCCAATACTAGTATGGATGCCAGTGTGCTGATACTAGGGTTGATGATGGTGCGTTGGTATTGGTACTAGCACTGGTGCAGGTGTCAGTGATTGTGATGACGATGAGCCACCAGTTGGGGTGTGACTCTGTCATGATGAACAGATGATTGGTATCTGCGACTCAGTGGTGGTTGAGTCTTGGACTGGATGGGTTCTAGTGGAGGTTGTGTCGTGTTGGGATAAGTCCTAACAGATATATGATGACAAGTGATGAATGGATCAAAAGGTATGATTGAAAATTTGGGGAATTTTGGGATGCTGTTCCCTATGTCATGTGTATTGGTGGATTTGGGGAGTTGTTGTCAACTCCGAGATTGGTATGATGGTATACTTCTTATATCCTCAGAGAGTACAAGGAAATTATTGAATTGGAAAAGTCGGGGAAACCATTCGTGGTATTGATGTGGGATTTTGTGATTGTGAATCACTTGGAACCTGAGGATTGAACCTGTTAAGGTCGAGATGTGAGACAAAGGCAGTATGGTATGCACATTCAGGCAAAATTGTAGATATCCCGTTCGGAATCGGGGTGTGTGCATACATGATTATTGACGGACGTGAGGTCCGAGTAATGAATTGATTTTGGACACGTGGTGGTCCAAGTGAGGTATGGACATGGGCAGTCCAGTGGTTGGACTTGACATCTTATTGGGAGCATGTCTGTTCCCAACATGGTTGGAACTCCCGTTTCGGGGAGAGTTGTGATTGGGAGACGAGAGGAGTGCTCGTTTCCGCATCAGTGATTGGTATTCTGAAGTCATTGGGGTTGACTTCATATTTTCCTGCCGTGGCAGATGATGATTATTGCTACTAGTACGTTGAGCGTGTATTGGTGGGTGGACCCATGTTTGGCTTGGGTTCATTGGACACAAGAAGTTTTGTATGATTTTGGATTTGGTGGTGATATGCGTGGTCATCTTTCCACCAAGGGAAATTTGGCGAAGGATTCAATTGAGGGTGTAAGACCCTACGATCAGCTTTCGGATGGATTGCTTGCTATGTGAGCATGTGTGGATCCTAGGTGGATCTGATTTGTGATGTTGTCGACTTTGGGCATGGTGACGATCTAGGATCGTGATGTTACTTGTCGAATGACGTAGCGATGGATCTGGGTTGTGATCGTGATGATCCAGATGGGTGGAGAGCTTATCACTCTTACCTTGGTATGTGAGTCGTAAATTACGGGACTGACTTCTTTTCGGAGTGAGTCCATATGGTTTGTGACTTGGTTGAGTAGGTTTCCGATGTGGTCGGATTTTGTCAACCTTCGATGTGTGGATATTGGGATTGGCTTCCCTATGAAGTCAATCAAGTGTTTCGGACAGGCAACCGATAGGTTCGATTTTGTTACGTCTTGGTGGACGTAAACGAGATTTTGGGTTTGGAATCGAATTTCTGGGTGACGATTCAGGATTCGATTGCGAAGCTCGAAAATGGATTACTGGATTTGGGTACGGAATGATTATTCCAATGCTAGCTTACGGAATAATGATTTCGGATTCGGATTTGGAAATGGAATAAAATATGATGTTTGGGTTCGGATTTGGGATTTCTTACGAAATTGCGGATTCGGATTCGGGATTGGAACTAGATGACGGGTGGAGTTCGTTTTGTCTCATGTTGGTTTGGGCAAATGTACTCCGTTACTAGAACGTGTTTGGCTATGACCTAGGTGGCTATAGGCAGATTGATGGATTGAGGTACGTACAGGGTACGTTGTACGATGATGGGTACTAGTTAGGCGGAGTGGTGCCTAATGGCGGTACATGGGATGTACCTGTGGTGTGCGATCAAACGTGATGGGGATCGGCTTGGTTCCGATATCATTTGGTTGGTTGTGATCGTGGACGGGACATTGGATACTGTGCGCTGTGCAGAGTGATTTTGTCGGGTTCTGTGGTTGTATGAGCAGGTGCTCTTAGCCATGGTTGGCCAGTGGAACCCTAGTATTGGGATGTGTGTTCACTGCTGGGCAGGTAATCAATGTGTTCCAGTTACACCACTTGATTGAGTAAATTGACGGTAAACGTACACTCAGGATGAGTGAATTGGTGGCCAGAGTAACCACGAGTAGCCTTGTGTGACTCGATCACACCGTGATCTCCCAGCATCTTGGTTCGCTGACGGAGTCGGTGGTTATGGATATTGAGATTGATTTGTGTCGCAGGAATGGGCTTGCCCTGCGAATTGAGATCATGTGGTTGATCTTGCGCTACATCGAGAGTGATGTAGTACGTGGTATTGTCACTGACGGACAGATGGTTGGGGCTTTACTAGGTTGGTAAAGCTTTGCGGTGACAGTTTGACTGGTGGTGTCAGCGTGGACTGACAAATGAGATTTGGTGACTCCCAATGGGAGCAAATGTAAGGATTTATTGGCCATGGGAAGGAACCGTCTAGCTGAAGGAGTCAGCTAAATGGTTAAGCGATTTTATCGCGAATCAGGTGATTATGTCCGCTCGAGGTGGTCGAGTGTTGTTGTTGTGACGTATGACCGTGATGGGATGTCTGGGTACAGACGAGACTGGTGTTGTTCCAGTGAGTGGGTGTACAGGCGTTGTCAGGACCCACCCCGGTTTCACCCCGAAACCCGAGGTAAATCCCGCTCCCGTCTGACTCCCCGACACAACACCTAAGGAACACTTACTCGAACCCAGTCAAACGCAGGAGTAATTACACAATATCCCAACCTTATCGTTTACAGAGCATAGCACCAAATTACAAGGAAAATAAAAACTGATAAGGTACACGCACACAAAAGCCGTTAAACTCTTCGAGGATCCCTCACGTCACTTCTATGCCTCGGACACCGCCTCAACGTTAAGACCCCGCGCTAGCTCCACAACCCGGAGGGCAATTTAAAACAGAAAATGTGAGTGGACCAAAAAGTACAAAAGTTCAAAAACCATTTTACAAGAAAACCGAGTTAAACCCTCCGTTTTGAAACCACATGCATAACCAACAGTTATAAACACATTAATAAAAGAATCATTCTTAAACATCATAAGAAACAGAAACACTATAAAATACCATAAGAAACCACACATGAGTATTAGAAAACTGTATCATAAACCATAACCACCAAATCATCATTTTCTCGATCAAACCTGCTGGATCTATCCGAGTCTTTAAACTCCCGAGTCTTTAAACTCAATCCAGGCCTTAATCATATCCGAGTCTTTAAACTCCCGAGTCTTTAAACTCAAGGCCTACGGGGGAAAATCAATATATATCCGAGTCTTTAAACTCCCGAGTCTTTAAACTCAATCCGGGTCTTTAAACCCAATCCGGCCGGTCCCCCGTCACATATATCCGGGTCTTTAAACCCAATATCCAGATCCAGCAAATCCAATCCCAAAACCATTTGAAAACCATTTACCAAATCCACATCCAAACCCGAATTCGAAATCCACTTTCCACTTGAAAACCAACTTCCATTTCCGAAATCCGTTTCTAAAACCTAAAACCTTTATCATCGAAATCATGTTCCAAAATTCATTTATAATCATTGAAAACCACTTCTCTTTTGAAATCCCAAAACCATAGCATAAATTCCAGAAACCGACCATTCCTCGTGAAACGTGCTAAAAACCAATTTCCTTGAAAAACGTGTAATAATGTAAAACCAACCAAAACATATTCAATAAACATAGAATTATAACCAAAATCATAAAACAATTATAGAAAACAGCTATGCATGCTCGAGTTTAGAGAAGGGGTCCACTCACAGTACTGAGCCCTACTCGCGTCCCGAACGTCCAGCCCGTTCCTCGGCTTCCTCGGGAAATCCCGATCCTGTCAAACACCGCCAAAATACGTCACTAACACGTCTACGAAGGTTCACCTAAAAGCCCTCAAAAATCCCCGGACCAAAGACTTAAAACCCCGGGACCCTAAACATTCACCCTTGCGGAACTAAACTCATACGACGTCCGATTAACCCGAAACCAACTCCATTGAACTCACAATAACTCCTAGACCAAAAACTATGTTGACCGTTTCTCCCAGAACCGCCGCACGCGCCGCCCAAAGTGGCTGCGCGTGGCCCTCACGCGCTGCTACAGTGCATCCCCTACCTCGAACAAACCCGGTTCGATACAGTGTCTGTAATTCGAACCGGCGAGAGCGGTTCTCCACCGTCCCGTCTCCATTCCTTCCCTTCCTTCACCATTCCTTCACCATTCTCATCGTCTAGGCCTAACCTATCGATTCCCCAACACTCCTAACCTCGACTCCGTCCCTAGCCCGTCGACTAAAGCTAAAACCAGACAACTCAAAACCCCTGTTTTCCTTTCCGGCCACCCACGACTTCCCCCCTCATGGTGGCTTCACCAACCTCTTCCTAGGACCCTTCTAAGCCTAACCCGACTCACCTTGACCGTCGATTCTTATCCAAACATCACGACTAGCCGTTTGAACATCACGGCAAAACAGAGCATACAGGTACCCCCGTCGTGCTAACCTCCGCCGTGTACACCCCCGTCACGGCGACCATCCTAGTCGACGCCTAGGACTCTCCTGAACCTCGCCCTGGCCTCCAATTCCCTCGACTCTCGCCCTAGACTCACGACTTCCACGTTGAACCTCAACGGAAAACAGAGTACCGGAACGGGGATAAGGAAATTACCTGCCTCCTGCTGCCGCCGTGAGCTCCTCCGGGGCTGGTCGACTCCCCACAGCCCTCACGACACCACCGCGATCTTCGTTGCACCGTGCACGGCCACCGCACCACCACCAGCCCTCAATCTTCTCCGTTTTCCCCCCTGAGTTCCTCCCTGTTTCCCGTGGCTCCCCACTCACACACACCACGATTTCTCACCTCCCAACCGTCTCAACTGCTCTCTCTCACTCTCTAATCTCCCTCACACCCTCACAAACTCACCAGCCACCACAATCAGCCTTCCAATTCTCTCAATTTCCTCCCTCTGTTTCTCTCTGTGTGTCGAAGCACCAGGATGCATAGCACGGATGCACCCCAATTAATTGGGCCGTGAATGCACAGGATTCCACCAGAATCCTCTACACACATGCCATGTGTCACCATCCACTCCACACATTCCCACCTGGCCTAATCCCAGCCGTCCATTCCTTTCCTCTGTGCACAAATCCCTATGTGCCACAATGACCAAAATACCCTCCTGTTTTACTCATTTTTACGGTTTTACCGAAACTTCCTAGACCCATAACTCTCGCCTCGTAAGTCCGATGAATACGTGCCGCCTGTCATCGAACTCAGGACGACAAGAACTATCTAACCCTCCTAAGTCAACCTACCAAAACTCGATTATTCGAAAAGTCAACTATTCCCCCTATTTTACCGAAATTACGATACTGCCATCGACCTTCCGAACATCACAACTTCCTCCACGGATGTCGGAATCAGGCGTGCCACCTGCCTACGGATTCGTGACGTCCTCAACTACGTCCTGGTCACTAGTCAATCCCCAATTGACCACCCGAAATAAAAGTCAACATTTCTGCCCAACCCAGGGGCAAAATCGTCACTCTAAGTTCCCGGACCCCTCGGGACCACCTAACCCTTGATTAACCTTACTAATCACACCTTAATCACTCTACTTATCCCAATTCTCGGAACGGGTTGTTACAGGCGTACACAGATGTGAGGTCGAAATGTTTTCCACAAGGTGGTTGTGGAATAAGGTTGTTGGTAATTTCGAGGACTAAATTCGTTAAGGAGGGAAGGTTGTAACGACCCGTCCCGAATATCGGGATTTAATAATATTTAATTGTGATTTACTAATCTGGGATTAGTTGTGTGATTTCGGACGAATTGTGCAAAATGACCGTTTTGCCCCTGGGCGTGGGCAAATCGTTGACTTTTAAATCGGATGGCCAAATGGACTTTGACCGATAACCGTGACGTAGTTCGGGACGTCACGAGTTCATAGACAGGTGGCACGTTCGATTCCGACGTTCGTGGTGGAAGTTATGAGGTACGGAAGTTCATGGGCGTTTTCGCAATAAGGGGCAAATGTTGACTTTTTGATCGGGAGGTCCGATGGCCAAGCACCGAGGACCGTTAGGAAGGTCTCGATGCCCTGAGTTCGTAGACAGGCGGCACGCATCAATCGGAGTCCGTACGACCGAGTTACGGGTCAGGATGCGTGAGGGGCATTTTGGTAATTTTCTACACAAGGGCAGAATTGTAATTTCACACGGGGTACTGTTTCATTGAACAGCCGTGAAGGTGGAATGTTTGTGCGATCGATCCCGTGATTGTTTATCAATTTAATTGAGTTAATTGGGTCAGTTTGAGGTGGAATCGCACATATGATGGTGCTGGCAATCAATCACATGAACATGGGCACTGTTTTATCATGTTTTCGGGTCAGTGCAGGGAATTTACACAGTGGACTGAGGGGCACTTTAGGATGCTTTTAATGGTTGATTTAGATAGATAGAATGGAGAGTGAGTCGAGAGGATGACTCTGAGATTGAGAATGAGAGGATTGGAGTGAGAATGGTGGAGGAATGCTCAAAAACCCGAAACTGGTTTCTGGGAAAATCAAATTCAAACTTCCAGTTTTAGGCCAGCCCAAGCCTAATTGATGATGGATTGAGCTTTCTGGAACTTCAACGTGTCGAACCAGATCAAATGGAGCAAGCTTTGGGGCTCCTAGGGCCGTGGACGGACGAGGTGGACGGCCGGAAAACTCGAGCTTGAGTTGTGGTGATTGAGGTAATGTCGTGTTCAAGTAATCATGCTAATTGGTTCGTGTTAATCCTTATATGCTTCATATGAAGTTAATTTGACAATGGTTGAGGATTGATGGAGTTTTGGTGATTGACCCGTTTTGGGTGATCACGGGTTGATGGCTTGATTAAGGAATGGTTGATGTTGATCGATGTCACAGAACTGAAATTCATATGCTAATGATTGTTTTAGGATCAAGAACGGACTGAATTGATGTCGAATTGGGTGTGATTGAACCGGATCCTATCGCGGGTAATCAGACCCGTTTACCAGACAAACGGGTGAAGATGGTGACTGTAGCAGTCACTGTAGCAGGCGCGTGGCTTTCACGCGCAGCCACTCACGGCGGCGCGTGATGGCGCGTGGGCACGAATCTCGAGGTGAGGTCAACATGACTTTTATCCTATACAATGTAACGAACATTTTAGCGTTGGTTTCGTGTCGATCGGATCCCGTTTCAATATTGTTCGGGATGTCCGAAGGTTTTAAATCCAGTTTAAAAATACGTAAAAATTCGGGAAAATTACGGGACTTGAATAGAATGTTAATGAAGGGGTTAGTAATCCTCTAATGTGATTTGGACAGGATTGGGAGTCCCGGTGATAGTGGTGTGGCCCGGGAAGGCCTATGGCACGCGTATCGAGGCGCTCGGTTAAACGGTCTGTGAGTGGACATTGGTTTCATAAATTCGATGCATGCATAACTGTTTTATGATTGTTATAATTATGATTAAATGATTTACTTTGGATATCGGTGAATTTAAAATGATTTCACGTATTTCGAGGTGAAATACGTATTTGCACGTAAACCGAGGTTTTCTGGATTTGCACCGATTTCCATAAATGTGGTTGGATATGATTTCATGAAACGGTTACGAACTTGAATAATGTAAAATCGGGCCAGGGGCCCAGTTGAACTATGAAATCGGGCCAGGGGCCCAGTTAACATGTGGATCGGGCCAGGGGCCCAGTTAACTTGTGAAATCGGGCCAGGGGCCCAGTTGATTTCTACATACGATTGCGGGTCGGGGACCCTAAAATGGAATTGAATAAATGTTTCCTAGTTTACATTTTATATATGTTCACATGCTGGAATCTATAAATGGTTTTGATGATGTTTCGGTCATGGCACGTTTCACGGTTTTTGGGCATGAGACCCGTTTAATGAAATGTAACGATCGGTTCGGATTTTACCTATGTATACCTATATGTTTTGCATGTGGATATCGATAAAATGTATTTAGTACTGCACTGTATAGATCCTTCCATATGATACTGTCTCCTCCGGATGAGGTACCCCGGAGAGGTCACGGACGTCTAGTACGTCCAGCGTCTATGACGCTAAGCATCGGGGATGCTGTACCCGAACGGGGTTCGGGGATTGAACTCGGAAATTGAGACCCGAGTGGCACGCGTAGCCTTGTGATTGTGACCTTATTGACGTCAGGGACGTCAGACATCAGGGATGTCGGATTGGAGTGTATAGTGCAGTGTCTAAAAGTATGGTTATGGTTTATATTATATGCCTTATGGTTCATATTACTGGATTTATGAAATAACTCTTGGATTGACTTTTGGAAATTGAAACTATGCTTTGGTTTCCGGGCTAAGGCCCTAATGGTTATTTCTAAATAAATGTGTGATCATTGGTTTTTGGCGCATGCATATGGTTTTACTGAGGGGCATAAATGTCTTATAAATGTTTTAAACAGACTTGTTTATTTTCGTCCACTCACAGCTTTTGTTTTCAATGCCCTTCAGGTTGATTCCGGATACGACTGCAGCAGAGACTTGAGCATCGCACACCTCCTCCATCGATCCTTAAGCACTCTGGAAGCCCGTTTGGGCAATGGCAATCGGTTATCCCTTGTTTGACGCCTCTTGTCAGACGGGAGCACGTCACATTCCATGGTAATCCCTGGGGGATTGGGATGGGTCGTGTCACTCGTGCCCGAACATATGACTCAACTGGGCACCGTGCCCGATATCTAAGGGTCAGTCACGACTCTGATCGCAGTGATGCGTGCAACCATCCAACTAGGACCGCCCTCAATCCTGGTATGTCGCTGTAAACGTATCAACCGACGCGACCACCACAAGATCATGGTGCACTCATCACCGATCGATATCCTGAACCGTCAGCACTCCGAAGTCGAGCCTCCCCAGGCTGCCCGACCACGAATCGTGCATCGTGACCTCTCTGGAAGGAACACATCCCAATCCGGAGGCGAGCGTCGTATCGTCGATCGTCGTGCACATAGCACCTATCGCGACTACGATTTAGACCCGAAGGTCGTAAATAACGTCATATGCCCGAGACAAAACCAAATGGGTCTCATACCCGAGTTTATCCTTTTGGAAATCTAAAACCTTTTCATTTAGACCAATAAAGACATACAGACCCGTATAGGCACCGTATAGGGCCGAAACCTCGAAATACGTGTCTATACCTCGAAATACGTGCCTATACGTAACCACACATCAAAATGCACTCATGACATCACAAACAAATATTTAAACCATATAATAAACATTTATGAATGCACCAATTTAGAAAACAAGGTCCACTCACAGACCGTCCGAGCTGCCGCCTCGATTTGCGTGTCATAGGCTCTCCCGAGCCGATCACTGTCACCGAGACTCCCAAACCTGTCCAAATCGTAATATAAGGTTACTAACTACCTTATTAACCTCCTACCAAAGCCCCGTAATTTTTCCGAACTTTTAACTATTTTTAAATCTATCCTAAACCTTCGGACAGCCCGAAACCTATTAAAACGATGTCTGATTGACGCGAGACCAGTCCCAAAATATTCGTTATATCGAATAGAAGATTTCACGTGTTGAACACTTCCCCAAATTATGGCCCACGCGCCCCTAGAAGGTTGAAAATACTGTTCATCGTCCCTAACCTCCAGCAGTTACTGTGCTGAACCGGTTCACTGTTCATGCACTGTGCTGAACCGGTGTGACCGGTTCAATGGTTTTCCTCCCATATTTTGGTCCGATTTCAACCCTAATTAATCCTATAATTCATATCTCTTCATTCCCTATCATTTCCAATAACTAAAACCACCTAAAATCGTCCAAAACCCAAGGTTCCATTTTGAACCATACGATGCAAACCTTCAAAACTGCACCCACGGCTTCACAGCCGTCCCAAGCTTCCTAAAACCTTCCTAACACAATCCTAATAACCCATTTAATTCATTGGAAGCAACCAAAATGACCCATAGCAATAAAAATGGAAATTGGATTGAAAATGGGCTTACCGTGAACCTCTCGGGTTTGTGGCTCCACCGCCCACGGCGGCGCCATCCTGGGCCGACCCCCACATCCACGGCCTTCCTCTCATTCTCTGGTCCTCCCAGCTGGTCATGGGTTGAAGGTTGGATGGGTTTGGGTTGCACAGAGATGGAGAGAAATGGTGAGATCGGGTAATGGATGTGGGTTTTGAAATGAAGAAATGAAATGGTCGATGCATGTATGTGAAGGAATGTCCAGTGGATGGGTGACACTTGTCACTCATCCATTGGGCCTCCATTAAATATCTGGGCCCCACTAAAGTCCAAAACTTAACCCGTTTCGTAATTCATGCAATAGTGCACTTGAACTTCCGTGAACCGTAACTTCGCCGTCAAACGTCCGAATTCGACTTGCCGCCTGCCTACGGATTCGTATCGTCCCGATCTACGCAACGGTCTTTGGCCCTCGGCCATTGGACATCCCAGTCCAAAATTCAACTATTTGCCCCATTTAACCAAAATTACTAAAATGCCCCTACACTTCTGAACGTCAAAACTTCTTCTACGAACGCCGGAATTGAACGTGCCACCTGTATATGAACTCGTGACGTCACGAAATACGTCACGGTCATTGGTCAAAGTCCATTTGACTACTCGATCAAAAAGTCAACGTTTTACCCACGCTAGGGGCAAAACGGTCATTTTGCATCGTTTGTCCGATTTCGCCCTACTAATCAGTGATTAGTCACTAATCTAATCCTGGAATTCGGGACGGGTCGTTACAACGGAATCTCGAGTTGCTACAATTGTTGGCTTAACCGCCACAATGGTCTCACATCATCACGTATTAGCTGGAAAAATCGCTACACGTGAGGGAGCGTATTGGGATGTAAGGATAAAAGTTTCACATCGGAAAAGATGATAAGTGCCGAAATCCCGAGTCTATTGTGAAGCCAAGCTGTTGAAGGCGTCTTTACGAACTTGGTCAATAAGAGGGGGTTTGGGTTCCAAGTTCAAAAATGACTCTGCTGGAACCATTAATTACCATGAGGTATCGAATTTCAACTAAAACCCTTGTTTTAGTTACTGAGAAGTATAATTTCATTTTAGTTTCTTTTGCCTTTTCAAAAAATTAAAATTTTTTATTTTTATTTGTGTTTTTTGGTTTTGAAAGGGAAATCCAGCAGACCCAAGAATGAGGGCAGCCTCTAAAAGGCGTGGCATTCAGATAACTTCATTATCGAGGCCAATCCGACTGCAGGATCTTAGAGATTTTGATCTCATTCTGGCAATGGACAATCAGAACCGAGGTAGGATTTTGATCATGTGCATTTTGTTCAATTTTTAGTGAAAATTGGTACCAACCCTTTACTTGATTTTAGACTCATATATCATTATAGTTTGTAACTTTATTTATGTGTGTTATATTTGATAAAATTGTGGTATGGTTGTTGGCTACAGATGATATAACTGAAGCGTTTAATCGGTGGAGATTTAGAGAGCCTTTACCTGAGGATGCCCATAAAAAAGGTTTGTATTAAGTACCTAGTTCAAAGATGCTACATTGGATTGGATTTGATTATCTTGTGTAATGTGGTTATTGATCATGCAGGTTAAGTTAATGTGTTCTTATTGTAAGAAGCACGACGAAACTGAAGTACCTGTTAATATATCAGTATCTGTTAATCATCATTCTTAATCTTATCATGAATGGTAGTCAAAGTCCATGAGGAATGGTAGTCAAAGTCCATGTTTATATGTATTGCGATATGCTTGTGAGGAAGTTAGTGAAGTTATCAAAGAAGTTGTAGAAATATGTAACACTTGACCCGTGTAATCCTAAGTTAGCATAGGTTGACCCGTGTAATTCTAGGTTAGCATAGGTTAGTGACAGTTCCAGGCAGTTAGTCAGTTACTAACTCCAGTCACAATAGGATAAGAACAAGGAGATAACTGTTTGTACTTATCTCCATCCAATCCTCTATATATACAGTCATTCGGCTGTCATAAATAACACACAAAATACAGAATTCTACATGGTATCAGAGCATCTGTCTTATCACCATCACCTGATTCTCTGTGTTCTTCTCTCATCATGGCCAGTGACTCTTGCTCCACCCCTACCATCTCTCCAAACCATGTCTCCACTCTAGTTTCCATCAAACTCACTGAAACTAATTACCTACTCTAGGAAAGCCAGATCAAACCGTTTCTTATTGGCCATAATTATTGGCGTTTTATTGATGGCACACACCCACCTCCTCCTCAAACCCTCACCATCTCCAATTCGATAGAATCTTCTCCCCAATCCGACTCATCTGCCTCTGCTCTCACTTCTCCCTCTGTCCCACTCCCTAATCCTGCTTATCAACAATGGTTTCAGATAGACCAAACTCTCATCAGCATGCTTAGAGCAACGTTGACTGAACATATCCTATCTCAAGTGGTTGGCCTCCACACCTCTCGTGAAATCTGGGATTGTCTCCGCCGGAATTTCTCCCAACAGTCCCTTGCTAATGCCACTCATCTTCGTTTCCAACTCATGTCTCTCACCAAAGGTACCAAATCCATCTCTGAATATCTCACTCATGCTAAGGCCCTTGCTGACTCCCTGGCTGCCATTAATGAACCCTTCTCCTCTAATGACTTAGTGACTGCTGTTCTCCGTGGACTTGGACAAGAATATAGCATGCTTGTCACTGCCATGTTAAATTTTCCACCTCTTCCTCCCTTCTCAGATCTCCGGGTCCGCCTCATTTCCTTTTAAGCCCAACAAGCATCCATTTTTCAACCTGCTGGTCCCAATCCACCCATTGCATTCTATACCGTCTCTGCCTTTCCACCTGCTGGCCAAAATCCACCAACTGCCCTCTATACCAGCCCTGCCACTCATGGCTATCCCTCCACCCACTCATCCCGTGGCTGATCAGGTTAGACCTGGTTGTGGACTGCGTCCCTCTTACCGCAAAGGTTACACCAGGTTCTCATCACCCAACTCCTCTCCTGGTGTCACAGTCTCAGCCAATGAGACAAGTTCCTACACATAGGCCTCTCGTTCTCCTGACTGGACTGCAGCAATGAATACCGAGTACTATGCCCTTCTAAAACAGCAAACCTGGTCCTTAGTTCCCAAACCACCACATGCCAATGTCGCGGGTTGTAAATGGGTTTTCGGACTTAAACAACGTGCAGATGGTTCAATTGAGCACTACAAGGCACGTCTTGTTGCCAAAGGATTTCACCAACAAGAGGGACTTGATTACCACGAAACATTCAGCCCTGTTGTTAAACCCACAACCATCCGTGTGGTCCTTGCTCTTGCTGTCTCACTTGGCTGGTCTCTCTGTCAACTAGATGTGACTAATGCATTCTTGCATGGTACTCTCACCAAGGAGGTAAATATGGTCCAGCCCCCTGGCTTTGTTGATCCCAAGCACCCTGCTCATGTCTGCCGCCTTCACAAAGCACTATATGGTCTCAAGCAAGCTCCCCGGGCATGGTTTGATCGTTTCAAGTCCTTCCTGCTCCATTATGGCTTCATGCAGAGTCGGACAGATCCCTCACTGTTTATTTATCATAAATCTCAGTGCATTATGTATCTTCTTCTCTATGTGGATGATATTATCTTAACAGGCAACTCCTCCCATGACCTGTCCTCCTTTCAAACCTCCTTATCTCATGCATTTGTAATCAAAGATTTGGGCCCTCTCCACTACTTCTTGGGCATTGATGTAACGACCCGTCCCGAATTCCGGGATTAGGTTAGTGACTAATCTTGATTAGTGAGGTTGATCGGTGGTTAGTTGGGCAAAATCGGACAAAAGGTGCAAAATGACCGTTTGCCCCTGGTCATGGGCAAAATGTTGACTTTTTGATCGGGCTGTCAAACAGACTTTGACCAATGACCGTAACGTAGTTTAGGACGTCACGAGTTCATAGACAGGTGGCACGTTCGATTCCGACATTCGAGGAGAAAGTTGTGATGTTCGGAAGTCGAGGGGCATTTTGGTAATTTAGCATAGTAGGGGTCAAATGTTGACTTTTTGACTGGGAGGTCCGATTGACGAGGGCCAAGGACCGTCACGTAGATCTCGTCGATACGAATTCAATGACAGACGGCATGCCGAAATCGGAGTTCCGACGACGAAGTTATGGTCACGGGGACGAATTAACGAACTAAGACTCCGATTAAAATAATAATAAAATAATGAATAGTAACTAGAGACTGTGCACACCTGGATGAGTGACAAGTGTCACCCATCCCTTGTTTTATGCCCAAACATCTGATCCATGTTTTAGGGAGACATGATCATTGTGTTCCATTAATTATTAATTATATTTAATTTTCCCTTAACCCTCCATTAATCTCCCTTGGGTTTTCTTAACCGTGTACAACCAAACTGAGTCTGAAATTGTCCACCATTCCTCTTCCATTACTGAGCTCGTGATTGAGAAACTGAGAGATTAGTGAGAGTGAATTGAACTGGGGAAACACGAGGGATTGAGTATGAGAGGGAGGCTGGAATTCGAAAATTTGGATTTTGGGGGGAAGATCGGATTTTAAACTAGGAGCCGTGAGGATCGAAATTGAAGCTACATTTAGCTTCCTGAGGTCAGTACGAGTCGATCCACGTCAAGAATGAAGGAAATTGATGGCTTTTGGGCTCTGAACGGGCTTGATAATAGAGGAGAAAATTCGAAGTTGGGTCGTGATCGTGGAGTAGCTAAACGATGCAATTGAGTTGGGGAAACAGTTTCCCATGGTCCATTGACACTTCTGGATGAATCAATTGGAAGGAATTAGTAGCCATTGACGGAATTCGATGAAGGAACAGTGACGGGTGTTCTTCATTGATCATCGTCGAATCGTGGAAATTTAGGTAAGTGATCGTGTAATTGAGTTTACAGATCTTAAATTGAACTTAAAACGAAACTAACTGAATGATCAATTGAAGTAATTAAGGCTGAATTGATAGGAAACCAACCGGGTCATCTCGCGGGCAAAAGGACCCGTTTATCACACATACGGGTTAGGACGATGACATTGTAGCAGGCGCGTGGGTTTCACGCGCAGCCACTCAAGGCGGCGCGTGGGCACAAATCTCGAGGTGAGGTCAACATGACTTCTGTCCTATTTAATGTAACGAATATTTTGGGATTGGTTTCTTGTCGATCGGACACTGTCTCGATATTGTTCGGGACGTCCGAAGGTTTTAAATCGAGTTTAAAAATAATTAAAAAATTTGGGAAAATTATGGGACTTTGATAGGATGTTAATGAAGAGGTTAGTGACCCTCTAATGTGATTTGGACAGGATTGGGAGTCCCGGTGTAAGTGGTGTGGCCCGGGAGGGCCTATGGCACGTGTATCGAGGCGTATCGTTAAACGGTCTGTGAGTGGACTTTGGTTTTATAAATTCTATGCATGCTTAACTGTTTTATATGGATTATGATTGTGACTGTATGATGTTGAATTGGATATTGGTAAATTGTACGGTTTCATGTATTTCGAGGCGATTTACGTGCTTGCACGTAAATCGAGGTTTTCCGGTTTTGCACGGATTTTCCATGTTTATGGTCTTGGATATGATTTCATGAAATGGTTTTAAAATTGGAAAGATAAACTCGGGCTTGAGGCCCAATTATTTTGGAAACCTCGGACTTGGAGTCCAATTGAGTTATGAAATCGGGCCGGGGCCCAATTGTTTATGAAATCGGGCCAAGGGCCCAGTTGTTACGAAATCGGGCTGAGACCCATTTGAGTGCTATTATCGGGCCAGGGCCCCAGTTGATTTATGAATCGGGTCGTGGGCCCAGTGGTTTATAAAATCGGGCTGTGGGCCCAGCGGTTTATAAAATCGGGCATGAGGCCTAGTTGGGGTATAAATGTGATGTCGGGTCTGGGACCCTATGTTAATAAATGTGATTTCGGGTGAGGGACCCTAAATGGAATTGTGATGTTTTATGGAGATTTCGGGCAGGGCCCATTGTAATGTTGTGAAATGATTTAATAAAACTGTTTTCCATATACCATCTGGATACAAGGATATATTGACAGGACCCATCCCAATCCCCCCGGGATTAGTGCAGGATGACCCTGCTCCCGTCTGACACGAAGTGTCAGACAAGGGATATTTCCGACCTTTGCCCTCCCGGGCTATCAGAGTACGCCAGGATCCGGAGGAGGCATGTGATATCTCGATCTCTGCTACAGTCCACATCCGATGTCAACCTGAAGGGCAGTCAAAACATTAAAAACTGTGAGTGGACAAAACAAAGAGTTTATAAAAACATTTAATAAGGAAGACATTTGTACCCTCCACTAAAAAGCATGCATGCATTCGAAAACCATTTATTCAAAACAAACCATATGTGGGACTAAGCCCAAAGCAGATATAAATCAAGGTCGAAAGGACCACAATGAAAACGACCATATGGGCCACTGCCCAAATCCTGTGCACACCTGTACACACCACATATCATATATCATATATCCATCACATACATATATATAAGTCACACAACCAATCCTGTCACGGTATCCAAAGCCACGCGCGTGCTACCCAGGTCTCAATCCGAGTCTTCTCAAAGTCAAGATCAATGTCCGCAGACCACTGACCCTACCCGAGGTAATAGTAATCATAGCCTTCCTGAGAGTAAGGAACCCAACTGGGGGGTGACTCCACTCAGTCGGTGCTCCGTGACTACTCCGGGGTCCACCCAGGCCAACGACCCTCCCCGGAGGAGATAATAGAAGTAAAGGAAGGTAGACGACATATATATACATAACATAAACATTCATGACCGGTTCCCCTGAACCGTCATGAATCCATAAGATCCATAATCAGGTAACATGCCGGTTCCCATAAACCGTCATGTACCGTAATAACATAACAAGGGTTCATGCCGGTTCCCATAAACCGTCATGAACCTGGGAATCCATTTAAGGTTCCCTGACCTGAAATCAAAACCGTAAAGTGACTGGGTCTCGTACCCGAACATAGGACATCAGTTGGGCACCGTGCCCGATATCTGAGGTCATATGCCCGAGACAAAACCAAATGGGTCTCATACCCGAGTTTATCCTTTTGAAATCCAAATCCAGTTCATTTAAATCAATAAAGAAATACAGACCCGTATAAGCACCGTATAAGGCCGAAACCTCGAAATACGTGCTTATACGTAACCACATACAAATGCACCCATGGCATCATCAAACAAGTAATAAAACATATAATAAACATTTATGCATGCACCAATTTAGAAAACAAGGTCCACTCACAGACCGTCCGAGCTGCCGCCTCGATTTGGGTGCCATACGGCTCCCCTAGCCGATCACCGTCACCAGGACTCCCAAACCTGTCCAAATCGTAGTAGAAGGTTACTAACTACTTAATTAACCTCCCAATAAAGCCCCGTAATTTTCCCGTATTTTTAACTATTTTTAATCCCGAACCTAAACCTTCCGATGCTCCGAAACATATCGAGACGGTGTCCGATCGACACGAAACCAGTCCCAAAATGTTCGTTACATCGAATAGATGATTTCCCATGTTGAACACTTCCCCAAATTATGGACCACGTGCCCTCACGGGCCCCTAGAAGACCCTGGTTACTATTCATCACCAGCATCCTCAGGAAAACCGGTTTTTCCTGGTTTTCCGGTCCAGGCACTGTGCTGAACCGGCGGAACCGGTTCAGCGTTCCTACTCCCTCAAATCTCGTCCGTTTTCTTCCCAATCGATTCTAAACTTCCTAATATGATCCTAGGAACATGTTTGGATGATCAAAACAAGGAAAAACCCATAGAACCCGAGGTTTGATTTTTGAACCTCACGGTTCAGTTTTTCCATTTTCCTCCCACGGCTTCTCAGCCGTCAACCACCACCAAAACCACCTTAAAACTGTCCTAGAAACCTAACTAACTCATCCTAATCGTCAAAAATCAACCATAACGTCAAAATCAATTAAAATGGAAATTTGGGCCTTACCGTGCACCCGCACGGGTTTGTGGCTCCGCCGCCCACGACGGCGTCTTCCTGGGCCGGCCACCGCGTCCTACATCCTCCCTCACTCTCTGGTCTCAGTCCTGGTCGAGATGGGGTTGGGTTGGTTGGGTTTGGGTTGCACAAAGAGGGAGAGAAATGGTGAGATCGGGTATGGGTTTTGGTGTGTTTGAAATGAAGGAATGATCGATGCACGTATGTGGGAAGGTGGGCAATGGATGGGTGACACTTGTCACTCATCCCTTGGCCTGCCAAAATATCTGGGTCCACACTAAAGACAAACTGTCCTCGTAAAACGTGTCGTCGTGAATAGTAACCGAGAACTTCTGTGAACCGTAACTTCGCCGTCGAACGTCCGAATTCGACGTGCCGCCTGTCTACGGATTCGTATCGTCCTCATCTACGTAACGGTCTTCGGCCCTCGGACATCGGACCTCCTGGTCAAAAAGTCAACTTTTGACCTACTATTCACCCAGATTACCAAAATGCCCCTAAACTTCCGAACGTCATAACTTCTTCCTCGAACGTCGGAATTGAACGTGCCACCTGTCTATGAACTCGTGACGTCACGAACTACGTCACGGTCATCGGTCAAAGTCCATTTGACCGCCCGAGTAAAAAGTCAACATTTTGACACCATCAGGGGCAAAACGGTCATTTCGCACCGTTCGTCCGATTTCGCTCTACTAATCACGGATTAGCCTCACTAATCGTGATTAGTCACTAATCTAATCATGGAATTTGGGACGGGTCGTTACATATATGATGGTCTCCTCCAGGTGTCTGGGACACTGGGGAAGTGTAACACCCCGGAAATTCGAGGATTTTAATATTGTAATTTAATGTATGAATTGACGTTTTTACCCTTGTGAATGGTATGACCAAATTGTTGACTTTTTGATTGGTGGGTCAAATGGACTTTGACCAGTGACCGTGACGTAGTTCGGGACGTCACGAGTTCATAGACAGGTGGCACATCCAATTCGGACGATTAGGGAAAAATTTATGACTATCGGAAGTTCAGGGGCATTACCGTAATTTGGACTTTGGGGGGAAATGTTGACTTTTCGTTTGGCAAGTAATTTTCACGCGACTCAAGGACCGTTAGGTAGGTCTCGACGTCCTGAGTCCGTAGACAGGCGGCACGCCGAAATCGGACTTCGTACGAGGAAGTTATGGTCAGAAACGTAAAATCGAGAGGTTCGTGTCTCGATTTTCGTGTCGAATATTTTATTCTGAAATTCTGATTGGAGGACACCTGGTGAGTGACAAGTGTCACTCACCCATTGGTTAGATTGGATCAAGCTCCACTAACCATTTATTTAGGATTTAAATCATCTTTTAATCTTAGCCTTTGATCTGAAAACCCCCAGATTTCATCCCAGCCATTGATCTCATCCTTGAGATCAAATATGGACCATCCATTCCATTTGATCAGATTCCATCCATTTGTATATATTTCCTACCCGACACCACATTCTGCCCATTTCCAACCATCACACCTACATTAGCACCTGGTTCCTGCGTTGTGAGTGGCTGGACTCACTGGTGAGGCGGCAGACGGCAGTGATCACGGCGGTGGACGGCGGCGAGGGAGGAAAACCCAAACCCAAAACGGTTTTAAAACTCAGATTTTGAAATTTAAATTCCAACGCGTATTTTTGTTTTCAATTGATCCTAATCAGTTCTATGGACTGTTAGGAACCTAGAGGGCTTGTTTTCGTGGTCTGAGGTGGCCTGAATGGAGGACAAACGGCGACGGGAAAAACCGGGTCTGTTTATCGAGGTAAGTCTTCGATTCAGCCCTTGTTTACTGATTTTAATTAGCTAGAACTGTTTCTGGGATTGAGGCGAGTATGTAGGAACAAACCAGAATGAAAATGGTTGAGAAATGATGAAATGGTGACCGGGTCATGATCGCGGGTCTGATCGACCCGAGTTGCAGAGATACGGGTCAACCGTCTAAGGACAGAGGTGATGACGTGGCACCCTGTCAGACCTGTCAGGTGACATGGACCACTCGTGAGCCGACACGTGTCACATGTCAGTGCACAGTCAGCACTGACATGTCAGTGACGTGGCCCAATCAGGGACTACCACGTGTCACTGACATGTCAGTGACGTGGACCAGTGTCGTGCTGACACGTGGCACATGTCAGATCTGACACGTGGCCTGATAGATCAGTGAGGTGGACCAATCGGGTGTTGACACGTGGCACCTGTCAGAGTTTGACATGTCAGACCTGACAGCTGTCAGATGACGTCATGCTGACGTCAGCAGTGACGTCAGCAGGGACTGTTCCTGCGTTGACCGACGCATTGACCGGCGCGTGGGGGCGCGTGTGAACAGTGTTTTTGGTGGGACCACCACCATTCTTTAGGTTTCGACGATCCGTATCCAATGGCGGTGGTTTCGGGTCGATCGGAGATCATTAAGTTGGTCAAAATGAGGTTTATTGCCTTGGGAAGCGCGTTCGGGTGGCTTTTCCCTGCCGGTTTCAGCCTAGGTTTTCATGGTTGAATGTTAGGGGTTTAAATTGACCTTTACGAGTACTTTGGACTTGACAGGGATTTTACATTTGTACCAGGACGAGGGTATACGTTCGGTTCCTAGCAGGATTATACTGTGAGTGGGCCCGATTTCATTAAACCCTTGCATGCTTAAATGTTTTCTGATTTACTTATATGTTCACATGCTGGAATCAAGAAATGGATTTGATAATATTGAAATTTCGCTTATGGCACGTTTCATGGTATCTGGGCATGAGACCCGTCTGATGAAACGTAACGATCGGTTCGGATTTTACCTATGTATATATATATATATATGTTTTGCATGTGGATATCAATAAAATGTATTTGGTACTGCACTGTATAGATCCTTCCATATGATACTGTCTCCTCCGGATGAGGTACGCCGGAGTGGTCACGGACGTCTAGAACGTCCAGCGTCTATGACGCTAAGCATCGGGGATGCTGTAACCGAACAGGGTTCGAGGATTGAACTCAGAATTGAGACCCGAGTGGCACGCGTAGCCTTGTGATTGTGACCTTATTGGACGTCAGGGACGTCAGACATCAGGGATGTCGGGATTAGAGTGTATAGTGCAGTGGCTAAAATTATGTTTATGGTTTTATTATATGCCTTATGGTTTATATTATATGATTGATGGTTTTAAATTCGGTTGCATGCATGTTTGGAAAACGGAGGGGTAAATTATATGTTTTACTTATCAAATGATTTTATAAACTTGAGTTTCGGTCCACTCACCCTTAATGTTTTGGTAACCCCTCCAGGTCGTGCTAATGAGGTAGAGGAGGAACCTGAGGCTGAGGCATAGATCCACTTCTGCGTACTTGAACCCCTGTTGGGTGGTGTACCCGCAGGTTTATGTTAGAGTCGTGCTCGAAACTTGTAGTTTGGATTTCATCCCTTGTCTGACATCTGTTTAATCGGATTTGATGTATAACTTTAATTTGGTTATTTATGCATTTGATTGTTTGAGGTTAAAATTGGTATGTATTTCGAGTGTCAGACGGGAGCAGGGCACGTCCCCATGTGGTCCCAGAGAGGATCGGGGCGGGTCCTGTCAGGAAGTCACGCTGCATTGCCTGCGAGGGGTCATTGTACGGAGTTACCGGACTATATAATGATTCAGGAGCAGGATTGCTATGATTGACGTCAGGGACGTCAGACATCTGTGATGTCAGAGATATGGACCCGGAGAGACCCCAGGCAGCACGCGTCACTTATTATACCGTGAGATATGACGTCTGGGACGTCAAGCGTCTGGGACGCTAAGCATCTGGGATGCTGGTGATGGTAATGGTAAATATGGATTAATGAATCTATGAAATGGCTTTTCGGTTGGATATGTGTTATGTGGTAAAAATGGATTATTGGTTATGAAATGGTATTTCGAGTCGGGGACCCTAAATGGTTTTGGATTTATGGATTTATGTTTATGGCTTTGGGCGGTGGCCCACATGGTTTTAATATGTCTGGTAGTGGTATTCCACAGTTTTGGCCTGAGTTCCCACACTTGGTTTTAAGTTAACGGTTTTTGGGCTAAGGCCCTAATGGCTTGGTTGAACAAACGTTTTGGTTACTGGTTTTCGTGGCATGCATACGTTTTTATTGGAGGGCATAAATGTCTTATAACTGTGTTTACTAAACTTAATGATTTTCGTCCACTCAAAGCTTTTGGTTTTTAATGCCCTTCAGGTTGATCACGTATGCGACTGCAGCAGAGACTGGGACATTGCACGCCTCCTCCATCGATCCTTGCGCACTCTGGAAGCCCCGTATGGGTAGTGACTCTTGGTTATCCCTTGTCTAACACCCCTTGTTGAACGGGAGCAGGGCACATTCCACGGTAATCCCGGGGGGATTGGGATGGGTCCTGTCAATTGAAGCCACCCCGACACCTACTGGATTTCATCTCACACAGAACAAGTACACTCTTGATCTCCTGCAGCGCAGCGGCCTTGAGGATTGCAAACCATCACCTACTCATGTTGCTCCCAAGCATGTTCTCTCTACTCATGTTGGCACGTCTCTTCCTGATGCCTCTGTCTACCGCCAGCTTGTTGGTAGCTTACTTTACTTAACACATACACGCCCTCTTTTGCAGTCCAACAGGTTGCCCAGTTTATGAGCTCTCCAACATACATACATCTCCAAGCTGTCAAACGTATCCTCTGTTACCTTAAAGGTACACTTGGCACTGGACTTCATCTTCAGCATTCAGCCTCTCCTCCTCAACTTCATGCCTTCTCGGACGCTGACTGGGCAGGGTGTCATAACACTCGACGATCTATCATTGGCTTCTGTATTTTCCTTGGTCCGAATCTCATCTCCTGGTGTGCCAAGAAACAGAACACTGTTTCTCGCTCCAGCTCTGAAGCAGAATATCGTGCACTCGCCTACACTTGTGCCGATACCATTTGGATTGCCAGCCTTCTGCGTGAACTCAACCTGCTGCATCAGTGGCTAGTGCATCTTCACTGCGATAATTTGAGTACCACCTACATGACCTCTAATCCGGTGTTCCATGCACGGACGAAACACATCGCCCTTGATTACCACTTTCTCCGAGAGCGAGTTACTGTTGGCACCCACCGAGTTCACTTTGTTCCATCTCATCAGCAACTTGCGGATCTCTTCACCAAGGGTTTTCCGGCTGCCAGTCACTGCTTATTGACTTCCAAACTTGTCACCCAACGAGTGCCTAGTTTGCGGGGGGGGGGGGGGGGGGGGGGGGGGGGATGTAGAAATATGTAACACTTGACCCGTGTAATCCTAAGTTAGCCTAGGTTGACCCGTGTAATCCTAGGTTAGTGACAGTTCCAGGCAGTTAGTCAGTTACTAACTCCAGTCACAATAGGATAAGAACAAGGAGATAACTGTTTGTACTTATCTTCATCCAATCCTCTATATATACAGCCATACGGCTGTCATAAATAACACACAAAATACAAAATTCTACCGAAGTTATCTCAAACCTTGTTAAGCATGTTTTACAAATCCAAATTAGTATAAAATAATTCAAAAATTCGTACTTTTTTTGTCAAATACTAATTTTGTTCTCCTTTCAGTTGATAAATTTCTTGCTCAAAAAAGTATATTTTCCCGTTTCTGTTTACTTCTTTCTTTTTTTTTCTGTTAAGAGCTGCTGGGTTTTGAGTTGAACGTTGTGGCGTCTTCCAATCTTTGAAATCCTTAATTACAATAGATGAAGTTTAATGACACTATAAATACAATAACAGTAGGAAGATGATAATCCACGAGAAACCCCTTAAAAGGTGAGTATTGAGGACTCCCAGAAAACCATAGGAAAAATCAGAAAGAAATAAAATAGGTAATCCACGAGATACCTAATTAATTACCTGATATAGTCAAGAACTCAGTAGAGAAAATGACTTTGAATTACTTGAAGATGGTTGACTTAGAATTTTTCTGAATGGTTGACTTAGAATTTTGCTGAATTGACTTTGAATGGATGGTGAAAAGGAAAATGAGAGTAGAGAGGAGGGAAGGGGAGAGTATCCGGCTCCCACCCAGGATCTCATGCGTATAGTTGCGGTATCTACCTTTTTAGTTGATACTAATTATGGAACATCATGGTGTTGCAGGTTTTAGATTTACTTGAAGATGCATGTGAGTCATTGTTGGACAGCATCTTGGCTAAGAACAAGCACATTCTGGATTCTTAAAGTCAGTGCCTAAACCCTAATGCTTCTTGTTACCTGTTAGTGATGGATTCTTAAACTCGGTGCCACGAAAAGTAAGGCAGTTTTTTTCGCTCGTGATCTGAAGCTATTACATTTGATCCACATTGTCATTTGTAATTAATGGTAACTTCAAATTGGATTTGTAATTACCGACGCTGGTTCAAACTTGGATTTGAATTTACCGATGCTGGTTCAAAAGTGGATTTGTAGCTATCGGCACTGGTTGAAAACTGTTTGCCAAAAAAATGACAAAATAGAGGGGCTTTGTTTGTACTCTTGATGTTTCTTGAACTTGCCAGAAGGACTCACTTTGCTCCTTGAATTGCAAATTTTCTCCCTTACAAGTCCCAAACTGGGCATTTCACACTACACGTTTCATTTTCCTCGATTCCTTTAAAAATATGAAGTGAAATATTTACATGGGTCTTACATTAAATTCGAGACCTAAAACTTCACTAAACATAAAAATAGTAACTAAATAGTATTCGTGTACGAAAGATCAAAACCAATTTAAAAAAAGACTCGAATAAAAAACAAGAAGCTTATATTGAATGTTACTTGAACCGCGCAAAACCATCATTTTAACAATTCTTCGAAGTATGAAACTAAAACTGTGCACGAAAAAGAAAAAAAAAAAAAAGGTATAATGAAGCAACTGTACAACAATACAACCTTAATTCAGACCTCTGTTCCAATTCAAATTGTTAGCCATTGCAAGGTTCACATCTGCCATCTTTAAGACTTGAATTCTCCGTGACATTTACCTCTTTCGCTTCGTTCATACCAAAAACTGTTTCTTCCAACCGCGTTTCCTTCTGGGGCTGTTATTTATCATGCAAGAAAATGCATTCACAAGCTCTGAATCCTCATCATTCATAAGGTTCTTTGCCGCACTTGGGTTGGCTAGAAGGAGCTTAGCCACAAGGTATCCGGCAACTGACCAGGTTTGAAACAGCTGCGCCTGTTTTCCAATGAATCTTGCCCGCTTCGTGTCATAGTATTCAGGCCACTTGTCAACGGATATACGCCTCTCAGCAAGCTCAACGGCCTTCGCTGCAATTTCTGGTCTATTAAGCTTTATGCATGCCACTGTGAGCTGAAACAAGACCCATAATGGGTGTCAATCACAGAGAGAATCAGCAATAAGGGAAAAACAACCTTCCAAATTTCTAATGAACACTTACCTGCCAGAGTAGTGTTGGCCAAGAACCACCGTTATGATAAGACCAGGGACTGTAACATAAAACCAAGGCAGAGGTGTTAGGTTTAGAAACCAGCGGAGAGAAAATTTCAGAAGTCAGGGTAAAGGCTTTACGTGTTTTTGGGATCGCTGCCGGTGATGATTTGCCATTCCTGGCCTTCAAGAGCAGGATAACATATTTTAAAAGGCATCTCTGCCACTAATTCATCCCATTTGTCTTCGATAAGATCCAATATAGCATGTGACTGCTCCAATGTTGCGAGACCACTTACAATAGACCATAAATTTCCAAGAGAAAAGAAACGAAAGTCCATATGAGCAGGCTGCAAGTTTCCAATCAAGTACCCTCCTTTAGTTGGCATAAAATTCACCAGCCAGGATGAAATCTGATCTGGGTAGATATTGAACTTGTTAACGGCATCATATGAGTATTCCTCTGTCTTGTAGCGGTAAATTTCATTGAGCTTTCTCATATCAATCCAGTAATACTCCCTGATGTGGAAGGATAAGGCAACCAGACGATTGTTAAGTGCTCGTGTAAGGTCCGCTGATGCCTCCTCAGGTGCAAGCATCTCCCGTGCACAAAGTAATGCAGAATAAAATAGTGCCTACAAAGGCAAGCAAACAGCGACATGCAACATTAATTGAAGCCCCACTGCTTTTAAACTAGAAGATAACTACAGCTTCTACTAGAACATGTCAGACTGACTTTGGTTTATATGACTAAATCGAACATCAAGAGTGCAACTCAATTATGAATAATCAACATCTGAAAATAGAAGATAAGCATGTCTTGTAACACATAACTTGATTGTCAACTGAAGAAAGAACAAAAATTTATTTTCCACAAGTGACCTTTTCATTTAATAATACTAATTTAAAGGCTGTAAAACAAATATTGGTTACTACTGGAAAGTACGGATAAAAGAGTCAGTATTTTCCATGATTCAGAAACACTACTCCATGTGATTCTATCAGAAAAATAATTCATTTGTTGTTCACATGAACAGAAATTTAAGCTTCTCCAACGGTTCCAGAATGTCCCTAATGCAAGGGGATAAAAGAAAAATGCCATGCAGATGACAAAGCCTAACGCAAGGCATACTAAACTCCTTAAGACTCAAGAAATGTAAAAGATCAGAAAAAAATGGGGATTACTCTTACAGTGCCTGCTAGCAATAAGAAAGAAATGAAAGATCCTACAAAATCGAACTACATGCACAAAAGAGATGACAGAATTTATTTGAAAGTGAACAATACATAAACAGTACTTACCTGAATCTCCAAAGGATGTCCATGAATTCCCATGCGGCGATCTATCATGCAAGAACCATCAGTGACCAATAATGTTGGAAACATATCAAAACCATCAGCGAGGCACAGCTTTAGAATCATTTTTATCCCGGTTTGCACATCAACTCTTTCCTGCACTGACAGATCTCCCGAGCATTTTCCATATGCTCTTAACAAAATAATCCACCATAATCCTGACAGAAAATCAAAAGCCATATCATTAGCCAATACAATAGACTTGAATATGAAACACAAAAACATCTACTGCTTCCATATTGCTCTTTTCCTCTCTTTCTCTCTCTATATTGTATTTCCATTCTTTCCTTCACCCTATTGATTATCATATTAACATTCAGAAACCAGATATATTTTTAAAAAGAAATTATAAAATGGAATGAACTTCATACCAGAGTCAACTGGGGCAACACGACCAATAGCAGCCTCACCAAAGTCAGGATCCAATACATCTTCAGTTGCAAAATCATCACCATCAAGTGGAACGGTGCGAACCTTGAAACTGGCAGGCATTAGTCCTTGACCCGGACTATAACAATCCATGGTTTTCTCCCAGCTCTGTAATAAAAAGAAGGTGCTTCAGTAGAAAGACAGAGACAACTTAAAACTTGAAATGTGGTGTGATTCACTTTAAGGAAATCGGCAGAAACAAATTAAATGAAGATAAGCGCTATTCACTAAACATGAAAGTTTATAGTGGGTTTTCTAGTTCTCCCAAATATTCAAAAGCTAATATTCGAGACCAAAAATTCCTACCTAGACAAAAGAAAGATTTAACATTGACAGCGAAATGAAACATTTAAAGTCGTTCGAAAAAAAAATAATAATATAATACCTTGACTAGTATTACAGCAAATTAGAGAAAAAAGACTATCAAAAGCTGCAGCAGTTGAATACAGAAGAACCCCATTGTGACACTCAAATCTATTTCTGAGTGGATAGTTCCAGAGCGCTGAGGCCTATATCGTTGTGGAATGAGTCCCACATTAGTTGCATATAAGGCCAATTGGAATTTGACAGTACAAAAAATTATAATGTAGAGGTTCATTGGTAACTAATTCTTTCGGATATCATGTTGCCATATGCGCTTGAAGATATTCTAACATAACAAATTTGGCTCTGACAAGGATGTGAGGACTTGGTTGTCATTATATTCCCAATACCCTTATCAGAGGGCTTCCAAATCATAAATAGGTAAATGGTTATATTGAGAGGGGACATCCAACTGTAACAACTTTCTATGCATATTTGTTTGAAAATGAGACAAAAACACCAACTAAATGGAAATAAAAAATTAAAAGAACAATACCACAGGAACATAAATAATGGTGGATTTGGTACATGAATGAATATTACTTTACCTGCAACTGGAGGGTATGAAGAATGAAGTTCCGCACAATATCATACTCCCCTTTCAAAAGGAAAGCTATCCCAGAAGGTATGAAGTCACGAATGAAGACCTGGTCATAGTTTAGAGTACTAGGAGAGCTAGGATCATTAGAAGCAATGGTTCCAATAGGATTATTACAATAATAGACCATGGAATTCTTCAGTAAGGTCCATGCTTCATCCTCAATTGAATTGGTCTTAACCTTCTGTGTAGAACCTTTCTTTTTTGCAGCTGCAGCCGGCTTACCAGTTGATCCAAAAGCTTCGTCCTCATGTTTCACTTGTTGATCGACCTTGAGTACATCAATATCTGGACCAGTTAAGCCATTGGGAGGAATATATGTTGCTTTATCTGATTCATCCCCTCTAAGAGTTTCGGCCGGTTGACATTTGCACCTCATTGAACCCAACCTACTATCATCATTTTTTCTATGAAAAGCACCACTTCTACCCTGGAACGCACATACCTTCCAGCGGTCCTGTGAAATTCTTGAACTCTTATGCGCTCGAACACGCACTGAACTTTTTTTCCGTGCATTATTTACACCTTGTTTAGCTGAGACTACTCCATTTACATTGCTTAAACATAGATCAAAGCAGCCAAGACGAGGCAATGCACCAGAAAGAACTTGTCGAACAGCTTCCGAAGAAGCCATTGAGCACAACTCACACAATTAAGCCGTCAAAAATCTTTATTTCACACCTCTAAAGGCGAAATCCCAACCAAGTGTTTAAATTTCGATACCTCTAAGCTACTTACACCAATAACACATAAGCGGTAAGTCGTAAACTCCAGAAATGAACTTGCCAACAACGCTAATTCAATCTGTTTGACTTATTATCATCAAATACCAAATATATACCAAACCCGCACACAAGCCACACAGAATTCCAATCAATCACAAGCTGAAAAGAAAAACCCACAAGCACATACACGTAAAGTATAAATTTTTGTTCTTGGTCCCCTCTTAATGAACATTTTGACAAAAAATTTATGTGGATAGATATATTTCAAGCAAAAATATAAAAAATAAATAAATTGATTGGCATATGTATCTTCTAGTTTCCCATCTTACCTCAGAAACAAAATACCAAGAAAGGAGACTTTGTCGAGCTCGTGAACTCGTGCGCAACGAAGCGTAGCTATGCTTGTAATAACCTCGACTTTTCCAGGAAAAAAAGAGGAATTTAGGATTCGGATTTGTCAATATGCGAGGCTGGTTGTCGTCTCTGTTTTCTACCAGAGGAGATATATACAATATACTTTCTCGGTAATTCTTAAATATATTGTATTTTTTCCCTTCTCATTTTCTCGTGTTCCAAATAAAGAGTTTCCATGAAAACATGACGTAATTAAAATAAAATAAAATAAGCGTAAATTCAACAGTGTCTTCCAAAGTCAACGAAAAAAATCTGGTTGATTTTAGTTTGATTTTCACATTAAGATAGTGTAATTTTGGATTGTTTCCATTATTTTCATTTGGAAAAAACTAAATTATAGGAGAGTACTTTCGTTAATTTTTTTTATCCATTTAGCCATCATGTAACAAATAAATAATCCAGTGACCAAAATTAGAAGTTTTGTCATCCTCTCCACTTCTTTATCTTCCCCAAGTGATTATCCTCATCAATCATCATTTCATCTTCATCAACCATTCAACTGAAAGCACAGACAATAACAACTATTCATCTCAAAATACAAACATTATCAGCCATTCATCTCAAAGCAAATAAATACAACATATTTTCATCACTATTGCAGATGAAACAAGAATAAGGAATTGGGTATGAATATGGTTTTGCATCAGCAAGAAAAGGGGCAAAATTTGAAGAAGATGAGGGTGGGATATCTCGAGCCTACAACCATGGACTCATTGTAATGAGGGTGGGATATCTCAAGCCTACAACCATGGACTCATTGTTCGAAATCCTGATCAAGAAGATGGAGGTCGACAAGTTAGGGGGCGATGTTATCGACCGCTGGGATCGAGCGACGATAGTGGCGGCTCTGAATGAACTCTTGGAGTTGAAAAAACAAAAAAAAAACAAAAACAAAAGAACACTTCGTGATTTCATCCTTGTTCTCCAATCTATCTTCTTCTTCTTGTTCAACTTCCTCTCTCACTTCTTCATTTTCCGGACCTCCGATTAAATGGGAGTCGAAAGTCAGGTCATAAATTGATCGGATGATCTGGAAGAAGGATCTGACTACGGATACAACACGGCTGAGATCGATTCAATGAAACCGTTCTTGCATTTGTGGCAGATGATGTCGGGAAGATTGGCCATGGTTTTGATGGACACGTGTTTGTTACAGTGGTAACACCAGTATTCCATCGCCATCCCCACCTCCGGCAAAGATTCATAGAAGAAAGATCTCAGATTCATCGAAGAAAAGAAAGAAAAAATGTGAAGGTAATTGATGAAGATGAGATGATAATTGATGAAGATGATGAATTGGAGAACAGAAAGAAGGGGAGCGGGTGAAAACTTAGTATTTTCTTTTTCTTTTTATTAATTATTTTAGTTTTGCGACCAAAAAGTCTTTTTAATTTTTGCAACTTGATAAGCTAACTCAACTACTTATTTGTCACATGTTTTTAACAGTTAAATGAATAGAAAACGTAACATAGATACTTTTGTATTGGTGGCAATATAATTTGGGCACCTAACCATTTTTATAATTAGAGTAATTTTTTAAAATTGACCCTATAATTTGAGTATTTTTAAGTAATTTTATCTTTTCATTTTATTCAACTTTAGCGAAATTGAAAACAATCAATTTTAAAAAAATAAAAAAATACTATAGATACATCATGGACGCACAAAAATTTGTTCTACTTTGCGCCAGAAATGAATGCAATGTTATATTTATTGCACTATTTATCGTATTCCATCTTTAACTCCATTAAAATCACTATTTTTATTCCTTAAATGCCCTTAAATACTATTCATCTTCTTCGTCTCTTGTAAACTCCTCCTCTCTCCTCTTAAACTCCAACACAAACTCCTCCTCTCCCCTTAAATACTATTCATACTGTAGATACAACCGAAAAGTAGGTATACTTGCAGTCAAGAAATTGCGATCCATATGGGCATAAATCCCCAAAACCCTGGCAGCGATTTCAGCGTCTGCGCCGAAAAATAGGTACATGAAACTGACTTTCATCATCAAGAGAACATCTAGGTGGCTCTTCTTGAGGTCCACCATTTGTTGCTTCAAAGCAGTGTACTTAGCAGTTGGGTTGGAGGAAGTAGAAGGTTCTGGGAGGTCGGTGGTGGGTTCTAGGATTTTCTGGAGGAATTTTTGGTGGAGGGAAGGATTGGGTGTGGCGGGTATAGGGTTGTGAGTGTGGGGAGAGATTTTTCGGGATTTTGGAAGGTTTGGAAGACAAGGAGGCGAGGTGAGGAGAGAAGAGTGTGCTTGGAGGTGAGAAAAAGATGTTGGCTGTGATTTTGGGAGGTGGGGTTGCCGGGTCAGGGTTTGGTGGAGGAGAAGAAGATGAAGGGTTTAGGGTTTGGGGTTTTGGATTTGGAAGCAAAGAAGCGATATGACTTGCTGCTTTCGCTTTCCCATGGCGATCAACTGAACTGAATTGAATCGGTGATGAGATTTTGGGACCGACGACTCTTTTAGCGAGGGTTTGAGTTGGTAGACTTAGGTTTAGAAGGGGAGAGCTGGTGGAGAAGTCATAGAAGTAAGTGCGTAGGGTTTTGGGGGATTTGAGTTGGAGTTTCAGGAGAGAGAAAGAAGATGGACATTGTTTAAGAGTATTTAAGGAAAAAAATAGTGATTTTAATGGTGTTAAAATCTGTTGAATTGTGCAATAGACCAACATTGTATCCATTTCTAGTACAAAGTGGAACAAATTTCTATTTTTGATGCATTTTGAGACGCGTTGGTGTGTTCCTGTTGTATCTATCGTAGAAAACCTTTTTAAAAAAATAATTATTACATAATACCTATGGTAGAATTAAAGGTGCGCATAGTTTGAATTGATGTAGATATATCTCATATTTGAATCTAAATTCAACTATTTCAATTTTAATAGTTCGATATGATTTGAATTTTTAAAAATTAGATAAAACTTACAATATGCCATAGTAGAATCATTCAATTCCTAAATTATTATTCAAAATCATTTGTACAAAAAACTAACTAATTGAAGATTCTTTAACTTTTTATATATATAAACTAAATAGACGATTCACCGTAAAGAACTTTCTTATTAATAATATTATTGAATTAATTAATATATATAAATAACTAAACAATCTCCAAAATTATTTTTTACAAAAATAGTATAAAAAAATACCATCAAAATAGGATACAAATATTATCCTTTAAGAATTAAGGTTCTTAGAAAAAGAAGGTTAGTTTTTTTTTTTTCATCCTTCCATTTTTTTCTCACTTATTTAAACATGTAATTGAATAACTTAAATTAGAACCAATATAATGAAAACGAATTAAAAAGAAAATTAAAATGTGAAAATCTTTCCCCAAAAAGAAAACAAATTTGCATAATAAATTAAATAAATATATCACCAGATGACTTAAATTTACTGTTGGAACAAGAGAATTGTATGTTGCTACATATGCAATCGACAACAGCAACTAGGAATCTAAAACCAATATGAAAAAAAAACACGTGCAAATTTCTTGTTTCTTGATGAATCTAGTTAAATATTTCATTTACTGAAAAGGAAGTCGACGTTCCCAAATAAATACAGGGAGTTGAGTTCATCCTATTTTCACTCATCGTCCATGTTTTGATCGTTGTCATTGTCTCCTTCGTAGTATTCGTCATTGCGTTGAATGTGCTTGTCCTGGGTGTGCTCTGGGAGGACAATTCAAAGAATTTAGAAGGATCACAAGCTGAAAGAAAACGAACAGATAACAAGTTTCGTGTAGGTGCTAAAGATTCAAAAAAAATTACTCACGATCCACGCGTTCATCAGGGTTCTGCTCATCTTCGTCAAAATCGGGGATATAAAAGTCAGGTGGAACCTGCAATTCAACAATTACGTTGGCTGACACTGACAACGCAACAAAGGGCTTTGGAAACAGCTTGATTGCTTACCTCGTGCATTTGTACACTTGGAGCATGTTGGATGCAACGGAGATTTTCCAAGACTTGCATTTTAATCGTACTGAGATACGATTTACTATTTAGGTTCTCCTGCATTCCCCAAAAGAAAAATAGAACAAATGATACACTTTTCAGAAATTAAAAAACTAGTAATGACAAATTTGAAGTATTTCAAATAGGAAGTGCTACTTGAAGCTCTACAATCACTGGTATCGTAATTTGTCTCTACAATCTATTGAGAGTTGCTGGTACCAATAAATTCTGAAACTGAAGGTCATCAACTTCCTTTGCACGTGCCTCCCCCGGCCTTCTTCAAGAATATTTTCATCAAAATTCCTTCTAAGACATTCTGTTAGCTAATTTCAAAAGCAGTACCTACATCTTTCCTTAAGACAGGCGTTTCTTTATTGGAATCCATCTCCTTGTTAAGCACGAGAGAATGTGAACAGTAGGGGCAGTAAACCTTACCCTTATCATAACAGAGCGGTGAGGACACAGTCCGTAAGGCTCTGTTAGTCTTTCTGTTGCTGAAGGCAAAGATGATGATGAGCATTGTCCTAAACCGGCAAGATCAGGTGTTGTTACTCCAGGTGAGACCCATCATGTAGTTTCTGCCAGAGAACCTGATTGTAATAGAAAGCAAGGTTCTCTTGTTCGCTACATGATGGGTTTCACCTGGAAGAAAAACACCTGACCTTGCCGGTTCAGGAAAATGCTCACCGTCATCTTTGCCTTTCAGCAATATGATGACTTTCTAACAGACCATTACAAATTGTATCCTCACAGCTCTGTTATGATAAGTAAGTTTTACTGCCCCTTTTGTTCACGTTCTCTCGCTCTTACAAGTACTTGGATTCCAAGAAGAAACTTCTGCCTTAAGGAGAGATCTAGATACTTTTATTGTTCCTGCATTTGAAAATCAGCCAGAATCTCTTGGACGGAAATTTGATAATGATCTTCTTGAAGAAGGTCGAGGGAAGCACATGCAGAGGAAGGTGATGAGCTTCAGTTTCAGAAGTTTTTCGTCTCCAGCAATTAGCACTTCCTACATCATGTATTAATGTTTACATGAAAAATCTACTTATTGAAATTATATAAATTATAATTGATGACATACTATATGCCCATTTGGAATCCTCAATGAGAAGTCTGGGGTAAAATACTTGATATACTCGTTTTCAGGGATGTCTGCAAGAAAGAAGAAAGGCAACGTGGTAAATAGGATATTCATATTCAAAGTAAAACCAAAGATCACTGAAGAGGTGCACAACTATTTAACTGAAATAAGGAAGTTTTACACCAATGAAACAATCCCAAAAGTCAGCTTGCATAATGCCAGTTACTATGACAATAATTTTTCATCTTGGATTAATCCAACTCAAAATGACATTTCTCAAACAAATAGAAAATGCATGGAGAAGAAATATAAATTGTCATATTTTGCTTACATGAACAATAAGAATCTAATAATGGAATGAAATCAATTCAACAGCAGGGAAAAAGATGATAAAAAATGAGATAGTAAAAGGCAATAAAAACTAGAAAAGTGCATGCAGGTTGTTGCTAGCCAGAAAAGAGAAACGCACACAACACAGCACAGTATAAGTTATTCAAACTTTCAATGCGATGATCATTGCATAGTGACCCAAAATAATACAACATATTAATAAGACACCCCTAAAACTAAAACTATTGATTACGGGAATTTACTTGCAATAGTCATGCATGCAGGTCACTGCTGGTTAGCGAGAGGAATCAGCAGGGAATAGGTCATTCAACCCTCCAATGCCATGACAGTTAAAAAAGATAGTGATACACAAAGCTGCATAACAACCCAACACAGCTTAAAATAACATACAGGATGTCGAATAAGAGAAACTGAAAATATAAAAGCTGGTAAAAAGACTATTCTGTTTATCACTGAGTCTCTAGATATCTTTGATTAATCCAGCATAAATGCTTATTACTATCAAAAATATACAAGCTGAATGGCCAGTTTAAAAACATTCTACGAATTAAAGAGGAGAAACAACCTCAGGAATTCTACAGGCAAGTAAATCTCAGAGTGAGGATTATGTCACTATTACAAGTATAAGAATGCTAAAAAATTATGTAGCTTTTTAATTTCTGTCAGGAACTTATGAACATACAAACCAACCCGGAACTGTCATAATCATCTGAAAGAATGTAAACTAGAATAAATTATTGTGATTATGCAATATATCTACTTCCCTGAAACCCCCCAAAAGAAAAGGAAAGAATAAGTAAATATTTAAAATTTCACACAAAAGTTAATACATAAAATTATCTTCAACACTTTTTTATTAATCCAAAAACATATCAGCATGGTTCTAGGCTTCTAGCCTAGAATGTTTTTTTTTTTTTTTTTCCCTGTTACTAAAGTCTTTCTGTTTCCATTAAGCCAAGTTTAAAATGAAACTGGTACCGATAAGAGTGTAAATGACAAAACCAAAATCAAGTGCTCTACCATTGGGAAGTTCTGAATCAAGAAGAACTCCAGTTTCAACGGTCCCAACACCGAGCAACATTCTCTTTTGTGTATCCTCCACCTCCTGTAACCTGAAGGCAGAAAACACTCTGTAGGCTAGATATATGATATTTAGGTAAGGCTGATAAAATTCAGTCAAATAAATAACATACCAGTAAGGGTAAATTAAACTTCTTCACAAACCTAACACATTCAGCATGACCTGTACGAAGCATTCAAATGGCACCGAGTAAATTACCATACAGTATAAGAAACCAAAAGTTACAAATAGCTTGAACCAATTAATAATTAATCCAAGAAAAAACAAGGACCATATGCTTTGGACTGACAATATGCTATCAATGAGGGGGAAAAATGCTTCAATTACAATAAGATATGCACCATCAATGGAAAGATTGAAGCAACCCAAGCGGTCTCCAGCAAGAGAATCTGCCCCACATTGGAGAACTATCACTCCCGGTAGATACGTTTCAACAACCTTGGATATAATCTGCAAAATTAAAATTTGCAAGTAAAGTATTACTCTTGTCATCATCAAGCCAACAGTAAACAAAAGAATCTGCTTTTCTAACAGAACTTACAGTCTTGAAAAGTCTATTGAAGCTAGCATCATCTATTCCATCCTTTAGAGGGACATTAATGGCATAAAACTTGCCTTCTCTTTCTCCAACTTCCTTCAAAACAAATAATATTAATAAATGCCATTATAATTTCAACTTTATACGTCTCCCGTAATAGAAACATGCCAGGTTTTTATAGCATTGAACTTTCATGCCAGAACACCAAATACATGAATGGAAGGACTATACAAAATCTTTAAGCACGAGCTGCAAGACGGATGTGAGCATGTTAATTAGTGCACCTATTTAGATCCCATTTGTTGTGTGTGTATGAGTGCATGTAAGGTTTTTTCTTTCTGTGAGTGCAACTTTCAATTCATGCATGCAGATGATCACTAAAGTACTTCCCTGTCACTGGCTAAGCAAGCCCTCCATTAAGAGGAACTAAGAAAAATGAACTCATGCAGTCTCTATGCTAGGAAATTTAACCATTGCAAATAATATGGAAACAGAAACAAAAAGGATTAAGAGGTTACCTTAATACCACCTGTTCCTGGGAAAAACAAATCTCCAAACTTGTGAAAACTAACAGTCATCACCCTGTCAATAAAATTTCAAAAATTCACTTACACTTACAGAATCGCAACTCCTACCATAGAATTTCGGGTAGCCGAACTTACAGAAAATTTTCTCCATTGGAGAGCATTTTAGTTCTATAAACTATTGAACTTTTCTTTAAATTTAGGATTGGAAACAGTAGACAACAATTCATTGAGTTAAAAAACATAGAGGATGGAATACAAAGGAGCATATCACAATTTGAATAGAAAAGAAAAATATAGAGTCCAGTGCTATTGATTCTCACATTCATTAAAAAACTTAACATAGGTCTCATTCAAACATTGCTAGGAATCACATTATCTTCAGATCAGGGAACTTGTTAAACTAAACAGATTCAATAATTAATTCGTGGACCAAATACTGATCATATGAAAGTTAAAATTTTTTGCATACCATGTGCACGAAGTTGTATAATAAAACTTTATTTGTGCATCTATAAATAGTGTATTACACAAATGAACGCAACATTTTATATTCTTAAGAAACAATTTAACTCTACCGACACCCTTTTGGTTGTAGTTTCAACATCACAGAAACAACAAATAGCAAGTTAAAATTGCTTAACTATTATTACATCTACAAATTTAAGCTAATTTTGCTAACAGTGAGGTCAGCTTTACTATGTTAGTAAATCTAGTGCTATTCAACTATCTCATTCCTTAAAAAAAAAAAAAATTCATTATAATAGATAGGTTATGTACCTATCGGTAAAGTAAAAAGCTTCTTCAACCCCATCACCATGATGCACATCTATGTCAATGTATAACACTCGGGCATGATGCTTTAGAAGCTCCAAGATCCCCAAGACCAGGTCGTTGATATAACAAAATCCGGATGCCTCACACTTTTTGGCATGGTGTAGTCCACCAGCCCAATTTATAGCAATGTCACAAAGTTTATTGTTTAACCTACGTGCAGCATCTGTAAGAAAGATTTCAATCAGTAGATATCGCAGAGTAGCCAACCAACATTTCAAGATTTTATAACTAGAGTTACCTATCGTTCCACCGGCATAAATTTGACAAAATTCAAACAAGTTATCAAATACAGGGCAATCTTCTCCAAGATTATCTGGCAAAATAAAAGACAAAAAATTAATCAGTAAACCAACCAAGGACATTGTTCCAGGGACTGCAGTCAAGTTAAAGGTTTGAAGTGCCTGTAGAAAGGAAAATGGTATCATTCAAAGAGAAGTTAAGCTATAGAGCCTACAGAGGTTTTTTTGTGCATCCTATGTCACAGAAAAAACTCAGAATGGTTTAACAGCAATATGATTTGGTGCTTCCAAGAATCTAACTACACAGTTATTAATACTTACTTTCTGAAAAAACTATTCATAGCAACTAAAGTACTAAACTGATATCAACGCGCACTAAAAGTATTAAAAGGGTCAAGGAGCATGTCAATATTGTGATTCAGTGCCTTGTAAAGATTAAACTGACTATAACACAAATCACCAATATGGTCAAGTTCATCCAATTTTGTGACTCCACCCACTTCCACTCATCCATGTCTTGTATTTTCTACCTATATCTACCATGCCAGAAATCAGAAATAGGTCATGATAATCTTTTCTTCAAGTCTTCTGTAAGAGCAGTGAGTAACATTATCTCAAGGTCAAAGTTTCTATGACACATTTGGCATCAGACCCTCACTAACTTCTTTGTGTTTAAGCTCTTAACAAGTAAAATCAATGCAAACCAGCAAACTTAATAGTGAAACATACATCTTGCCAATTCATTCGAGAATAAGTGCTGTGTGTCGGGAGTAATCCGGTGTAGAAACTCCACATAGTCAGCTGAATGGAATTGCGCAAGCTCCACCGGATATGCCTTATGTGGCCGCTGAAAAACACACGAAATATAAACAAACAAAAAAAATGATGCTTTAAGCCAAAAATTGCATACCCAGTGACACAAAATTTGAACCAGTGATACCGTAACAAAAGGGAAATAGAAAAAGGGAAAGAAGAGTAATTATAAAAAATAAAAATAGAAACTGTTTAGAAGTATTAGATAGATACTAACATAAATTTCCATCTTCTTGTGGAGATCATATGAGAGAACAAGATGATGGGTCATACATAGCCGGTGTGGTTTCATGGGATGATTCGAGCCAAAGTAGACGCTACCCACATCCCCTGCAATACCCAATTTTATCATATAACTGAAACTCTCCATTTTCCAAACTCGTATGAATACAAGACCATACCTTTATTATTACAAGAAGTAAATATTTGAAGAAAAGCTACAATTAACCGCTCAAAGAAGCCAAAAAGGACTATGAAGCAGAAAGAGACAGAGAGAGGGAGTTTAGTTACAGTAAAAGGGTTAGGGTTTGGATGAGGAGAGAGAAGTGTACCATCGTAGAAGTAAGCGATTTTGTCCTTTGAGCGCATCTTTTGCACAAGTCGGAGGAGGACGGCCTGGCAGAGGTGGCTACTGAGGCTGCGCCATTCTCAGAGCTAGAAGAAGAAAGAGAGGGAAGAAGGCGCCTATGCATCAGTTCTACTGGATTAATTCCATGGGTGTATTTGATTGCGATTTGAGTGGATTTTAATAGAGGTTAAATGATTTAGAAATATAATGAATTGTATATGATTTCACTTTATTTTATATGTTTTCACTCCAATTATTTCAAATTTTCATGGATTTTGTAATAAAATTTATATAAATTTTGAAATGTTTCTATGGTTTTTATAAATAAAAACTATGTCAAATAGGACCAGTTACGCACATTCCACATTTCTCCTTTCCTCATTATCATTCGCTACATACTACAAAGTATCAGACATGACTTATTTTGATAGACAAAATTTCATACTCAAACAATGAAAGTAAGAGCACCAAAGCATTTTAGAACTCTAAGTATAGTGTGTGAGAGTGAGAATTGAGAAAGGGATTGAGACAACAACACACAAATAGAGAGCTTGAAGAGAAAGCAATGCAAATTGGGAGAGAATTTGAATGGAATCCTTATTTATAGCCTCTGCGATAATTTGATCACTCTAGAGCCTTAAAAATTGTTCAAAAAGGAAAATGCATGTGAACCACTAGTTCCAGACTCCCACCTTGGTATAGTAGTGGTGGTGCTATTGTTGCAGCTTCTATTACTAACGGTGGTGGTGGTGCTACTTTAGTTGGGATGAGGAAGGTAGACTGTGTAAAAATGTTTTGAGAATGAAGGTTTTTTTTTTCAAACCCAATGAAATATTAGGTGAGGTGTGATGATTTTGATGGGAGAGTAATATGTGTATTTTTCCTTAACAAATCCATCAAAATCCACCAATTTAAAAAATCATAAGAAATCATCTAACTTTTGAATACACCTATATTTGTAAATTGTATTTTACAATCTTTATTGAATACACCTAGATTTTAAAGAGTTTTAAAACAATCTATTAAAAGATAGATTGAATACACCCTGATTTGTATAAAACCTATTAAAATCCTAATTGAATACGCATGGATTTGAAAACCCTCTCAAATCATTTAAAAATCCAAATTGAATACACCCCCGAGTTCGGAAAAGAAAAAAAGACAGCTTCCTTAGCAAATTGAATATTTTCTTATAAGTAAATTACACTTTAATATCCTATTTTTAATTATATTTTATAATGATAAATAACTTTATAATTTTTCTCTAAGTAACCTCAAATATTTGCAATATTCCATCCGTGTCCCACATGTTATATTTTCGGATGGAATTTTTGTTAACCGATAATGTGGTGCATATTTCTAAGGGAAAATTGTTGGTACAGTCCCTAAATTTTACTCCAATGTTAGCAATGGTCCATGAACTTGAATTTTAGTTCCAAAGGTCCTTGAACTTTACCCCGTCTATACTAAACATCCTTCCGTTACAATTTTCCCAATTTTCCGTTAAAATTAAGGGTAAAATTGGCATTTGACTGTTTTAAAAATTCCCTCATTTGAACTCTCCAAATTTCGGCCTTCAAACAGAGGCGAAGAAGAAAACTCTCTCTCTCTCTCTCTCCCCCCCCCCCCCCCCCCCCCCCCCAAGCCATGAAAATGACAAAAATTGCAATAGCAAGCTCCAAAGAAGAAAACTGTAGCAAAAAGAGAATTAATTCCATTTTAATGAATTATGATACACTTAAAAAAATTTACGAGGCAGTAGAGAGTAAATTAATTGGTGGAGGGTGATGGCCAAGAGCGGTAGTGGCCCAGGATCGACGCCGTACAGACCCTACCGCCTACTCAAAACCCTACGTGGTCACCAAGACACCGTGTCGTGTGTTAAGTTCTCACATGACGGCACCCTGCTAGCCTCGGCGTCGCTCGACAAGACAGTGATCATGTGGTCCTCCGCCAACCTAACCCTTATACGCCACCTTATTGGCTACTCCGAAGGCATCTCAGACCTGGCCTGGTCCTCCGATGCCCACTACATATGCTCTGCCTCAGACGATCGCACCCTCCCCTGCAGAAAAGTACGTCAAGACCCTCCGCGGCCACTCCGACGTCGTTTTCTACATCAATTTCAACCCGCAGTCCAACCTTATCGTCTCCGGCTCCTTTGACGAAACGATTCGTGTTTGGGAGGCCAAGACCAGGAAATGCCACCACGTCATCAGGGCTCACTTGCTTCCTGTAACCTCCATTTATTTCAACCGAGATGGGTCCCTCATAATCTCCGGCAGTCACGACGACACTTGTAAGATTTGGGACACTGAGTCTAGGACTCTCTTGAAGATGCTCATTGACGATAAGGGTCCTGCAGCCTCCTTCACCAAATTCTCACCTAATGGGAGGTTCGTACTCGTCGCCACCCTCAATGACACCCTCGTAAGTACACACCTCTTCATTTTCTTCCGAAAAGTCATCATTTTCCTTTCCTGCTTACATCGAAGTTTTGATGTTTATGGTCGATAAGTTCTGATTTTATTGTTGATAAGCATACTTCTTCAATTGCGTTGTAATTTTCTTAATTTTGATTTTTAAACAGTCAAATACCAATCTTACCCTTAATTTTAACGGAAAATTGGGAAAATTGTAACGGAAGGATGTTTAGTATAGACGGAGTAAAGTTCAGGGACCTTTGGAACTAAAATTCAAGTTCAGAGATCATTGCTAATATTGGTGTAAAATTTAAGGATTGTAGCAACAATTTTCCCTATTTCTAAGCATTTTATTACCTAAAGTCAATTTTAGATTTGTTTTTGAGTGAGTTATGTATGCCCCACGTCATCAGCTAATGAAAAAATTGTCAAAAAATGTGACGATAGAATATAGGTGACATTTTAAAAAATTTAAAAAGTCACATATAATCGAGGTTCAAAATGGCGAACTAAGAGCTTTGCGGCATAGATATGCAACTGAGGCATTAGGCGACATGTAGGCTAACTCGGCGGCGTGTAGGCGGACCTTGGCGGTCCTCGGCGCCTGGGCATCTGGCAGTATTTTTCCTGCCTACCCATAACAAAGAAGGGATAGACTAACCCTCTTGTGTATTTAAAGATTCTAAACCCACAATCTGGCATCAACAAAAATACACAGAACCTTCTGGTAGCTAAACTCGCCAGTTACCATCATCGACTCGCAGAATCCGCCATCTCCTTGATGATGGATGCCTCGATCAATTCGCAAGTCGGTCACCTTCGTCTCTCACCCATCAACCTTATCGCAATCACCTTCCTCCGCCCATCTCTTTTACGCGATGGATGAAGATTGAAGATCGAGCACTCTATTTTCTCTTTTGTCCCGCCCTCAGGAGTTTGGAATCTTTGTGAATAACGAAGAGTCGAATAGTGTGTTCATTGCTCTGTTAGTTTGCTTGAAGAGGTGGGCTGGGGCGTATAATGTATAATATATCAAATCAAAACGTGAATTGGATCAAATTGAGGGGGCCCACCGACCAAATTTATATTAATGAGTAATTAGTTAAGTGATTACATATTATAATTAATTAATTGTCATCCTATAATTAACTAATTGCATATTTATATCCACTGTGATATTGTAAATGTGAAAAAGTTTATAGTAATATCATTATATTTTTAATTAATTGAATTTTTCCCTTAAAATAAAACAAACCACCTAGGCATCCGCCTAGTTCCCTCCTAGCCACCTAGGAGTTAGGCTCCTACTCATCGCCTGGAACGCCTAACGCCGTTTTGAATTTTGTATATAATTATAAAAATTTAGCATAAAATAGTGAGTACTAATGTATTTTTTGCCTAAAGTGACCTTAAGATTAATTTTTAGTGAGTACCACACACATCGTCATTAACTAATGAAAATTTTGACGAAAAATATGACGGTGGAACACAGATAAAATGTTTTCTAAAATTTAAGGTACGGAAATATAAAATCTAAAAAATTATGTGTAACTTTGAAAATGAATAAAAAAATATAAATTATTGAACGGTAATTTTCTCATATATAAAAGTACATTTAACTAATCAAGCTTCTGTCATCTTAATAGCTTATACATATGACACCACTAGCAGGAAGGCTTTTCGTGTGAAAATTTTCCTTTTTCTATTCATCAGTTCTATTGGATCATTAATTTAGGCCGAGCCACAATATTCACCCCGCTGTTAAACTCCTATATGCAATTTGTGGAAGTTTTAAATATGAAATTATTTATTTATAAATAAAAGGAATAATTATATATAAGTTATTTTTTAGAATCTAAATTATAAGTTAATCTATTATAATAAATATGAATTATAAATAAAAAATAATTTAATTTTTTTTTATTATTGTTCAAGATGCAGTATTAATTTTAATCATTTTTAAAGAATAATAAGTATGTTATTACATATCATATAATTTTATTTTACATAATTTACTTATAAGAATTTTAATGTTATCTAAAAATATAATTTACAATTTTAATTATATTATAACAGTATATTATACGCAAAACCTTATTTGTTAACTGCACCGAACTGTACAAGATAAATGCAGAGGCCTAGAGTGAGCAAATTACACTAGAAATCTCCAATACATTTTTTAGCGTCTGGTTCGTTCGCGTAGCCTGCAGCATCGCCAGCTTTCCCAAACTTGATAGCTCGAGCCACGATTTCAAGTATGATTTTTCTCCGGTCATTCTCGAATTGTCCATCCAATATTCGAATCCCCACGATTTCAAGTGTGTTTTGGGTTGAAAATTAGATATAGGGTTAGAGTTTTCTATATTTATATATTCTGTTGCCGATTGACTTTATATGCTTAACTGTTTATCCTGGATGTTTGATCGGAATAAGGCACTGCTGTATGTTTGTTCTCAATTGACATGTTTGCTCAATTAGGGTTTCCTTTTTTGGGGAATTATAGAAGTAATTTCTTGATTCAATCTTGACTGGGCATCTTACGGTTTCAGTTTTATATTCAATTTGTTATGTCCATTGGGTTTTCAATTGAAAATGATTTATAATGTTTGGGGTCATGTTTGGTTAATTTGAGAGTATAAAAAGCTTTATGTTCTAGGCTTAGGAATATAGGGGAATGCTAAAGTTTGGAATTGGATTTCTGAGGATTACCACTTATGTACATAAAAATAGCCAAATACTTCGGTTCTATCCTGATTCGTCATTATTTGGAGGTGCTTCATCTGATAAGAGATTGGATTAAGATAGGGTAATATATAACAGTTTACTGCCTTGCTCATATGACCTGAAATTTCTTAATTATTGATATGTTGGACTCCTTTTTCCAGTATGTGGACTGGGATTAGCTTTTTTTTTGTTACACTCCTGGTCAACTGACGATGAGTCTGGCATGGTATTCTTTACTTTCTATGGTTTTTCACTTGACTTTGAATTTCTAATATTCATCCAAATTGGGGTTTATAAGGTTTTTCCATGTATTGTTGAAGTTTTTGCGGAACCAAATAGTTGGATTTAGACCATATATTCTATGATCTGGGAATCCTTATAGCATTGGTAATCTAAACAAGGTTTGTTGTTTCTTATTTTTTAAACTAAGAAAACAGGAATGAACTTCTGTTGAAAATGCAAGGATGTGATTAGAAACCATGACGAATTTGATTATTTTCGTTTTCTTTACTTAATGTTAACTCCTCTCGGTCCAGCATGATGTCTCTAGCATTGCATAGGAAATTGTTAGCAAATTTGTTATTTTTTATGGAGTGATTCTTAACTGCCATCTTTTGTTATTTTTTATGAAGTGATTCCTAAGGGGCTTCTGAAGCCTTATATAGTTTATCATTATATTATACAAAACTGTGTATCATGTTGTAAATGATAAAGGAGTTTACATGATAACAATAACCATAAGAATGCTAACATCACTATCCGTCTATCTGAACTGCATCTGGTAATTCTCTTTTGATGGTTTTTTGTGTGCATGCTCTTGGGTTTTCCTTAATAGAAACTTAGAAAATAAGCATGAAGCTATATGCAGAAATAACGGAGTTTAAATATAAAGTAGTCAGCGGATGTGTATCTATGTTTTTTATTCCTAATTTTCTTCTTTTCTCACTTTCTGTAAGTTTGTTTTTAAATTATGGCATGGTCTAATGAACTCAGTTCAAATTGTCTATTATAGAAAGAAAAAACAAATTAACCAAATCCAATTTACTTGTGCTTGTAACTCTTTGAAACTGATGGTATAGTAAACAAGTAGTATTGGTACCGGACCTGGTGTTTAATTCTGCCTGTTGCTTAACAAAATGCCAAGAAGCGAACTGCTCTAAGCAGTGTTTGTGCGTTGATTAAGTTGATTATTTTGGAATCCCTCTCCCTCAATCCTTTGCAATCCAAATGTGGAAGGAGTACTTTATCGTTTAATTGGCAGTTTGGACAACCTCTTTCTCTCTATTGATTGAGGCTCTTTACTCACCTCTTTGGTTTGTGGTAGTTATACACAATGTTGTTATTTTGATTTGGTGTGGTTCTCCCCCCTTTTGGAGTAGTATAAATGAACTCAAATCATGTTTTTGCTACAATGCAGGATGTCTGAAGCACCGTTCAGACCTCCTGAGCAGCTCATTGAGAAGCAAAAGTATTTCCAACATGTCCAGAAGTACACATATCTGAAGGGACCCTATGACAAGATCACCTCTGTTGCTATTCCAGCTGCTTTAGCTGCTACTAGTCTGTTCCTTATCGTAAGTTTCCAATTACTTCACTTCTTTTTTAGATCATGGAAGGCCTACCTACATGGTAAAGGCATTTTCTTATTGTAAGGTTTTTTATTTTTTATCCAGGGCCGAGGGATCTACAACATGTCACATGGGATTGGAAAGAAGGAATGACGTAGCACTGAAGACTAACCGGTGACGGGCAACCGAAGTTTCAAAAATTTATGCGATCCCAGTCTCCTGTCGTGTTCATGATTTTTTTCTGTTTGTTTCCTCTAATAAATTGCTTAGTAGCCAATTGTGTACTACCAATGAGAAGTGGAACTTTTCTTCTTTTCTAATTTTTGTCAATGGAATTTTCTGTTTGGTTTTAAATGTTGCTCACTACTAAGTTTGATGGGCATAATTCTCTGGTTGTCCGTTGATGTGCATTTCCTATATACTTCAGAATTGTCTATGAAATGACCCTTTTACTCCGATGTTCTCGGCCTCATGCTTGCTCAAAGATATATGTTTCTTTGCCCAAGCATTTCACCACTCTCGCAGCCATCTTAACACACCATGGGCTTGTTTTAGGTGTTCTATAGCTGGATTGGATAAGTCCTACTACATCAAAGTAATTGGCCTTTCCTATCCTTTTCTTATCTTTCTTCTTTTAGTCCAAATTTTCTTCTTTTTTTTCGTCCTCCATCACCATTCCACTTTCTGGAAATTTACCTCTGCTCTATCATTTGGGATGGCTGCTCCATTTTTATTGTGATTTTTCTTTGCCTCACTTTTTGTGTTGATTTTTTGCTTTTTGGATATGGTTCTTCCATGTCCTTGCTCCTAATTTTATAGCTCAAATCCCCTTCATATTTTCTCTTTTCCCATATAGACCTCCTCACATATCTCTCATCCCACACATTCACCCTATTATCATTTCCTTTCACAAATCTTTCACCATCATTATCCTTTATCTCACCCAAAATCCAAAAATCGAAGAACCACTCATTTTCCTTGTTACTACCTCCATACAACAACCCTTTCCATTTTTGGATAGGTTAGTTTTAAGGTATTTGTTGACCTCTTAGATCGCTTAAGTATGCAGACTACTTGTAGTTTTTTCCCCTAAGCATCATTTTTATTGATGCTCTTCCACCACTCTCATTTTCATAGTCTACCGAAAATTTCTTCGTAAAAAGAATCATTACATTTTCAAGTACGTATCAATTGATGCCATACTATATCTCTGTTTAAAAATTGGTGTCTTCAAATAGATATTTCATTTCATAGATTTGCACAATGTAAAGAACAAGCAAGATAGCAATAGTTTGAAAATTAATGAACCTGCCTCAAAAACCTTAAATAATCAGTATCGACAAATCAAATAATGCAATCTAACATTTTGTTGAAACATTCTAAACATCACTATAGCCACTACGTACTGCTCGAATAATCGAATGTTTTATAAAGTTTGACTCTTATTATCAATTTTTAAAAGAATCTCGTTAAGATTATTATCTAATTTATATTTACCTTAGAAGTCATCATCTAAGCTGGCTTTCCCACAAAATTAATGCAAGATACTGTATTTTTTAGGTTGGCAAAAGCCCTCATAGTAAGGATGAAGTAGTCTCACATCTTCTACGTCCTTCGATAGGCGCAAGACCTCCTACTTTAGCTAGAATTTATAAGAATCATTTGAGGCCTCGCGTTATTAATGAACTGCATTTGAATAACAGTGTTGTTAATTATGAAAATCTGCCGGCAACTGATATGTCGGGTACATCATAGCCACAATAGTTGTCGATGAGGTAGTGCCATCTCCTACGTCCTACGAGAGGCGCAAGGCCTTCCGCTTTAATTAGAATTTATAATAATCATTTCAGGCCTCGTGTTAATATGCACCACCTGTGAATAATGGTGATGTTAATTATGAAGATTCATCGTCGCGTTATATTAGGTATGGTACAACCACAGTTGCAGGCAACCGCCGATTAAGTAGCCCCACATTCTCTATAAGATACGATATGTGCAAGACCTCTCACATCAGCAAGAATTTATAATAATCATTTGAGGCCTCGTGTCATTCATGGACAGTTTGTGGATAACGACGCTGTTAATTATGAAGATCCGCCAGCCACTAATATGTTGGGTAAGTCACAGCCATAGCAGCAGGCAGCCACTGATGTTCAACCTCTATCTTCTAAGAGAGGCCTAAGCTGAATTACAGAGGTTCCTCTACACATAGAGTTTCGTATGAAGATTCATGTGCTCCTACTAATAAACCTCGGAAAATGAAGGCGCGAATACTTCAGTCTTATGCTCGTGTCTAGTAGTCGATCTCCTGCATATGTCCAGTAGCCCCATGCTCCTGTCCAGCCTCATGCTTCAATAGTGAATGAATCTAATACGATGAAAAGTGGCCCATTTTGAGTGAGGAATACTTCTTTGTGTTGACACAAATATATATTCCAAGATGCTCTAATGGGCACCGATGATAAGGGGACTATTCATTAACTGAGTATAGTATAATTGCCCAGCTTAAAGATGACTATTGTTTATTTAATGATCTACTTGAAGGTGCAAATGGAGGTAATGTGGATGGAGTAGTTTCAAAACAATTAACACCAGGATTAATAGAATTGGTTGTAACGGGGCTTGTGTGAAGTTGGAAGGAAATGAGAGCGGTTGTTATTGGTGATTTTGATACTTATATTTCCAAGTTGGAGCAACCAGATACAGTAAGAGGCAAGAATGAAATAAAGATAGCTTCATGTGTACTCAAGAGACCAATCACCGTATACTCATTGACTTATGTGATGGATTGGTTGAAATAAAAACTTTTAATCGAAATAGTGTGCATGGGAGAGTACATCACAATTTTGTTCCATCATTAACATATTATTAAGTACTATGTTGCTACGAAAATCCCTGGAATACCTGATGGCGAGAATTAATTTTCATACGCATCTGTAGTAACTTGACAGAAAGGACCATTCACTTACGAAGGAGCTAGGAGGCACAATCACTTATTAGATGACCACCCCAACAAAGGAAGAGGGTCTTTCGATCTTTGTCTTTGAGCCTCATTACGAGGGCCGTCCCAATAAAGGAAAAAGCTTAATGTGGATGCAGTATAAGTATAATTGCCTAACCTAGAGATGTCTATTTTCTATTTAATGCTCTACTTGAAGATGCAAATGGAGATAATGTGGATGGAGTAGTTTCAAAAAAATTAACACTAGGATTAAGTGAATCGGTTATAGCAGAGCTTCTACAAAGTCGGAAGGAAATGAGAGCAGTTTGTCTTTCCAAGTTGGAACAACTGGATAAGTGAGGCGAGAATGAAATAAATATAGCATTATGTGTACTCAAGAGACCAATCACCGTATACCCGTACAGGCCCTGGCCCGAGGCGAACAAGGCCTAGGACTTGGGCTTTATATGGTGAAATGGCCTCAAATTTTAATTCATATATAAATTTATTTAAAATAATAATCAAATTTAAATATTTAAGACCTCAATACATAAATATTAAGACTCAAATGCTAATATTTTTTAAGACCTAAAACTTAATAGAGCAACTTACTTTTTTACAAATAAGGCCCATATATTATTTAACTTTTTACAATTTTTTAATTACAATTTATAAGGGAGGGAGAATTTTTGGAAATTACTCATACAATATGTCATCGATGTTTGAACTTGAGATCAATTGTTTACAAATTAACACTAGAACCAACTGAACTAGACCCACTTGACTAGGCTTTTACAATTCTATGCAAAGCTATATTCTTTTTTAATACATTAATAGTTTATTTCTTTTGTTATCAACATAAAAGTTAAATTGGATTAAAACACACAAAAAATAATTTTTCTCTCTTATTTTATGGAGTGATATTTTTTAAAATAAATATAATATAAAGTTTGTTGTTTGAATTTAATTGTAATTTCAAATGTAAGACTAATTATTTATGATAGTTTTTTTTTATCTATATATTAACGTCCTCATTTATAATTTATTTTTTTAGATGACGAAAATATAAAGTTTCGCTTTAGACCGCATTCTCCATTGGGACGACCGTCACCCATAGACTAACATGGTGGATTGGTTGAAATGGAAACATTTAACCGAAATAATGTGGGAAAAAACATCAAGATTTTGTTTCATCGTCAACGTAGTATTGAGTATTATGATGCTATGGAAATCCCTAGAATACCTGATGGCGAGAATTTTCATATGCATTTGCAGCAACCTAATAGAAGAAGAAGACGAGGCACAATCACTTACAGAGGATGAGGCACAATCACCTTATCAGAGGGCTACCCCAATAAAAGAAGGTCTTTCGGCCTTTTTCTTTGAAGCCCATTACGAGGTCCGTCCTAATAGAGGAAGAAACTAAAGTCATATTTTAGAGAATTTCATTAAATTGACTTTTTAAAGAATGATTAGGATCTCATTACATAAGTACTGGAATTTTATGAAATTTCTATATTATATATATATATATATATATATATTAAAGGCATTACTACTAATGTTGGATTTTCATCCTAAATATGATCCTCATTTGGTCTCGTCTTGATTGCAAGTTACAGAAATATCTCATATTTATTGTTCTCGAGTGAAATAGGTGATTTTGTCCCTAATCGATCACTTTGGGGGCATTATCTCGACTTAACCCTTTCTTCAGCTATAACGAGCATCATTCACTCACGATTGGTGTTGTTCTATGTTCCTTCCATTTCAAAGCTTTTCGCTTTCACATCCATTCTTGTACGACTTATTTTCTATATTATAATCCATCTGTCTCACAAAACCTAATTACAACTAGCATACTTGACTAGAAGTTAGAACCACTATTTATGACCCCCATAAAGCCCCAAACCTAACAAAAAATCAACCCCATCTTATTTATTCGATTCCAAAATTGGAGCCATCCAAGCCCCCAATAACAACATCTTCGATGTCTTCATGAATCTTGATTGTTGGAGCTCATGGAGATGTTGGATTCAAGGTCCTTGACAACTAAAGACACTTGAACCACGATGTATTAAACCCTGTGAAATGGTGAAAGTCAACAAGACCTAAACCACATGTTCCTGATTTGAATGCAGTTGGGACTTGAATCATTCATGATCCTGATTAAAGTGTGATTCAGGTGGTTTAGGTTACTGACCCATTTTCAATTTGGATCATTAGGAAAGAAAATAGCCAGATTCCAATAAAATTCTTGTAATAATTGCTATTTTATTTGTTGTTCTTAAAATGAGTTTAATAATCTAACTTATGTTTATTTACACCTGAAAGCAAAAAATCTCACTTGGGCTAAAAGGAAAAGAATAAAGAAATAAAAAACCAATTCGACAAACACAGCCCAAAGGCCACTTGAAGACATGGAAATGTGGATAAGTTGGTTCTGAAGATGTCGAACGTGTCAGAAGAAAAAAAAGGATGTTCGAGACAAGCAATTGCAGTATAGGTTATGCATATGTGTACTCTATAAACTAAATCAACTCCACGAGCTGCCTATAAAAGGAGAAGAAACTTTTTTTTTTTCTCAAAGGACAACCAATTAATCAATCCAACAAACAATTGATCAAACCAATTAATTTCAAAACGAAGCAAACCCCTCAAAAGTTTATTTGTTCGAAGACTAGCCTGAAAAGGCACAAATTGTTTATATAATCTATGATTAAGATTCGGTCTCTTCTCTTAGTTCTCGACTAGGAATTTGAGTTTTTCCATCATTCGGTTGTTACCCAAATTAGTCTTTGAGTAACTCCAAACAATACCTAATCTTAACTACCACTCATCCATACGCTCAATCCTTAGCATCACATTGTCTTTTGAATACTCTACCAACCTATGTCATTATTCTAACTGACGCTCATTTTAATTGAAGATTTCTAGAAGATTTTGGTCCTCAACGAAGCTTGATTTCAAAATATACATACCTTCAAGCACTTGTACTTTTTTATCGCATTTAATACTTACATGTTTACTTTCAGGTATTTGTACTTTAATTTCATTACATTTCAACCTATTTTCTTAAGAGGAATTTCAAGTATTTGGAATATACTGACCATTGCTGATGTTTCAAGTGATAAAATCGCTCATATGTTTCAGTCAAATACTATCATCTCGACTTAAGGAAACCCATGCACCTAACTGTTAATAATCAATAACAAACTGTTAACATGAATAAATCAGAATTAGCATAAATTGAAATTGCACTAAATTGAATTTTTTTTATTAAAGTCCTTGGTTACATTAAAAAGAAGACATATAACAAAGAGCGTGAGCAATTTGCCCACACACCTCACAATCACTTGATTAAAAAAAGTTCTTGGGCTACAACTAAACTCATTATAATTGTCTAATAGTAACTTCTATTAATGGTAAATCTATTATGAAGGCAGTTAAATGCCTATTTACTTCCCAATAAGCCCATTTAGGGAAACACCATACTATCAATGCTTCCGTGGGCCCATAGCCTTCAATGTATAACCCAATTTCTAAACAAATCTACACCAATTACACATTACTATACCCACACGAGTCTACACCTTCAACCACCAGGTTTCGACCAAGATCCACCGAAAATGACCTCCAGCTCGCCAACACATTTTTACACAGAAAAGCGTCCTTAAAAATCATTCCAACAACATCAAAATTTGGCGGGTAATACAGATTGCGTCATTGTGAAGAAAGATCGAACATATCCAGAAAACAAAAAGTACTCACATGCGTAGTTATAAGCTAATTAAGAAACCCTAGATTCCCTGTAATGGGATAGTATGAGGAGTCATATATGACCCCATTGACAGGCTATCGAACCATTCAAATAGTAGTTTAGTAGTAATAATAATCATATACCAACTTGAATTATTATATTTTAATTAACAGGATTGAATTATTCAACCTAGTGTTCGCATTATAAATGCTAATTAGGGCCCACTTCCTCGTATAATTTCGCATTAAGCCAACCATGCATGCATCTTTTACACTTCATTATTATAATCAATAAAAGTTTATGCTTTTAAATATTTACAAACAGGGTGGGGAATGGACCGCTTCTAATCATTTACTTTAATTCTTGTTTAATGTAAAATTTTAATTAATTAGAGATTGATGACCGACTGACCGTTTCCAAAGTCACCCAAACCCGAGGAACCGACACGAATTAATTAGTGAGTTTGAGTTAACTAATGTTTAGAAGAATCATTGTACGTGAGACAATGTCAATAATATAAGTACAAATTTAACACGTGGGATTTTGGATTAATGAAAATACTTACATACTATATGGTGGATGTGCTTCTTCTTCATGATTAATTATTATAATTAACCGTTTTAATAATGATTAAAGGTCCCATGCAGCCCGTACTTGAATGGGGAAAGTATGCTAAAGTTTAAAGCCCCACGGAGAAAACTCCACCACGACAAATAAAGTGCAACTCATATATATATCTCTATCTTCTCAGGCTCATCAAACATATCTCAAATTTTATTCCACACTCCAATTTCCATCATGTGTATCATATATACGGAGTCTACACTAATCATTTTCGATAATGCTGGATTAAATACTTTGATTATTTAAATTTTTCATTAATATTCTTACTCTATACTCTTTATATAAATTCTTATTTGATGTATAGTGCGGGAGAGATTTTATGTCTTAAATTTTATATGCATATAGAATGAAGAGGATACTCCAAATAAAATTTCTTAAGCATAGGTCATTTTTTATATTTTAAATATTCTATAAGCATAAATTTACATGAAAGTTAGCTTTGCCCAGTTAGCTTGGCTGGTGAAACCTGTTGTTGTTGGTAGCTTAATTTTATGTAATAAATCATATTTTATCATTTTCTTCCAATTTTTAATAAAATTGGGTTTTTTTTTTTCAATTTGTTCCAATTTGACTGTATTTTTCATTTTGTTCCAATTTTTTTAATAACATGACCTTATTTTATCAATTTTCTTCCAATTTTTTTGAATAAAATTTGATTTGATTTTGTCATTTTTTTTTTCAATTTTTGAATAGAAGTTGATGAATTTAGTCATTATTCCAATTTTTGAATAAATTTGGCCTTATTTTATCATTTTGCTTTCAATCTTTGAATAAAACTGGCCATATTTTATTATTTTTTGAATAAAAATTGATGAATTTATTTTTCCTTTAATTGTTTTTTTTTTTTTGTAAAAATTTCATAAATTTAACCCATCCAATTTTAAGTTCTTGAATCCTTCTCTACATGCACAGTATTTTAAGTAAATCTTAAGTAAAATTAGCGCATAAAGCAATAGTTCATCTTCACGATATTCCACTTAAATTTGATTTGATATTGAAAGATACATAATTAAGACAAATTTGCAATAACTACACCCCTACTCAAAAACGAATTTACTTACGCTGATAACGAAGAACGATGAATAAGACGGGTGGAGGGTGGGACCCAACAATAAATAGATCATTTAGGCTTTTGAGCCATCGACAAGGCAACAGCAGCAGCAGCCGCCTTGGATTCGTACCTTTGTTTTATATTGGATCGTTTGCAATTGTGAACACAAAAGAGACCCACATAACGGCAAGTCCGGTGACTGTGGTGTTTTGGCAATACGACGACGTACATATTGTTTGTTGACAGCTCCTGCTTTTCTAGAAGCCGTAGAGTAATGATGTGGCACTATGCAACATTGATTTAATCAAACCATGCACACATTTTGCCCCAGAATTGTATCTTTGTTTCACATTACATTACATTTTTTAAAACTATTCTGTGCTTAATTACTGGCATAGTCATTTTCCATTAACAAGTTTCTAAATTGGCACTCGAAAATAGTAGGGTTATTGATAGTCAGTTATAGTTCTCTTTTTTTTTTTAAAAAAAAATATATTTTTAGGACAAAGTATATTATATTATCCGTTTTAGAAATTGAGACTTATTGATTTTGCGATTTTAGTACTTAGACATTTTTTTTAAAATAGGTACTAACTATCGGGAAAATTCAATAACAGAAGCATATTGGCATTCCAGCCTTCATTCTCCTTTCGGGACCTATTAAAAAAAAATCCAGTATTTCGTGATTGTGAATATATGAATGATATGACGAATTATCTTGTGAATATATTTGGTTTGGAATAAAACAATTCAAATTAGTCGTCAGAAGTTCAAATAAAGACAATAAATCAAGTAAGATATTTTATAATTGAAAATTGAACACTTACATAATTTAAATTTAAATTGTCAAAATTAAGGAATAAGGGACTAACTAAAATGAAAATCAGATAAGATCACGAACGCTAAAAATGTAATTTTTCAAAAACAGATCCATTGCTATCGGTGGTGAAGTCAATACAATCATCCCAAATTGGGAAACTCAGTGAGGGGTCTCTTTCGATTTTATTGTCAAATGATCTGTGATTAGTAAGTAAAGGAGGAAAATAAAAAGTTGACCTGTTTTTAGGGTTTAGACAAAAACCTACAATGGTGATTGGGTAAGAGACTACGATAAAACTAAGTAGGTACGAGAATCAAAAAGTAAATAATCATAGCAAATCACATGGATTTGTAGAGATTTGACAATATAACTTCATTCCCATTAATAATTTATTTATTAGGTTGAATGGATTAGAAACAAAAAAATCAATCTCAAAGTTCACTAAAAAAAAAATTTATTTTAATGTGCAATATGAATAGGTACAGCAAAATATTGCAAATGCGGTTCAAAATAATGATGTGACAATAATAGTACATAATTTATAAGAGCAATTAAGATATTTGTTATATTTTATTAAATTATATATTAAAAATATTTTTAAAAAATTAAAACAAATCTTAAAATTAAAAAATCCTCCCCTCTCTTCCGTCTTCTCTCATTTTCAACTGGATCCATGGCTTCAACTGTGGGTAAGTGACGACCCTTCCCGAATTAGCGGGATCAATTAAGAATTAATGACGGATTAGTAAGGCTAATCGGAGATTAGACGAGGATTAGCGGACGTTCGGGCTAAATGACGATTTTGCCCCTAGATTGGGTAAATCGTTGACTTTTTGTTCAGGTGGTCAAATGGACTTTGGCCGATGACCGTGACGTAGTTCGTAATGTCACGAGTTCATAGACAGGTGACACACTCGATTCCGACGTTCGAGTAGGAAGTTATGACGTTAAGAAGTTCAAGGGCATTTTGGTAATTTGGGCCAATAATTGACTTTTGACCCGGAAGGTCCGATGGATGAGGGCCGAAGATCGTTACGTAGATCGAGACGATACGAATCCGTAGACAGGCAGCACGTCGAATTCGGACGTTCGACGGCGAAGCTACTGTTCACGGAAGTTCCGGAGAACTATTTACGGCGACACGTTGATAGGACGTTAAATAAGCATTATTTTATATTATTTTATACCCTTTATACTTGACTTTTAATATTAAAATATTAAATAAATTGATAAAATAAATTATTTTGTGATTTTTATGTTTAGAAAAATAAAGGTTGTAATTTGGAGCATTTTGACGAAAGAATCGTTTCGATCAGAATTATAACGAATAAAATATGGACGAAATTCGGTGGAATAATTAATTTAGTTTTAAATTAATTAATTAATTGTTCCTGTGCAGCCCAACCCATTTCTAAAAAGATCCAAGCCCGCACAGCCAGCAGCCCAGGCCCGTGCGGCCCAGCTTCCTCCAGCCCAGGCCCGTGCGGCCCAGCTTCCTTCAGCCCAGATTCAATTCGGCGCGCGCCTGCCGAATCGCAGGTCCTCTCTTCAGCGACCGCCTGCCGAGCGCCAGCTTCCCATTTCAGCAGCCAGCCACCGAAAATTCCTGCCCTATTTTCCAGCAGATTCCACTCAATTTCCAGCCACCTTCCAACAACTTTCCAACCCAATTTTACAACTTTACAACTCAAACCACCTCTAAACATCATCACAAATCTTTATTACTCATCATTCCATTATTCCATTTTTTTTATTGTATTTTTATATTATTTTTGGTAGCTTTCTCCACCTATAAATAGGAGTTGATTTTACTTGTTGAAATCACTTCCAAGTAGCACAAAATTGAGCTTCTTTTAGGAGAAATCTTGGCAAAATAGTTCCAATACAATTTTGAGAGTTCAAGTCCGAATTTCCTTGTTTAATCTTCTTCCATCTTCATAAGGTTCCAGCCGTTGTTCGGTGTTCCTTGTGAAAAACAATCCATTGTTCTCATCCAATCTGAAAAGTGTAACATTTGCTTTCCATTCTCTTAAACTCTTTTATTTGTTATTGGTTCTAATTATAATGCAATATATGTATTGGTTTCTCCTTCCTATCTTTTGTGAAAATTGAGTATAATCTCCATGTGTTTTACTTTCTAAAAATCATTTACTTCTTACATTTTAGAGCTTAAACTTCATTTCGAAACTAAATGTTGATCCGCTGTTCGGGGCATTTAGAGTAGATTTGGAGAGATTTAATGTATGACCGCTGTTCGGCGCATTAAATCACAAACTTAAGGTAATTATATTATAAGTAAAAATCCGCTGTTCGGTGCATTTATAATATGAATAATGTATGAAGAAATATGAGTTTGTGAAAGTATAATTTCGTGATTAATTCAAATATTTGCAATTGTAGTATGTTGTTGAAGTTTGTGTTTACGGGAAGTCTACTTTGTGCATAAGTTAGAATAGAAATAGAATGAGTTTATCTATGCTTTTACTTATTTACATAATTACAAACCTCTTCAAAACCCCCCTTGTTTATTCTTTATTCTTTTATTCTTTATTCTTTTATTCTTTGATGCTTTTATTCTTTCATTCCTTTATTATTTAATTTATTGATTCTTTGATTAATTAATTCCTTTATTCTTTGATTAACTAAGTCCTTTATTCTTCTATTATTTCATTCTTTAATTCGTTAATTTATTAATTCTTTGTAATTCATTAATTTATTATTATCTTGTTCATCTATTCTTTAATTTATTAATTCTTTGATTGTTTAATTCTTTTATTATTTAATTCTCTAATTCATTATTCTTTTATTCATAATCCACTAACATATTATTAATGTTCCCTAATTTCCCCGGTTAAGAACGATCCCTATTTATCAATACTACATCTACACAAAAAGGGTTTAAATTGCATAACACTCGAATTACATGTTCAATTTAATGCGTAGTTTGAGCGTAGTCAATTTTTGGCGCCGTTGCCGGGGAAATTGAAAATCATTTTAATTTGTTAGTGTATGTATATAAATTGTGCATATTATACTTGTTTATAAATTTTATTTTTGTTAATATTATATTTGTTTATAACATTTACTTACTTGTTTATATTTTATTTATCCATCTTATTATTGTTCTTATTATGTTTGTTTATAATGCTCATACTTTACTTTTTCTTAATTTCTAATTTATACTTGTTCATAAATGTTAATAATTTTTTTTTATATATATATTTGTTCATAATAAATTTGATACTTGTTCATAAATGCATATTTTATATGTTCACTTTTCTTTACTTTTACTTTTATTTATTCCATTATACTTTATTCCATTAACTTAATATTCACACTTTTTCTTTATTCCCTTAACTTAATATTCACACTTTTTCTTTATTCCATTAACTTTCTTTTAATTTTATTACATTAACTTTATTCCATTAACTTTCTTTTAATTTTATTACATAACCTTTATGTTCCACTAACTTTATGTTTACACTTATTTTATTTTTATGTAATCAATTATTTGTTTATGTCTTGTTAAACTTTAAATCTGAAATGAAAAAAAGAAAATTCGGAATAAATATAAAAAATTAAAAAAAAAAATAATAAAAAAAATTTTAAAAAAAAAATTTTAAAAAAAAAAATTAAATTTTTTTTTATGAAACTTTATTCATCTTTGAATTTCCTAAAGTGTAAGTATTGTTTCCTATTAATTGTTTTAGAGTTGCATGAATCTCTTAGTCCCTTTTTCTTCAAAATCTTACTTTCGGGAACAGGTAGTGCCCCTCTTATTTACTTTCTCCTTAACCCTTCATGATGTGTGGATTTCATCACCACATACCATAGACTCGAATCTATGGACATGAGGTTGGGGCGGAGTTTGTAAACACTAGGGTTTGGTAATTCTCTACGTCATCATTTGGATTAATTATGGTGTCTAGGAGAGTTATGACTGGTGACAAGTTTTGGATTAAGAAAGGGAACACCAATGGAGTATATGCCAAGCTAGCCTCGGGGTGCTCTTAAAATTATCCTTGCTTCTCGCGTTACATCTATCTCAACTGGCCATGATTAATGTTGAATGGTGGAATGGTGGTTATCAGTACGCGCAGGCCGTACGCCCAGGAAAGTACTATGAGAAGTGGAAGGAGAAAGTTATTCATGACACTCTAAAACTCTATTTATTGCATTATTAGTTTGAATTTGGAACTTGTGCATTTTCTTTCCATTAACGTAACTTTTTTCCTGGTTTCCATTTATGTGATACTTTATGAAATCTCTACTATCTTACACTTATTATCTTTTCTTGTGTATACTTGCCTTCTAACTTAGAGTTTTGTTTTCATAGAGGTACGAACTTATGAATGCGTGCTCACCAATCTAAGCTTGATCGGCTGAGAAGACAACTTGACATCTCACCAAGCAACGCCACATTCAGAGACGCACTTAAGCAAACCAGTTCGTTCGAACCTCCATCCCCAATATTCGGTGAGTCCAAAAGCGAGAAGAGTAATTCAGAAGAAGAACAGATTTTCGGAACACCGATAACCATGGCACGAAACCTGAGTATCCGGGAGCAGACATGTGCAAACACAAATGGCACTACAGACTTCTGCATCCAGTATCCCGAGCCTCGAACCAACAAGAAAGATATTGAGCTTAAGAGTGGAGTTCTTCATCAACTACCCAAGTTCCGTGGAATCAGAAATGAAGATCCACACAAACACTTAACGGAGTTCCAATTCATCATTAGTAGTATGTGTCCGGATGATGCGGACTTGGAAATCATGAAGCTGAAAGCTTTCCCATTGTCCTTGGAAGAAAGAGCACGGGTATGGCTTTTAAGTCTCCCACCCAATCATATTGACTCTTGGGAGAAGTTGGTTCAGGAGTTTCTTACCAAGTACTTCCCTGCCTCAAAGATTACGGTCTTAAGAAAAGAGATCACTGGAATCAAGCAGAAAGAACATGATGAGAATTTCAGCCAGTACTATGAGAGGTTTAAGGAACTTTGTGCTTCATGCCCTACTCACGGGATCACAGAAGGCTATCTTTTAACCTACTTTTATGAAGGACTCAAAGGTTGGGATAGAGGACTGCTCGATGCTGCAGCTAATGGAAGTTTCTTAGCTCGGAGCCTAGTAGATGGTCGTGCACTACTTGAAAGCCGTGCACTCAATGATGCACAATACGAAGGTGCCGATCCCATTTCTAGAAAGGTACATGAGGTAAGTTCCCATGCTATAAATGATTCAAAGTTAGATAAAATCACCTCTATGCTTTCGAATATGCTTGAGCTAAAGAAACAGGTAGCTCCAGTTTGTTCCATATGCTCTCAAGGCCATCTTGAGGAACAATGTCCCTACACTGCAAGGGAAGAAGACTCCGGAACTGAAATGGCACACGCCATTGGAGGCTATCAAGGAGGGCCAAGGACCCAAGGTTACAGTTGGAGAGATCCGAACAATGTCCTAAACCCTCAGCACATGTCGACTGGGCCAAACCGTGTCCCAGACCAGTTCCCAAGGCCCACATGGCAACCAAGGCCCCCGGTCCCATTTTCTAACTTTTCTCATAATCATGCAAATAATCATACTTCTTCATCTTCTAATCCTGATTATGATAAAATGCTGGCTGCTCTTTCCCAAGGGCAGCAAACACTAATGGCGTCAACTCAGGCTCTTGTCACAGGTCAGCAAAATCAACAAAAAGACATCGCTGATCTCAAGGACCAAATGGGTAAGGTCGTGGACTTCATGGGTAAGATCCAAGCTAGCGGGGTGCTTCCACCTCAACCTACGCCCAACCCAAATGTAAGACCTGAAGCCAATGCAATCACCACTCGAAGTGGTAAAGTGCTCGGAGAAATAGAACCAGATCCAGCCGTCTCTGAGGCTGAAAAGCACAAGGTGGCAACTAAGACCACCATGACACAACCACCAGTTCAACCTACCCACACACAAGGTAATAACCCAATCCCTTCAAGTTCGGTTGTTACTAATTCCCCGTTTGTGCATGCACCATTTCCAAGTAGGCTTGCCAAATCTAAGAAGAATGAATCCGATGAGGAAATCTTGGAGATCTTCAAAAGGGTGCAAATCAACATGCCCTTGATCGAGTGCATCAAACAGGTGCCGAAATACGCAAAATTTCTGAAAGAGTTATGCACTCCAAGGCGCCAGACGAGGGAGAAGGAGGTTGTGATGGTGAGTGAAACAGTTTCTGCTGTAATCCAGCGTCGGCTACCCCCAAAGTTGAAGGATCCAGGGAGTTTTTCTGTTCCCTGCGTGATTGGTAACAAGTCATTTGATAAAGTCATGCTAGACTTAGGAGCATCCATTAATGTTATGCCATATTCACTATATGTTGCCCTAGGTCTAGGTAAACTACAGCATGACGATATTATCATTCAGTTAGCCGATCGCTCTAATGTGTATCCTAAGGGATACGTAGAAGATGTTCTTGTGCAGGTTAACCAGCTCATCTTCCCAGCTGACTTTTATGTCCTAGACATGGAGGATTCCCCTACGAATCAAGCTCCACTAATGCTGTTGGGAAGACCATTCATGAGAACTGCCAAGACAAAGATTGATGTGTTCAATGGAACATTAACTATGGAAGTAGACGGAGAGGAGATTGGCTTCAACATTTTTGATGCCATGAGGTACCCTAGTTCCGCAACTCATACTACTTTTTCTGTTGACGTGTGCACTTATCTTGCAGAGAAACATTTTGATTCAATTCGAGAAGACACACTCAACATGATAATCCAGAAAGGAGTTGGCCTAACGCAATCAGGGGACGCCTTGGTTGAGGATACGGATTACGAACTAGAACCTCGAATTTGGGATGAAGTCATGACCCTAAATGAGACCCCCAGAATGGTGAATCATCAGGTACCCTCATCATTTCCAATTAGTACTAATGCCACTCCTCCTTCAGTGATTCAGGCCCCAGTTCTCGAGCTCAAAGTTTTGCCTGACCACCTGAAGTATGCCTATCTTGGCTCGGACGACACTCTGCCCGTCATAGTGTCTTCTGCACTAACCGAGTCACAGGAAGATAGACTGGTACAGGTCTTGACAAAGTACAAGACAGCCATTGGATGGACTCTGTCAGATATCAAGGGAATCAGCCCTACAACCTGTGTGCATCGAATCTTACTAGAAGATGATGCAAAGCCCTCTCGCGAAGCCCAACGTCGCCTCCATCCTCCGATGATGGAAGTTGTGAAACAAGAGGTCATCAAACTCTTGGACTGTGGTGTCATCTACCCAATTTCAGACAGCAAATGGGTCTCACCAGTCCAAGTAGTCCCAAAGAAAAGTGGAGTCACAGTTGTTGCGAACAGTGAAGGAGAGCTAGTGCCCCAGCGAACAGTGACCGGATACAGAGTCTGCATCGACTATCGACGCCTGAACAAAGCAACTAGGAAGGATCACTTCCCTTTGCCCTTCATCGATCAAATGCTTGAAAGGTTAGCAGGTCACTCCTATTATTGCTTTCTTGATGGTTATTCCGGGTACAATCAAATCTGTATCGCTCAAAATGACCAAGATAAAACGACTTTCACTTGTCCTTTTGGCACTTTTGCCTACCGAAGAATGCCTTTCGGTTTATGTAACGCCCCAGGTACTTTCCAAAGATGCATGCTTTCTATTTTCTCTGAATACGTAGAAAAAATAATTGAAGTATTTATGGACGATTTTAGTGTCTTTGGGGATAGTTTTGATGCATGCTTAGAACACTTAGCACTTATCTTACAAAGGTGTGTCGAAACTAATCTGGTACTTAACTGGGAGAAATGCCATTTCATGGTTAGACAAGGGATAGTCTTGGGCCATATTGTCTCTGAAAGAGGAATTGAAGTCGATAAATCTAAAGTTGATACTGTGCGCCACTTACCCTCTCCCACTTCGGTGAAAGGAATCCGTTCATTTCTTGGTCACGCAGGATTTTACAGAAGATTTATCCAAGACTTCTCCCACATTGCAAGGCCCTTGTGCCGACTGCTTCAGAAGGAGACACCCTTCGTCTTTGATGCAGACTGTCAGGAAGCTTTTGAGAAGCTTAAAAATCTCTTAACCACTGCCCCCATTCTTTGTGCCCCTGATTGGTCCTTACCCTTTGAACTAATGTGCGATGCCTCTGATTATGCAGTTGGAGCCGTACTCGGACAAAGGCGGGATAAGAAGCCCTACGCCATCTACTATGCATCCAGAACCTTAAATGATGCCCAGATGAACTACACCACTACAGAAAAGGAGTTGCTTGCTGTTGTATTTGCTTTAGATAAATTTCGTTCTTATCTACTTCGAACTAAAGTCATTATTTACACTGATCATGCAGCACTGAAGTATCTCCTAGCCAAGAAGGAAGCGAAACCAAGACTGATCCGATGGATTCTTCTTCTTCAAGAGTTTGACATCGAGATTAAAGATAAGAAAGGCGTAGAGAACGTGGTGGCGGATCATTTGAGTCGCATTGCACATGAGCGAGATCCTGTGGCGATTCAAGAGATGTTTCCAGACGAACAACTCTTCAGAATCGAGGGAGGTACTCCTTGGTATGCTGATATTGTCAATTATTTAGTCACCAAGCAGTTGCCCACCACCCTCTCCCGTGCACAAAAAGATAAACTTAAGAAGCATGCTAGGCACTATATTTGGGATGAACCTTATTTGTGGAAACACTGTGCAGATTTATTGATTAGGAGATGTGTCCCTGATATTGAACATAGGTCAGTCCTAGAGTTCTGCCATAGCCATGCTTGTGGAGGCCACTTTGGATCTAGAAAAACTGCACTCAAAATCTTAGAATCTGGACTATATTGGCCCACACTTTTTAAAGATGCACATTCATTTTGCTTAGCCTGTGATAAATGTCAGAGATCAGGAAACTTAGGACGCAGGGATGAAATGCCACAACATTATGTTCTTACTGTTGAAATATTTGATGTTTGGGGTATCGATTTTATGGGTCCGTTTCCTCAATCTAATGGCTATCTCTATATCTTACTTGCCGTTGATTATGTATCAAAATGGGTGGAAGCTAAGGCCACCAGGACTAATGACTCGAAAACTGTTGCAGATTTCCTCAGAACTAACATTCTTTCCAAGTTTGGGATCCCGCGGGTCCTAATAAGTGATGGAGGAAGTCATTTCTGCAACAAGACCATTGAAGCTTTACTGAAACGGTATGGTGTCACTCATCGAGTATCTACACCTTACCATCCTCAAACGAGTGGAATGGCGGAAGTCAGTAATAGAGAGATCAAGAAGATACTAGAGCGAACTGTGGGTCCTAATCGAAAGGATTGGAGCCAACGGTTGGATGATGCACTTTGGGCATACAGGACGGCCTACAAAACACCTGTAGGAATGTCTCCCTATAGGTTGGTGTACGGAAAAGCATGTCACCTTCCGGTGGAACTAGAGCATAAAGCATGGTGGGCCGTCAAACCTTTCAACATCAAACTAGATGACGCCGGTCTGCATCGGAAGCTCCAGCTGAGTGAGCTTGAGGAAATAAGAAATGATGCATTTGAAAGCACTCTGATCTACAAGGAAAAGGCAAAGGCATTTCATGACAAACAGATCAGGAGTAAAGCATTTGACATTGGCCAGAAAGTTTTGCTTTTCAACTCTCGGCTCAGACTCTTTCCTGGTAAGTTATGTTCTAGATGGGTAGGACCTTTTGTTATCACTAATATTTTTGCCCATGGAGCCATACAGATAAAACACGTTGGAACTGGAAAAGAGTTCAAGGTCAATGGCCATAGATTGAAGCCTTATATCGAGGCAATTGGCGAACACGATGTGGAGTCAGAAAGAGTGCTACGACGTCCCATCAGATGAACTAAATTTGGTCTAGGCTGGATGGACGTTAAACTTCAAGCGCTTGTTGGGAGGCAACCCAATGTGTTCGCGAGTGTGAAGGAGTCATCAACACAGATTTGCTTTCTTTCAACCCTTCACTCTCTTTTATGTTTTTCTTTCTTATTTCATTTTCTTAAATCATCTTCCTTACTTTGATTCTATGTTTAAATTACTTCGTACTTTCCTACATTGAGGACAATGTAGAATTTAAGTATGGGGGAATGGTTTACAAATTTATTTGTGCATTTGAAATTGATTTATTAAGTCTTTCTTAATTTGCAATTGTTTTATTTCCATTTGCAATTGTTTTATTTCTTTCTTAAAAAAAAAAAAAAAATTTGTGCATTTGAAATTGATTTATTAAGTCTTTCTTAATTTGCAATTGTTTTATTTCCATTTGCAATTGTTTTATTTCTTTCTTAAAAAAAAAATAAATAAAAAAAAATACAAAAAAAAAACAAAAAAACAAAAAAAAAAAAACAAAAAAATTATTATTGCTTTCTTGAGTCTTTTTGTTTTAACGTAGTGTTTTTACGAGTATCAAGTTGCCCTTTAACTTGTCAATGATATAAATGAACGGAAATGAATATGTTATGGCTATAAAGATGATCACTACAACTTGAATTTGTTTGTTAATATTTTGTGATTAAGTGTTACTACTTGAAGATAATGCATGTAAATTGGTACATAAATAAGCATGATATGATAAGTATGAATCATTTGAACCTTATGTGAGCTTTAGAACTTATATACATCTTTGATGAGTGATTCATAAAGTTCTTTGTTTAAATTGATATACATATGCCTCATAACTGCTTGCCATAGCTTTTAATGAACTCTAGAGCACTAGAACTTATTCTATGTGATTTTCAAAGCTTTTAAGTCAATAAATTCTCTGATTTTGGAAATGATTAAGGCATTAGGGTTAACACCACAAATTCAAACATCCATGTTCCCTATTTTGTGCGCACAAGTTGCGACCCCCTTAGTTTTACCCCTTTTGAGCCCACATTAAGCCTTTCTTTCCTCACCATGATTATCTAAACACTTGAGCTTAGTATAGACATCTTTTACCTTTGTTCCAAGGACTCGGTTGAAGACATAATGATTATGTAAAGAGAAAATGATGATATTGAAAGACTTTTATGTGTATTTTGTGGATTTACTTACTCAAACATTGTTGTATTTTTGACACATGTTATTACCTTGATATATGGAAAAAAAAAAAATTGGAAAAAAAAAAGAAAAAAAAAAGAAAGATATATTGAAGTTTTTATCAAGGTAATAAGGTTTGATTATGAATGTTTGAGTTGAGTCCTTTACATTTGTAAATCCGGCACAAAGAATGAATTCGAGGCCCAACAAGATGAAATTAGGCCTATGTTCGAAGGGATGGATTACTGACATCATTGCACTAAGGTTGGGAAGTTATGATACGTTTTGGGAGTCTATTGAGTCTTGGAACGAATTTGAGCACCACTTGTCCTATATATTCCTTGCCTCTAAACTTAGCCCCATTACAACCTTCGTAAAGACCTTATGATCCTTAAGATGGTAAATTTTGATTAGTTGAGTCAATCACTTGAGTAAGCTTATGGTTTTGGTTCATTTGTGCAAGTATGTTTTGTTTTTATCTTGAGGTGTTTGTTTGAAATTTTGCAAAAGTACTTCATTTCGATTATGTGCGTAGTTCTCACATACTTTGAGTGCAAACACAAACCCTCACAAATTGAGTGAATTTATGAGTGCATATCCTTGTGAGTTGATTCATACTTGTCTTATTCGTGCAGAACTCCATTTCACCATATTTACTCATTATCTTACTTGTTGAACATTTTTGTTACCATATATTAACTTTTGAATTCCATTTGCTTAAATGTTTTAAGTGAAAAACTTTTATGCCATAATTATAACAATGAAATTTGAGACAAATGGTTAAGGGTCTACTTGTTATGAATTCGTAGTTTGATTTTAGTATTTGCTAGGGACTAGCAAAGTTTAAGTGTGGGGGTATTTGATAGGACGTTAAATAAGCATTATTTTATATTATTTTATACCCTTTATACTTGACTTTTAATATTAAAATATTAAATAAATTGATAAAATAAATTATTTTGTGATTTTTATGTTTAGAAAAATAAAGGTTGTAATTTGGAGCATTTTGGCGAAAGAATCGTTTCGATCAGAATTATAACGAATAAAATATGGACGAAATTCGGTGGAATAATTAATTTAGTTTTAAATTAATTAATTAATTGTTCCTGTGCAGCCCAACCCATTTCTAAAAAGATCCAAGCCCGCACAGCCAGCAGCCCAGGCCCGTGCGGCCCAGCTTCCTCCAGCCCAGGCCCGTGCGGCCCAGCTTCCTTCAGCCCAGATTCAATTCGGCGCGCGCCTGCCGAATCGCAGGTCCTCTCTTCAGCGACCGCCTGCCGAGCGCCAGCTTCCCATTTCAGCAGCCAGCCACCGAAAATTCCTGCCCTATTTTCCAGCAGATTCCACTCAATTTCCAGCCACCTTCCAACAACTTTCCAACCCAATTTTACAACTTTACAACTCAAACCACCTCTAAACATCATCACAAATCTTTATTACTCATCATTCCATTATTCCATTTTTTTATTGTATTTTTATATTATTTTTGGTAGCTTTCTCCACCTATAAATAGGAGTTGATTTCACTTGTTGAAATCACTTCCAAGTAGCACAAAATTGAGCTTCTTTTAGGAGAAATCTTGGCAAAATAGTTCCAATACAATTTTGAGAGTTCAAGTCCGAATTTCCTTGTTTAATCTTCTTCCATCTTCATAAGGTTCCAGCCGCTGTTCGGTGTTCCTTGTGAAAAACAATCCATTGTTCTCATCCAATCTGAAAAGTGTAACATTTGCTTTCCATTCTCTTAAACTCTTTTATTTGTTATTGGTTCTAATTATAATGCAATATATGTATTGGTTTCTCCTTCCTATCTTTTGTGAAAATTGAGTATAATCTCCATGTGTTTTACTTTCTAAAAATCATTTACTTCTTACATTTTAGAGCTTAAACTTCATTTCGAAACTAAATGTTGATCCGCTGTTCGGGGCATTTAGAGTAGATTTGGAGAGATTTAATGTATGACCGCTGTTCGGCGCATTAAATCACAAACTTAAGGTAATTATATTATAAGTAAAAATCCGCTGTTCGGTGCATTTATAATATGAATAATGTATGAAGAAATATGAGTTTGTGAAAGTATAATTTCGTGATTAATTCAAATATTTGCAATTGTAGTATGTTGTTGAAGTTTGTGTTTACGGGAAGTCTACTTTGTGCATAAGTTAGAATAGAAATAGAATGAGTTTATCTATGCTTTTACTTATTTACATAATTACAAACCTCTTCAAAACCCCCCTTGTTTATTCTTTATTCTTTTATTCTTTATTCTTTTATTCTTTATTCTTTTATTCTTTGATGCTTTTATTCTTTCATTCCTTTATTATTTAATTTATTGATTCTTTGATTAATTAATTCCTTTATTCTTTGATTAACTAAGTCCTTTATTCTTCTATTATTTCATTCTTTAATTCGTTAATTTATTAATTCTTTGTAATTCATTAATTTATTATTATCTTGTTCATCTATTCTTTAATTTATTAATTCTTTGATTGTTTAATTCTTTTATTATTTAATTCTCTAATTCATTATTCTTTTATTCATAATCCACTAACATATTATTAATGTTCCCTAATTTCCCCGGTTAAGAACGATCCCTATTTATCAATACTACATCTACACAAAAAGGGTTTAAATTGCATAACACTCGAATTACATGTTCAATTTAATGCGTAGTTTGAGCGTAGTCACACGTTTTACGAGGCAAAAAGTGAAGTTTTGTCTTTTGTGGGCCCAGTTACTTTTAGTGGACCAATGGATGAGTGACAAGTGTCAGCCATCCACTGGCCAACCTCATTCATTCATGCATCTCCCATCTTCATCGATCATTCATTTTCTTTGTTTCCAAACAAACCAAACCCGATCAACCCTTTTCAATCCAATCCAAACCTTGACCTTTTGATCATGACTGAGAGGCCAGAGGATGAGGAGAGCCAGCTAGACATGGTGGCTGGCCCAGGCAGCACCGCCGTACACGATGGGGGAGAAAACCGATCGAGGTAATCGGTTAAAACCATTTTCAATCCAATTTTCATTTCGGTTGTTATGGGTCGATTTGGATGTTTGTTTTGAATTAAATAGGTTGCTAGGAAGTGGTTAGAATGGTTTTGAGGGTGGTTAGACGTTGAGGAGCCCTAGGGTGAGTTTTGGAAATTTGAACCGTGTAAACCATTTTGGACCGGTCAGATTTCTGGTGTTTTCGGGGTTCTAATTAATTGGGTTAGGTTCCTAGGATCTAAACTAGAAGAATGGGATCGATTAGGAGCAAAACGGGTGAAAATTGGACCGTGTAGGGACTTGGACCGGACACGCCGGTACAAGTTGCAAGGAGAACCGGGCCCGCCGGTACGGACCGGCCGCTGGAGGACATGGATAATGCTACAGTGCCCTGGCGCGTGGGCTCACGCGCAGTGGCTTCCCTGGGTGCGTGGGGGTGCGTGGGTTGAATCGCATCAATGCACGGCGTATCGGGCCAAACACACCCAATCTACCAAAACTATCTATCAGGTTGACAACGGAACAACAGCCCAAAGAGACATCACACCCTCGTCCTCCGCGCACAAAAGAGCAAAACCTGCTCTGATACCACTTGACACGACCCATCCCAATCCCCCCGGGATTACCATGGAATGTGACGTGCTCCCGTCTGACAAGAGGCGTCAGACAAGGGATAACCGATTGCCATTGCCCAAACGGGCTTCCAGAGTGCGTAAGGATCGATGGAGGAGGTGTGCGATGCTCAAGTCTCTGCTGCAGTCGTATCCGGAATCAACCTGAAGGGCATTGAAAACAAAAGCTGTGAGTGGACGAAAATAAACAAGTCTGTTTAAAACATTTATAAGACATTTATGCCCCTCAGTAAAATCATATGCATGCACCAAAACCAATAATCCCATATTTATTTAGAAATAACCATTAGGGCCTTAGCCCGGAAACCAAAGCCTAATTTCAATTTCCAAAAGTAAATCCAAGAGTTATTTCATAAATCCAGTAATATGAACCATAAGGCATATAATATAAACCATAACCATTATTTTAGCCACTGCACTATACACTCCAATCCGACATCCCTGATGTCTGACGTCCCTGACGTCAATAAGGTCACAATCACAAGGCTACGCGTGCCACTCGGGTCTCAATTTTCCGAGTTAAATCCCCGAACCCCGTTCGGGTACAGCATCACCTGATGCAGCATCACCTGATGCTTAGCGTCATAGACGCTGGACGTACTAGACGCCCGTGACCTCTCCGGGGTACCTCGCCGGAGGAGACAATATAATATGGAAGGATCTATACAGTGCAGTACTAAATACATTTTATCGATATCCACATGTAAGGCATATATATATACATGGATAAAAATCCAAACCAATCATTAAGTTTCATCAGACGGGTCTCAAGCCCAAATACCGTGAAACATGCCATAACCAGATTTTCCATATCATCAAAACCACTGTTGTTTTTAGCATGTGAATATATATAAAATGTAAACCAGAAAACATTTATTCAATTCCGTTTTAGGGTCCCCGACCCGCAAACACATGTAGAAGTTAACTGGGCCCCTGGCCCGATTTCATAAGTTAACTGGGCCCCTGGCCCGATTCATTAATTAACTGGGCCCCTGGCCCGATTCCATTTATCAAATCCGTAACTGTTTCATGAAATCATATCCAACCACATTTATGGAAATCGGTGTAAATCCAGAAAACCTCAATTTACGTGCAAATACGTAAATCACCTCGAAATGCGTGAAATTATTTAAATTCACCGATATCCAAAGTAAATCATTTAATCATAAAACAGTTATGCATGCATCGAATTTATAAAACCAATGTCCACTCACAGACCGTTTAACCGAGCGCCTCGATACGCGTGCCATAGGCCTTCCCGGGCCACATCACTATCACCGGGACTCCCAATCCTGTTCAAATCAATTTAGAGGATCACTAACCTCATCATTAACATCCTATTCAAGTCCCGTAATTTTCCCAAATTTTTAAGTATTTTTAAACTGGATTTAAAACCTTCGGACATCCCAAACAATAACGAAACGGTGTCCGATCGACACGAAACCAATCCCAAAATGTTCGTTACAATGTATAGGATAAAAGTCATGTTGACCTCACCTCGAGATTCGTGCCCACGTGCCGTCACGCGCCGCCGTGAGTGGCTGCACGTGAAAGCCACGCGCCTGCTACAGTGCTCCTTCCTCACCCGAATGACTGGTAAACGGGTCTGATTACCCGCGATAGGATCCGGTTCAATCACCCTCAATTCGATATCAATTCAATCCGTTCTTGATCCTACAACAATCATCAATCCACCAATTTCAGTTCTGTTTCCATGATTAGCATCAACCATTCCCTAATCAAGTCAACAACCCGTGATCACCCAAAACGGGTCGATCACCAAAACTCCTCCAATCCTTAACCATCATCAAATTAACTTCACAGGAAGTTAATAAGGACTAATACGAACTAATTAGCATGATTAATTGAACTCGACAATACCTCAATCGTCACAACTCAAGCTCGAGTTTTCCGGCCGTCCACCATGTCCGTTCACGGCCCTAGGAGCTCCCAAGCTTGCCCCAAATGATCTGGATCGACTGGAAATGATCTCAGAGAACTAAATGAGTCATCAAATTGCCCTGGGCTGGCCCAGAACCTCGAATTGGATTTTTGAATTTGTTAAACACAGTTTCGGGTTTCAGGACAAACCTCCACCATTTTCACTCTATACCTTTCATTCTCAATCTCAGAGTAAACCTCTCGACTCACTCTCCATTCTAACAATCCAACACAGCCATTAAAAGCATCCAAAAGTGCCACACCGGCCACTGCGCAATGTCCCCTGCACTGACCCGAAAACAATAGAAAAACCAGGGTCCATGTTGTGCAATCGATTGCCAGCACCTCACATGTGCAATCACACAACAAAGCTGCCCCAACAACAGTCCATTAATTGATAAACAATCAAGGGATCGATCGCACAAAGCATCCACTTACACGGCCAGTTCAATGGAACAGTGCCCCTGTGAAGAAAATTACAATTCTGCCCTTGTGCAGAAAATTACCAAAATGCCCCTCACGCTTCCTGACCCGTAACTCGGTCATACGGACTCCGATTGATGCGTGCCGCCTGTCTACGAACTCAGGGCATCGAGACCTTCCTAACGGTCCTCGGTCCTCAGCCATCGGACCTCCCGATCAAAAAGTCAACATTTTCCTTTATTTCGTACAAATTACGAAAATGCCCCTGGACTTCCGTACATCATAACTTTCACCACGAACGTCGGAATCGAACGTGCCACCTGTCTATGAACTCGTGACGTCCCGAACTACGTCACGGTCATCGGTCAAAGTTCATTTGACCATCCGAATTAAAAGTCAACGTTTTGCCCACGCCCAGGGGCAAAACGGTCATTTTGCACAATTCGTCCGAAATCGCCCAACTAATCCCAGATTAGTAAATCACAATTAAATATTATTAAATCCCGATATTCAGGACGGGTCGTTACAATCAATTTCAGGAAATAATACCTGGAGGTTGTCGACTTCAAACTCGAAAATCGTTGAAACCAAGGGCCTCCATTCATGGCCTGTCTGTGATGGATTTTCCCCAAAATTGATGCGGTTGGTTTCCAAATGATCCCAGAGGATTAAAACAATCCTCAGTTTCCTTCAACTCGACTCCTAGTTGAGAAATCGAATTTCCCTCCAAAACTGTTTTTCTCTGAAAGTGGAGCTTGAGTCCCTGAGCAAACCTTGATCAAACATCTTCAATCCTTGCACGGTTGTGTTCCAGTCACTCCCAGAAAACTCCCTCAGTGTCTAGATTGGTCCCATAACCCATAGAAATCAAACTCTGGATTTTCCTCCCAAAAACCCGAAATGGTTTTCTCCACGGTTTCTCTCGAGCTCTCCACTCTCACACTCAACAGAATGGCTCCCCAGCTCACCAGACACTCAAGTAATCGATCAGAATGGACAACAACTCGTGGGTGACACTCTGAAACTCCCTGGAATTTGTTTCCCGCAACACAGAGACCATAGCCAAATTTAAAACTCTCCCGTGCTCTGAGTTCTTCCCAGTCCATGACTGGATGTTTCCACATCCTCAAAACACTTAAACAATCCCCCTGAGACAGTCCACTATTGATTAAACAATGGTAATGATCAGAGCACTCACAGCACGGTGGTGCAGTCTCTGTTTTTCACGGTGGTGAACAGTAACCGCCGTGCAAATGACCAAAATGCCCTCAGTTGGCAAATTACCAAATTGCCCCTCACCTTCCGTGACCCGTAACTTGGTCATCCGATGTCCGTTTCAAGCGTGCCGCCCGTCGTTGTACTCGGGGCTTCGAGACGAACCTAACGGTCTTCGAGTCGAGTGAAAATCAATTGTATTTCAAAAAGTCAACATTTTTCCCCAAATCGTCCAAATTACGGAAATGCCCCTGCACTTCCGAACGTCATAACTTTCACCTCGAGCGTCCGAATCGGACGTGCCACCTGTCTATGAACTCGTGACGTCCCAAAATACGTCACGGTCATCGGTCAAAGTCCATTTGACCACCCGAATTAAAAGTCAACGTTTTACCCACAACTAGGGGCAAAACGGTCATTTTGCATTGTTCGTCCGATTCCACCCAACTAATCACCGATTAACCCTCATTAATCATGATTAGTTAATGATCTAATCCCGAATTCCGGGATGGGTCGTTACAAGTGTCACTCACCCATTGACTAGATTGGATCATGTTCCATTAATTATAAATTATAAGCTAAAGTTTCCACTATGAAATTAATTAGGATTAAATCTCTTCTTTTAATCTGGGCCATCCATCTCACTCCCCAGATTGCATCTCATCTGTTCATCTCATCTCTTCCCTTCTATTTTTGATCAGCCCTCACTCCATCACTCTCACACATTTCCTTACCAGTGAACAAGCAAAACAGGGAGGTGAGAGTTTGGATTCTGGCCATCATCAATCTTCCTTCCACAACTGATTCTTGTGAATGGAAATTGAGTGATTTGAAGAAGAAATTGGCTGAGGAAGAACACGAGGGACTGAGAGGGGCAATGTAACTGAGAATCAGAATTTTGTAGCAATGGAGGGAAATTCGAATTTTGAGCTATAAGCTCTGGGGATTGAATTTGAGTTCAATTTGAGCCTTTTGGGATTGCCTCGATCACAACCAACTCAAGAACGATGAATTTTGGCAACCTTTGGGCTCTGAACAGACTTGGTGACAGAGAAGGAGCTTGGGGATTGAATCGTGATTCTAGAGGGATTAAACGGTGAAATTGGATTAGGAAATGAGTTTATCTTGATCCAACAAAGCTTCTTGGTGGATCAATTTAAGGAAATCCAGTGGAATTGATGAAATCCGAATGATGAACAGTGCCCAGATGTTCTTCGATGTTCATCTTCAAATTGTTGGATTTCAGGTAAGGATTCTTGTAATTGGCTTTACAGACCTCTAATTAGACTTAAAACGAATCTATTTGAATGTTCAATTGAAAGGATTAAGGTTGAATTGATAGAGAACAGATCGGGTCATCTCGCGGGCCAACTGGACCCGTTTTACAGACCTACGGGTTGGGACGATGACACTGTAGCAGGCGCGTGGCTTTCACGCGCAGCCACTCAAGGCGGCGCGTGACGACGTGTGGGCACGAATCTCGAGGTGAGGTCAACATGACTTTGTTCTATACAATGTAACGAACATTTTAGCGTTGGTTTCGTGTCAATCGGACCCCGTTTCGATATTGTTCGGGATGTCTGAAGGTTTTAAATCCAGTTTTAAAATAGTTAAAAATTCGGAAAAATTACGGGACTTCAATAGGATGTTAATGAGGAGGTTAGTGACCCTCTAATGTGATTTGGACAGGATTGGGAGTCCCGGTGATAGTGGTGTGGCCCAGGAAGGCCTATGACACGCGTATCGAGGCGCTCAGTTAAACGGTCTGTGAGTGGACATTGGTTTTATAAATTCGATGCATGCATAACTGTTTCAGGATTGTTATAATTATGATTATATGATTTATTTTGGATATCGGTGAATTTATATGATTTCACGCATTTCGAGGCGATTTACGTGTTTACACGTAAATCGAGGTTTTCTAGATTTGCACTGATTTCCATAATTGTGGTTGGATATGATTTCATGAAACGGTTACGGATTTGATAAAGTAAATTCGGGCCAGGGGCCCAGTTGATTTAAGAAATCGGGTCAGGGGCCCAGTTGACTTATGAAATCGGGCCAGGGGCCCAGTTGATTTATATATGTGATTTCGGGTCGGGGACCCTAAAATGGAATTGAATAAATGATTTCGGATTTAATAATCAACTATTTGGACTTATGACGGTTTTATGGAAATTCGGGGCAGGGCCCTTGTGATATTTTGGAAATGAATAATAAAATGTGTTCCATAAAACCATCTTGATACAAGGATATATATTGGTATCCTCCAAATGTCGGGGACACTGGGGAAGTCACGGTGCATTATCTGCGAGGGGTCATTGTACGGAGCGAAATGACCGTATAGTGACCCAGGAGCAGGATTGCTATGATTAGACGTCAGGGACGTCAGACATCGGGGATGTCAGAGATATGGATCCGGTGAGACCCCGGGCAGCACGCGTTGCTTAATACCGTGAGATATGACGTCGGGGACGTCAAGCGTCTGGGATGCTAGGCATCGGGGATGGCGGAGATGGAAAAAAATAATAAATGTGTATTACAGGATTTATGAAATAACTCTTGGATTGACTTTTGGGATTTGAAACTATGCTTTGGTTTCCGGGCTACGACCCTAATGGTTATTTCTAAATAAATATGTGATTATTGGTTTTTGGTGCATGCATATGTTTTTACTGAGGGGCATAAACGTCTTTATAAATGTTTTAAACAGACTTGTTTATTTTCGTCCACTCACAGCTTTTGTTTTTAATGCCCTTCAGGTTGATTCCGGAAATGACTGCAGCAGAGACTGGGACATCGCACACCTCCTCCATCGATCCTTGCGCACTCTGGAAGCCCGTTTGAGTAGTGGCAACAGGTTATCCCTTGTCTGACACCTCTTGTCAGACGGGAGCATAACACATTCCACGGTAATCCCCGGGGGATTGGGATGGGTCGTGTCAGACCCCGTGTTCCGTGTTTTATGTTTTACAAATGATTTGGGGCAGAGACCCCGTATTCTGTGTGTTGGTATTTCACTGAGAAAGATTTTGGGCTGAGACCCATGTGATGTGATTTGGGCTGAGTCCCTATTAATTTGACCTACGGGTTTTGAATTGTGATTTTGGGTCAGGGACCCAAATGGATTTATGGGTCATGACGGTTTATGAGGCCGAGTATGAACCCTTGAAAGGTTTTAATATGTTTGACAAATAGTTTTATGAACGTTTTGCTAAACGGTTTTGAATGCATGCATATTCTTTTATGAAGGGCATAAATGTCTTTGTATGAAAATGTATTTTAATTGAAATGTTTATTTTTGTCCACGTACAATTTTCGTGTTTTAATGCCCTTCGGGTTGATCTCGGATGCGGACTGTAGCAGAGACGAGACATCACATTTCTCCTCATACGATCCTGACGTACTCTGATAGCCCCGGCGAGGGCTAGAGATGGAATTTTTCCTGGCCTGACACTTCGTGTCAGACGGGATCAGGCGGGTCCCACGTTAATCCCAGGGGATTGGGGACCGGCCCTGACAGGGTAGACACAGTATATGAATGCGATAGAAGCCATCCTCGAACACATCAGTGTATAAATTTCGCCAAAATTTAGTGGGTTTATGATTGGGCAATCTGCTTTAATTTCTCCGCTCATTCGTATCCAGTATCCACAAACCCAAACGAAAAGCTATTCTTGTCCAACACTTTGTTCACCAAGCTATTCTTGTCCAGCATTCTTCCTGCATCTTTTTCCTTAAAAAAACCCAAAAATGTTTCCATCTCTTCGAGAATCTAGAAACACTTATGGAATATGAGCATCTGCCCATAGCCATTGATAAGGATGTTATAGGTCTCCAAATTTGGGGAAACTCCTTTCTTTCTCATCCTCTTCACCCACACTTCAGTCTTATCCATATCCATGGTCTCTCATTCTCTCTAGCCCACCCTTCTCTTCAGTCATTGATCTTTACTCCCACTTTTCTCTCTTGGCACCCGCCATGAAATCGTCATTATGCGACATGCTTTTGGCAGCTTGTTTTTAGTGTAAAATGCCGAACAAAGCAGTAGAATTACATGGGTTGATGAGGAAAAGTGGGCCACATCCTTACTTAGCTTCTCTCAAATCAATGCTTGAATCTTTGGTGACTTCAAAACAATTTGGTAGAGCACTCGAACTGTTTTAGGAGATTTTTGAGTCGAGTCAGGGGATTAGACCTGATAGGTTCACGTATGGGAAAGTAGTACATGCTTGCGTAAAGTTGGGGGACCTAGAAAGAGCTCTCCAGCTGGCGAATTGTATGAAGACGAAGAGGATGAACCCATGTGTGTTTTTTTATAATGTTATGCTTAGTTGGTTGTGTAAGAAGAAGAAAATGAGGGATGCACGGAAGGTGTTCGATGAAATGCTCGAGGGAAATGTGGCACCAAATTTGGTTACATACAATATGATGATTGATGGTTGTTGATACTATATTGGCCTAGACCGACCCGAAGGCCCAGACCCACTAGAAGGCACAACCCTCTGTTAGAAACCACGTCGGCCCAGACTGACCGACTAGGAGGCCTAACCCTTTGTCAAAAACCACGTCGGCCTAGACCGACCGATCGACTAGGAGGCTCAGCCCTCTAACAATACCATGTCGACTCATACTGACCCGGAGGCCCAATAACTCTGCCCAACGCATCTCCACAAGCCCAATAGCCCATGCCCACTCAAACAGGTAAACCCTAGCAGGGCCTGGCTAACGCCCACACGTGGACAGCCCCCACCTTCCACATGTCGGTCCCACAATGACTGATATTTATCCCACAACGGAAGAATATATATTTATTACACACTTCACACCCATACAAAAGGGGTCCATTTGTCATGTAACGGTAAGTCGCTTTTAACTATTCACTATTACTCTATAGTATACTATTCACCACACTCATCCACTAACTTGGGCGTCGGAGTACCCTTGGGCTAATACCATATCGGTGCCTATACTCTGACCGACCAATCAGTTTTCTCCTTTTACAGGTCTGTTTAAGGGTACGTGGCAAAGCAACATTTGCTCCCTAAATTGGCACATTTTGTGCATCAACAATGACTATTGTAAGATGGGTGAGTTGGAGAAAGCATTTGAATTGAGAGAGAGGATGAAGGATGAGAATGTGAAGCTGAACCTGGTCACTTATAACACGATGCTTAGTGGTCTTTGTCAGGAAAAGAGAATGGACAAGGCGAAAAAGATTTTGGAAGAGATAAAAGCTGATGGCTCTTTGTGCTTGATGGTTTTATATGAAGAAACAACTAGGTAGGATCTCCTTGCATTGCCGAACCAGGAAAGTTGGCTTATTCTTCTTTTTAGCGTCGCAATTTTTCGGACTTGAGGTGCTTCTCCAACAACTTGTTTTGTTCGTCTTCTCTGTCGTGGCCGGTGGTTTCTACGGAGGCTGATAAGATTTTCCAAACCAACACCTTTCGGCTATTGTAGTCCGATTTGGGGCACTCGTGGGACTTGTAAGACCGATGCACAACACAAAACACCCGTGTAATTTTACAATTCAAACTCAATCAAATAAATGCTCAATTTGGATTTGATTTAGAACTAGAATTAGGAAATCAAATTTGTAATGTTGTGCTACCTTACGACAACTGTCGCATTAGAAAGGGAAGAAATTGAGCTGGTGGCAATCAGAGAGGTGGCAGTGTCTTCCTAAATCATGAAAAGCTTATGTTCTTCTTGTCATGCTTTTGATTTATCTTCAATGGCAGAAATTTTTCGATTTTCAGTTTTTGAATTTTGAAGGAAGAAAATACATGAAGAAAATGGAAGAGGAAGGTACCTGGGTTTTTTTTTTTTTTTTTAAGGAAGAAGATGCAAGAAGAAAAAGGGAGGAAGATGCAATTAGGACTTAAATGACTAAAATAGCCTTATATATAACTATCCTAAACGAAGTTAAATAAAATATCAGTTAAATGGTGTAGCGGTTCGGACGGTGTAATTGTTCGTAGTGCACATTGAGGCAAATTTTTGTTCCTAGTGCATTTTGAGATTGATTTTCCTATTCCTAGTGCATTTAGCCTAAAAAACCTTAACAATTTGTTGAAAATTTATTTAAATGTGCACTCAAATTTTAAATTGTTTTTTCTCCTAATTTTCGTGATCTCTCTTTTATATATAAATTTTGTGTTCTTTTCCCTCCCAATAAGATCCCTATTTGTCATTGGTAAACTCTACTACTTTAAGTTACAAGAGGAATCCAATATATAGGTAAGAAAACCCTAATAAGACATGATAAATTTGAATTACTTTGCACGCAAGCAAACATTTTCGTATGACATCGATTAGGTGCTTGGAGCAGGAGACCGTTTCACCCAAATTAAATAGTGTTGAATCAAAGATTGAACTCGTCGCGAAAAGTCCTCACAATTCCTGCAAACAGCAAACAATTAGCTATCGTTGCTTCGATCGATTTACCCGGGGGGTTGTACGACCAAGAACACTTCGATGCTTAAGTTAGCTTTGAGAGAGGAAAAGGATATACTTCGAAACGAAGAATCAACGTATCTTAGAAATGAAATGTGCCTTACTATTTATAGGAAAATCATGGGAGCCTTGGAGCGTTCTGATTGGTCGGTTGAATATTTAATTAATAAAAAATATATTATTAATTAAATATACTATTTAATAATTGTAATGATGGTTCATCATGATAGTAATGACAATTATTGTATTTTAATATCAATATTAATTATCCATTATTAAGAATAACGACAATTAATTCTCGGGGAGAATATTGATATTACGGAGATTTTAACCCCATCAAATAATGTATTTAACTGGTAAATAGATTATTTAATATGCGGGTGTTTTCAAATGATCAGCGTTATTGCCATGGGCAATTTAGTCATTTTTGAGAATTACGGGCCACGTGGCTGCTCCATAATTTTCGGATGATTTTGGGTTCCACAAATAGTTACCAATACTAAGTGGCCGATCTTGTGAAACTACAATCCTTTTTTCTTTATTCTACTTACTTTTATCTAAGAACACTAAAATAATTTGCACCAAAATTTTCTCAATGTATAAAAATGCCAAATGGTAATACGTAGACAACTAAAATGTTGATGGTTGAGATGCATAATTAGTGATCGTTGTTTTTGAGTGCGTACCTTGTTTAAGCAAATTACTTAGATGTCACATTTGATTCATCTTCGTAGCCAAAAATATTTATAAATATTTGTACACAATTTGATCAGGATTCGAATCAACAAATATATGCTTGCACCATGGTTGAATCATGCCATACAACACGTCCGAGTCTAAGCACCCAAAAATCCTAATCATTAGGAAATTTATCCATTTTCGACGCTCATCAGACGTCATTATATCTGATTTCTTGGCCTACCTACTACATCAGCCTGAGAATTTAGTAACTATCTAGATTAACAAAGTTAAACTCATTTATTAAGTAGCAATTAAGGATGCCGAGAGAATTTCTTTGATTTCATCACCATTCTATAAACAAACAAAAAGACAAGAATCAGCATTTCTTCTTTTAATTTCATCGCCATATAAATTACCACTTTTTAATCATTTTCCATTTAAATTTTATAATTGAAAGATTTTCATTTTTTTTACTCATATAGATGTGTAAATATATTTTTTTCTTCAAGAAAAAAAAAAAAACAAGAAAGAGAGAGAAAGTTACTGTAGCCAATACACACTCACATTATAGCCCGTTCGATTCAGCATTCAAAAACTCATCAATGGTCAGAATGACACTTTCTATTATATAATATCTTAACCCCAAGCTTTGGGGTTGGTGGGGGCTTTCGTCTTCGTGTGTTTCCAGCCTGCTGATTCGTCGAACCCATCTGCAGCATGCACATATAGAAGTAGTCCCAGTTTGACCGACGACCTGACCATCCCAGAAATTAAAAATTGAATTCAAATAAATTCAAAATTAAAAAAATTGAAATCAAGTAATAAGGTAGCTAGGATTGAAAAACGAAGGCTTACATAATTTGAATTGAAATTGTCAAAATTAAAAAATAAGGGACTAACTAAAATGAAAAGCAGATAAGATCACGAAGGCTAAAAATGTAATTTGAGCCAATCTTTACAATGCACACAATTATCAAATTTAAATAAGGAAATATGTAAAGAACTACAATGTTAAAGGAATTGAGATGCACAATTAATGATTTTTTTGTTGTGTCTACCTTATTAAGCTAATTACACATGTGTCACATTTATTTCACCTTCATCGCCAAAAGTGCTTTTAAATGCTTATACCAAATTTGATTAGGATTTGAGTTTACAAATGTATAACTTGCACCATGATATTGAACCATGACATATGAACATCATCACATTTGAGCCTAACTTTTTTAAGCACTCAAGAGACCCAGGACTGGTCCAACAAATTGGAGGCCTAGAGTAAAAATTATAAAAAAAAAGTGCCCCATAATATGTACTTATACATACAAAAAAAAAGTTTTTTATTCTTTCAATTTTTATTTTTTGTTTTCATCTTCCTAGCAATAAATTAAAAAAAAATTCAAGAATATAAACACAACAGTCATACATAGAAAACATAGTCATCTTGCAATATATTTTAAAAAAAATAGTGAAATTTTATAAATAAAAAATTAGTGTTTAGAGCCTTAATAACTTTATAAAACAAGCTAAATGACTATATATTAATAAGAATAACTTTTATAATATTTCAAGAATATGAGCCCAAATTTTTAATAAATAATAAAATATTTCTTCAAACTCAATTTAGATATTTTTCAAAAAATTTAAACATTCTTTCATCTTTTTTTTTCCAATAAATATAAGTCAAATTTAAAAATTTTGAACCCTTCTTATTTATGGTCCCAGGACAGTCGCCTTTGTGGTCTTATGCCATGACTGACTCTGAAGAGACCTAACCGGCATTGGATGATTTATCCATATTTAATACTAGTATTTGGACGTCACTATTTCTGATTTCGTTGCCTAGTCAGTAGCTACTAATCTGCCAGAGAATTTAGTGACTATCATAGGTTAAAAAAGTTAAACTCTTTTAATATCTTGAATTAATTTCATTCAAGTAGTCGATTTATAGTAATTAAGGGTACTGTTGAAAGAATTTTCGTGATTAATTAATCTCACATATGTATATAAAATATTATTGATTCACATGCAGAATTGTGTGTACTCTTTGATGTCCTCTTCCGATGAACAGTTCAAAAATAATAAAAAGTAACTACTTCCTCATCTCACATGCTCACAGACCACAGCTGAAAGTAACACATAAAAGAATCTTCTCACGACCTCAACACCCGTGCATTATATCCAATTTATAAACTTCTTTCCACTAAGACAAGAAAAAGCATTTCATCACCATTCCATAAACAAACGAAAATACAAGAATCAGCATTTCTTCTTTTAATTTCATCACCGGCCATATCAATTACCACTGTTTAATGATTTTTCATTTAATTTATAATTGAAAGATTTCATTTTTTTACTATTTTTTTCTTCAAAAAAAAAAAGAGAGAGAGAAAAGTTACTGTAACCATGACAACAAATTGTTATTGGTCAGAGAAGTACAAAACATGGACGTTTTCCAGGGGGTCAAAATGCTTTAGAGCCTCTGGTATAATGCAGCTGTCCTTAATTACCATACACACTCTCATTGTAACCCGTTCGATTCAGCATTCAAAAACTCATCAATGGTCAGAATGGCACATTCTATTATATAACACGTATCTTAAACTTCAAGCTTTGGGGATGGTGGGGGCTTTCGTCTTCTTGTGTTTCCAGCCTGCTGATTCGTCGAACCCATCTGCGGCATGAACATATAGAAGAAGTCCCAGTTTGACTGACGACCATCCCAGAAATTAAACAAATGATATGAAAGCAAACAAATATAGCAAAAAACAAATTCAAAAGTAAAACCAAAAAAAAAAATATATGAATTCAAAGAGAGACGGCTCCCTCTCCCCTTTCTCTTCTCACAGGAAGACTCTTCCCCTTTGTGCTACGGGTCTTCTTGGTCTATATAAAGCTGACCCCCAAAACCTCAATGGCGAAAATATCTCTCTCTTTTTTTTTTTTATTCTTCTCCATTTTCAGATTCTTCACCTAAAACTAAGACTGACAGGTGAAGATTTAAAGTACCTAACAAGTAGAAGATCGTTTTTTTAAGTGTAAATTTGAATTTGATCATCAAGTTTTCAACTTGGGCAGTCCAAGTGCCTTGGAATATAGAGGCTGATCGGATTATAAAATTGGGTTGACAAATTTGGGTTCTGGATTTCAAACCCAGAATTTTAAATCTTGAGTTTTGAGTGATTTGATTGGCTTTGGGAGATTGAAATGGCGGCTGCGCTAGCCGGAGATGATCTGGCAAGGCAGTCGAGCAGCCGGCGGAGCTGGCGGTCGACGAGTGTTCGGGAAATGTGGAACGCGCCGGACGTGTTTCAGCGGTCCGGGCGGCAGCAGGCGGTGGATGAGGAGGAGGAGCTCAAGTGGGCAGCCATTGAGAGGCTGCCCACTTATGATAGGATGAGAAGAGGGATGTTGAGACAGGCCATGAGCAATGGAAGGTATATAACTGAAGAAGTAGATGTTGCAAATCTTGGGGCTCAAGATAAGAAGCAGTTGATGGAAAGCATACTCAAGGTTGTTGAGGATGATAATGAGAGGTTCTTGCAGAGGCTCAGGGCCAGAAATGACAGGTTTGAGAATCATGAGACATAAAACAGATAATTGGCTCATGTTTGATTTCGACTATGTTGTTAATTTGTGTTGTACTTTGGAAACAGGGTTGGTATTGAGGTTCCTAAGGTTGAGGTTAGATTCCAGAATGTTTCAATTGAGGGAGATGCATATGTTGGCACAAGAGCACTTCCAACTCTACTTAATTCCACCTTGAACCAGCTTGAGGTAATTCAGCATCTCTTAATTCAAAACTTACTTCTTAATCTAATTTTTCGCTAGTGAATCCTTCGGTTTCTTAATTTCTATACCTGTTCACAGGGATTAATTGGATTGATTGGACTCTCACCGTCGAAGAAAAGAGTTGTAAAGATCCTCCAAGATGTGAGCGGTGTAGTCAAACCATCAAGGTATGATCTGGCAAACATATGGAAACTATTTTGCTAGTGAAGCATACTTCATATATAGCATCTCAGCTAGACTAGTATAAGTTTTGCTTCATAATAAATGAAAAATCTGGTCAATTATGACAAACATATGGAAACTATTTTGCTATTTGCAACTTCATTAATGAGTTAAGCGTGATGTTTGGTTTTCCAGGATGACACTGCTTCTTGGACCTCCATCATCAGGAAAGACGACGCTGCTTAAAGCACTTGCTGGCAAACTTGACAAGGATCTAAGGGTTTGTCATCTTCTCTATCTCCTTTACCTTATATCAGTTTATGTCAGTTGTTTTAAGCGCAATTGCATACATGTGTAGTTTATTTCATGGGTATTGACAAGTTATGGACCTATGGTTGTAAACAGGTAAATGGGAAGGTCACCTACTGTGGTCATGAATTCCAAGAATTTGTGCCTCAGAGAACATCAGCTTATATTAGCCAGCATGATCTTCATTACGGTGAGATGACAGTTCGTGAAACTTTGGATTTCTCTGGACGTTGCCTGGGAGTTGGAACCAGGTACGACATGCTTGTAGAGTTGTCAAGAAGGGAGAAAGATTCAGGTATCAAACCAGACCCTGAGATTGATGCATTCATGAAAGCCACATCTATGACAGGCCAGGAAACTAGTTTAATCACTGATTATGTTCTCAAGGTTTGTGATTCAGTGTTAAGGTTGCATCCTGGTTATCTTATTCTTATTCTACAAGTCCAACGTCTTTTAAATATTCTGACAGATTCTCGGACTTGATATCTGTGCTGATATTATGGTGGGTGATGACATGAGGAGGGGAATATCCGGTGGACAAAAGAAACGTGTCACTACTGGTATGTAACTCTTTCTCACATAACTTTTAACATAAGAGAACATTGGGATTCCTTGAAAAAAACAATTTTCGGGTACTATAATCCACGAAGTTTACTATGAATGCAGGTGAAATGTTGGTTGGACCAGCGAAAGCTTTTTTCATGGACGAAATATCAACAGGGCTGGATAGTTCTACAACCTTTCAGATTGTCAAGTTCATGAGGCAGATGGTTCATATTATGGATGTGTCAATGGTTATCTCTCTCTTGCAGCCAGCGCCCGAGACATATGATCTTTTTGATGACATTATCCTTCTTTCTGAAGGCCAGATTGTATACCAAGGCCCGCGTGAGAATGTTCTTGAATTCTTTGAATTCATGGGGTTCAAATGCCCGGACAGAAAGGGTGTTGCTGATTTCTTGCAAGAGGTGACTTCAAAGAAGGACCAAGAGCAATACTGGTATAAGAAGAACCAACCTTACAGATATGTTTCAGTGTCTGATTTCGTTCGGACTTTCACAACTTTTCACGTTGGACAACAGCTTGTAGAAGAACTAAGAGTTCCTTATGATAAAAGAACTGTCCACCCTGCTGCTTTGGTGAAGGAAAAGTATGGAATATCAAATATGGAGCTTTTCAAGGCTTGCTTTGCAAGGGAGTGGCTGCTGATGAAGCGCAACTCTTTTGTGTACATTTTTAAAACTACCCAGATCACGATCATGGCTACAATTGCTCTGACGGTGTTTTTAAGAACAGAAATGAAAGCTGGAGAAGCAAAAGATTCGGCAAAATTTTGGGGTGCACTGTTTTTCAGTCTCATTAATGTCATGTTTAATGGAATGGCAGAGCTTGCAATGACTGTTTTCAGGCTTCCGGTGTACTTCAAACAGAGGGATGCTCTTTTCTACCCCGGCTGGGCTTTTGGCCTCCCCATTTGGCTCACCAGAATTCCTATTTCACTGATGGAATCCGGGATATGGATCATTTTGACATACTACACCATTGGGTTTGCGCCTGCTGCTAGTAGGTAAGCTTTAAGTTTTCACTTATATCATTCTGGGAGCCTCTAGTTTTGTGATGCTGATATAAATGCTGAAAGATATAACAACTGAGTCGCTCTTGATTCTGGCATATGTCAATTTGTTCAGGTTCTTCAAACAGTTCTTGGCTTTCTTTGGTATTCATCAGATGGCACTCTCCCTTTTCCGTTTCATTGCTGCCCTTGGAAGAACAGAAGTTGTTTCCGGCACAATTGGTTCCTTTACCTTGCTTCTTGTGTTTGTCCTAGGAGGTTTCGTTGTTGCTAAAGGTTAGAAACTCTTTTTATTTCATTTCAATTCATCTCCCTAGTTCTTTCATATGTTATCAAATGTTTAAAAAATTCCATTGTGATTTGTAGATGACATTGAGCCATGGATGATATGGGGATACTATATCTCTCCTATGATGTACGGACAAAATGCAATTGCTATCAATGAATTTCTTGATGAAAGATGGAGCTCTGTAAGTATTCTGAAGTCTTAGTTAGGTTTGCATTTAAGCTGAATTTCATGAGCTTAACGAGATTTTTAATCCCTCTGCACAGCCTGTCAATAACTCCATTGAGAACACAGTCGGAAAGGTACTTCTGAGGGAAAGAGGCCTGTTTACCACTGAGACTTGGTATTGGATTTGTGTTGGAGCTCTCTTTGGATTTTCTCTTCTTTTCAATGTTCTTTTCATTGGAGCACTCACCTTCTTAGATCGTAAGTGAATAGTTTTTCAATTTCAATTGTCGTTAGGTATAGTTATGGTTATGGATCAAGTGCTGATTATTTGTTATCTTTTTTACTCAATGCAGCTCTCAGTGAAACTAAAACTCTCATTGAGAATGATGATGAGTCTGGCCGCAAGAAGAAGCTACGCAATCCAGAAGGTAATTTTTTTATGTTTTCTGGATCTTATACTTGTTAAGTGAAGTAGCTAGATAACCATTATGTCAATCAAATGATTTTTGTCGTCTAATAATAATCATTTAATGACAGGTATTGACATGCAAGTCAGAAATTCTCAAGGAATTGTTGGTGCTGAAACTACTCAAGCCAAACGCGGAATGGTTTTGCCCTTCCAGCCACTCTCACTTGCTTTCAACCATGTCAACTACTATGTGGATATGCCTGCCGTAAGTAACTTGGTACCTTCTTGATGTTCGGGGTTTAGGGTTTTATATGATCCTTGTTGGTAACAATTTTGCTGTCCTTACCAGGAAATGAAGACCCAAGGGATTGAAGAGACCCGACTACAACTCCTAAGAGATGTTAGTGGTGCATTTAGGCCTGGTGTTTTGACTGCATTAGTTGGTGTCAGTGGTGCTGGAAAGACAACCTTGATGGATGTGTTAGCTGGAAGAAAGACTGGTGGGTATATTGAGGGAAGTATCACCATCTCTGGTTTCCCAAAGAACCAAGCCACCTTTGCCCGTGTCAGTGGTTACTGTGAACAGAATGATATCCATTCACCATTTGTTACTGTCTATGAATCTCTCTTATACTCTGCCTGGCTGCGTCTTGCTAAAGATGTCAAGACAGAGACACGAAAGATGTTTGTTGATGAGGTTATGGACTTGGTGGAGCTCAACCCACTGAAGAATGCTTTGGTTGGGCTTCCGGGAGTTGATGGACTTTCAACTGAGCAGAGAAAGCGGCTCACCATTGCCGTTGAATTAGTTGCCAACCCTTCTATCATCTTTATGGATGAACCAACATCTGGTCTTGATGCTAGGGCAGCTGCTATTGTGATGCGTACTGTAAGAAACACCGTGGATACAGGACGAACTGTTGTCTGTACCATTCACCAACCTAGCATTGACATTTTCGAAGCTTTTGATGAGGTATGATTTGATTTTCTATTCTGTTATGTCCATATCAATCGGATGCTTCATTGTCAAACGTACCATATTTAACCTTGATTTTGGTTTTCGTTGCAGCTTTTCTTGATGAAGAGAGGTGGACAGGTGATTTATGCTGGTCCTCTTGGTCGCCAGTCTCACAAGCTTGTTGAATACTTTGAGGTACATTTATACCACATCGGTTACCTATGAGAAATATGTAATATACAAACGGGTGTTCTAGATAAAAGTTTGGGTAATTAATATAAAACATCTTGCAGGCTATTCCCGGGGTTGCTAAGATCAAGGAGGGATACAATCCTGCCACATGGATGTTGGAGGTCAGCTCTGCTGCAATTGAGGCTCAAAACGACGTGGACTTTGCAGATATATTTGCAAACTCTGATCTCTACAAGTAAGTTTCGTATAATTTCTCTTCGTTCCTATAATTCCCACGTACTTGTGTATGTGTGTTAACTTTTTTCTTCAATTTTGATTCGCGTGTTCAGGAGCAACCAGGAACTTATCAAGGAACTGAGCATACCAGAACCCGGCTCCAAGGATCTTTACTTTCCCACCCAGTACTCCCAAAGCTTTACAACTCAATGCAAGGCTTGCTTCTGGAAACAGCACTGGTCATACTGGAGGAACTCCCGGTACAATGCCATTCGGTTTTTCATGACAATTTGCATCGGAGTACTATTTGGTGTTATCTTTTGGAGCAAAGGAGATTCGATGTAAGTTTAACAACTTTATAATGAGCGACATAGTCTCAATTTACACCATGAAACTAAATTTGTCTCACTTAACCCTCCAAAACTACTTTTCTCATTGTGTCTCACTTTTCCTATGTTATTTTTGTGAACAGACACAAACAACAAGACCTGATCAATCTTTTGGGAGCTACCTATGCTGCTGTTCTCTTCCTTGGAGCTAGCAATGCCTCTGCAGTGCAATCTGTGGTTGCGGTTGAACGAACAGTTTTCTATCGTGAAAGAGCGGCAGGAATGTATTCAGAGTTGCCTTATGCATTTGCTCAGGTAAGATATCAAAATGTATGCATAATTATGCGTTACTTTCAATATGGTCATTACAAATTTTGGAATCTCATGTCGTTGTTATTGACAAATATGTTCCTTTTGTAGGTGGCTATTGAGACAATCTATGTTGCAATCCAAACCTTCATCTATTCCTGCATATTGTATTCTATGATCGGATACACATGGAAAGCTGAGAAGTTTTTCTACTTCTACTACTTCATCTTCATGTGCTTCACTTACTTCTCTATGTACGGCATGATGGTTGTCGCCCTAACTCCCGGACACCAAATTGCCGCGATTGTTATGTCTTTCTTCTTGAGTTTCTGGAACTTGTTCTCCGGTTTCCTCATCCCTAGGCCGGTATGTCATTTCAAATGCAATTGCTCTTCTCATGTAAACATTTTGTTCCGAATTATTTTTTTTTATGCGTGCAATATTCCTAACTGATGGTAGCAATTAAATGGCAATGTTTCAGCTTATCCCCATCTGGTGGAGATGGTACTACTGGGGTTCTCCAGTCGCCTGGACAATCTACGGCATCTTTGCATCTCAAGTTGGTGACATGAAGACCTTCATCGACATTCCAATTCAAGGACCACAACGAGTTGATATCTTCCTCAAGGAGTATCTGGGTTATGATTACGATTTCTTGATCCCAGTTGTTATTGCTCACGTCGGTTGGGTCCTTCTCTTCTTCTTTGTGTTCGCCTATGGCATCAAGTTCTTGAACTTCCAAAGGAGATAGAGAAGCTAAGCTACTTGCTTCATTGTGCACCAATGAAAGAAGCTTCAAAATGTGAAATAGATAGCTGAGTGTACAACATTATAGTTTGAGAGACAAAATTTGTTCTCTCTTTTTGTCTAAATTTTTTATTTTTTTGTTTTTGTTTCGTACAGTGTGGTAATTTTGTTTGGCTTGGATACATTTTCCATAAATCTTTGTACAGCTACTTTTGTTCTTCAATATTTAATCAAACAAGCTTGTGATTGTTCTTTTCATCAAAAGATACCCAGATTCTTAACTTGCCTTTTTTTTCCCCTAGCCACAACCAAGAACAAACTCATCTATTTTATAATAGCAGTTTTACTAGTTTACCCGCTAGTGAATCAAGGTTTTATATATGACTTGAGAGCTAAATCCTAAGCATTTGCTATTAATTCAATATATTTTAGTTAAGGCCTAAGGCCATCTCTAGCAACACCCTTTTAAAGGGCCACCTAAACTAAAAGTTAGCTCTCTAAAAATTAGTTTTTTAATAAATAGTGTAGGGTTATATTTTATCATCCCTGGCCGTTGAGGATTATGTACTATTTCATTTAATATTTTATAAAATTTTAATGTCTTTGAGTGTAATGAATTAATAAATGCTCTAAATTCACACCTTAACTATTTTTCAGATATGTAACAAAATAAAAATATTTTTTTTGGTTACGGCTCGTGAAATTCGTATTTATTATTTATAATTTTAAGATTTAAAAAATTATTAAAATATTGATAAGATAATTTATCACGTATAAACACCCGATTAATTCTTAAAATTTATTATCTCTTAGTATTCCTACATGAAGTTTTGTAAAATTTGAATTGTAATATTTAAATTGACTAATTATTTAAAATTAATTGAAAAATATTTTTATTATTAATCTAAAAGGAAACAACTTATAAATAGAAATTTAAATACAATAAGTCAAGCTTAAGAAAATTAAATAGAATAACTTATACATAAAAAGTAACTTCCAACAACTTAAACATAATTACTACAAGCCAAAATCATAATCATCTCCCCTCATTGTAGGATCGTAGTTAGATATTGAATCAGAATTTGGAAACAAATCAGAATTTGGAAACAATTCACGTGCTCGGGATAGGTGGCACTTTTTTTTCATCAAAATACTCCATACTTAGTGGAGTCATATCCGTAGTATTCCTAGCCACAATCTTATCATCTAACTCATCTTGTTGAAGTTGGGCCATTTCCTCGTACCTCACCTTCTTCTCTTGTTCTAACTTGGCGCTTTGTTCCGCTAATTCCCGCAAAGCAGCAACAAGATCCCCTCCTAGTAGGCTAGTCTCCTTTTCTTTTCACTTTTACCTCATTTTTTTTTTTTTGCCTTGTTTCTTACCATGGGCCTAGGAATTGATGGTTGACTCGGATGTAGATTTACCTCTGATGTAGGAGGATTTTTAATATCCTCATTTAAATTAAAGGATAATTGCACCAGTGTATCAACAAATACTTATTATCGTGGAGTTTGAAACATCACCAAATCTTTACAAATTTCCTAAAAATAGTGAAATTTGAAAGAACGTTGTTCACTTGCTATAAATATTTCCTCTGTTGTAGAATAAAATTGGATAGAATGAAGAATATTTAAGAAAATATGTATGAATTATAAATATATTTATAGGAAGAATGTAGGAATATTTTTTGTAATTATTTTTAAAAAGAATTAATTAAAGAAACAGAGCGGATAAAAACGGATGGTTTTCAAATTGCAAAGCAAAAACAGAGTAGCTGCAAAGTAGTAGCAAATCAGCAGCAAAATACCTGCGAAGCAGCAGTTGTAAAATTGACGAAAAACAAGGAGCCCACCTTGTAATCCATCCTAAAGGGCTACCTATATTTGGCTGGCCATTTAGCTTAATAATCAATATTTAGATTTTTATGTCACATCACTTGTTGGAGATAATTTTTTACCCAAAATTTCTGAAGTTTGCTCTTTAGCCCTTTAGGAGGGCATTGTTAAAAATGGCCAAAGGAAATGGGTGTATGAGGTGCTTGGGTAAGAGTGGTGGAAAAATTTATACGTAAGATTTTAATTTTCAGATTTTGGATGGCGCCAAATAGTTGAGAGCTGAATCTTAAGCTTATGCTATTAATTCAATATATTTTAGTTAAGGCGCATTGTTGAAATTTCAAACTTGGTGAACAAGGGTATTTTCGATTGTTTATTTTGTCTTTAATTGACAAATTTAAGTCTAAGAAATTGTTCTGGTTGTCAAGAAATTTCTGTCGTGTCCTCGTGTATAAGGCAAAAAAGCAGGTAATTATCAAGGACTTGTAGTACGTCACTAACCCTTTATTCAATGAAACAAGAAGATAGTAGCAATAATTTCATAGAGCCGCCTTCTTTATTGGTACAACATAAAAACAATTTTTAATTATTATTACACAAGTGATCATCAGATGATTCGGATCACCAGTCATACATGTCTGATAGTCATAAACTTGAGTTGCTGATCTGATCAGAAGGCTGCTGCAACAAGAAAGCGGCATCGGCATTCTCATCGTTGCAATAGAGACAAGGATGCTGCTGCTCAAACCCTTGCGCTTCCAAAACTTGTCTCGCAAGCAACACAATCTGTCTGTTGCTCAACACATCCTTATGCTCTTTCAACACCATTTCAACTGCATTGCTGAACGCCCCGCACGCCTTTCCACCGGTCATTGCCGGGTTGGTCATGTCGGCGGAGGTCTCGTTGGCTTGACACCCGCTGAGGAGGATTCCGTCGTCGGGCCGCTTGGACATGTTGAGCAGTTCCAGAGGAGGCAGCCGAAACTTGAGGCTCGCCTCGGAGGCAAAGAGCTGTAGCATGTGGGTTGCAATGTCGGATGTGTTTATGTTGGTCAATGAGGAGAGGTGGTCTAAAATGGAATCAAAAGGGATGGTCTTAGCGTTCGAGGAAATCGATGATGACGACGACGATGACAATGATGACGATGATGATGAGGTGGGTTTGATTTGAATGAGAGGAGAAGAAGGTCCAATTTGCTGTTTTTCTTTGTCAATGAGGCCTCCACTGTGGCATGAGTCTGATACGATTGTGAAGCTTGCTCCCTTTGGCAACCGGTTCACTAATTCTCTGAAATCCACATCTAAAAATTCAAAGTTTTAATTAAATTTTTTACAACGATTTGGAGAAAATGAAATTTAAGCATTGAGTATTTAAACGTAACTTGCGTTTTACAAGTGTTGTAATCGATATTTAAGACCTCCCACTACCTTCTGAGTAGAAATACGAAATATCACAATAACAATAGTACTATGTAGACTATTAGGCACATTAATCAATGAACTAAGATGTTGTAAATCAGCAAACCAATCGAACCAAGAAAATCAAAACCAACTAATGAAAATATAACTGAACTTTTCTGAACCGAAAAAAATCGGAACTAAATAGTGAAAACTAAACCAAACGGAGCAAGATTTTGGATCGACTTTGGTTTTATCTTCCCAATCGAAATATAAGAATTTATGAATTCTTTTTTAAAGAATATATCGAACCGAATTACAAAAGTGAATAATATTTTTCATCAAAACCAAACTGAACTAAGCCAAATGGTATGAATTAATAATTTCGTCTTCAAAAAAGGGTTCAAATTGAAATTGAAAACTACATGCTCACCAGTGATGAGATTGAAATCACAAGGCACAATGGCCTCATCCTGCCTGAAGGGGTTGCCAGGTTTCAACGAAGGAATCCTTGTTCCATGACCACTATAGTGAAAATACAACACATCACCTGGCTTGGCCTCATCAACCATTGCCCCAAGTGCCTTCTTAATGTTTGCACCTGTGGGCAGCATTATGGCTGATGCACCAGCTGCAGGTGCCGGTGCATCAATCAATAGCTGAATTTGGGTAGGATCGAACCCGAACCGACTCACCAGTGTTTCTCTCATGGTGAGCACATCATTTATGCAACCATGAAGCTCATTTTTGGTGTTAGGGTAATTGCAGCCCACCAGAACTGCTAGCCTCTTCCTTTCATTCTGCATATTTTGCAGGCAATTGATTGATTACAATCTGAATATTGCAGGCCAAGAATTCTACAATGTAGATTGGTTTGTGCTTGTTATTTGGTCTCTTCCAAAACTTTGGTTTTAAAGGTGGTAGGGTGTCATAGATTTCTTGAAATTTCATTCAAGCTATGGTTTGGATTGGCTTCCAAGTGTGGGTAGGTTTTTTTTCCCCAATATTAAAGTCTAGTACTCTTCCTAAGATAGAGAACAATTAAATTATATATCCCTATCTTTCTTTTGGCTATTAGTTTTTTTTTAGTCTAGTGCTATTGTTACCAACTCAATCTATAATGCAGCCGAAAAATTTCAATTTGACTAAAACGAGGCTATACTCATATATCTTTTTTTTTTTCCGTTCGTAATTAATAGTAATACGATCTCCCATTTTCTCCTCTATATTTATGGGAGATTCAAATTTAACTTATATAGATAAGAAAAATCATGTACATATTAACCAAATTTGATATCTAATTTTTGACTTTACCCAATTGCCCTTCATTTCTTATTTAAAAAATAAATAATCCTCCTATCAAATATAAAAAAGTTGGTATACTATTAGTTCATTCTAAATTTTTTTTTTTTTTCTCAATTGCGACAATTAGAGCACCTCTCAAAAATTTCCCTTTATTTTTTTGTTTTGATATATACAAGACTTAATCTATTTCAATTTAGTGTTTTGACATTATTTAATTGGATTTATAAGTAAATTCTTTTTCTTAGTTTTTCTTTTTAAATCCATAATTTTTAGTAAAATTATAAAATTAGTTATTTGAATAATTGGTGCCAACTAATGCAATTTATAATCAAATAAAAAGAACTATTATTTGATTCTATTATATCCAACTAACTAATGCAATCTTCCTTTTCAATCAAACTAAGGAAGGACGAATTCCAACTCAGCTCTCTCTCTCTCTCTCTCTCTCTCTCTCTCTCTCTCTCTCTCTCTCTCTCTCTCTCTCTCTCTCTCTCTCTCTCTCTCTCTCTTATTCTAATTTTAGGCAAATGGACTACGAAATGATTGGTTGGGTATTGCCCAACTTTCCATACGTATTCTATTTGCAAGGTTATGATTTTATGTCCTTATCATATTGTATTTTTCTTCTTAATAATTGTTTTTATTAGTGTAGCTGTAGAGGGATGAGGCGGTGCTCTATCGGGAGCTCGGTTCTCTCTCAATTTTTTTATGCTTTGGGAGGATAGATTGCTATAGCAGTCAATGACTGAGCCTTGGTATTGTGTAGTTTTGCTCATCTAATATTTAATCACTCAACTTTTATCCTTAAAAAAAAAAAGCTTACTTTTTACTTCAGGCAAATTGTTTTTTTTGTTTTTTAATTCAAAATAAACCCGCAAAATTAGTAGAGTTGATTTCCACTTTAAAAACTAAAATTGAGTACAAACAGTAAAATGCAGTGTGATTATCAACTCCATTTTTTTTTTTGAGGTAATTAGCTCCATTTGTTTATAATATATATATATTATTGTTTATTTTATAGGAAGGTGAAAATCATGACACATGAGTTTCTGTGACCAACAATAAAGCGAATCCAACATAAATTATTTATATATTTTTGTTTGGTTAATAAACACGTTGCGCAATTGATCTATATACTTAAAAATGTTGGCTAACAAAGAAGTTGGTAGGCACCGTAGATTCGTCTCAAAGTATATAATAAAATACAAAAATAATGTCGCTTTGAGCTGTTTTATTCTTATTCCAAAAAAAAAAAAAAATTAATAAAAAAAAAAGATTCCCTGAAGCAAACCCACATTTGATTTGATTGCATTGGTTTTGGGCATGATTATTATTTATGCCATAATTTGTCCTCGTGGAAAATGCATCACTCCAACTCCAAGTACAATAGAAACAACCCTTTTTTTGGGGTCAACTTATTACAGCATGACAGAATGGCACCGCTTTCCGCCTACGATTCTACATTATGCAACCATGGTGCCACAACAAAAGTAAGAAACGCACAAGTTGTTACCGTACAATATTTGACTTAATTAATCATCCAACAACCTTATTATATTTCTATTATTGATCGATATTCGGATAATTAGGTGAGTTTAGTTTCTGGTAGAGTTAATTGTTAAAAAGTTGTGCCAATAAAATAGACGAGGAAATTATATATATATATATATATATATTAAATATGCACATAATTTTTCAAGAAAATTAAATTTGAAATTCTGTATTATATATTTGAAAAAAAAAATCGACTAGTATTACAATAGTCCATATATAATAGAGAAAATATTTGTATTCTACTCTGGTGGTATTTCCTTGTACTATTGTTTTGATTTATCAAATTATATTTATACATATATCATAATTGAAACTGTTTATTCTCTAAATTATTATGTTCAGATTATCTTCATAAAAAAATCAACAAAATCGGAGGTAATTTAGTCATTCATATATATTACTTAAATTGACGGTTCATTATAATAATCGTGATTCGTACCAAAATCGTTGATTTATTTGATATATATATATATATATATGAATGACTAAATGACATGAAATCTTGTTGATTTTTATAGAGATGATCTCAACATAATGATTTAAAAAATAAATAATTTTGATTATTATATATACAAAAACTATTTCATAAATTGAAATAATTGCACGAGAAGATATTATCAACGTGAAATGAAAGTATTATCTTAGTATATATATATATATTGTGACACGTAAATAAATATAAATTAGGTTGACAAAATTATATATTTGTCTTAAAAGCAAAGCATATGATCCCTTTTTTTTTTAGATCAATACACAGCATATGATTCCTAAGTTTGTGGTTTCCACTTTAAAATATGTGATGAAATTCAACCGTGGGATGAATTGGAAGTCTGGAAGTAGTCTCATTTTGACCAACGACTCTTTAATCTAAACACACTCGAGGATCATTAGGAAAATGATAAATAATGAAAAAGAAGGTTAATTAAGAGTGAGAACTCATGACTCATCAGACGAGCTTTCCCCTGTTCTTCTTACATGGCTTTTTATTGGTCTATAAAACGAAGACCCCAAATCTCAACCCCAAAACATCTCTTTCGCTCTCTCACTTTTTCTTCTTCACTAAATACCATTGCCAAAACTGTGAAGAATTCATTTTTGAAGATTAAAAAGAAAAACAAAAAGTCTCATTCTTTAGGTGATTTAATTCAATTGTTTTAAAACTTGACCTGTCCAATTTGGGGGAAAAGGGATAGTGAATTCTTCAAAGTTCCAAACTTTAATCGATTTTTGATATTGGGTAAGCCCAAGTTTGGGTGAAAATCACAACCCGGAATCTGAATACTTGAGTTCGGAGTTATTTGATTGGTTTTGGGAGTTAAAAATGGCGGCTGCATTGGCCGGAGATGACTTGTCGAGGCAGACGAGCAGCCGGGGGAGCTGGCGGTCGTCGAGTGTTCGGGAAATGTGGAATGCTCCTGACGTTTTTCAGCGGAGCGGGAGGCAGCAGACGGTGGATGAGGAGGAGGAGCTCAAGTGGGCAGCCATAGAGAGGCTGCCCACTTATGATAGGATGAGGAAGGGGATGCTGAGACAGGCCATGAGCAATGGAAGGTTTATAACTGAAGAAGTTGATGTTGCAAATCTTGGGGCTCAAGATAAGAAGCAATTGATGGAAAGCATACTCAAGGTTGTTGAGGATGATAATGAGAGGTTCTTGCAGAGGCTCAGAGCCAGAAATGACAGGTTTTTAACTTTTTATTGTTTCTCTTTTTGTTAATTTGGGTTTTCAGCATATGTTGTATAACTTGTTTGGTTGATGAGAAAGCTGGAGGAAAATGGGGATGGATTTTGAAACTTCGGGTTTGTTGTCGTTAACAGGGTTGGTATTGATGTTCCTAAAGTTGAAGTTAGATTCCAGAATTTGTCAATAGAGGGAGATGCATATGTAGGCACAAGAGCCCTTCCAACTCTGCTTAATTCTACCTTGAACCAGCTTGAGGTATTTTTTTATTGACAGTAAAAAAAAATTGGTATTAATCTCTTTGGTGAATGTATAGATTTCTAAATTTGTATATTGTTATTAGGGATTAATTGGAATGATTGGACTCGCGCCATCCAAGAAAAGAGTGGTGAAGATCCTGCAAGATGTGAGCGGCATTGTGAAACCATCGAGGTATGATCATGAGCTTTGCAGATTTAATCTCTTCAAATAAAATGCTACATCAAAGTTCTAATAAAGGCTAACATAAAATGTAAATTTCTTCCAGGATGACACTGCTTCTTGGACCTCCTGCATCAGGAAAAACAACACTTCTGAAAGGACTTGCTGGAAAACTTGATAAGGATTTAAGGGTTTGTAATCTTTTTCTATCTCCTGACCTCAGTTGATGTCAATTGCATCAGACTATTAGTGCGGTGCATACATTTGTAGTTTTTCGTGTGTATTATTGACAATTTGGGTTTGTAAACAGGTAACTGGGAAAGTGACCTACTGTGGCCATGAATTCCAAGAATTTGTGCCTCAGAGAACCTCTGCTTATATTAGCCAGCATGATCTTCATTATGGTGAGATGACAGTTCGCGAAACATTGGATTTCTCTGGACGTTGCTTGGGAGTTGGAACAAGGTATGATATGCTGGTGGAGTTGTCTAGGCGGGAGAAAGATTCAGGTATCAAACCAGACCCTGAAATCGACGCATTCATGAAAGCCACATCTATGTCAGGACAGGAAACTAGTTTGATTACCGATTATGTCCTCAAGGTTAGTTGATTCGGCCATAAGATTTCTTCTTGCTCTCTTAATCGTACAAGCCTACCAAATTTTGGCTGTTCTTGTAGATACTTGGATTAGATATTTGTGCTGATACGATGGTGGGTGATGACATGAGAAGGGGCATATCTGGTGGACAAAAGAAACGTGTCACTACTGGTATGAGAATCTATGTCTTATTCCATGACGGTTCTGTTTTCATGTGTTTCTAAATATGGAGAAACTGTGTTCTTTCTAAAATCTAAACAATCTTTGTTTAAACAATGCAGGAGAAATGTTGGTTGGACCCGCAAAAGCATTCTTCATGGATGAAATATCAACGGGGCTGGACAGTTCCACAACCTTTCAGATTGTCAAGTTCATGAGGCAGATGGTTCACATTATGGATGTGACTATGGTCATCTCTCTCCTGCAGCCTGCACCCGAGACATATGATCTTTTCGATGACATTATCCTTCTTTCCGAGGGGCAGATTGTCTATCAAGGTCCACGAGAGAATGTGCTTGAATTTTTCGAATACATGGGGTTCAGATGCCCTGACAGAAAAGGTGTTGCAGACTTCTTGCAAGAAGTGACCTCAAAGAAAGACCAAGAGCAATACTGGTACAAGAAAAACCAACCTTACAGATATGTCTCTGTACCTGATTTTTCACGTGCTTTCAGCTCCTTTCATGTTGGCCAACGCCTCGTTGAAGAATTAAGAGTTCCCTATGACAAAAAAGCAGCCCATCCTGCTGCCTTGGTGAAGGAAAAGTACGGAATATCAAATATGGAGCTCTTCAAAGCTTGTTTTGCAAGGGAATGGCTACTAATGAAGCGTAACTCTTTTGTTTACATATTCAAAACTACACAGATCACAATCATGGCTACAATTGCTTTGACAGTATTCTTAAGAACAGAAATGAAAGCTGGGACTGTGCAAGATTCAGCGAAATTTTGGGGAGCATTGTTTTTCAGTCTCATTAATGTCATGTTTAATGGCATGGCAGAGCTTGCAATGACAATTTTCAGGCTTCCAGTGTACTTTAAACAAAGGGATGCCTTGTTTTACCCCGGATGGGCTTTTGGTCTACCCATTTGGCTGACCAGAATTCCCATTTCACTGATGGAATCCGGGATCTGGATCATTTTGACATACTATACCATTGGATTTGCACCGGCTGCTAGTAGGTAAGCTTTTATTTATCCGGTGGAAGATTTTCCTTCGCAATGCTCGTTATTCTTCCATCTAACTTATGTGCATTATGTTCAGGTTCTTTAAGCAGCTTTTGGCTTTCTTCGGTATACATCAAATGGCATTGTCCCTCTTCCGTTTCATTGCTGCCCTTGGAAGAACTGAGGTTGTTGCCAACACTATTGGTTCCTTCACATTGCTTATGGTGTTCGTCCTAGGAGGCTTTGTTGTTGCCAAAGGTATGAAATCTTTTTCCTTTTATTGCCACACATTTCATTTTGTTGACAATACGATTATAAATGTTCATCATATTCTCATTTTGATGTGCAGATGACATTGAGCCATGGATGATATGGGGCTATTATATTTCACCTATGATGTACGGACAAAATGCCATTGCCATCAATGAATTCCTTGATGAAAGATGGAGTGCTGTAAGTTCTCGTAAATCTCAAACGAAATCTCCTCAATGCTTAATATTTAACTGCGGGCTTAACAAATTTTCTTTTTGTACAGCCTTTGAACAACTCCATTGAGCCTACAGTCGGAAAGACTCTTCTCAGGGAAAGAGGCCTGTTTACTACAGAGACTTGGTATTGGATTTGTGTTGCTGCTCTTTTCGGGTTTTCGCTCCTCTTTAATCTTCTCTTCATTGGAGCACTGACCTTCCTAAATCGTAAGTGAACAACTTTCAATCTTTGTTACTCATGGAAGTTGAAAACTATACTTTGGTTATGGATTTAAATACTGATTGTTTGATTTTTTTTTACATTTCAGCTCTTGGTGATACTAAAACTCTAATTGAGAGTGATGAATCCGAAAGTAGCAAGAAAAGACGAACCAATCCAGAAGGTATAATGTTACATTCCTTGTGGATCTTAACTTGCATATGCATTATGAATGAATGAATTAGTGTAATATATAATGACCATTGCCAGGTACTGACATGCAAGAAAGAAATGCTCCCAAAAAGGGAATGGTTTTGCCCTTCCAGCCCCTTTCGCTCGCGTTTAATCATGTGAACTATTATGTGGATATGCCTGCTGTAAGTAAATTTTTATTTTCATTTTTCATATTTTTTACCTTTGTCAATTTGATTCTCCGTGTTAACAGATTTTTTGTATTCCTTACAGGAAATGAAGAGCCAAGGGGTTGAAGAGAACCGCCTGCAACTCCTAAGAGATGTTAGTGGTGCTTTTAGGCCGGGTGTTCTTACTGCATTGGTTGGTGTCAGTGGTGCTGGAAAGACCACCTTAATGGATGTCTTAGCTGGAAGAAAGACCGGCGGGTACATTGAAGGAAGCATTAGCATCTCTGGTTTCCCAAAGAACCAAGCCACATTTGCCCGTGTAAGCGGTTACTGTGAACAGAATGACATTCATTCACCATATGTCACTGTCTACGAATCTCTCTTGTACTCTGCCTGGTTGCGTCTTCCCAAGGATGTCAAGAAGGATACACGAAAGGCATGTTACTTATCACCGATTCATTTCTGACTAAAATTGCAGTTTTTAGGTATGAATAAGTCAAATTTGATCACTGAACTGACAGTATTTTGTTTCGCTCTTTCTTTTGTTCAGATGTTTGTTGACGAGGTTATGGATTTGGTGGAGCTGAATCCACTGAGGAATGCTTTAGTTGGACTTCCTGGAGTTGATGGACTTTCAACTGAGCAGAGAAAGAGGCTCACCATTGCTGTTGAATTAGTTGCCAACCCTTCCATCATCTTTATGGATGAACCAACGTCAGGTCTTGATGCTAGAGCAGCCGCTATTGTTATGCGTACTGTAAGAAACACCGTGGATACAGGACGAACTGTTGTTTGCACAATTCACCAACCTAGCATTGACATATTTGAAGCTTTTGATGAGGTTTGACTCGATTATCACATCTGTTAAATTTATATAGCATCTTCATTACTTAATGTACCGTTATTCACCTTTATTTTGCTTTTCATTGCAGCTGTTCTTAATGAAACGAGGAGGACAGGTGATTTATGCCGGTCCTCTAGGTCGCCAGTCACACAAGCTTGTTGAATACTTTGAGGTAAGTTCATATGATCTATCTGAAACAATTTATTTTTCACAAACCAACTGTTTTGTTGTTGAAAGTTTGACTAATAGCCAAAACATCTTGCAGGCGATTCCCGGGGTTGCAAAGATCAAAGAGGGTTATAATCCAGCTACCTGGATGTTGGATGTCAGCTCTGCTGCGATCGAGGTTCAAAATGACATGGACTTTGCAGAAATATTCACAAACTCTGATCTTTATAGGTATGTTGCAAACTCTGATATATTTGAAAATTTCTCTCTTTTTTCCATCATTGCCACTCACTTGGCTTTGTGTGCTAACTTTTTTTTTGGTTTTCTTTCAACTTGTTCAGGAGCAACCAGGAACTTATCAAGGAACTAAGCGTACCCGAACCAGGCTCCAAGGATCTCTTCTTCCCCACCCAATACTCCCAAAGCTTTGCAACTCAATGCAAGGCTTGCTTCTGGAAACAACACTGGTCCTACTGGAGGAACTCCCGGTACAATGCCATTCGGTTTTTCATGACAATTTGCATCGGCATATTGTTTGGTGTCATCTTCTGGGGCAAAGGAGACCAAATGTAAGTTTAAGAACTTTTGTGACCTATTTTCTTGTTTTCTCAAATGATGACATCTCAACTTAACGATGCTCAACTGCATGTTATCCTGTGAACAGACACAAACAACAAGACCTGATCAATCTGTTGGGAGCTACATATGCTGCTGTTCTTTTCCTCGGAGCAAGCAATGCATCTGCGGTTCAATCCGTTGTCTCAATTGAACGGACAGTTTTCTACCGGGAAAGAGCAGCTGGGATGTATTCAGAGTTGCCTTATGCATTTGCTCAGGTAATATATTGGATCTTAAGAACAGTTGCATAAGTGTTGACATCAAAATGGTATATTGATTCATATTTTTTGGTGCACCAGGTGGCTATTGAGACCATTTACGTTGCAATCCAAACCTTCATCTATTCTTGTATTCTGTACTCGATGATTGGTTACAACTGGAAGGTGGAGAAGTTTTTGTACTTCTACTTCTTCATCTTCATGTGCTTCACCTACTTCTCAATGTACGGAATGATGGTGGTTGCCCTAACTCCCGGCCACCAAATCGCTGCCATAACAATGTCCTTCTTCATGTCCTTCTGGAACTTGTTCTCCGGCTTCCTCATCCCACGTCCGGTAAGTCTTAAACTCAAAACTCAGCCTATTCTCTTAAAATAAGCATAAAAACATTTTCTCATTGAGTTTCGCAATCTGACAACTGAATATCCCGGACTTTGCAGCTGATTCCCATCTGGTGGAGGTGGTACTACTGGGGCTCTCCAGTCGCCTGGACAATCTACGGCATCTTCACATCCCAAGTTGGTGACGTCAAGACCTTCATCGACATTCCCAGCCAAGAACCACAAAGAGTTGATCTTTTCCTCAAGAGCTACTTGGGTTATGACTATGACTTCCTCATTCCAGTGGTTGTTGCTCATGTTGGGTGGGTCCTTCTCTTCTTCTTCGTCTTCGCCTACGGCATCAAGTTCCTCAACTTCCAAAGACGATAAGTAGCTTCAATCTGCAGATTCTGCACCCCCAAAACTTCACAATGTGAAATACATATATATGTACGTAGTCGATTGTAAGTTTGTAACAAAGTTGCCGCGACCAAACAAAAATATGTTCACATATTTTGTCCTTTAGTTTCCCATTTTTTAACTTTTCATGTATTTATTTTCAAAATATCTAATAAAATTCTCCCATTATTCTTCTCAAGTTGAGAAAGCAACTCTCCCACTTGTATCTTCATGACTGCATTAAAAACAACTGATTGTAGAAAATCGGTACCAGAAACTGATCAAACTTGTCCCTCAATCCCTTTCCTGGGTCCTATCAGTACACGAATTTCGCAAGCGTGCTTCTGATCCTCCTCCCAGTTAATTTCCATAAGAGGAACAGTTTGCAGTTGCACCATAAGTCATGGCAGAATGAGCATGCTTAATTTTGTTGGCTTTTTTTGACACAGATATTTTTTGATGAGATTTCAAACTTTCCCCTTCTAGATTTTTGAATCAATTTGTTTTTTCTGTTTTTGTTTTTTTTTTTTGAAGAATTGTAAATAATGGCAACTCAACGATCATATTAAATTCAGATATTCATCTCAGAAAAGTCAATAAACGACAAGAGGCATGAAGAAAATCGAATGCAGAAAGAATTATTTATTTTAGTAAAGCTTAAGTAGCAAGAGCCTGGAAATGTTGGTCACCTTTACAAAAAAAAAAATTAAATAAATAAAAATTAACAGCTGTTTCAGTCAATAATCAGAAAACGAATTTTTTAAGTAAGATATTATATTCTGCTACCATGGAATTTGGAATTATTAGATAATTTCAACATTTTATCCAGCAGCTGCAGTCGAGTCAAGAACGTCCTACTATAATACAGTTGTTGTGGTTTTGTTTTTCAGCTTTTTAATAATCATGAAGGGGTACTAAACGAAATCAGGAGCGTTTTTACTCGCCACCTTTAATTGAACCATGAAAATTATTATCAGGTTGGTACAAGAAGAGCTTCACCAATTAAATAACTTGAACCAAAATCAAATTTATATGTTTCTATATTTTTTATTTCTCTGTATATTTTATTTATTTATTAATTAATTTATTATTATATATAAATATAATATATTACTAATTTTGAGTTTAATTTTGGATCTTATATTGTTTCGGGCCCGGGGCTTATACCCCTTTGACCCTCCCTTTTGGTCGGTCCCGATTTTCATTACACTTATCATCTTTATGTGAGTGTGATTAGAAGAATTCGTGATCAATCACATTAATGTAACTGGAAGAATTCGTGATCAATCATATTTTTGGTACAACAAAACCGATGAGCGTCTATATACTACCTTGTTAAATAGTAAGAGAGTGGATCTCTACATATTACTTAGTTTCAATTTGACACTACTGTACCATATAGCATCAATGACCTAATCCAATTAGAATTTATTCTTTTTCTTCTTGAATTGTGATGATCAAAGAGGGGAGGGACCATAGGCCACCAGGGTGGACTAACTGTAGAGGGAGGCTGCTTTATTGTGAGACTGGCCACGTTGTTAGGACTTAGGAGGCTCTTTTTTTTTTTTTTTTGGTAATTCTTGTTAGGAGGCTTTTGCTCTCCTTCGTACCAAACCCACATGAATGAAATCCGGCCGCCTGACTGAGATTAGTGGATGGAGGGGAGGAAGTATCCTATGAGAAATTTGAGTATATTTTTCTTAATTTATATGAACGATATAAAAAAAAATAGTGATATATAATAAATAAGTGAAATTTAATAATTTTTTTTATTGAAACATAATATTAATTGCAAGCATAATTACTTTGCTAAGAATTATCAAGAACGTATTGTTTGAGTTGTATCTTTGTCCTGTTACATAAAGTACTGATATTTTTGTTCCAACTTGCGTAAGAACTCAACCATGTTCTTCTTATTAAAATACTAAAAAATTGAGACTAATTCAAATCATTTAAATGTGACTGATTAGGTACTGCCCGTGATGATATAGACTAAACTTTATTTTAATTCCCTTGTTGAATAATTCACTTGACAACTGGGTTCCGGAGAGATTTTTTATTTTATATTACATAAAAAAAAAAAGTAAATTTCTTAGTTACTAAGTAGCCTCTTAGGTGATGATTGAGCTATTACAACTTTTTTGTTTACTTAATGATTGGAAGACTATATTTTTACGTGTTTCGTTTCTTCCTGTTTTATATGTTTATTTTTGAAAATGAATAATTCATTGATAAAACACTCAAATTCGAGAGATTACATAAATACTTTAGTTCGAAATGATTTTTTTACCATCGCCTTCAACAACGCAAAATCTGCAATTCCCTCTTAAGATTTGGATGCACATTTTTTTATCGTTAGAAAATGTTTACATCGTCGAACTATTTTGATTGGGGAATCCAAACTCGAAATATTTCATGACAATAAATTATAGTGATGGGTAGTTTTTGAATAAAAAATGCACCCAAGGAGTTTGATGGAATGTTTCAAAAGAATGTAGTTGGTTGGAATTCTTTCTTATCTGCGGGGTATTTGGAATCTGGGAATTTGGAAGAGGCTGAGGCGGTACTGTTTGATGAGATTCCAAATACAGATGTGTCCTGGAACTCAGTGGGTTTCTGGGTATGCGAGAATGGAGAAACATGTGGACAAGACATTTTCTTGTTTCAGAAAACGCAAGAGAGGAGTTTGACTAGCTTCTTGGGTTGACGAAAGAATGGAATGGGCTAAAAAAGGATTGGGAAATCATGTTACGATTAGAGGCCGGAGTAATCAAAGTACGGAAATGTTGAGGCTGAACGTCGTCAACTCTTTGATCTGATTCGCTAGAAAGAAGATGAGCTCTCGTTTGGTGCCATGATAGCTTGCCATGCACAAAAAGCTTGTAAGTTGAGAGGCATGTTATTATGAAAAGCCTCTTTAACTAACTTTACTTTATGTTTACAAATTGGAAAATTTTTAAAATGTTGAAAATCTGGGAAGCTTCTTCAAGTCGTAAGGTTAGATTTTTATCCACATAACAATTAAGACCATCTAGAAGTGGTCAACTTCTGGAACAGTTACTGTACTTTTAAATTTTCTCATGCCAACATGATTCGCTTTTACAACTAACTGGGACCATAAATATATAAATTTCACTTGAAAATGACCTACAGGAGACGCAATTGGCGTGGGAAAACGCGGGAAAAACTCAGAGCAGTCCCATTTGATTGCTTTTTTTCAGTTCCATTCGATTTTTTACCAAGACTTTTCAAACAGTTTTAATAAGATACAAATTCTCTGTGTCTATAAAGTCTCACCCAAAACTCTAACAAAAGCATTTCTCTTCCTCTGTCTTACATGTTCTCATTCTTCACCAAAATAAAACCAACAAAGTGTGAAGAGTTTTGAGAGCACAAAGAAAATCGTAGTCTGCGAGTATATTTGCTCTCGTTTCTTTGAACTTCAGCTGCCCCAAGTCATTTGGTTACATATTTCCAACCCAGTATCTGAAATATTGAGTCGTGGTGAGTTGATTGGTTTTGGGCCATAACAATGGCGTCGACTTTGGCGGCAGATGACTTAGCCAGGCAGACAAGCAGCCGAAGGAGCTGGCGGTCTACGAGTGTTAGAGAATTGTGGAACCCACAGGATGTGTTCCAACGGAGCAGCAGGCAGCAGACGGTGGATGAGGAGGAGGAGCTGAAGTGGGCAGCCATAGAGAGGCTGCCCACTTATGATAGGATGAGGAGGGGGATGTTGAGGCAGGCCGTGAGCAATGGGAGGTTTGTAACTGAGGAAGTTGATGTTGCAAATCTTGGGGCTCAGGATAAGAAGCAGTTGATGGAGAGCATACTAAAGGTTGTTGAGGATGACAATGAGAGGTTCTTGAAGAGGCTCAGGGCTCGAAATGACAGGTTTGTATTGTCTATCTTGCTATTATGTGTAGCGTGTTTGGTTGATGAGAAAGCAAGAGGGAAGAATAGAGTTGACTGTTGAAAACTTTATGGTTTGGGAGAAAGGAAAGAATTGGGGTTTCGAATTCTGATTTTGTTTTTTGGGTTTAGAACTTGGGAAATCATAAATTTTCACTTAATTGTGTGCCTAATACAACTATTGGCTTCAGTAGTGGTGCAATTTTCAATTTTGAAATCATATAACATAAAATAGATGATTCGAGGATGTATCTTTCCTTTGGTTTTCTTGCTAACCCATGTTTGATTTGGATTACCTTGTAAACTTTTCATTTTAACTTATGGAAACAGGGTTGGTGTTGAGATTCCCAAAGTTGAGGTTAGATTCCAGAATATATCAATAGAGGGAGACGCATATGTTGGCACCAGAGCACTTCCAACTCTGCTGAATTCCACCTTAAATCAGCTTGAGGTATTGTTTCATCATCTCTTATTACAAACCCTTCTTAATCTTGCGATTCTCTGGTGAATCTTATATTTCTGAACTTCTATACCTATAATAGGGACTAGTTGGATTGATTGGACTCTCACCGTCAAAGAAAAGAGTTGTCAAGATACTCAAAGATGTGAGCGGTATTGTTAAACCATCAAGGTATGCTCATGGGTTAACATGTCTAACATCCTTGCTGGGTTTACATATTGAATATTGGATTTACCAAAAGTTAAAAGAACTACTCAGTTATCGTAAAGAAACTCATTGTTCCTCTAAATGGAACATGGGAATGACTATATTTTATGCTACTGACATGAAAAACTTTTGTAACTGGACTCCACCCATGAGCTTGTTATGTTGTTTCCTTTCAGGATGACACTGCTTCTTGGACCTCCTTCATCAGGAAAAACAACACTTCTAAAAGCACTTTCTGCGAAACTTGACAGAGACCTTAGGGTTTGTCATCCTCGCTATCTCATTTCCTTTTATGAGTTTATGTCTATTGTGTAAATGCACTGACATGAATTGGGGTTTGTAAACAGGTAACTGGGAAAGTGACCTATTGTGGCCATGAGTTCCAAGAATTTGTGCCTCAGAGAACCTCTGCTTATATTAGCCAGCATGATCTTCATTATGGTGAGATGACAGTTCGTGAAACTTTGGATTTTTCCGGACGTTGCCTGGGAGTTGGAACCAGGTATGATATGCTGGTGGAGATGTCCAGACGGGAAAAGGATTCAGGTATCAAACCTGATCCGGAAATCGATGCATTCATGAAAGCCACATCTATGTCAGGCACGGAGACTAGTTTGATCACAGATTACATTCTCAAGGTTTGTTGATTCAGGCATAAGATTGTTTCCTTTCTCTCTTATTATGCAAAGGTTTACAAATTTTTATTTTCTTCTTCTCATAGATTCTTGGATTAGATATCTGTGCGGATATAATGGTTGGTGATGACATGAGAAGGGGCATATCTGGTGGACAAAAGAAACGTGTAACTACGGGTATGTCACTCGTATGTCACTCTATTTCATTTTACAAGAAAAATCATTAGCGGTACTATAATGGTTAAGCTCTCGTGTTAGTTTTAAATGTTTTCAACATATTGGCCAGATTTAACTAAGACTTACCAGAAATATAGGCGCTAATACAATTTATGTAAAGAGGTAGTTTTGGTTGCTAATAAACTTTCTTTCGTGTTTTTTGGAATGGTAGGAATGATGACTGATATGAAATAATATTTTGTATGATTATAACTTGCGGTGGTTACTCTTAATGCAGGAGAAATGTTGGTTGGACCAGCTAAAGCGTTTTTCATGGATGAAATATCTACCGGGCTGGACAGTTCCACAACCTTTCAGATTGTCAAGTTCATGAGGCAGATGGTTCATATTTTGGATGTAACAATGGTCATCTCCCTTCTGCAGCCTGCACCTGAGACCTATGATCTTTTTGATGACATCATCCTTGTTTCTGAAGGTCAGATTGTTTACCAAGGTCCGCGGGAGAATGTTCTTGAATTTTTCGAATATGTTGGGTTCAGATGTCCAGATAGAAAAGGAGTTGCCGACTTCTTGCAAGAGGTGACCTCAAAGAAGGACCAAGAGCAATACTGGTATAAGAAGAACCAGCCTTACAGATATGTCTCTGTACCTGATTTTATACAGGCTTTCAACACTTTTCATGTTGGCCAACGGCTTATGGAAGAACTAAGAGTTCCATATGATAAAAGATCAGTCCATCCTGCTGCCTTGGTGAAAGAAAAGTATGGAATATCCAATATGGAGCTCTTCAAGGCATGTTTTGCAAGGGAATGGTTGTTGATGCAGCGTAACTCTTTTGTATACATATTCAAGACATCCCAGATAACAATCATGGCAACAATTGCTTTCACAGTATTCTTAAGGACAGAAATGAAAACTGGGAAACTAGGGGACGAGTCAAAGTTTTGGGGAGCACTGTTTTTCAGTCTTATCAATGTCATGTTTAATGGAGTGGCAGAACTTTCAATGACAGTTTTCAGGCTTCCCGTGTTCTTTAAACAGAGGGATGCCTTGTTCTATCCTGGTTGGGCTTTTGGCTTGCCCATTTGGCTAACCAGAATTCCTATTTCATTTATGGAATCTTTTATATGGATCGCTTTAACATATTACACCATAGGATTTGCACCTGCTGCCAGTAGGTAAGTTTTAATTTATTACCTCTGTCATTCTCATAGTTTTTATCTTCATGCTAAATGAAGCATGAAAAATGAAATTATCACTGCTGGTTGTCTTTCTGACTTATTCCAATATGTTCAGGTTCTTCAAACAGTTCTTGGCTTTCTTTGGTATCCATCAGATGGCAGTCTCCCTTTTCCGTTTCATTGCTGCTCTTGGAAGAACAGAAGTCGTTGCAAACACATTTGGTTCATTTACACTGCTGATGGTGTTTGTTCTAGGAGGCTATATAGTATCTAGGGGTTAGAATCCTTCTCTTTCACTGTCCATATATTTACTTTCAAAGTAAGCTACTTCTTAAATTTTTTGAACTGCTAGGTTTTTACATATTCTCATCTTTGTTTGCAGATGACATTGAGCCATGGATGATATGGGGGTTCTATATTTCACCTATGATGTATGGACAAAATGCAATTGCCATCAATGAATTTCTTGACGAAAGATGGAGTGCTGTAAGCTCTCTTAAATCTCACTTGACTTCTCACTATACATCTACAATTATAATTCAAGTTTTCTATTCAAATTGAACTGTTTAAGCTTATAGAAACTTTTTATCCCATGATGCAGCCTTCCTTTAACACAAGTGAGTCCACTGTTGGAAAGACCATTCTCAGAGAAAGAGGCCTGTTTACCGAAGAATACTGGTATTGGATATGTATTGGAGCCCTATTTGGGTTTTCCGTTCTTTTCAATGTCCTTTTCATGGCAGCACTGACATTCTTAAATCGTAAGTACATCATTTTCATTTGTCATCCAACTTTAGTTATGGTAATGGATTCAAGAATTGAATATCTGTTTTCTTTTTAATAAAAATACAGCTCTTGGTGATACCAAAACTCTGATTGAGGATGATGACTCTGAAGGCAAGAAGAGACCACAAGGGACATCCAATTCAGAAGGTTAAAATATTATATTTCGTGTGCGTCTGGTCTTTAATGTTTTAACCTTTTCTGCAAGATGGGCTTCCTTCAAACTTTATACTTACCACTTGCATATATTTGTTTTTTTTTTCATTTCGTGATACTACAAATTCTACTGCATGAACTTTACATCTCGAGCAGTAGATTGAGTAGCAAATAATATTTCTCATCTAACGTATAACGAAAAATTACAGGTATTGATATGCAAGTACGAAATGCTCAAGGCTCAACTGGTATTGCTGCAAATGGTCAAGCCAAAAGAGGAATGGTTATGCCCTTCCAGCCTCTTTCACTCGCTTTCAACCATGTGAATTACTATGTGGATATGCCTGATGTAAGTCAACTTTTCTTCTTTCTACACCGACCTCTAAATTTCTGGAATTTATAACATGAAAAGAAAATTTAACAGCTATATCAAGTGGAACAGGCTTCAAAGGTCTACAATTTTATTGCATCATTAATAGTTTGATTTTTCAGCTACTGTTGACCTGAATTAATTATTTTATCTGAGAAATTTTGGCCCAGGTTATGCGATGACAACCACATGTCATGTGCCTAATATCATTCTTGGTTGTATCCATTTGTCCTTAACAGGAAATGAAGAGCCAAGGGATTGAAGAGACTCGGCTCCAACTACTTCGGGATGTTACTGGTGCATTCAGGCCAGGAATTCTGACTGCATTAGTTGGTGTTAGTGGTGCTGGAAAAACCACATTGATGGATGTCTTAGCTGGAAGAAAAACTGGCGGGTACATTGAGGGAAGTATTAGCATTTCTGGCTACCCGAAGAACCAAGCCACGTTTGCTCGGGTCAGCGGTTACTGTGAACAGAACGACATTCATTCACCATTTGTTACTGTGTATGAGTCTCTCGTATACTCTGCCTGGCTACGTCTTCCAAAGGATGTTAAGAAGGAAACGCGAAAGGTATGTTACGTATTTATTCTGCTTGATACTTATTTCTAACGTTAATATTTACTATCAATTTGCTCTATATAAGAACAGGATGAGATGGATGATGTAGCTGACTCTGATCTTCTTTCTCTATTCCCTAGATGTTCGTTGATGAGGTCGTGGATTTGGTTGAGCTTAATCCACTGAAGAATGCTTTAGTTGGACTTCCAGGAGTTGATGGACTTTCAACTGAACAGAGAAAGAGGCTCACAATTGCTGTAGAGTTGGTTGCTAATCCTTCCATCATCTTTATGGATGAGCCAACATCTGGTCTTGATGCTAGAGCAGCCGCTATTGTTATGCGTGCAGTAAGAAACACAGTCGACACTGGACGAACTGTTGTCTGCACGATTCATCAACCCAGCATTGACATTTTTGAAGCTTTTGATGAGGTATGGTTTAGTTTCAGATCCATTTGGTCTTTAATATTGTTATTATTATGTACCACATTTAACAATGATTTGTTTTTCTTCTCAGCTTTTCTTAATGAAAAGAGGAGGACAGGTGATTTATGCTGGACCTCTAGGTCACCAATCTCACAAGCTTGTTGAATATTTTGAAGTAAGTTTATACTTTACATTTATTTTTTACTTTGCTTCTCAACAAGAAAATTTTCCCATACAATGTTGAGCTGAGGCTTCAAAATTTAAGAGATATATTATCTAAATCCTTTTGCAGGCTATTCCAGGTGTTCCCAAGATCAAAGAAGGCTACAACCCTGCTACCTGGATGTTAGAGGTCAGTTCTGCTGCAGTTGAGGCTCAAAACAACATCGACTTTGCAGAAATATTTGCAAACTCCGAGCTTTACAGGTATGTAACATGCATGTATTGTATTGTTTTTCATCTCTATTTTTCCAAACCCCTTCTTTGTTTGCATTAAATTTTTCTTTAAATTATTTTTTTCACTTGTTCAGAAGCAATCAGGAACTTATCAAGGAACTAAGCACACCACTACCAGGTTCCAGTGACCTTCACTTCCCCACCAAATACTCGCAAAACTTTGTAACACAATGCAAGGCCTGCTTTTGGAAGCAACACTGGTCATACTGGAGGAACTCGCGATACAATGCCATTAGGTTTTTGATGACAATCGGAACTGGCATAATATTTGGTGTGATCTTCTGGGGCAAAGGAGACCAGATGTAAGTTTAACAGCCTTATTGTGCACTACATTTTTTTTTCTATATTTTCCTTTTTGAATTTGTCACTAACCAAATGTTCAACTGTGTATTGTCTTGTGAACAGACACGAACAGCAAGATTTGATTAATCTTTTGGGAGCTACATACGCTGCTGTCCTATTTCTTGGAGCTAGCAATGCTAATGCTGTTACCTCTGTGGTTTCGATTGAGAGAACAGTTTTCTACCGTGAAAGAGCTGCAGGAATGTATTCAGAGTTGCCTTATGCATTTGCTCAGGTAAGATATTTGAAGTGATACTCATAATGTTACTTGCATATAGCATTAAAATCTGAATCTCTTCATTACTGATGGATATATGGTGTTTTAGGTGGCTATTGAGACGCTTTATGTTGCAATCCAAACCTTTGTGTATTCCCTTCTCCTATATTCTATGATCGGGTATGTATGGAAGGTGGAGAAGTTTTTGTACTTCTACTATTTCATATTCATGTGCTTTACCTACTTCTCAATGTATGGGATGATGACGGTTGCACTAACTCCCGGCCATCAAATTGCTGCCATTGTTTCGTCCTTCTTCACGAGTTTCTGGAACTTGTTCTCTGGTTTCATGATCTCCAGGCCGGTATGTCATTTGAACTTCAGTTATTCTTCTTATGGTAGCAAAAGTGATGAAAAACGCAAATTAGATTACTCGATTTCTAGAAACCCTCTCCTTAATTTATGATTGTAATCATAACAACAATTTGTTCATGCTGAATTTTGCAGCTAATCCCAATATGGTGGAGGTGGTACTACTGGGGGTCTCCCATTGCTTGGACAATCTACGGCCTTTTTGGATCTCAAGTCGGGGACAACAAGAGCTTCATTCAAACTGCGCAAGGGCCACAGAGAATCGATCAATTCGTTAAGACGAATTTCGGTTATGACTACGACTTTTTGATCCCTGTAGTCTTTGCTCATGTTGGTTGGGTGCTTCTCTTCTTCTTCGTCTTTGCGTATGGTATCAAGTACCTTAATTTCCAAAGGAGATAAGCAACTTTACACTCTGCAGCTGAGCTGAGAGTGGCCTTCATTCCATTTTGTGATATATAGACTTTAAAGGTACAATGTTAGGAGTTATATTTGTAGCAGTGACTCAGAGAGAAGAAGTCTGATCACTCTTTTTGTAATTTTGATTGTTTTGTTTGATTATTTTTATTCTTGAATATTTAATAAATGCCTTGCCAATGCATTTTCTTTGATCGTTTAAGACTACGCCCATCATTCTTATTCATCACTACCTTAAATTTACCGGATTATTCGATTAAATTAATGTTAAGCACCATGCTTAATCACAAAGCACATGCACTGAAAATATATTAGGATGCTTTGAAATCACCAAAAAGATTGAAGGGAAAAAGATTTGGAATAATTGATTGCTTTCCTGCAACTTGAAGCATATTTATCTAGTTATCTTCTGCTACAAGTAAACAAATTGTTAAGTACATATAAATACCTCGAATCTACAATTTGTTACCTATCTTCAATTTCTAGTGACTGGAAAGTCCAAAATTGGCTTGAGCTGGAGCAATGGCCGGAGATGGCCTGGTGTGGTGATGAGCAATGGGAAGGTGGTGAGGTTGAAGTTGTAACCTCCAATGTTCCGGGTTCAACACGAAAGAAAGTTAAAGTTCCACTTCAAAATCAATTTCAAACATATCACATGGACAACTTATATTGGATGACTTGAAGCACGTGTCGGGTTAATTTTTACACGATACCAAAGGAAGTTGAAGTTTCACTCCAAAATCAATTGGATGAGAGACCCAAGCTCCTTACAAGCTCTTGCAAGATTATTCAACTTTGCACTTTGAGACTTCTGCTTCTTTGCATTCTCACAAACACTACTATAATCCTTTGATGGTTACAAGCATAACAGTATTCAGATCAAGATCTTATTTCCTTTTCATCTTAAACCTTGGCACACCACTAGAATCCTTTTATGGTTATAAGTATTTTGCTAATATTGTTGATTAATTCTCCGGGAACACTTGGTTGTATATGTTGAAATTTTCGAAGATTTCTAAAATATTGCCATGAATAAATTCTCATCTCAAATTCACATTCTATGATCAGATAAAGGAACTAAATACATGTACAATATCTGAGAGTAAAAATAGGAATCTACTTGAAAAAACTAAAACCCTAAGAGCATTTCTAGTGGTAAAGGTAAAGACAAGACATTAGAAGTAAGGTTTTGCCCCTCAAATGATACTGTTTATGAAATTTTGTCTAAAGGTTTTTTGTTGTTGTTCTAATGGAGGGGGCAAGGTGTAAGAATTCAATTTTTTTGGGAATTATTTTAATTAAAGATAATAATATAGAAATCTTATAGAATAAATCCGAAATACTATTTAATTCTATTACTTACTTTATATAGTTATATTATATAAATAAATAAAATAAATAAAACATCACCAAAAAAAAAGAAGTACAATGATTACTTTAGAATTTTTAAAATATAAGTAAGAATAATATAGGTTTGAATATGAAATGATAAAACGCGTGATGAAAGATTGAATATTTATAGGATTTTAAAAAGCAAAATTCAAAAATTCCTATCGGCTATTTTTTTTTGAAATTATGGTGCCACGTGGTACCATTTGATTGGATGAAACTTTGTAGCCGTTGGATAGCTGCAGTGTCACAAGTGGGCTGCAATTTTTATCTAGTGGGCTACCACGACTGCTAAGGAGGCTAGTATTACCTAAGGCAAGCCTTGCCTAGTCTAAACTCAATCTCATTAGAGCATTTTTAATGGTAGAGGTAAGGGCAAGTAGTTAAAAGTAAGGTTGAACCCCTCAGATGACACTGTTTATGTCATTTTTCCTAAGATTTATTTTTTATTTTTTATTGGGTAATGGGGAGGGACAATCAGCAGAAATTCAATTTTTTTGTGAATTATTTTATTTAAGTTAATAATGTAGAAATCTTACATAATGTAACTGAAATACAAATTAATTCTACTTTATCTTATCTAACTTATATGACTATGAAAAATAATAATTAAGCATTATCATAACAAATAAACTTTATTTTATAAAATTTAGAGTACACTACAAATATTGCAAGTCTAATAAAAATATAACTATTAATTAAATTGAAAATTATATAAAAAAAATACAATTTGAATTCATTAGTATTTATAGGAGTAAATATGATGTTTGAAAAAAAAATTACGAATATAAATTTTTTTTTCATCTTATTTGACACATGACAATTACTCATTGGCTGCCATGAGCCCAACGCAGTCCATGGGAGAGGCCAGACTAGCCCCTAGGCCAGCCCCAACCTAGCCTAGCCCAGTCTAGACCCACCCCATTAAAAGCTCCATGCCCAAGGTTGTGGGCTATATGCTACCCAACCCAAGCCATTTGTGACAGGATTCTTCTTGAAATCACATTGATAACCGCGCCGGATCATACTTCTTTATGACAACCCAACTCCACATTCCATAAATACCCTTGGGACAACACAACTGGAGAACCTATCAAATAAGGGATGTACCTCAATCATGTCAAAATTATTATCTCAGTATACGAACCAAATTTGTCCTCCCGGGGTCATCGCCCACACCAACTCACTGACCCTTGGAATGTCATACCTCGACTACTTTCGAGCCCTAAACTGATAACTGGGTCTTTCTGAGTCTCATCCTAATATCCCGATTCTTCAAATACCACATATGAACATCTTAGTCTTAAATGAAGTTCATATCCAAACTACCGAATCCCCGAGAGATTCGTATATAGCCAAGTAGGAATACAGTTACCTCGGACACATGGTAATACCCTTAACCAAGGTTTGATTGCATCATAAACGATACCACTGGGTCTGGGAGATCAAGAGGATAAAAACTTTCATGTTAGCCGAAAATTGAGGAAACGTCGCACACGCCGCCACGCGCTGGTGGGCGACCGAGATGTCACCCACTCGCCTACAGCTGCGACTGCAGGTGTGTACTTGCCTGTAATCTTTGGCAGGTTGACTCGGAAGCTTGCAACGGGTCTCGACCTAGGTAACACGACCGATGCCAAATCCTACAATTCTCAACTAAATTTCATGTTCCAATCATCAGAATTTATCTATTCAATACTAGGATCTCAAGAATGAAGTTAAAATTGGAAAATATCACCTGGCTCGACCGAAATGCAGCCGTGAAATTCCAGCTCCATTGGTGAGCCTGATAAACCAGTCACCGTGCGTCCCTTCTTTTAAAGATGGCATGATTCAACTTGCAGAGTTGAGATGAACACTTCCCAACCTTATTTTCCACCAAATCGATCTCTATATCCTTCCCCTTTCCTGGGAAGGAATGTTCCCATAAGACCCATTTCCAAAATCATCCACCTACGACTATCGACGACATACAGGGCCGCCTAGGACTCATTCAGTGGACTGAGAGGAACAATTTCACAACAACCTCACAACCTAACTTGCCGTCGTGCTGTGGAGATGGTGGATTTCTAGTGTTTCGGTCATCTTCCACCAAAAACCAGTGGGTTCCTCTCCTTCCCTTCCCTTTTCATTTCATTCCATCCTTCTTAAACACACATATTCTAGGTGATGAGAGCCACCAATCTCGATTCCCTGGTGCCAAGTGTCACCTTCCAAGTGAGCTAGCAAATACTCTGATGGCATAACAAAATAGCTCAGCCAAATTACCAAAATACCTATATCTATGAAAATTACCAAAATACCCTTGGATATTTAAACTCATAACTTTTTTGTACGATTTACATTTTTCGCGTGCCGTCTGTTTACGAAATCGTGAGTTCGAGACCCACGCAACAATCTGATCAAAACTTTCGAGAAGTTTCCTAAACTCAAATTGACTTTTGAGACCTTTTAAACACAAGCGCAAATACATCCATTTTCAAAATTAATTTACGAAACTGCCCCAATTTAAGGGACATGTCATTACAATCTTCCTTCCTTACAAAAATTTCATCCTCGAAATTTACGCATGCAGGTTAAGGGTCCATTTTCTGCAAGTCCCTACGTCCAAAAATATCGTATCATCACATCTTCGTGATCATACACCATATGGAAAATACTATAACATGGTCTTCCTCGAATCGGGTCGTCATAGAATTGACTCACCTCCATGATCATATCAGGCCTCCTTGAGCACAAGTCTTTAAACTCACCTCCGGGCAGCCTCAAGATCATCCTTGGGATCCTACAACGTACATGTAGCCTCTGAGTAGCCTCAGGATCTTGCAGCGTACTTGCAACCTCCGAGTAACCTCGAGATCCTAAAGAGTCCTTCAATAGCCGAGTAGCCCGCTGCTTAGGAACACCCCGAATAATCAGCAACCCAGGGACAATCTCATGGCCTTCCCAGGCACAAGACTTTAAACTCACCTCTGGGTCATATCATATGTGGAAACTAGTCAAAAACCGACTTGTGGATTTTGCATCTTGCACATTACGTGATTCTCCGTTCAAAAACAGTCTAAATAAGAGAGAGATAACATTCATAACATGGTGAGTGGACCAGGAACACATACTTTTCCAAAAATGGAAACTGAAACCATACATGCATATAAAACCTGATTTGCTCAAGGATCTCAGTAAAAATCAAATCATAGATTGTGGGACCCACAAAAGCATCAATGTATGTAATATTCTCGTGGTCCACATCCTTCTGAAATCACTATATCAAATCATCAATAAAATATGGATACAAGTATCATAAACAAATATAGCTAATCCTCAATCTCATTGGTATCATCCATAGAAACAATGCATGTTGTGCGCATAGACTTCCTCGGGAGCTGTGGTAGTAAAACGACTGCATAATCTGAGTCATATCCGCAGAAACATAGTCAATACCTGGGTGGTAACCTAGGAACTACTCACATCCGAGCTAGCATCCTCAAGAATAGACAACATTCAAGTAGTATTCGAAGGAAACTGTCAACGTTTGAGCAATACTAAATCATGACATCCCTCAGATTGAGTCTCCAAATTGACGTCCATGCAATATTATATAGTGGCCTCCAAGGGAACGAGTCTCCAAATTGGCATTCATGGGGGAACTATATGACAGGATATGACCCTAAAAACACCTTGTTAGTCACACATGGGCCCTACTCTCGTTTGACAAGTAACCCAAAGTACCGAAATTGCCCTTTACACTTGTCAGACAAGAGGTACTCGTACTTTTTTTCTAGTTCATGCCTCCGTCCCTCGAGCAGATTCGATTCTCGTGCAACGGCCCTAGAGGGTTTCAAAATTAAGAAAACGTGTGAGTGGACATAAAAGAAACATTTTAAAAGCATAATTTCAAAAAACACAAGTAATGTACCATCCATTTTATAAAACTATGCATGCATAGTAAAAACCATCAGTTTTATGTTAAAACTAGAACACAAGTCATGAACCTTGAAACACAAGTGATAGGTCCTCAAATAATAAATAATTAGATAAAATAATTTATTTTGTGATATTTTTGTTTAAATAAATAAAGCTTGTTATTTGGAGCGTTTTGGAGAAATAATCGTCTCGATCGGATTTATAACGAAGAAAATACGGACGAAATTCGGTTGAATTATATAATTTATTTTTTTTTATTGTGCAGCCCAAATTAATGCAAGCCCAAATTAATTTTGTAAATTTGATCAGCCCAAAATCATTTCTGCAGCCCAAATGCAAGAGCCTAGTCCGCGAGCCCAAATTTTCCAGCCCAGCAGCAAGGCTGCGACCCTTCCATCCCAGCCCAGCACCCGCCTGGCCCGCTAACCTGCTCGGCCCGTGACCACTGAACCAAAGCCCGCCAATCTGCTCGGCCCGCGTCTCCTGCACACCAGATTTCAACCCGCAGCAGCAGCCCAGGTTCGCGCGCTCCATCCAGTCCAGCCCGCATCACCAGCTGCTCGGCCCAGCTTTCTACTGTTCGGACCCGCGCAGCCCACTGCACCTACTGCCCATTGTGCCAACCAACCCGCACAATCCAATCCAACCACTGCGCAGCCCACCTGCTCCATCAGCCCGTTTCCCTTTTGCTGCTCTGATTTTTCAGCAACCAGCCCACCTACCCAGCAGCCCGTACAACCCATTTGCGAAAACTGCTCCCACTTTGTGCAGTTTTTTTTGATTTTCCAACCCTAACCCATGCCTAAAATCATCATAATTCATCATTATTCATCATTTCACTTATTTTATTTTATTTTGAATTTTATTTTGAGTTCTTTTTGGCCTCCCTCTGTAAATAGGGAAGAAAATTCATTTGTAAAAGGGTCCCCATTTTTCCCATTTTGTTTCTCTATTTAGTTTAGGTTATATTATTTCTCTCTAGTTTCTCTTCTTTTAGTTCATCTTCTTTCTTTAATTTTGGGGACTATTTTAATTCTTGTAGTTTATTTTATTTAATTAACTTTCTTTTAATTATTGTTCTTAATTTATATTCATTCTTAATTTCATTTCTTTTTTACTTTGTTCTTGTGATTTTTCTTTGAGATCTCTTAAATACATTTTTATGCTTTCCTTAAGAAATACCTAGGCCAAGTATTTCCAAAATAATTCTAGAATTTAAGCCCGCATTCTTATGTTTTATCCTCCATCTTTATAAGGTTCTCGCCGCTGTTCGGTGTTCCTTATGAATAACATTCCATTGTTTTCATCCACTTTCGGAATCACAAGCTGTTCTTGGATTCCGAAAGTGTAACTTTCTTCCCTTTACTTAAATTCTTGTTATTGTTTCGGTTTACTTATAATTCAATATATGTGTTGGTATTTTCTTTCTAACATTTGTAAATGTGAATACAATCTCCATGTGTTTTACTTTTTGAATTTCATCTACTTCATATGTTTTAGTGCTTAACCTTCAATTTAACGCTAAGTGTTTATGACCGATGTTCTGTGCACTTAGAATAGGATTGAAGAGATTTAAATGTTTGACACACATTGAAATCAATAACATAAGGTGAATCGTATTATAAGTGTTTATGACCGCTGTTCGGTGCATTTGTAATATTGAAAAACGTATGCATGTATTTGAGATGATTAAGGTAGGATTTCGTGATTGGTTCAATATGAGCATGATGTTAGAGTGTTGGTAAAAATATGTGTTTGATTCATTTATTCTTAATTATTTAAGTATTTAATTCTTTAATCCATTATTCTTTGATTATTCATTATTCTATTTAACTAACATATTATTAATGTTCCCTAATTTCCCTGGTTAAAAACGATCCCAATTTACCAATACTATAACTACACAAAAATGGTTTAAATTTGCATAATACTCAAATTACGTGTTTAATTTAATGCGTAGTTTGGGCGTTATCAATTTTTGGCGCCGTTGCCGGGGAAATTAAAAATCATTTTTAATATGTTAGGGTATGTATATAAATTGTGCATATTTTACTTGTTTATATTCATTTTATTTTATTTTGGTTAATATTATATTTGTTCATAACTTTTACTTACTTGTTTACAATTCTTATACTTGTTTATATTTTATGTATCCATCTTATTTTTGTTCTTATTATTTTTGTTTATATTTGTTTTTTTTAGTTTTATATTTGTACATATTATACTTTTTCTTAATGTTTATCTTTATACATGTTCATATTGTACTTAGTCTATTATTTTTATTTATTTTTATACTTGTTCATAACTTTTATTTTTATGCTTGTTCATAGTTTGATTCTTACAATTGCTCTTATATCATTTGTTTATAATGTTCATACTTTATTTTGTTCTTATTATATTTGTTCTTAAATGTTCATAATTTTTTTTATATACTTGTTCATATTATAATTGTTTATGTAAATTTCAATTTTTATTTTACTTGTTGATTCTTATGCATACTTGTTCATAATTAACTTTCTTTTATGTTTTTTTGCAAGTCTTATACATGTCATTTTATTCTTGTTCATACTTGTACATAATGTTCATTCTTTTTACTTGTTCATAAGTGTATTTTGTATATGTTCACTTTTCTTTATTTTTTATTTGTTTTTGTATTTAAAAAAAAACTTAAAATTCGTAAAAAAAAATAATAAAAAAATTATTCATTTGTTTAATTATTAAATTCCGAAAAAATAATAATTAATAATAATAATAAAAAATTAAATATATATATATTTACTTTCCAACTTTCTTTAGTTTTAGCTTCATGTTAGTGTTAATTCATACTTATTTGTTTATACTAGTTCCTAAGTTGTATATTACTTGTTCATTTTATTTTATTTGTGGATGTATTTATTTAAGTTGTATATTATTTGTGGATACATTTGTACATCTTTGTGTTTTTATTCATCAATTGTTCATAACTTGTATAAATTGTGCATTTGTAAATTGTCATGTTATATTTGTAAATTGTGCATAAAAACGTACTTGTAAAAATTCGTGCATTCATGCATTAGTCTCGGCTATATGTAGATCACTTGTACTTCGAAGTTTAGATTTTGATCTTTAATCGGCGAAGACTCTTTAATTAACTCTCACCTACCGTGATTGTTAACACTTGAGTTATCTTAATTCCTCTAGAGTAAGAAATTTTCGAGGGTGATGTCTAGGACAAGAGACGATACTTATAACGGGTTTTGGGTCTAAGAAAGGGACATCAATGGAGTTTAAGCCTCGGGATGTCTCGAAATTAGCCCTACCTCTTGTGTTTATTCTTTCTAACCTGGTCACCTTTGAACTTGCCCAAACAGTTGAATTATTCCAAGATATTTACTTGGGCTGCACGGACGTAAAAGTCGCCATCTCAACTTCGAAGCTATGTGAACCATATATAGCTTTGACTTCCCCCAACATGTAAATATTGTTTATATCTTAACTTACATTATTTGTCATGACGAATTTTATTTGCATCTTTAGTTTAACTAACTTACATCCTTCATTTACCTTGCATCCTTAACTTAAAGTTGCATTACTAACTAACGTGCATCTCTGTCTAGGCTGGATGGACGTTAAACTTCAAGCGCTTGTTAGGAGGCAACCCAATGTATTCCCGGGATGTGAAGGAGTCATCAACGCAGATTTGCTATCTTTTAACCATTCACTCTCTTTATTTTATTTACTTAATGTTTTACTTGTTTTATTTTCGTAAATCATTTTCCTTACTTCAATTCTATGTTCAAATACTTCTTATTTTCCTACATTGAGGACAATGTAGAATTTAAGTGTGGGGGAGTGGTTTACAAATTTTAATTGTGCAATAAAATTGTTTAAAAAAATAAAAAATAAAAAAGAAAAAATTATTAAAAAAAAATATTTGTTTAGTGCTTTCTTAGAACCTTTTTGCTTTTACTTAGTGTTTTTACGAGTATTAAGTTGCCCTTTAACTTGTCAATGATATAAATGAACGGAAACAAATATGTTATGACTATAAAGATGATCACTACAACTTGAATTTGTTTGTTAATATTTTGTGATTAAGTGTTATAACTTGTAAATAATGCATATAAATTGGTCAATAAACGAGCATGTTAAGATAAGTATGAATCATTTGAACCCTATGTGAGCTTTAGAACCTTATATACATCTTTGATGAGTGATTCATAAGTTCTTTGTTTAAATTTGATATACATATGCCTCATAACTGCTTGCAATAGATTTTAATGAACTCTAGAGTACTAGAACTTATTCTATGTGATTTTCAAAACTTTTAAGTCAATAAAGTCTCTGATTTTGGATATGATTAAGGAATTAGGGTTAACACCATAAATTCAAACATCCATGTTCCCTATTTTGTGCTCACAAGTTGCGACCCCCTTAGTTTTAACCCCTTTGAGCCTACATTAAGCCTTTTCTTTCATCACCATGATTATCTAAACACTTGAGCTTAGTATAGACATCTTTCACCCTTGTTCCAAGGACTCGGTTGAAGACATAAAGATTGTGTGAAGAGAAATTGATGATGTTTTGAAGACTTTATGTATATGGATTTACTTACTCAAACTTTGTTGTATTTTTGACACATGTTATTACCTTGATATATGAAAAAGAAAAGAAAAAAAATTGACATTGAAAAAAAGAAAAAAAAAAGAAAAAAAAATGTATTGAGTTTCTATCAAGGTAATAAGGTTTGATTATGAAATATTTGACTTAAGTCCTTTATAATTGTAAATTTAAATGAATTCGAGGCCCAACATGATGAAATTTGGCCTATGTTCGAAGGGATGAATTTATGATATCATTGCATTAAGGTTGAGAAGTTATGTTATGTTTTGGGAGTCTTTTGAGTCTTGGAACGAATTTTGAGCACCACTTGTCCTATATATTCCTTGCCTCTAAACTTAGCCCCATTACAACTTTCGTAAAGACCTTATGATCCTTAAGATGGTAAATTTTGATTAGTTGAGTTAATCACTTGAGTAAGCTTATGGTTTTGGTTCATTTGTGCAAGTATGTTTTGTTTTTATCATGAGGTGTTTGTTTAAAATTTTGTAAAAGTACTTCATTTCTATTATGTGAGCATTTTTCTCAAATATTTTGAGTGCAAACACAAACCCTTACAAAATTGAGTGAATTTATGAGTGCATATCCATGTGAGTTGATTCATACTTGTTTTATTCATTTTGAGATCCATTTCACCATATTTACTCATTATCTTACTTGTTAAAACATTTTGTTACAATGTATTAACTCTTGAATTCCATATGCTTAAATGCTTTATGACAGGACCCGCCCCGATCCCTCGGGGACCACAAGGGGACGTGCCCTGCTCCCGTCTGACACCCAAAATAACATACCAATTTTAACCTTAAACGTTCAAATGCATAAATAACCAAATTAAAGTTATACATCAAATCCAAATTTAACAGATGTCAGACAAGGGATGAAAACCAAAATTACAAATTGCGAGCACGACTCTAAAATAATCCTGCGGGTCAAACCACCCGACAGGGGTTCAGATACGCAGAAGTAGATCTATGCCTCAGCCTCAGGATCTTCCTCTACCTCAGTAGCACAGCCTGGAGGGGTTACCAAAACATTAAGGGTGAGTGGGCCGAAACTCAAGTTTATAAAATCGTTTAATAAGTAAAACATATAATTTACCCCTCCGTTTTCCAAACATGCATGCATCAGAATTTAAAACCATAAATCATATAATATGAACCATAAGGTATGTAATAAAACCATAAACATAATTATAGCCACTGCACTATACACTCCAATCCTGACATCCCCGATGTCTGACGTCCCTGACGTCCAATAAGGTCACAGTCCCAAGGCTACGCGTGCCACTCGGGGTCTCAATCCCGAATCCAATCCCCGAACCCTGTCCGGGTACGGCATCTCAGATGCCTAGCGTCCTAGACGCTCGACGTCCCTGACGTCAAATTATAGCAATCCTGCTCCTGAGTCATTTTACGGTCCGGTTCCTCCGTAGAATGACCCCTCGCAGGCAATGCGCCGTGACCGCTCCGGGGTACCACATTCGGAGGAGACAGTATCACAAGAATGGATCTATACAGTGCAGTACCAAATACATTTTATTGATATCCACATGCAAAACAATATACATAGATAAAATCCAAAACCAATCTTTAAGTTTCATCAGACGGGTCTCAAACCCAAAAACCGTGAAACGTGCCATAACCATAATTTCAACATCATCAAAACCGTTTCTTGATTCCAGCATGTGAATATATAAGTAAATCAGAAAACATTTAAGCATGCAAGGGTTTAATGAAATCGGGCCCACTCACAGTACAATCCTACTGAAAACCAAACGTATACCCTCGTCCTGGTACAATTGTACAATCCCTGTCATGTCCAAAGTATACGTAAAGGTCAATATAAGCCCCTAACATTCAACCATGAAACCCTAGGCTGAAATCGGCCTAGAAAAGCCGCCCGAACGCGCTTCCCGAGGTAATAAACCTCATTTTGACCAACTTAACGATTTCCGATCGACCCGAAACCACCGCCATTGGATCCGAATCGTCGAAACCTAAAGAATGGTGGTGGTCCCACCAAAAACACTGTTCACACGCGCCCCCACGCACCGGTCAACGCGTCGGTCAATGCAGGAACAGATCATGCTGACTTCATCGCTGACGTCAGCATGACGTCATCTGACAGCTGTCAGGTCTGATGTGTCAGACTCTGATAGGTGGCACGTGTCAACACATGATTGGTCCACATCACTGCTCTGTTAGGCCATGTGTCAGGTCTGACATGTGCCACGTGTCAGCACGGCACTAGTCCATGTCACTGACATGTTAGTGACACGTGGCAGCCCCTGATTGGGCCACGTCACTGACATGTCAGTGCTGACTGTGCACTGACATGTAACACATGTCGACTGAAGAGTGGTCCACGTCACTTGACAGGTCTGACAGGGTGCCATGTCATCACCACTGTCCTCTCGATGGGTCAACCCGTCTCTCTGAAACTGGGTCGTTCAGACCCGCAATCTGACCCGATCACCAATCCTTCAATTCTTGACCATTTTAGTTCTGGTTTGTTCCTATGCGACCGTCTCAATCCCAGAAAGGGTTCTAACTATTTAAAATCATCAAACAAAGGCTGGATTGATGGCTTACCTCGATGAACAGAACTGGTTCTCCCGTCGCCGTTTATCCTCCGTACAGGTCTCCTCAGATCAGGAAATCAAGTTCTAAGTGCTCCTATTAATCCCTAGAACCGATTAGGGTTAATAGAAAAAAATAGATTAACATTGAATCATCAAGCTTCCAATTCTGAGTTTTTCAAAACAGTTCGGGTTTAGAACCGCCTACCTCGCCGTCGTCAGCCACCATGATCACCACCGTCTCTCAGCCTCACCAGCGAGTCCAGCCACACACAATGCAAGGGACAGGGTGCTATGCTGGTGTGTTTTTCGAATGGACCGTGTGTGTGCTTCGGGTAGAAAAATATATAGTATGGAGGGAAAGGAAATGGGCGGTCCAGATTCAATCTTGGGAATAAGATTAAGGGTTGAGATGTAATCTGGGAGTTTTGAGATGAATGGCTGAAATTAAAAGGTAGTTTTAATCCTATTTAATCACTTAGTGGAGTTTTATCCAATATAGCCAATGGATGAGTGACACTTGTCACTCATCCAGGTGTCCTTCAACCTTTAATTCAAAATAAAATAATCGACTCGATTACCGAGATGCAAACCTCCCGATTTCACGTTTCAGACCATAACTTCCTCGTACGAAGTCCGATTTCGGCATGCCGCCTGTCTACGGACTCAGGGCATCGAGACCTATATAACGGTCCTTGAGTCATGTGAAAATTAGTTGTCAAACGAAAAGTCAACATTTTTGCCCCTATCCTCCAAATTACGGTAATGCTCATGAACTTCCGATAGTCATAACTTTTCCCCTGTTCGTCTGAATTGGACGTGCCACCTGCCTATGGACTCGTGACGTCCCGAACTACGTCACGGTCATTGGTCAAAGTCCGTTTGACCCACCCATCAAAAAGTCAACAATTTGGCAATATAATTCACAGGGGTAAAAAAGTCAATTCATACATTAATTTACAATATTAAAATACTCGAATTTCCGGGGCGTTACAACCTTCCCCCCTTAAGAAATTTCGTCCCGAAATTTCAAAGAAATAAGTAAGAAAATTGTTCTCGCATCTGTGCCTCGGGTTCCCATGTGGCTTCTTCCACATTCTGGTTTCTCCAGAGAATCTTAACGAGAGGGATAATCTTCCGACGTAGTACCTTGTGCTTCCGATCCAGAATCTGTACTGGTTGTTCCTGAAAGCTCAAATCCTCTTGGAGTTCGATAGGTTGTTCCTCCAGTACATGAGAAGCATCATGTACGTATTTCCGTAGCATCAATATGTGGAAAACATCGTGAACTCTAGAAAGTTCTGGAGGTAGCGCCAATCTGTACGCAACCCGGCCAATCCTTTCCACGATCTCATATGGTCCAATAAAACGTGGACTCAGTTTCCCCCATCGACCAAAACGGATAATCCCTTTCCACAGAGATAACTTCAGGAAGAAAAAATCTCCCACTTCAAATTCCAAGTTTCGAATCCGTCGATCGGCATAACTCTTTTGGCGATCCTGTGCCGCCTTCAATCTTTCCTTGATAACACGAACAGTTTCCTGGGTTAAGTCCATCAATTCTGGCCCTACAGCCGCTCGCTCCCCTATCTCCATCCAGCAGATAGGTGTCCTGCACTGTCGACCATACAGTGCCTCATAGGGTGCCATCCCGATACTTGCCTGATAGCTGTTGTTGTACGTGAATTCCATCAATGGCAAATGTGTATCCCATGAATCCTGAAACTGTAGCACACAAGACCTCATCATGTCCTCTAGGGTATGAATGGTCCTTTCAGACTGTCCATCAGTCTGTGGATGGAAGGCAGTACTGAAACGTAGGGTTGTTCCCAAAGTAGTTTGCAAACTCCGCCAGAACCTGGAAGTGAAACGCGGATCACGATCAGACACGATCGACTCCGGCATACCATGCAATCGTATGATTTCCTTTACGAACAATTGAGCCAGTCGGTTAGGTTTATAAGTCTCCTGAACCGGCAGAAAATGGGCTGACTTGGTTAACCAGTCCACAATCACCCATACTCCGTTCACTCTACTCTGAGTCCTTGGTAACTTAAAGACGAAGTCCATGGTGATGTGATCCCACTTCCACTCGGGAATCGGAAGTGGCTGCATAGCCCCATAAGGTCTCTGCCGTTCCGCCTTAACCTGCTGACAGGTTAAGCATCTGCTCACGAACTCTGTAATGTCCTTCTTCATCCCTGGCCACCAATAATGGCTCCGGAGGGTACGGTACATCTTTGTACCTCCCGGATGCATAGCATAAGCCGAACTATGGGCCTCCTCCAGAATCTCGGCCCGTAACTCTGCCACTGCAGGTACACACAAACGACCAAACTTCACAAGTGCTCCATCATCCTGGATGGTAAAATCCCGTCTCTTATCCGCATCGACCTCGATCTTGTAAATACAGAGTATCGGATCCTGAAGTTGTGCTTCGATGATCCGATTAATCAGCACTGGTCGTACATGTAAGCTGGCCAATAAAGCTCCATGCACATCCGTATCCAAAATAACTTCCGCCTTCCGGAGTTCCACCAGCAAAGGAAGATACACCATCCCCAAGTGTGCAACTGATCCTGCTGACTTCCTGCTGAGTGCATCTTCCACCACATTGGCCTTACCCGGATGGTACTCAATTGTACAGACATAATCCTTCAGCAGCTCTAACCATCTCTGTTATCTCATGTTAAGCTCCTTCTGAGTGAATAGGTACTTTAGGCTCTGGTGGTCGGTGTATATCCGGCACGTTGCGTCGAATAGGTAATGTCTCCAGATTTTTAGAGCATGAACCACAGCTGCCAACTCCAAATCATGGGTAGGGTAGTTCAACTCATGAGTCTTTAGCTGCCGGGATGCGTAGGCGATAACCTTACCAGTCTGCATCAACACGCAACCCAAGCCTTGTAGCGATGTGTCACTAAAGACCACGAACTCCCCACTGTCAACCGGTAATGCAAGGATAGGTGCAGTGGTCAATCGATCTTTCAATTCTTGAAAACTCCGATCACAATGCTCATCCCAAATGAACTTTACTCCCTTCCGAGTCAAACGAGTCAACGGTGCAGCAATTTTGGAGAAACCCTCCACGAATCTCCAGTAGTAACCTGCTAACCCGACAAAACTCCGCACCTCCATTACCATTGTCGGTCTAGCCCAGTTAGTCACCGCTTCTGTTTTCTGGGGATCCACGCTAATCCCATCCGTTGATATCACATGTCCTAGAAAACCAATACTGCTCAGCCAAAATTGACACTTGCTCAGCTTGGCGTACAATTGTTCTTGTCTCAGCTTCTCCAACACCAACCGTAGATGTTCCTCATATGCTCGGGCACTCCTTGAGTACACCAAGATATCATCGATGAACACAATCACGAACTTATCCAAGTAGGGTCGGAAGACCCTGTTCATCAGATCCATGAATGCTGCCAGAGCATTCGTCAAGCCGAAAGGCATCACAAGGAACTCATAGTGTCCGTAACGGGTTCGAAAAGAAGTTTTCGGAATATCCTCCTCTGAAATCCTCAGTTGGTGATACCCAGACCGCAAATCAATCTTCGAGAAACACTGTGCTCCCCGCAACTAGTCAAAAAGGTCATCGATTCTGGGTAGAGGATACTGGTTCCTCAGTGTCACATTGTTGAGTTGTCGATAATCAATACAAAAACGGAGACTCCCCTCCTTCTTCTTCACGAACAACACCGGTGCTCCCCACGGTGAAGTACTCGGTCGGACGTATCCCAAATCCATTAACTCCTGCAACTGAGTTTTGAGTTCTCGTAACTCGGCCGGCGCCATCCGGTATGGTGCTTGGGATATAGGTTCGGTACCGGGGAGTAGTTCAATTGTAAACTCAATCTCCCGCGGTGGTGGAAATCCAGGTAAGTCTTCCGGGAAACCATCCAGAAACTCACGTACCACTGGTATCTCGTCGATACCCGGAGTATCAACCTGCTCCAACACGACATGCGCCAGATAGCCCTGGAATCCCTTCCGTAGAAGTTTGGTAGCAGTAAGTGAAGAAATCACTTCAGGAGGCGAACCATCACGTTCCCCCCTGAAAGATAACCTCCGGCAGACCCGGACTTCGCAGAATCACTTGCCTGCTTCAACAATCGACGAGCGACCCATGCTCCGATAGCCAATCCATCCCCAAAATTACATCGAAGTCGTGGATATCCAGAATGATTAAGTCCGCTGGTAAATCCACATCCTCAATTCCCACCGGGCACCTCCGAATCACCTGATTCACAAGGTACACGATGCCCATCGGGGTGCCAACACCCATCTCGCAATCTAAGGCTGATACCACACAATCAAGCATACCAGCACAACTCCTCGAAATAAAAGAATGTGTAGCCCCCGCATCCATCAATACACGTACAAGAAAGTTTGAGATATGTAGTGTACCTGTAATCACGCCTGCGGCGGTCCTCGCCTACTGTTGGGTCATTGCAAACACCTGAGCCCTAGGCCCTCCATTCCGTCCGCGCCCGCGCGCGCCACTCCCAGCACCACGGTCACCTCCCTGACCTCGACCTTTGTTAGTGTGGGAAGCCGTGCTCTGCACCACACTAGAGCCCCCAGCGTCGTTGCTCTTGGACAACAACGGGCAATCACAGGCATAGCGGCCCTCTTCTCCGCAAGCAAAATAGTTTACTAGCCTCGGCCTGTCCGAATTCCCATCGGAAGCACCGCTCCAAGATGAACGCTGCCCAGAGTTGAATCCTGATCCTGTTTTCTGAGAGCCCCCACGTCGACCTGATCAGCCACGACCCTTAAAGGATGAGGGTGCTCCCCTATAGCCTCCTCCCTTAGTGTTCTTCTGGCCCGTTGGTCCAAGGTGTGGACGATCCCAACGACACCCCTCGCCCAAAGGCTGTCGTGTCTGGTGTGCCGCCAGACTGGCCTCGACACGCACCGCATCGTCGACCATGTCTCTCAGAGAAGCATGACTGGCAGCAGTCACACTTGCTCGAATCTCCCCTTGGAGTCCAAGCTCAAACCTCTGGCACTTGTCTTCCTCAGTGCTCACGAAAGGTACAGCGAACCGGGAAAGTTTACCAAACGTCTGCTCATAGTCCGCAACAGACATATCCCCCTGCTCCAGCCGCAGGAACTCCGCCTCACGTGCCGCCCGAAACGATCGCGGGTAATACTGGTCTAGAAATCGGGAACGAAAGACCTCCCAGGTAGTGGTGTGGATAGACCATCCAGACATTTCAAGGCCATGCCACCACTGATAGGCTCTTCCTTCCAGTAAGAAGGCCGCCAAGGTCACCCACTCACCCGGAGGGCAGTGCATTACCGTGAAGATCCTTTCCCACTTGGTAATCCATTCATGAGCATCTTCGGGGTTTGATCCCCCATTGAAAGGAGTGGCTCCCAGACGCTGAGCCCGTTCAATGCTTGCGCATTCCATTTCCCTCTCCCGATCCTCGCTAGCCAGTGTATGAGGAATCCTCCTTGGAGGCATAACCAACTGTCAAGAGGCATAGATCAGATAACATTATCCTTAAACTCGAAAAGTAACTAGTACTAATCGCTAGTCTAGCATGCTGACCACAACCTAGTGCTCTGATATCAAGCTGACAGGACCCGCCTCGATCCCTCGGGGACCACAAGGGGATGTGCCCTGATCCCTTGTCTGACATCTGTTAAATTTGGATTTGATGTATAACTTTAATTTGGTTATTTATGCATTTGAACGTTTAAGGTTAAAATTGGTATGTTATTTTGGGTGTCAGACGAGAGCAGGGCACGTCCCCTTATGGTCCCCGAGGGATCGGGACGGGTCCTGTCACTTTAAGTGAAATTTTTTGATGCCATGATAATAATGAAATATTGAGACAAATGGTTAAAGGTTAAGTTGTTTTGAATTCGTAGTTTAATTTTAGTATTTGCTAGGGACTAGCATAGTTTAAGTGTGGGGGTATTTGATAGGTCCTCAAATAAGCATTATTTTATATTATTTTATACCCTTTATACTTAGTTTTTAATATTAAAATAATAAATAATTAGATAAAATAATTTATTTTGTGATATTTTTGTTTAAATAAATAAAGCTTGTTATTTGGAGCGTTTTGGCAAAAGAATCGTCTCGATCGGATTTATAACGAAGAAAATACGGACGAAATTCAGTTGAATTATATAATTTTATTGTTTTTATTGTGCAGCCCAAATTAATGCAAGCCCAAATTAATTTTGTAAATTTGATCAGCCCAAAATCATTTCTGCAGCCCAAATGCAAGAGCCTAGTCCGCGAGCCCAAATTTTCTAGCCCAGCAGCAAGGCTGCGACCCTTCCATCCCAGCCCAACACCCGCCTGGCCCGCTAACCTGCTCGGCCCGTGACCACTGCACCAAAGCCCGCCAATCTGCTCGGCCCGCGTCTCCTGCACACCAGACTTCAACCCGCAGCAACAGCCCAGGTTCGCGCGCTCCATCCAGTCCGGCCCGCATCACCAGCTGCTCGGCCCAGCTTTCTACTGTTCGGACCCGCGCAGCCCACTGCACCTACTGCCCACTATGCCAACCAACCCGCACAGTCCAATCCAACCACTGCGCAGCCCACCTGCTCCATCAGCCCATTTCCCTTCGGCTTCTCTGATTTTTCAGCAACCAGCCCACCTACCCAGCAGCCCGTACAACCCACTTGCGAAAACTGCTCCCACTTTGTGCAGTTTTTCTGATTTTTCAACCCTAACCCATGCCTAAAATCATCATAATTCATCATTTCACTTATTTTATTTAATTTTGAATTTTATTTTTAGTTCTTTTTGGCCTCCCTCTTGGCCTCCCTCTATAAATAGGGAGGAAAATTCATTTGTAAAAGGGTCCCCATTTTTCCCATTTTGTTTCTCTCTTTAGTTTAGGTTATATTATTTCTCTCTAGTTTCTCTTCTTTTAGTTCATCTTCTTTCTTTAATTTTGGGGACCATTTTAATTCTTGTAGTTTATTTTATTTAATTAACTTTCTTTTAATTATTGTTCTTAATTTATATTCATTCTTAATTTCATTTCTTCTTTACTTTGTTCTTGTGATTTTTCTTTGAGATCTCTTAAATACATTTTTATGCTTTCCTTAAGAAATACCTAGGCCAAGTATTTCCAAAATAATTCTAGAATTTAAGTCCGCATTCTTATGTTTTATCCTCCATCTTCATAAGGTTCTCGTCGCTGTTCGGTGTTCCTCATGAATAACATTCCATTGTTTTCATCCACTTTCGGAATCAAAAGCTGTTCTTGGATTTTGAAAGTGTAATTTTCTTCCCTTTACTTAAATTCTTGTTATTGTTTCGGTTTACTTATAATTCAATATATGTGTTGGTATTTTCTTTCTAACATTTGTAAATGTGAATACAATCTCCATGTTTTTTACTTTTTGAATTTCATCTACTTCATATGTTTTAGTGCTTAACCTTCAATTTAACGCTAAGTGTTTATGACCGCTGTTCGGTGCACTTAGAATAGGATTGAAGAGATTTAAATGTTTGACACACATTGAAATCAATAACATAAGGTGAATCGTATTATAAGTGTTTATGACGCTGTTCGGTGCATTTGTAATATTGAAAAACGTATGCATGTATTTGAGATGATTAAGGTAGGATTTCGTGATTGGTTCAATATGAGCATGATGTTAGAGTGTTGGTAAAAATATGTGTTTGAAGAAAGTTCACTTGCACAAAAGTTAAAGTAGAAGTAGAATTAAGTTCTTAATTGTTTTTACTTGTTTACTTTATTTTATAATCACAATCCTTCAAACCCCCAATTTAATTCTTTATTCTTTTATTCTTTTATTCTTTATTTCATTAATTCATTAATTCTTGTATTCTTTAATTCATTTATTCTTTAATTCATTTATTCTTAATTATTTAATTATTTAAGTATTTAATTCTTTAATTCATTATTCTTTGATTATTCATTATTCTATTTAACTAACATATTATTAATGTTCCCTAATTTCCACGGTTAAGAACGATCCATATTTACCAATAATATAACTACACAAAAAGGGTTTAAATTTGCATAATACTCAAATTATGCGTTTAATTTAATGCGTAGTTTGTGCGTTATCAACAAGTAAGCAACTATAAACCAATATAAAAATCTGTCACAAAATCACCACAACACAGTAATCACATACAGTCAACACATCCTCGATGCCTGCAAGTCAAATCATCATATCATCTCTGCATTACTAGTAGGCCATACTTCTCGGGAAAACAAAGCCCAGCTTTGGACGTTCGGGTGTGGACCAACCTAGGAAATTAGAGCCCAACTCTGAATGTCTGGATCCTAGTCCAAATAACCGTCTCAAGAAAATAGAGCCCTGCTCTAGACGTCTGAGACTAACCAACCGCTTAAAAAAATAGAACTCGACTCTAGATGTCTGAGTGTAACGACCCGTCCCGAATCCCGGGATTAAATATTACTTAATTATGATTTAGAATTACTAATCTGGGATTAGTTGAGTGAAATTGGACGAAATGTGCAAAATGATCGTTTTACCCCTAGGCATGGGAAAAATGTTGACTTTTAGTTCGGGGGGTCAAATGGACTTTGACCGATGAGTGTGACGTAGTTACGGACGTCACGAGTTCATAGACAGGTGTCACGTCCTGACAGGACCCATCCCAATCCCCCCGGGATTAACCCGGGATGACCCTGCTCCCGTCTGACACGAAGTGTCAGACAAGGGATATTTCCAACCTTTGCCCTCCCGGGCTATCAGAGTACCCCATGATCCGGAGAAGGTATGTGATATCTCGATCTCTGCTACAGTCCACATCTGATGTCAACCTGAAGGGTATTAAAAACAGAAAGACTGTGAGTGGACAAAAAGGAATAAGTTTCGTAAAACACATTTATAAAAGAGCTTTATACCCTTCACTAAAAAGCATGCATGCATAGTAAAATCATTTATCCAAACACATATGTTTAAACAACCATAATTAGGGTCACAGCCCAAAGTTCCGTAAATCCAAGTCACACGGGCTCCTACCCAAAACCATTTACAGAAAACCATAGTATAGTAAACATACGTGGGATCTCAGCCCAAATCCATTTATCATTATAAACACAATTTCCCAAACCAATTGAAATCATGTTTATCCATTATATTCATATCCAGAACCTGTCACGGTAAAATAAAGCTACGCGCGTGCTAACCGGGGTTTCAACCCAAGTCTCTCTAGGGTCCACCCAGGTCAATGTCCGTAGATCAATGACCCTCCTTGGAGGTAACGAACCATGCCCATCCTGAGAGTAAGGAACCCAACTGAGGGGCGATTCCACTCAGTCAGTGCTTCGTGACTACTCCGGGGTCCACCCAGGCCAACGAACCTCCCCGGAGGATACAATCATATATAAAGGATGGAATATGAAAAACCTTTTGAAATCATTCTTGAAACCTTTCAAGGATTCATGCCCAGCCCCCATAAGCCGTCATGAACCATAAAATCCTTTCCAAGGGTTCATGCCGGTTCCCATAAACCGTCATGACCCGTAAATCCATTTCAAGGGTTCATGCTGATTCCCATAAACCGTCATGAACCATAAAAACCATTTGTAACACATAGTGAGCTCTAGGCCCAAATCCACATAGAAACTGGACCTCCGGTCCGAATCGTAAACCAACTGGGCCTCCGACCCGATTCCGTAAATCACATGGGTTTCGAACCCGAGTTTACCTTTTCGAATCCAAACCATTTCATGAAATCATAGCCAAAACCATAAGTATGGAAAATCAGTGTAAAACAGGAAAACCTCTATTTACGTGCAAGCACGTAAATCACCTCAAAATATGTGAAACCATATAATTTACAAGTATCAAAATCAAAATCATCAAATCAAATTCATTATCCTTTTGGAAATCCAAAACCATTTCATTCAGACCAATAAAGACGTACGGACCCGTATAGGCACCGTATAGGGCCGAAACCTCGAAATACGTGCCTATACGTAACCACACATCCAAATGCACTCATGGCATCACAAACAAGTATTTAAAACATATAATAAACATTTATGCATGCACAAATTTAGAAAACAAGGTCCACTCACAGACCGTCCGAGCTGCCGCCTCGATTTGCGTGCCATAGGCTCTCCCGAGCCGATCCCTGTCATCGGGACTCCCAAACCTGTCTAAATTTTAATAGAAGGTTACTAAATACTTAATTAACCTCCCATCAAAGCCCCGTAATTTTCCCGAACTTCTAACTATTTTTAAACTGACCCTAAACCTTCGGACAATCCGAAACCTATCGAAACGATGTCCGATTGACGCGAAACCAGTCCCAAAATGTTCGTTACATCGAATAGATGATTTCATATGTTGAAAACTTCCCCAAATTATGGTCCACGCACCCTCACGCGCTCCTAGAAGGGCCAAATTACTATTCATCATCATCAACCTTGGAAAACCGGTTTTCCCTGGTTTTCTTGGACCAGTCACTGTGCTGAACCGGCGTGACCGGTTCAGCGCTCCTCCTTCTTCGTTTTCGGTCCGTTTGGTCCCATTTTAATTCCTAAATTCCTATTTCTTCATTTCATATCTAACCCAATCCCTAAAACTAAGAAAAAGCCACCCGAAACCCATGGTTCGAAATGGACCTCACGGTCCTATTTTCCCATTTCCTTCCCCACGGCTTCTAAGCCGTCAACCACCACCAAAAACTTCCTAAAACTATCCTAGCAACCTAACCAACTCATCCTAATCGTCCAAAAGCAACCATAACATCAAAATCAATTAAAAAGGGAATTTGGGCCTTACCGTGCACCCGCACGGGTTCGTGGTTCCACCGCCCACGGCGGCGCCTTCCTGGGCCGGCCACCACGTCCTCCTATCTTCCCTCACTCCTTGGTCCTCCCAGCTGATCATAGGTCGAAGGTTGGATGGGTTTTTGGTGAATGGTTTGGGTGAGAAAGTGAGATCGGGTAAAAGGGGTGTGTGTGTTTGAAATGAGAAAATGAAATGGTTTGCACGGTGCATGAAGGAAATATGGTGTCCATTGGATGGGTGACACTTGTCACTCATCCATTGGGCATCAGGACAAATATCTGGGCCCACTAGAGTCCAAAAGTGAACTCGTCTCGTAATTCGTGCAATAGTGCACTTGAACTTCCGTGAACCGTAACTTCGCCGTCGAACGTCCAAATTTTACGTGCCGCCTCTCTATGGTTTCGGATCGTCCTTATCTACGTAACGGTCTCGGCCCTCGGCCATCGGACCTCTCGGTCAAAAAGTCAACATTTTGCTCCTTTTAACTAAAATTACCACAATGCCCCTAAACTTCCGAACGTCATAACTTCCTCCTCGAACGTCAGAATTGAACGTGTCACCTGTCTATGAACTCGTGACGTCCTAAACTACGTCACGGTCCTTGGTCAAAATCCATTTGACCGCCCGATTGAAGAGTCAACATTTTGCCACGCATAGGGGCAAAACGATCATTTCGCATCGTTCGTCCGATTTCGCTCTACTAATCACGGATTAGCCTCACTAATCGTGATTAGTCACTAATCTAATCATGGAATTTGGGATGGATCATTACACGTCCGATTCCGACAATCGAGGAAGAAATTATGATGTTCGAAAGTTGAAGGGTATTTTGGTAATTTGGTGGAAAAGGGGCAAAATGTTGACTTTTGATCTGGGAGGTCCAATGGCGAAGGGCCAAGGACCATTACGTAGATTGAGTCGATACGAATCCGTAGACAGGCAGCACGCCGAAATCGGAGGTTCGACGACGAAGTTGTTTTCACGGGAGCAAAATCAATTAACTGAACGAACCGAGGTTTGAATTTAAAATAATGAACAGTGACCGATGATTGTGGACACTTGGATGAGTGACTAGTGTCACTCATCCCATGTTTTGAGGCCCTTAAATTGTGGATCATGTTTCCCTTTAATTCATTTTTAATTATCCATCATCATCCTTAATCATCATTCATTCTTCATTATCTGTCATCTTCATCTTCTTCATTTATTTTCTTCAAAACAGTATACCTCAATCCTACACAAACACCTCTCAATCATCATCCATTGCTTATGACCCGTGAATGAAAGTTGGAGAGGATGTTGAGACGAACCCAATGGTGGCCACGACAAGGACCATCGTGCACGGTGGTCGAAATTTTGGAAGGTAAACCATGGGATTCAAATTTTGGGTTTTTGATTTTGATGGTATTGATCGATTCTAAGCTTAGGATGATCTTCTTTGAGCTCTCACGAGCTTGTAGGTGCAATTTGGGACTGATTTGGACGTTGGAGGTGGCTAGAATGATGATTGGAATTCTGGCCGAAACTTTGAAGGGCCATAACTTAAAATTCAGGTACTTTCTGAAATTTCTGGGTTGATATTTGGAATCCTTGGCTCGAGTAGATGGATTTACATAGGTAGAACGTCGAATTTGGTTGAGAAACAAGTGAGATATCGAAGTTTGAAGTTTGAGGCATCAATGGAGTTTTCCGGTGAGAAATTCCGGCGAGTCGACTCGTTGACCAGTGAGTTGACTCGTTGACTTTGACCCGTTGACTAACTGTTCATGATGACGTCAGCGTTGACTTTGATGATGTTAGCATTGACTTTTTGGTCAACGTTTAACTAGAACTTTGACCCGCGCGTGTGAGCATATTTTTAGGTGGGACAAGGACCATTTTAAAGGTTTCGACAATCTAGATCCAATGGTGGTAGTTTCTGGTTGATCGGAGATCGTTAAGTTGGTCAAATCGAGGTTTTTCACCTCGGGAAATATGTACGGGACACGTTGACTTTTTCGGGAAAGTTGAGGGTTCTTATTATGGACTTGTATAGGTTAGTAGTAACCTTTGGGTATGATTTGGATAGGTTAGGATGACCCGAAGAGGTCGGATTAGCCCAGGAAGACCTATGACACGCATATCGATGTGGCTGAGTTGGACGGTCTGTGAATGGACTTTGGTTTTATAAATAATATGCATGCTTAACAGTGTTATATGTTTTATATACGTGATTTCTATGATGGTGATTATGATTATTGATTTCGTGTATGTTGCACGTATTTCGAGATGTTTTCTGTATTGCACATATATTGAGACTGACAGTTTTATTGTGGTTTTACGTGCTTGTGGTTTCATGAATGATATGATGAAATGGTTTTGAAATTGGAAAGATGAACTCGGGCTTGATGTCAGGACCCACCCCGGTTTCACCCCGAAATCCGAGGTAAATCCCTCTCCCGTCTGACTCCCCGACACAACACCTAAGTAAAACTTACTCAAACCCCATCAGACGCAGGAGTAATTAAACAAAATATCCCAAAGTTATCGTTTACAGAGCGTAGTACGAAACACAAGGAAAAATAAAAACTGATAAAGTACACGCATACGGAAAACTCTAAACCATTCTGGAATCCCTCACGTCCCTTCTATGCCTCGGACTCTGCCTCGACGTCAAGACCCCGCGCTCGCTCCACAACCTGGAGGGCAAGTGAAAACAAAAGTGTGAGTGGACCATAATAAAAGAAAAGTTCTAAAACAGTTATTAGAAAACCAATTTTAACCCTCCGTTTGAAAACCACATGCACAACCAATAGTTATGAACACAGTTATAAATCAATGCTCATCAAACATCATAAGAAACAGAAACACTATAAAACAGTTAGAAAAACCACAGCATATGAATCATAAAACCGTATCAGAAACCAAAAATATCAATCATCATTTTCCGATCAAACCTGCTGGACCTATCCAAGTCTTTAAACTCCCGAGTCTTTAAACTCAATCCAGGCCTTAATCATATCCGAGTCTTTAAACTCAAGGTCTACGGGGGAAAATCAATATATCCGAGTCTTTAAACTCCCGAGTCTTTAAACTCAATCCGGGTCTTTAAACCCAATCCGGCCGGTCCCCCGTCACATATATACGGGTCTTTAAACCCAATAACCAGATCCAGCAAATCCAATCCCAAAACCATTTGAAAACCATTTACCAATCCACATCCAAACCCGAATCCGAAATCCACTTTCCTACTTTAAAACCAAATCTCGCTTTCCGCAATCCGATTCTAAAATCGAAAACCTTGATTATCAAAATCATGTCCCAAAAACCCCTTAAAATCATGGAAATCATTTCTCTTTCCAAAATCACCCTTTCCTCGTAAAACGTGCTAAAACTGTACTTCTTCGTAAAACGTGCTAACATGTAAAGCCAACAAAACACATTCGAGAAACATAAAACCATAAACAAAACCATAAAACAATTATAGAAAACAGTTATGCAAGTTCGAGTTTAAAGAAGGGGTCCACTCACAGTACTGAGCCCTACTCGCGTCCCGCACGTCCAGCCCGTTCCTCAGCTTCCTCGGGAAATCCCGATCCTGTCAATCACCGTCAAATTACGTCACTAACACGTCTACGAAACAACTACCTAATTTCCTTAAAATCCCCGAATCGAAAACCTAAAACCCGGGACCCTAAACCTTCACCCTCGCGGAACTACACTCAAACGACTTCCGATTGACCCGAAACCATCTCCATTGAACTCACTACAACTCCTGGACCAAAAACCATGTTGACCGTTTCTCCCAGAACCGCCGCACGCGCCTCCACGCGCCACCCAAAGTGGCTGCGCGTGGCCCTCACGCGCCAGCTACAGTGCACCTTCAACCTCACGTCGACCCGGTTCAACACAGTAGGCTGCAGCTTGAACCGGCGTCAACGGTTCTCCGCTGTGCCTGCACCAAAACACCTCCTTCCTTCTCCTATAGCTTCGTCCAACCTTACTCTAAGCATCCCCATCCTCCAATCACCTCGACACATCCCCTACACCGTCGACTCAGACTCGAAACCAGACGGCCTAATTCCTCTGTTTTCCTCTCCGGCCGCCCAGGTAACCTCCCTTCACGGTGGTAACACCAGACGGTTCCTAGAACCTCAAGGAACCTAACCCGCATCTCCTAGGCCTTCGACTCAGTCTCTAGGATCACGACTCTTGGTTTGAACCAAAACGGGAAAACAGGGCACACAGAGTCCCTCCGTCGTGCTAACCACCACCGTGCACCTCCCGTCACGGCAACACAACCGAACGACGCCCTGGACTCGACTAAACTCCCTAGACTCCTCTAGACTCTTCGATTCAACCTCTCAGGCCACAACTTCCGATTTGAAGTTCACGGCCAAAACAGAGCATAGACACGGGGAAATAGAAATTACCTGCAACCTGTCGCCGTCGTGAGCTCCGCTGGTAGTGGTTGACTCCTCGCAACCCGCACGACACCACCACGGTTTCAATTGCCCCGTACACGGCCGCCACCGCCACGATTCTCACGACCTCCCTGCTTTTCACCCCTGGTTTTCCCGCAGTTCCCAGCTGCCCAACCACACGACTTCCTCACCTCCCAACCTTCTTACCGTCTCCCTTTCCTTCTCTGGACACCCACAAACACTCACAATTCACCAGCTCCCTCAACCCTTCACTGCTCTCAATTTCCTCTCACAATCTCCCTCTGTTTCTGTTTCCTTCTGCGCACAAACACGAACACGGGCACGGGTACACCCCAATAATAGAACCGTGCACACACCTTAGAATCCCCCAGAACCCACTACACACTTGCCACATGTCGCCATCCCCCCACTCTCTCTCACCCATGTGGCCCAATCTCAACCCTTCATCTACTTCTCTCTGCACAAATCCCCAGGTGCAAAAAGACCAAAATACCCTCCAGTTTTACACATTTTTACGGTTTTGCCAAAACTTCCTAGACCCGTAACTCTCGCCTCGTAAGTCCGATGAATACGTGCCGCCTGTCATCGAACTCAGGACGACGAGAACTACCTAACCATCCTAGGTCAACCTACCAAAATTCGATTATTCAAAAGTCAACTATTTTGCCCAAATTACGGTTATGCCCTCGACCTTCCGAACATCACAATTTCCTCCTCGGATGTCGGAATCAGGCGTGCCACCTGCCTATGGATTCGTGACGTCCTAAACTACGTCCTGGTCACTGGTCAACCCTCATTTGACCACCCGAACTAAAAGTCAACTATTTTGCCCAAACTAGGGGCAAAATCGTCATTCTACACCAAAGACCTTATCGGGACCAACTAACCACAGATTTAACCTTACTAATCACACCTTAGTTGGTCTACTAAGTCCGGTTCTCGGGATGAGTTGTTACACTTGAGGCCCAATTATTTTGGAAACCTCGGACTTGGAGTCCATTTGAGTTACGTAATCGGCCCAGGGGCCCAGTTGCTTTATGAAATCGGGTCAGGGGGCCAGTTGTTTACGAAATCGGGCTGAGACCCATTTGAGTTATATTATCAGGCCACGGCCCCCGTTGATTTACGAATTGGGTCAAGGGCCCCGTTGATTTACAAATTCGGGCCGTGGGCCCAGTGGTTTACAGGATCGGGCATGAGGCTCAATTGGGTTATAAATGTGATTTCGGGTCTGGGACCCTATGTTTTATAAATGTAATTTCGGGTCTGGGACCCTATGTTTCATAAATGTGATTTCGGGTCGGGGACCCTAAATGGAATTGTGATGTTTTATGGAGATTTCGGGCAAGGCCCATTGAAATGTTGTGAAATGATTTGATAAAACTGTTTTCCATATACCATCTTGATACGAGGATATGTGATGGTCTCCTCCAGGTGTCTGGGACACTGGGGAAGTCACGGTGCATTGCCTGCGAGGGGTCATTGTACGGAGCTACCGGACCGTATAGTGACTCAGGAGCATGATTGCTATGATTAGACGTCTAGGACGTCAGACATCTGGAATGTCAGAGATATTGACCCGGAGTGACCCCGGGCAGCACGCGTTGCTTATTACCGTGAGACTTGACGTCTGGGACGTCAAGCGTCTGGGACGCTAGGCATCTGGGATGCCGGAGATGGTAATGTGGTAAATATGGACTATTGGATCTATGAAATGGTTTTCTTTTGGATTTGTGTTTATGGATTTGGACAGTGGCTTTTGTATTTACGGATTTGGTATTCTACAGTTTGGGCTGAGTTCCCACACTTGGTTTTGAGTTACGGTTTTTGGGCTAAGGCCCTAATGGCTGTTTGAGCAAATGTTTTGATTACTGGTTTTCGATGCATGCATAAGTTTTAATGAAGGGCATAAAGGTCTTGTGAAATGTGTTTTATGAACTTGATTATTTTCGTCCACTCACAGCTTTTTGTTATTTTTAATGCCCTTCAGGTTGATCACGAATGTGACTGCAGCAGAGATTGGGACATCGCATGCCTCCTCCATCGATCCTTGCGTACTCTGGAAGCCCCGTGTGGGCAGTGGCATGAGGTTATCCCTTGTCTGACACTTTGTGTCAGACGGGAGCATGGCACATCCCATGGTAATCCCGGGGGGATTGAGATGGGTCGTGTCACTAAGCATCAATTACATAACTCAACCACTCGAGGATACATCATCTGAGTGGCCGCCCACATATACAACATAACCCAACAATCCGAGCAGGGTTGTCCATATCACACAACAAACCATATATACCCAGAAATCACATCATAGATATAAAGAATATATATATATATATTTATAACTCATATCAATTCTTTAACCAAAACCTTATCTCGAATTTCGGGCCTAAACCTAAAACACAATTTATGTTAGAACCTAAAAAATGTGCCATCAAAATAATCCATAAAATCGTCAAACTCAAATACAAATCCCCATCGACCAAATACCACCAAAATCATCTAGGAAATTCACATCGAGTCTAAAACCAATTCCAAAGTTCAGTATAAACCTAGAACATGTAATATGTAAATTACTCGTAAAACGTGCAATAAAAAAACTTCCACAAAATCACAAAAAATCACACCAAAATTGTAATAAATCAATATCACCAAAAGCATGTAGAAAATTATTTAAAACATGTAAATATACATGCATAATAGTTTAGGGAAAAGAATGTCCACTCACACTTGGTCCGAACAGTCCGATATCGATTTGCACTTAAATTCGTAATTTCTGAAACCTTGGTAGCCTATCACAACCCACTTCTAAGGGTCACTACTCATCCCAAATAACTCACACTTTAATCCCTTAATTTTTTGGGATTTTAAAAAGATTTAAAACAAAACATAAATCTTCGGACAGTCAAAACTGCCCCGAGACGATATTCGATCGTCTCGAAACCTGTACTGTTGCATTCGTAACGTTGAATACATCAAAAACCATGTTGACTACATTTCAAAATGGATTACCATGCACCCTCATGCATCCAAAACCCTCACTGCACGTGGGATCTACATGTGGTACTGTTCACAATCTTCAAGCTATGTCGAGTCGGCCCACGGGTTTGCACGCAAGGCCCGACCCGGTCCCAAAATGTCCATCTTTCATTATTTTTCCTATTTCTTCGACCATTACCTTCTAATCTACCTCATGAAAGGATCTACGATCTGAGAACTAGGGAAGAAAAACTAATAGACGAGGAACCATACCTTTTATTTTTGACCAAAACTCGACTTTCATCCCAGACTGTTTCCCTCGTCCATATCCCCTGTTTTCGAGCTCTACATGATTGCAAGGCGTCCAGAAAGTTGATAGGAAACTTGTTACCACATTTTCAGGTCTTAAAACCAAACATGAAACCAAGAACCCAAAGACAATGCTTTAGGGTTCCATGGCTGAGCTTTGCTCTTGTTCCTCATCCTACTGATTTCTTCCTCATTTCCTCAAGTCTTCCTTCCTTGTCTTGCCTTTTCTTTCTTTCCTTAGCTCTCCTTCTCACCTATCTGGTTTCATTCTTTCAGCCACCACCTTTCATGGTTTCGGCCATGCTCCACCAAAGAACACCCAAAACCAACATACACAAACATATAAAAAGCAATAAGTCGGTTGATAAAATAGGTGAAAAGACCATATCATTCTAGACTAGAAACATATCAAAATCCAAAAATATCTTTCAGGCACAATGGCCAAAATACCCTCGGTGCCAAAATTACCAATATAACCTTGGTAACAAAATTACTGACAGGACCCATCCCAATCCCCCCGGGATTAGTGCGGGATGACCCTGCTCCCGTCTGACACGAAGTGTCAGACAAGGGATATTTTCGTCCTTTGCCCTCCCGGGCTATCAGAGTACGCCAGGATCCGGAGGAGGCATGTGATATCTCGGTCTCTGCTACAGTCCACATCCGATGTCAACCTGAAGGGCAGTCAAAACATTAAAAACTGTGAGTGGACAAAACAAAGAGTTTATGAAAACATTTAATAAGGAAGACATTTGTACCCTCCACTAAAAAGCATGCATGCATTCGAAAACCATTTATTCAGAACAAACCATATGTGGGACTAAGCCCAAAGCAGATATAAACGAAGGTCGAAAGGACCACAATAAAAACGACCATACGGGCCACTGCCCAAATCCATACTCGGCCCCAAACCATAAAGAAACCAAGTACACGAGCCACTGCTCAAATCCTGTGCACACCTGTACACACCACATATCATATATCATATATACATCACATACATATATATAAGTCACACAACCAATCCTGTCACGGTATCCAAAGCTACGCGCGCGCTACCCGGGTCTCAATCCGAGTCATCTCAAAGTCAAGATCAATGTCCGTAGACCACTGACCCTACCCGAGGTAATAGTAATCATAGCCTTCCTGAGAGTAAGGAACCCAACTGGGGGGTGACTCCACTCAGTCGGTGCTCCGTGACTACTCCGGGGTCCACCCAGGCCAACGACCCTCCCCAGAGGAGATAGTAGAACATGTAAAGTAAGGTAGACGAACATATATATATACATAACATAAACATTCATGACCGGTTCCCCTGAACCGTCATGATCCATAATATCCATAATCAGGTAACATGCCGGTTCCCATAAACCGTCATGTACCGTAATAACATAACCAGGTAACATGCCGGTTCCCATAAACCGTCATGTACCGTAATAACCAACAAGGGTTCATGCCGGTCCCCATAAACCGTCATGAACCTGGGAATCCATTTAAGGTTCCCTGACCTGAAATCAAAACCGTAAAGTGACTGGGTCTCGTACCCGAACATAGGACACCAACTGGGCACCGTGCCCGGAATCTGAGGTCATATGCCCGAGACAAAACCAAATGGGTCTCATACCCGAGTTTATCATTTTGAAATCCAAATTCAGTTCATTTAAATCAATAAAGAAATACAGACCCGTATAAGCACCGTATAAGGCCGAAACCTCGAAATACGTGCTTAAACGTAACCACATACAAATGCACCCATGGCATCATCAAACAAGTAATAAAACATATAATAAACATTTATGCATGCACCAATTTAGAAAACAAGGTCCACTCACAGACCGTCCGAGCTGCCGCCTCGATTTGCGTGCCATTCGGCTCCCCGAGCCGATCACCATTACCGGGACTCCCAAACCTGTCCAAATTTTAATAGAAGGTTAATAACTACTTAATTAACCTCCCATCAAAGCCCCGTAATTTTCCCGAACTTTTAACTATTTTTAAGCCGACCCTAAACCTTCCGACACCCCGAAAACTATCGAAACGATGTCCGATTGATGTGAGACCAGTCCCAAAATCTTCGTTACATCGAATAGAAGATTTCCCGTGTTGGACACTTTCCCAAATTACTGTTCACGCGCCCTCACGCGCCCCAAGAAGGTCGAAAATACTGTTCATCGGCTCCAACCTCCAGCAGACCGGTTTTACTGTTCATGGCCGGTTCACCTGGTTTGGCCGGTCCAACTGGACCGGCGTGACCGGTTCACAGCCCTAGACACCCCATTTGTCATCCTAGTTCTTCCTTTTCGATTCCTTTCTTCCTATTTTGATGTTTTCCATCCATTTCAATCCCTAAAACTACCTAAAAACACCTAAATCCTAAGGTTTGATTTTGAACCAAATGGTTCAAAATTCTCAAAATGCAGCCATGGCTTCACAGCAGTCCCTAGCTTCCTAAAACCTTCCTAACATGTCCCTAGCAACTCAAATGACTCATTAAAATCATTAGAAATGAACCATAACATCAAAAATGTAAAAATGGATCAAAAGGGCCTCACCGTGAACCTCACGGGTTCTTGTCCCTCTCGCCGCCGTGGATGGCGGTTCTGGCCGCCCAGCCACCTCCTCAGTCCCCTCTTCCATCCCTGGTTGCTTGAATGAAGGATGGATGGGTTTTGGGTTGCACAGATGGAAGGATGGTGGATGTGAGATCGGGTAGTTTTGTGTGTGTGTGTTTGAAATGAGGAAGAATGGAATGCACGGTGCATGAAGGAAAAGAGAGGGCATGTGGATGGGTGACACTTGTCACTCATCCATAGGGCAGGTATTAAATATCTGGGCCCCCACTAAGTCCAAAAGTTAACTCGTTTCGTAATTCGTGCAATAGTGCACTTGAACTTCCGTGAACCGTAACTTTGTCGTCGAACGTCCGAATTCGACGTGCCGCCTGTCTATGGATTCGTATCGTCCTTATCTACGTAACGGTCCTCGGCCCTCGGCCATTGGACATCCTGGTCAAAAAGTCAACTTTTGACCTCCTATTCACCCAAATTACCAAAATGCCCTTGGGCTTCCGAACGTCATAACTTCTTCTACGAACGTCGGAATTGAACGTGCCACCTGTCTATGAACTCGTGACGTCACGAACTACGTCACGGTCATCGGTCAAAGTCCCTTTGACCGCCCGATCAAAAAGTCAACGTTTTGCCACCACTAGGGGCAAAACGGTCATTCCGCATCGTTCGTCCGATTTAACCTAACTAATCACCGATTAACCTCACTAATCGTGATTAGTCACTAATCTAATCATGGAATTTGGGACGGGTCGTTACAATTACCATATTACCCTTATCTACTTTTGACCCGTATCAAATCCTTCCAATGCCCAATTTTGAATTTCTTAATGTGACAGGACCCATCCAAATCCCCCTGGGATTACCGTGGAATGTGCCCTGCTCCCGTTCAACAAGGGGTGTCAGACAAGGGATAACCAAAAGTCACTGCCCAAACGGGGCTTCCAGAGTGCACAAGGATCGACGGAGGAGGCGTGCAATATCCCAGTCTCTGCTGCAGTCGCATCCGTAATCAACCTGAAGGGCATTAAAACCAATAAAAGCTGCTAGTGGACGAAAATCATTAAGTTCATTAAACACAGTTATAAGACATTTATGCCCTCCAATAAAAACGTATGCATGCCACGAAAACCAGTAACCAAAACGTTTGTTCAATCAAGCCATTAGGGCCCTAGCCCAAAAACCGTAACTCAAAACCAAGTGTGGGAACTCAGCCCAAAACTGTGGAATACCACATCCAGACATACAAAACCATGTGGGCCACCGCCCAAAGCCATAAGCATAAATCCATAAATCCAAAACCATTTAGGGTCCCCAACCCGAAATACCATTTCAATAACCAATAATCCATTTTTACCACATAAACACAGTTCCAATCGAAAGGCCATTTCATAGATTCGTTAGTCCATATTTACCACATTACCATCACCAGCATCCCAGATGCTTAGCGTCCCAGACGCTTGACGTCCCAGACGTCATATCTCACGGTATAATAAGCGACGCATGCTACCCGGGGTCTCTCCGGGTCAATATCTTTGACATCACAGATGTCTGGCGTCCTAGTCGTCAATTATAGCAATCCTACTCCTGAGTCATTATACGGTCCGGTAACTCCGTACGATGACCCCTCGCAGGCAATGCACCGTGACTTCCCCATTGTCCCAGACACCTGGAGGAGACCATCATATATCCATGTATCCATATGGTATATGGAAAACAGTTTTATTAAATCATTTCACAACATTACAATGGGCCATTGCCCGAAATCTCCATAAACGTCACAACTTTTTCCTCGAATGTCGGAATCGAACGTGCCACCTGTCTATGAACTCGTGACGTCCTGAACTACGTCACGGTCATCGGTCAAAGTCCATTTGACCGCCCGATCAAAAAGTCAACATTTTACCCACAACCAGGGGCAAGACGGTCATTTTGCACATTTTGTCCGATTTCGCCCAACTAACCACCCCACTAATCGAGATTAGTCACTAATCTAATCCCGAAATTCGGGACGGGTCGTTACAACCTTCCCTCCTTAATTAATTTCGTCCTCGAAATTCCAACTGATCTAAACTCAAACGTTCTTCCCTCCTTAATTAGTTTCGTTCTCGATATTCTAACTGTCCTGATTCCACAAACACCCCGTGGGAAGTAGAATCGACCTCGCAACACGTGTACACCAGTACACCAATCAATCAGAAAAAACTTGTCTGCACCCAAACGTACCACTAGTACTCATAACGCATTGACTACATTCGACCCCGTCAAATGACTGAAACTACCTGTTTCGAATTGACACCACTTGTCCAATCTACCCTCTCGTTGACGCAACAACTCGACGGTTCCTTTCCCACTCACCAATCTATCCTTGTATTTACTCCCACTAGTAGTCAACAGACCTCACTCAACAATCTACGTTGACACATCCCGACAATCTGTCACCACTTGGCAGTTGTTAGTTGAAAACTGACACTCTATTTACTCGTGGCTACACAAGCCACCAACGTACTTGACTCAACTATACACTTACCAACATTTCACCCGACTCGTGTGTAATTAGACTCATCGGAAATACCATGACCCATTGCATAGTAATGTCCGGTCCTCGACTAATCCAATGGTATAGGAACCAATCCGACTACCAACACGCTCATCGACATACCTCGGGTATAACCCGTATACCGTCACCAGGCACTGCAAGCCTGCAAAGTATTGTACCTCAAACCATGTACGAAGTACACACATCTATCTATTGACCAGACTACAACCACCTAGGTCATAGCCAAACACGTTCCAATAATGGAGTACATTTACCCAATCCAGCATGAGACAAATCGAAACTCCACCCATCGTCTAGTTCCAATTCCGAATCCGAATCTGCAATTTCGTAAGAAATCCCGAATCCAAACCCAGACATCATATTTTTTAATCCATGTCCAAATCCGGATCCGAAATCATTATTCCGTAAGCTAGCATTTGGAATAATCATTCCGTACCCAAATCTGGAAATATACTTTCAAGTTCCAAAATCGAATCCTGAATCGTCACCCAGAAATTCGATTCCCAAACCTGAAATCTCGTTCACGTCTACCAAGACACACCAAAATCGAACCTATCGGTTACCAGTTCAATACATTCGATTGACTTCATAGGGAAGCCAATCCAACCTCCACACGTCTAAGGTTGACAAAATCCGACCACGTCGGAAACCTATTCACTCGAGTAAGATACCATACGGCCTCCACTTCAAAAAGAAGTTCTGTCCCGTCATTTACGACTCACATACCCAAGTTCGTATCGATCCTTGTCATTCCACCTAGGAAAAACCAAGGATGATCCAAAATGATGACGTCAATACTCATCCTACGTGGGTGCAAACAAAACTCGCTGCACTCACCACGCCATGTAACCCAACATCGTCTTCCACTAAGCAGAAAATGAGAAATCTCGTTTACCTAATTTTGAATACGCAACTCCTCCTGATAACCCCAAACCACACATGGGACCACCAACCAATACACGCTCAATGTACTGGTAACTACAATCAACGTCTGCCAGGGTAGAAAATAAGAAGTCAACCCCAATGACTCCAGAATACCCATCACCAATGCGGAAACGAGCACTCTTCCCGTCCCACAAATACAACTCTCCTCGAAACTAAGGTTCCAACCGTGTTGGAAATAGACATGCTCCCAATGAGATGTCAAGTCCAACCACTGGACTTCCCACATCCTCAACTCACTTGGACAACCACGTGTCCACAATCAATCCGTTAATTTTTCGTTCTCACATCCCAACCTTTACAGGTTCAACACTTGGTTTTCCAAGTTCTCAATTACAAATCCCCACATCTATACCACCAATGGTTTTCCTCGTCTTTTCCAATTCCAATCATTTCCTTGTACATTCTGGGGATATTAGAAATATACAGTTACATCAATCTCGCAGTTGCCAACAACTCCCCAAATCCACTAATTCTCATGACGTAGGGGACGTCATCCCAAGATTCCTCAAGTCTTAATCATACCTTTTTATCCACTCATCAGTTGTCATTTTACCACTGTCGAGACTGATCCCAACACATCACAATCTCTGTTGGATCCCATCCAGTCCATCACTCAACCACTACCAAATCTCAAATACCGAACATATGCCCATCATGACGGAGTCACGCCCCAACTCGTGGCTCGTCGTCATCACAATCACCGACACTAGCACCAGCGCCAGTACCAGCACCAACACACTATCAACAACACTAGTATCAGCACACAGGCATCCATACTAGCATCGGCACAAAAGTACCAACCTACAAACATCCATACTTGCACACCGTGTGCAAATATGACAACTCTGGATCTCCGCTCATACCGAACGACGATCCCGTACCTCTACTCGTACCCCACAACTATGGGTACCACCTTTCTGACAATCCACATCAGGATAATGAACGTTCCCTGAACGTCCCCTGATCCTCAAGTACTACAACCATGCCAAATACCCTCGATAGCCAGTCATCTCCACACGACTACCGACCAACAGTTATTGCTATCGAGATCCGTATCCACACATCACACTAATACCCGGTCTAACTCGGGATTCCATAATTTATCTCATATCGTACCCATGGATCGAATCCCATCGTTCCGACTAGACTCACTAGAGTCATCCACATGGTCATCCATGACCTCAGCTGCTCGTAGAAGCACAAGTTCTCATCCACTAGTCACAATTAAGGTTCACCTTTTTAATCCATCATATACTAGGATTCCACAATCACACCCTATGGTTCCACTGAACCCACTAGACATCGTATAGACGTCAAATCTGAACCTACCATCCACTAGACATCATATAGACGTCAAATCTGAACCTACCATCCACTCAACGTAGGTTCCACCACTAAGGTCATCGGCTGACTCCGATGTACCAACATCCCTCACACTAGCAACCACCACTAGGGTTCACATTTTTAGACCATTACTCAAATGAGGTTCTCTGAACCTAGCTGCACCTAGCAGCACAACACTCTAATATTACATGACCGAACCGAAGGTCCCACAATACCAGTTCATCACATTCAACCCCACTTGGGCCGAATCACATTAACGCACGGCGTATCGCGCCAAACACACTTTATCCGCGATTAAAACCCAAAACTATCTATCAGGTTGATAACGAATTGCAGCCCAAAGAGACATCACACCCTCGACCTGCGCGCACAAAAAAAGCAACCTTACTCTGATACCAAGTTGACAGGACCCATCCCAATTCCCCCGGGATTACCGTGGAATGTGCCCTGCTCCCGTCCAACAAGGGGTGTCAGACAAGGGATAACCAAAAGTCACTGCCCAAACAGGGCTTCCAGAGTGCGCAAGGATCGATGGAAGAGGCGTGCAATGTCCCAGTCTCTGCTGCAGTCGCATCCGTAATCAACCTGAAGGGCATTAAAACCAATAAAAGCTGTGAGTGGACGAAAATCATTAAGTTCATTAAACACAGTTATAAGACATTTATGCCCTCCAATAAAAACGTATGCATGCCACAAAAACCAGTAACCAAAACGTTTGTTCAATCAAGCCATTAGGGCCTTAGCCCAAAAACCGTAACTCAAAACCAAGTGTGAGAACTCAGCCCAAAACTGTGGAATACCACATCCAGACATACAAAACCATGTGGGCCACCGCATAAAGCCATAAGCATAAATCCATAAATCCAAAACCATTTAGGGTCCCCGACCCGAAATACCATTTCAATAACCAATAATCCATTTTTACCACATAAACATAGTTCCAACCGAAAAGCCATTTCATAGATTCGTTAGTCCATATTTACCACATTACCATCACCAGCATCCCAGATGCTTAGCGTCCCAGACGCTTGACTTCCCAGACGTCATATCTCACGGTATAATAAGCGACGCATGCTGCGCGGGGTCTCTCCGGGTCAATATCTTTGAAATCACAGATATCTGACGTCCCAGTCGTCAATTATAGCAATCCTGCTCCTGAGTCATTATACGGTCCGGTAACTCCGTACGATGACCCCTCGCAGGCAATGCACCGTGACTTCCCCATTGTCCCAGACACCTGGAGGAGACCATCATATATCCTTGTATCCAGATGGTATATGGAAAACAGTTTTATTAAATCATTTCACAACATTACAATGGGCCCTTGCCCGAAATCTCCATAAACGTCACAACTTTCTCCTCGAATGTCAGAATCGAACGTGCCATCTGTCTATGAACTCGTGACGTCCTGAACTATGTCACGGTCATCAGTCAAAGTCCATTTGACCGCCCGATGAAAAAGTCAACATTTTACCCACAACCAGGGGCAAAACAGTCATTTTGCACATTTTGTCCTATTTCGCCCAACTAACCACCGATCAACCCCACTAATCGAGATTAGTCAATAATCTAATCCCGGAATTCGGGACGGGTCGTTAGATCATGTCTACAAACTCAGGGATTAGAAACTAAACCCTAAACCCAAAATAACCTTGGTAACAAAATTACCATATTGCCCTTATCTAGTTTTGACCCGTATCAAATCCTTCCAATGCCCAATTTTGAAATGCTTCATGTCTACAAACTCAGGGGTTAGAAACTTTCGTAATGGTCCTTGCAGAACATCCAACAAATTCCCGGGTCAAAAAGTTAACGTTTGACAATTCCAAGGGAAAAACCGTCATTTCCAAAAAAAATTCCAAATTTTATTTTCCTCGAATTTTCGGGTCGTTACACTATATCACACAATGATCGGTACCGAGGAAACAGTTTAAAAAACCAAGTAAAACTTGCATTTATATAAATTCTTGACTCAAAACCAAGTCAAAACATTCCAAATTGAGCATGAGCTCAAAACACTGCTTTCACAAAAAAAAAGGTAAAACCTATGTGACAGGACCCGTCCCAAAAACGTTTTGATAACCGTGCTTGGTCCTGCTCCTGTCTGAAAAATCGATCGAAGTCCCCGAAAACACTTTCAACACGTGTTAGGCAAGGGATAACGATACCGATTCCCACTCATGCCTTTGCCTTTCGATCAACCCCCGATCTTCGTGTAATGGCCTGGAGGGTCACCAAAAACATCAAAAGTGTGAGTGGACAAAATAAGCATTTAAAAATAGGTTTCGATAAAAATAAACTCCTTTACCCTCCAGTTATAGATATGCATGCATAGAGTAAAGTCTAATAGCTAGGTTTCAATCAAATCACATGAAAACATCTGAACACAACCACCAACATCAACGATAGCCAATCATCTATACTCGAATCAATCATAATGATCAAACAACACTGCTAATCAGTGCTCTAATGTCAATCACAACAATCGACCATTGACTCCCCCGAGCATCAATCGTCTAGAAGAAATACCCCGAGCTTCAGTTGCCTGGGAGTAACCACCATGTCTATAGTAACAACCCTGAATATCAGCCTTCTGGAAATACCCCTAACTTCAGTTGCTTTGGACACAATACCCCGAGTTTCGGTCGTCTGGGAAACACCCCTAGCTTCGACAGTATGGGAAACAATCATAATGAAAATCGTCCAGGGATTAAACCCAAAACCTTTCTTACGAAGTCATCCTTGACTCACATTCCAAGTCAAGATATTAGTTTCAAACCAGGCCTACGCCCAAAATTCGTTTTCATGAAAATTCGTAAAACTACATCTGAAAACCAATAAATAAATCCAAAAAAAATTACCAATTAATCATTCCAAATCCTTTTAATCAAACCATGCAATAAATCATATAAAACATTTAACTATGCATGCATAACAATTTATAAAACAAACGTCCACTCACACACTATCCACGTAGTTCGATTTGAGCCATACACTTCTCCATAAATTTTAGGAATCACCCGTTTTGTCAAAAACCACCACTAAGGGTCAATAACATCTTAATTACTCCTTCATTAAAATCTCCAAATTTTCTGGGATAAAATACGCCTTAAAAGCGTAACATAACACTTTGGACACCAAAAAATACATTGAGACGGTGTTCGATCGACTCAAAACTTGCGCCAAAATGTTTGAAATATCAATTACATTAAAAACTATGTTGATTGTACCTCGAGAATCCCATTCAGGCGCCCCCATGCGCCTCCAAAGCGACTGGGCATGGGACTCGCGCGCTGTTACAATGTCCTTCAAGCTCCAGTCGGGTTTGCAACTCAATCCCGACTCGTGGCTTTACTCAATTCAAAGTCCTACATTTCTACACCAATTCTTACGTTTTGATCAACCAATTAAGTCTAATCCATCCCATTTAAAGATAAATGATTCAGAAAACACGAATTCCTTACCCAATATCAACAATCAAATTCTTCATTTTCGGCCCAAATTTCCAGTTCTCAATCCAGGCCTTCCCATGCCTACTTCTTCCAAATTTTAGCTCAGCTTCGGTCGCTAGGAGTCAATAATCCCAATAGAGGTCTCAATTTCACTAAATAATGATTCAAAATCAAAGTTCGAGCTCAAGGTTCCATGGAGGTTTCGGGTTTCCTCCTGGGTTTTCGGGTTTGGGATTTTCTGGGTTTTCTTAGGTCTAAGCTCCTGGTTTTCTTCTCAGTTTTCTATTTCTTTCCTCCGTTTTATCTCTCATGGTTCTCAGGTGAAAGATGATCATTCGAATGTCACAAAGTAAGTGGGATGAGTCACACCAATTTATGACTCATCGTGTAATCCAAAAAGACAGAAATACCCCCGCAAGACAGATTACAAAAAATACCCTTGGTCATTTCAGACCCATAAAAAATCCGTTTGAACTCCAATTTCAACGTACCGCCTATCTATGAACTCAAGGCTTCGAAACCTAAGCAACGGTCCTCATGAAATGTCCAAACATTTCTCGAAACAAAAGTTAACTTTTGACCATGTACAATAAGGGTAAAGACATCCATTCCCTTTTCAAATTATCGAAAGTACCTTTTTCCGAGTTTTTGGGTCGTCACACTATGTCCAAAATCAATTTAATCCTGAATAAATATTCTAAATTTAGAAAATCACCAAACACATTTAGAATAATTTATTCGGCTCATTTCAATTAAAATCATGCAATAAAACATTTTATCTATGCATGCATCACAATTTATAAAACAAAAGTCCAATCACTGCATGTTCAAATGATCTCAATCTCGTACTATAGACTTTTCGCAAATTCTCAGAACAAGGTCACTTGGTTTTCTCTGATACCAAATTGATAGGACCATTCACGAAATCACTTTAATAACCGTGTGTAGTCTTACTCCTGGTTGACAACCCAACTCCACGCTCCAGAATCACCCTTGGATAGCACAATAGGGGAACCTGTAGACAAGGGATGTACCTTGATCATGTCAAAATTATTATCTCAGTATACGAACCAAATAGAATTCGTCCTCCTAGGGTCACCCCCACACCAACGCTCTAACCCCGACGAATCTGGAATGTCATATCTTGGCTCATTCCGAGCCCTAAATCTATAACTAGTCTTTCTGAGTCTCATCCTAATATCCTTATTCTTCAAGTACCCTATCCGGACATCCTAGTCTTAAATGAAGTTCCTATCTAAACTCTCGAGACCCCAGGAGATTCGTATATAACCAGTAGGAATACTGTTACTTTGGACACATGGTAATGCCCTTAAAACAAGGTCTAATTGCATCATAAACTATACCACCAAGTGAGTGAGATCAAGAGGATAAATTGTCATGTTGGCTAGATATTGAGGAAATACCACCCGCGCTGCCATATGTCGACGGGAGGCTGGGATGTCACACATGCGCCTGCCACCGCGATTGCAGGTATAACGACTTGTCCCGAATATTAGGATTAAATATTAATTAATTATAAATTTAGAATGATTAATCGGGGATCAATCAAGAAAAATTGGACTGATGATGTAAAATGACCGTTTTGTCCCTGGATTTGGACAAAATGTTAACTTTTGACCAGGGAAGTCAAACATATGAGGACCGAGGACCGTTACGTAGATTGAGACGTTACGAGTACGTAGACAGATGACACGTCAAAAGGAGAAGTTATGGTCACAGAATTGAAATTGAGAACTTACGTCTCGGGTTTCGAATTAAATATTAATTAAAACTTGATTGGCTGATATTTGTGTGGGGGCCCTTAGACAAGTGTCACTCATCCCATGGGTGGCTTTCCTTAAATTAGGGATCTTGTGTCAGGACCCGTCCCAATCCCCCCCGGGATTAACGCGGGACGCGCTTGATCCCGTCAGACACAGAGTGTCAGATAAGGGAAATTTTCGACTTTACGACTTTAGCCTGCTCGGGGCTTCAGAGTATGCCAGGATCTGGAGGAGGAGTGTGATGTCTCGGTCTCTGCTACATCAGCATCCGCTGTCAACCTGAAGGGTAGTCAAAACATTTAGAAGCTGTGAGTGGTCAAAACAAATAATTTAATAAAAACATTTTCACAAAAGACATTTATACCCTTCACTAAAAAGTATGCATGCATCCCAAAAACCATTTACCAAAACATTCAATAGGGCCTTGGCCCAAAATCGTAAATGAAACCAATCATACGGGCCACTGCCCAAATCCATGTGGGACTCAGCCCAAAACCAGTACATATACCATATATCATATTCATAAATCATACTACCAATCCTGCCACGGTTTCCAAAGCTACGCGCGTGCTACCTGGGGCCTCAAATCCTAAGTCTCCCCAGGGTCCACCCAGGTAAATTTCCTCAGATCATTGACCCTTATGTGGGTTACGATCCATAAGCCTTCCTGAGAGTAAGGTACCCAACAGAGGCGACTCCACTCAGTTAGTGCTCCGTGACTACTCCGGGGTCCACCTAGGCCAACGACCCTCCCCGGAGGAGACAATCCATATAAAGAAAGGTATATGAATATATATATATATATATATATATATATATATCGAAAACATTCTTATAACCTTTCGAAGGATTCATGCCCGATTTCGATAAACCGTCATGAACCCGGAAATCCATTTGGGGCCCCCGACCTGAAATCACAAATGTAAACCAAAGGGGCCTCGAGCCCGAACTCATGACTCAACTGGGCATCGCGCCCGACATCTCAGGGTTAGTCAAGATTCCAATCGTAGTGATGTGTACAACCATCCGTCCAGGACCGCTCTCAATCCTGGTATGTCGTTGTGAATATATCAACCGACGCGACCACCTCTATATCATGGTGCATGGATCACCGATCGGTATCCTGAACTGTCAGAACTCCGAAGTCGAGCCTCCAGTGGTTGCTCGATAGCGGTACGTGCATCATGACCTCTCCAGAAGGAACACATCCTAGTCTGGAGGCGAGTGTCGTATCGTCCGTCGCCGTGCACATAGCACTCGCCACCAACCAGCTTACAACCTAGGTCGTAGCCAAACACGTTTCGATTCTGGAGTCCATCTGTCCAATCCAGTACTACACAGAATCAAAAAATCCAATTCATCGTCCAATTCGAGTCCCACAGTCAACCGACCAGTATTACAACGTCTACTTCCAATCACGTAACCCATTCATGCCAAAAGAGCATCCAATCTTACCCACGTCTACCGAGACGCACTAACTCCGAACCTATCAGTTATCTGCTCAATCGATCAACACATTACATTCGATTGACTTCATAGAGAAGCCAATCCCACCACTTACACTATTAAGGCTGACCAAATCCGACCCCGTCGGACACCTACTTGTTCGATTAGTACACCATACGGGATTAACCCCGAAAAGAAGTTCAGTCCCATCATTTGCATAGCCAAAAAGTGAAGACACATCGTAGACACCTCGATTCACTCAATTATCGTTTCATACCCGATTGACTTCGAAAAGAAGTCGTCCCAACATTCCCATATCCAAATATCCAAGACAGGGCAATAAACTCTCCACCTATCTGGATCATCAAGATCACGATCCAGATCCATCACTACGTCACCCGACCATAAACGTCACGATCCTCGATCGTCACGATGCCCAAAGTCCTCAACAACAAAATCCCGATCCACCTAGGATCCACACATGCTCACTCAGCTAACAATCCACCCTAAATCCGTTCATAGGGTCTTACACCCTCATGACTCCATAGTGAGTCACATCACTCCTAACCCATTTCCCACATCTAAACAGATCAGTCAACGACGAGACACGTCGAGACTGTGAGTTCTCTCCAATTACCTCATATCGATCCTCGTCATCCCACCTAGCAAAATCAAAGATGATCCAAAACGATGACATCAAAATTCATCCTACTTGGATGCAAACAAAAACTTACTGCACTCACCACACCAAGTAATCCAACATTGTCTGCCACCAAGCAAAAAATTAGAAATCTCATTCTCCTAACTTTGAATACCTAACTCATCCTGATGACCCAAGACAAATCTTGGGTCCACCAACCAATACACGATCAACATATTGGTGGCAACAACATCATCTTCCATGACAGAACATGAGAATTCACCCCAAATGACTTCGAAATACCCACTACCAAGGAGGAATCAAGCACTCCCCTCGTCACCTCGACACAACCTCTCTCGATTTCGAAGTTCCAACTAGATTTGAACCAACTCACTCGGACATCAACCACGTGTCCGTAACCAGTCTAACTCACTACCAAGCTCGCCTATCGACTTATACCGTTTATGCACATCCAAAAGAATGTGGTCTAATACTACTCGATCCTCACGTTTCATCCCTGTTGGATCCTGTCCAGTCCAACTCTATCCGTGATCCACTCCTGGATCACAGATACAGAACACATGCTCATCTCGACGGAGTCACATCCTGACTCGTGACCCATTGTCATCACAATCACCGGCACCGGTACCAGGACTAGTACCAAGCACCAGCACACCGTGTGCAAAACAGACAACCCTGGATCTTTGCTCATACCAAGCAACGACACGTACCTCTGCTCAAGTTGGAGGAACTCTGCCTCCCTCGCACCTAACCATTATGGGCATTGTCATCCCGACAATTCATACCAGAAAAAGGAAACGTCCCATGAACGTCTCCCGATTCACAACAACCACTCTCAATAATAGTGCCTGCCACATCTCGTGCAGACCCAACCACCAGACATCGCTATCGATACTCTGTATCCAACGGAATCAATCGCCCATACTAACTACTCTGTATCCCCACTCTGGGATTCCATCGACAAGTACCAACCCTGGTAACCGGTCTAGCCAATCTTAACTCGACTCAACCCATGTCGTCTACTAGGTCGTCCATGACCTTAGTTGTACCAACTGTCCATAACAACTAAAGTAGTACGACAACCAACTAAGTCTAACTGAGTAACACAACCTTGACTGCAGAGTGCAGTCCCATCACTAAAGCTAACATGACTAGACCAGCCGACGGTCTCGACTCCGAAAAGTCTTCAAAGTCAAACTACTCGCCAACTCACCTTTCTGAACCATACATCTTACCTTAGGGTTCCACCATCACACCCTAGAGTTCCTCGGAACCCAACTACAGAAGGCAGTATAATCCACAACTTGACCGACTCTACAATCCTGACATCGTAAGGACGTCAATCCAATCCTACTGTCAGTTCAACTAGGGTTCGCATTTCCTGACCATCACGCAAAAAAAGGTTCCAACACTCAATTGGGGTTCGGGAAAACCCGGCTGCTCCCAGCAGCATAACCATCTAACTAAACAAGATCTGACCATCTAATGGCCATAACTCCTACCTATCGTCAAGCCGATCCTAAAGTATCGTAATCAATGGTCCCAACTTAACCGTCCCACGATTAAAACTCTTAAGTACTATTACGTTCAACTCTCCGTAGGGCCCCACACTGCCAACCACGACAAAACTATTGCAACCCCAGGCACCAAATGTCGAACCAAAATGATCCACGATTCAATCCTACTAACTATCGTATCGGCATCCTAACTAGCTGGTTGACCACGAACTACAGCCTATAGAGACATCACATCCTCGACCTGCGCATAGCTCTTGTGATATGCCTCAACAACCTCGCTTTGAAACTCAGAGTAACATGAGCAAACCTGCTCTAATACCACTTGTGTAACGACCCGTTCCGAATATCGGGATTAAATATTAATTAATTATGGTTTAGAATGACTAATCTGGGATTAGTTGAGTGAATCGGACGAAAGGTGCAAAATGACCGTTTTACCCCTATGCGTGGGCCAAATATTGACTTTTAGTTCGAGCGGTCAAATGGACTTTGACCGATGACTGTGACATAGTTCAGGACGTCACGAGTTCATAGACATATGTCACGTTCAATTCCGACATTCGAGGAAGAAGTTATGACGTTCGGAAGTTGAGGGGTATTTTGGTAATTTAGTGGAAAAAGGGTGAAATGTTGACTTTTGAACCGGTAGGTCCAATGGACGAGGGCCAAGGACCGTTACGTAGGTCGAGTCGATACGAATCCATAGACAGGCGGCACGCCGAAATTGGAGATTCGACGACGAAGTTGTGGTCACGGGAGTGAAATCGATTAATCGAACGAACCGGGATTTCGATTAAAATAATGAATAGTGACCAGAGTTTGTGAACCGTGAACAACCAGGGGAAAACAGAGCATGAGTTTTTCCTTGTATCTTCATTCCTTTCCCTAGCCTTTCTTGAGATGGAAAAATTGAGAGATTGAGAAGACTAAGCTAGAGAGGGAAACACGGGGATAGAGAGAAAGTGGTGAAACAAAGAATCAAAATTTTGGAGTTTGGAGGGAAAATTCGAAATTGAAGCTTTGAGCCTTGAGGATCAAAATTGAGCTCAATTTAAGTTTTCTGGGATTTCCACGATCAGAATCATCGAAAAAAAGAAGCAAATTGATGCCCTCTTGGCACGGAACGAACAAGACAACATTAAGCAATTTCGAAGGTTGAGTTGTGATCTTGGAGAGATCAAACGATGAAATTGAATTGGGGAATGAGTTTCTCATGGTGCAACAAAGCTTCTGGGTGGATCAATTGAAGGAAATCTATTGACATTGATGAATTTCGAAGAAGGAGCAGTACCCAGGTGTTCTTCGACATTCATCTTCGAATCGTTTGATTTGAGGTAAGGATTAGAGAAATTAAGTTTACAGAAATCTAATTGGACTTAAATCGAAGCTATTTGAATGTTCAATTGAAGGATTGGATGTCGAATTGATAGGAAACGAGTCGGGTTAAGACGCGGGTTGCAGGACCCGTTTTACAGACAAATGGGTGAGGACGTTGACACTGTAGCAGGCGCGTGGGTTTCACGCGCAGCCACTTACGGCTGCGCGTGACGGAGCGTGGGCTAGAATTCCAAGGTGAGGTTAACATGACTTTTGTCCCATTTAATGTAACGAACATTTTGTCACTGGTTTCGAGGAAATCGGTTATCGTTTCGATAGTGTTCTGAGTATCCGAAGTTTTATTATACGTTTAAAATACGTATTTAAATTCTAGAAAAATTGGGGAAAACTATATGAGGTATATTGAGATGTTAGTGACCCTCGTTAATGATTTTGGACAGGAATTGCGATTTTCAGAAATTACGGAAAAACGTGCAGCTCGGAAAGCGAGCGATTTGGACGGTGTGTGTGAGTGGATTTTGTTTTCTAACCGTGATGCATGCATATATGATTTAAATGCTTTATTATATGATTTGATATAATTTGACATGATTTATTTTTCGATCCGGTGATTTCTCGATTTTCTGGATTATTATATTATTTTTGGCACGATTTTCGAGAAATTATGAAATTGATGTTTTGGGCGTAGGCCCGGGGTTGAAAATGATGTTTTGACTCGGGTTATGAGTCATGGATTGAAAATAATGTTTTGACTCGGATTATGAGTCAGGAATTGATTTCATGGATTTACGTACAAATGGCAACTCGGGTTTACAGTTGCACGGATTTACATGAAAATGATATTTTGGGCTTGAGACCCAAAGAAATTGTGATTTTGATTGGATTTGTATTTCCATGTGATTACATGATGATATTGATGGTTTTCAGATTTATAAAGTAAATCGGGACTTTGGTTTTCCGAAATTGAGGAAACTATATTTTGGGGCTGAGACCCTGTGTTAATAAATGATTTTGGTTTTCAATGCAACTGTTTTTCACTGGTTTTCATAATGGTGATGTGTTACGGATATTTAGGGCTTTCGGATGGAAATATGTTTTTCCCCGGAGTCCACCCTAGAGATGACGCTCGCCTTCGGGACGGAAGTGTTTACCCTGAAGAGGTCACATAGCACTGTCTGTTGTCGTACAGTCGAGGGAGGCTCGACTCAGACCAGAGATGTGCTGGATTATATGTAGATCAGTAAGTGATGTGTTCACGATGATCTGGATTGTCGGCTGGTGAGGTTTTCACAGCGACATATGCTCGGATTTTGAGCGGTCCTTGAGCCTATTTGATTTGCACGCGTAGTAGGGATAAACGTGACTATATGCAACAGGATATGGAAATAAGTCACGTGGTTTTGTGGAAACTGATTTTGAGGAAACTGTGGTTTTATGGAAATTTGAATTGATTTGATGAACATGAGTTTCAGGGAAAATGTGGACGTGGAATTTAGAAAAATGTTTTGATTTTATCGGTCCATTATTCATACTTGATTGATTTCACACTATTACTCATGTTTTATGATATGCATGCATGTTTGTGAAAACTGGAGAGTAAGAATGTGTTTTGGTAAACGTATTTATAAAAGTTCATTTTTGTCCACTCACACCCTTTTCTGTTTTATTGACCCTTCAGGTCGTGGCGCATTGATCGAGGCTATGCGAGAGGTGGAGGTATGAGTGGGCACAGGTGCAGTTATCCCTTGTTTGGCAAGTACTGGAGGGTATTTTTGGAACTTCAGTTGACTTGTCAGACGGGAGCAGGATCGAGCACGGTTATTTACGTCCTTAGGGGACGGGTCCTATTAACTTGTCAGGACCCGTCCCATTCCCCTCGGGATTAATGAGGGACGCGCCTGATCCCATCTGACACGGAGTGTCAAATAAGGGAAATTTCTGACTTTAGTCCACTCGGGGCTTCAGAGTACGCCAGGATCTGGAGGAGGAGTGTGATGTCTCGGTCTTTGCTACAGCCTGCATCCGCTGTCAACCTGAAGGGCAGTCAAAACATTTAAAAGCTATGAGTGGATGTAACAACCCGTCCCGGGAGCCGGGATTAGTAGACGGATTAAGGTGTGATTAGTGAGGTTAAACGGCGGTTAGTTGGTCCTTAGCGTAGAATGACGATTTTGCCCCTGGTTCGGGCAAAAACGTTGACTTTTAGTTTGGGTGGTCGGATGAACTTGACCAGTGACCAGGACGTAGTTTAGGACGTCACGAATCCATAGGTAGGTGGCACGTCCGATTTCGACATCCGAGGAGGAAGTTATGATGTTCGGAAGGTTAGGGGCTTAATCGTAATTTGGGTAAATTAGGGGGAATAGTTGACTTTTTGTAGAATCGAGTTTTGGTACGTTGACCTAGGATGGTTAGATAGTTCTTGTCGTCCTGAGTTCGATGACAGGCGGCACGTATTCATCGGACTTACGAGGCGAGAGATACGGGTCTAGGAAGTTAGTGGCAAAACCGTAAAAATGAGTTAAAAGGAAGGGTAATTTGGTCTTTGTGGCACATTGGGATTTGTGCACAGAGAAAGGAAACGGACGGCTGAGTTTGGGCCAGGTGGGAGTGTGTGGAGTGGATTGTGACATGTGGCACAGGACTAGAGGCTTCTAGTGCAATCCTGTGCATTCACGGCCCAATTAATTGGGGTGCACCCGTGTGTGTGTGTGTTCGTGATGGTTCAGAAAACAGAGGGAGATTGTGAGGGAAATTGAGGGGTGATCGAGGGTGATGGTGTGTGCTGATGAGTTGTGAGTGTGTGAGGGTGATCGGAGAGTGAGAGGGAACTAGTGAGAAGGTTAGGAGGTGAGGAATCGTGGTGTGTGTGAGTTGAGAGCTCACGGGGACAACCAGAGGAAACAGAGAAGACTGAGGGCTTGTGGTGGTGCGGTGGCCGTGTACGGTGCAACTGAGATCGCGGTGGTGTCGTGAGGGCTGTGTGGAGTCGACCAGCCCCGGAGGAGCTCACGGCGGCAACAGGAGGCAGGTAATTTCCTCGTCCCCATTTCGATACTCTGTTTTCCCGTTGAGGTTCAACGTGAAAGTCGTGAGGTTGGGCTTAGAGTCGATAGGAATGGAGGTCAGGGTGAGGTTCAGGAGGGTCCTAGGCGTCGACTAGGATGGTCGCCGTGACGGGGGTGTACACGGCGGAGCTTAGACGACGGCAGGCACTCTGGTGCTCTATTTTGCCGTGATGTTCGAACCCAAAGTCGTCGAGCTTGGGGCTGAGTCGAAGGTGTAGGAGGGTTGGTTTAGGTTCAGTGAGGTCCAGGGAAGAGTTTGGTGAAGCCACCGTGAAGGGAGGTGAGCTGGGTGGCTGGATCGTGAAACAGGGGTTGTTGGCCATCCGGTTTCGAGCTTCAGTCGACGGGCTAGGGACAGTGTCGAGGTGAACGGAGTTGGGGAATCTATAGGGTTGGTCTGGACGATGCTGTTGGTGAATAAAGGGAGAGAAACCGTGCAGGCACGGCGGTGAACCGCTGACGCCGGTTTGAGTTGCAGACCACTGTGCCGAACCGGGTTCGTCTGAGGAAGACGGTGCACTGTAGCAGCGTGTGAGGGCCACGCGCAGCCACTTTGGGTGGCGCGTGGGGACGCGTGCGGCGGCGATGGGGAAAACGGTCAACATGGTTTTTGGTCTAGGAGTTATGGTGAGTTCAATGGAGTTGGTTTCGAGTCAATCAAACGTCGTTTGAGTTTAGGTCGGCAAGGGTGAAGGTTTAGGGTCCCGGGTTATTACGTTTAGGATTCGGAGAATTTTGAGGGACTCTAGGTGAACCTTCGTAGACGTGTTAGTGACGTAATTTGGTGATTGTTGACAGGATCGGGATTTCCCGAGGAAGCCGAGGAACGTACAGGACGTTCGGGACGCGAGTAGGGCTCAGTACTGTGAGTGGACCTTTTTCCTTAAACTCGAGCATGCATAACTGTTTTTCTATAATTGTTTTATGATTTTGATTATAATTCTATGTTTATTGAATATGTTTGGTTGGTTTTACATTATTGCACGTTTTTCGAGAAATACGGTATTTGGCACGTTTTACGAGAAATGTCGATTTCTGAGTAAATGCAAAGGTTTTGGGATTTCAAACGATAAGTGGTTTTTAATTGTTACATGACGGTTCTGGAACATGATTTCGATGAATAAAAGTTTTCGGTTTTAAAATCGGATTTCGGAAAACGAGATTTGGTTTTAAAGTTGAAAAGTGATTTTCCGGATTTGGGTTCGGAATGACGGTTCTGGATGCCGGAAGGGCATCGGATTAGTGATTTCGGATTCGGGTTTGGATGTGGATTGGTACATGGTTTTCAAATGATTTTGGGATTGGATTTGCTGGATCTGGATATTGGGTTTAAAGACCCGGATATATGTGACGGGGGACTGGCCGGATTGGGTTTAAAGACCCAGATTGAGTTTAAAGACCCAGATTGAGTTTAAAGACTCGGATATATTGATTTCCCCCGTAGGCCTTGAGTTTAAAGACTCGGGAGTTTAAAGACCCGGATATGATTAAGGCCTGGATTGAGTTTAAAGACTCGGATAGGTCCAGCAGGTTTGATCGGAAAGTGATGATTTCATGTTCATGGTTTATGATACGGTTTTATGATTCACATGCTGTGATTTTTCTAACTGTTTTATAATGTTTCTGTTTCTTATGATGTGGTATATGGCACTTTGGTTTCTAACTATTTTTTTAAAACGGAGGGCTAAACCGGTTTTATCATAAAATGGTTTTAGAAACCTTTTATTTTATTTTGGTCCACTCACACCTTCTGTTTTAAATTGCCCTCCAGGTTGTGGAGCGAGTACGGGGTCTTGACGTCGAGGCAGTATCCGAGGCATAGAAGTAACGTGAGGGATCCCGGAATAGTTTAAAGTTTTCCGTGTGCGTGTACTTTCTTGGTTTTGATTTTCCTTGTATTTTCGTACTATGCTCTGTAAACGATAACTTTGGGATATTTTGTTTAATTACTCCTACGTCTGACTGGGTTTGAGTGAGTTTTACTTGGGTGTTGTGTCGGGGAGTCGGACGGGAGCGGGATTTACCTCGGGTTTCGGGGTGAAACCGGGGTGGGTCCTGACAGTGGACAAAACAAATAATTTAATAAAAACATTTTCACAAAAGACATTTATACCCTTCACTAAAAAGCATGCATGCATGCATCCCAAAAACCATTTACCAAAACATTCAATAGGGCCTTGGCCCAAAATCGTAAATGAAACCAATCATATGGGCCACTGCCCAAATCCATGTGGGACTCAGCCCAAAACCAATACATATACCATATATCATATACATAAATCATACTACCAATCCTGTCACGGTTTCCAAAACTACGCGCGTGCTATCCGAGGTCACAAATCCCAAGTCTCCCCAAGGTCCACCCAGGTCAATGTCCACATATCAATGACCCTCATGTGGGTTACGATACATAAGCCTTCCTGAGAGTAAGGTACCCAACAGGGGCAACTCTACTCAGTTAGTGCTCCATGACTACTCCGGGGTCCACCCATGCCAACGATCCTCCCCGGAGGAGACAATCCATATAAAGGAAGTTATATGAATATATATACATATATATATATATATATATATTGAAAACATTCTTAAAACCTTTCGAAGGATTCATGCCCGTTTCCCATAAACCGCCATGAACCCGAAAATCCATTTGGGGTCCCCGACCCGAAATCACAAATGTAAACCAAAGAGGCCTCGAGCCCGAACTCATGACTCAATTGGGCATCGCGCCCGACATCTAAGGGATTCGTATCGACCTCGCGACAGACCGGGTTCACTGGTCTGAACCGGACCGGTCTGGACCGATCTAGGGAGCCATTGCACTCATTTTCAATCCATTTCTGTCCATTTTCATTCCTATAGGTTCCTAACCTCAAACCCTATCGATCTAGCCATTCAAAACAGGAAAAACAAGTCGAGATAATACCTCCATGATTGAAGACTGAACCAGCCACCTGCAACTAGCCTTTGCCGTCTACTTCGGCTGTCTCAGCCCTCGAAATCAATTCAAACCTTCCCCTTAGATCACCAGAAAGCCAACCCAAACATTAAAACCGACTAGCAACACCTAAAACCCAAGTTCGAAAATTCAAACCAAAACTCACCTTCGCGGTTTCAGTTTTCCTCCGTCGTGGACCGCCATGGCACATCATCCCTCAGCCCCTCAGGTCAATCCCTCACTCACGGTCCCTCACACGACACAATGATGGATAATGATGGTGAGGTAATACATGTGTGTGTTTGTTTTAGGGGGAAAATGGAGAGGGTGGTATTCGGGTTTGAAGAAGAAGGAAAATGATGAAGTCTGATGAAAGTGAAAATAAGAGAGGGATGAACGGTGAAGATGAAAAGAAAGGTGAAGATGGAAGGCTAGGATAGAGGAAGTGGGTGAAGAAATTATAAAATAATCCAAAACCATTATTTTAATGTTAATCTCACCAATCAATGTTGAGATCCACAATTTGTGGTTAATGACTAATGGGACTTGTCACTCATCCATGGGTCCCACTTAAAAAGTCAACCAATCAGATAATACCACCTAATCCTTGCCTCGTAATGCATGCATAGTTCAATTGAACTTCCCGTGATCATAATTTTTTCGTTCAACGTCCGATTTCGACGTGCCGCCTGTCTACGAATTTTTATCGACTCGATCTACGTAACTGTCATTGGCCCTCGGCCATCGAACCTCCCAGGTCAAAAGTCAACATTTTACCCATGACTAGGAATAAAACGGTCATTTTGCGTCGTCCGTCCAATTTTGCTCTACTAATCACCGATTAACCTCACTAATCCTTCATTAGTCACTAATCTAATCGTGAAATTTGGGACGGGTCGTTACATCTTGTCCCATTAGCTAATTATATATATATATATATTTGATTCCACTCATCTCTCATCTTCTAATTGTCACCATCCATCATCTTCTCATTCCATCAATAATATTCCATCCTCACCATCCATCTTTATCATCAATATCATCATCTCTCATTTTCCCTCCATGACCATGAACACCAAGCACCAACCCAAAGCCCTTGAACCGTCAAAACACAAACACATGAACCATCCCACCTTTATCTGTTTTGTGCAGTGTGTGAGACTGAGTGTAGGCATGAACCATCCCACCTTTATCTGTTTTGTGCAGTGTGTGAGACTGAGTGTAGGCAGAGCGTGGATGTCAGGACCCGACCCTCATCGGTCAGCCCAAAGCCCTTGAACCGTCCAAACACAAACACATGAACCATCCCACCTTTGTCTGTTTTGTGTAGTGTGTGAGACTGAGTGTAGGAATGAACCATCCCACCTTTATCTGTTTTGTGCAGTGTGTGAGACTGAGTGTAGGCAGAGCGTGGATGTCAGGACCCGACTCATCTAGCACAATATTGTCTGCTTTAGGCCCAGCCTTCACGGTTTTTTTTTTTGGGAGCTCACATGCAACTTCCCAGTAGGTCACCCATTCTGAGATTGCACCAGCCTTAACTCGCTTAACTTTGGAGTTCCCAAGGAATGCAAAGCTAGTGAGCTCCCAAAAGGCCTTGTGCTAGATAGGTGTGTGCCTACACCTTTAAGGCACACCACCATTCCCCTCCCAAACCATTCCCCATCACAGGAATGTGGGATTGTTCACTGTTCCCTCCAGGACACGGCTCTTACAATCCACCCCCCTTAGGGCCCAGCCTCCTCGTTGGCACACTTTCTGGTTGGGGTCTGGCTTTGATACCATCCTGTCAGGACCCGACTCATCTAGCACAATATTGTCCGCTTTGGGCCCAGCCCTCATGGTTTTGTTTTCGGGAGCTCACATGCAACTTCCCAGTAGGTCATCCATCTTGAGATTACACCAGCCTCAACTCGCTTAGCTTTGGAGTTCCCAAGGAATCCAAAGCCAGTGAGCTCCTAAAAGGCCTTGTGCTAGATAGGTGTGTACCTACACCTTTAAGGCACACCACCATTCCCCTCCCAAACCATTCCCCCTCGTAGGAATGTGGGATCGTTCACCGTTCCCTCTAGGACACGGGTCTTACAGTGGACAGACGGGGAACCACGACGGTGGTGGCTGGGAACAGAAACCCGTGAACGGTTTGGGTTAAAAAATTTAACTTGGCTTTTGGACGTGCCACAATTTCTACGATCAATCCTAGTTTGTTCTAAGGAATGAGACAAGCTGTGACAGGACCCACCCCCAATCCTCCGGGGATTAAGCGCTAAGTCCTGCTCTCGTTTAACTTACGTATGACATGTAGGCCAAACCGATGGTCAACCTCCATGTGACACGTAAGTCGGACAAGAGATTCTCGATCCAACCGTCTAAAAAGCTTACGGACCTCCCAGAGTGTGCAGAATCTACTGTGGATCGCGTGTGTGATGTCTCCGTCTTTTTCGACCAACAGCCCGCACCGCTACAACCTGGAGGGTATCGAAAACATAAAAAGACTGTGAGTGGACAAAAATAAAATATAAGTTCAAAAACAGTTATTAGACAGCACAATTACATTTATACCCTCCAATTAAAAACCAATGCATGCATATCAAAGCCATGTCATAAAACATTCTATATTCAAGTCATGCAAACCATTTAAGAAAAACCGAATTCATTTTCTTTTATCAATCCCGGGCCTCAGCGCAAAACCATCAAAAACCATACCATCCGGGCATAGCCCAAAACTTCGGAAAACCATTATAAAAAACCATCATCATCAAGTTTCAGTAAAAGCCAAAACACACTTGAAACCACTTTTCCAAACATTGAACCTGCTGGATCTATCCGAGTCTTTAAACTCAATCCAGGCATCAATATAATCCGAGTCTTTAAACTCTAGAGTCTTTAAACTCAATAGGTCTACTGGGGAAATATCAATATCCGAGTCTTTAAACTCAATCTGGGTCTTTAAACCCAAACCAAGCCCGCCCCCGTCATAACATATCCGGGTCTTTAAACCCAATAACCAGATCCAGCAAATCCAATCCAAATCCAGTATCCATTTCCGAATCCGAATCCGCAATCTCATCAGGATCCCGGATCCAAATCCAGAACTCATATCCATATCCATTTCAAAATCCGAGTCTGAAACCATCATTCCGTAAGCCGGTTTCCTGAATAACCATTCCGAACCCAAACCCGGAAATCTATTTTCAAGTTACCAAAATCGAATCCAAAATCGTCATTTTGAAAGCACTTTAAGCCCGAAAGCACTTTTCCAAAATCCAAATCCATTTTTAATCATTGATATCAAATCATATTTCAAATCCCGAAATCAAATCATTAAAACCAGGTTCAAATCACAACACCCATCATATCCGAGGCTGTAGATACCTCGAGAAACGTGCAAAATCGGAAACCATCAAGATTATAAATCAAATCATAAAATTACGTATAGAAAAAATATAAAAACATATATGCATGCATCAAGAGTTAGAAAGTAAAATCCACTCACAGACCGTTTTGCCGCTGCCTAGATACGCATGTGCTTACGCCGTTCCCGGCTAATCCGCTATCACCGGCTTCCTTGAACCTGTCTGAATCCCATAATAAGGTCTCTAACTACTTCACAATGATCATACTTAAGCCCCGTAATTTTCCTGTATTTTTAACTATTGTTAACCGAGGCCTAAAATCTTCGGACATCCCGAAACATATCTAGACGATGTCCGATCGACTCGAAACCAGTCTTGAAATGTTCGTTACTTCGATACGATAAAAAGTCATGTTGAAAATTTCCCCAGATACTGTACCACGGACCCCCACGTGCCTCCCAAAGGAGCTGCACTTGGGCCTCACGCGTCTCAACAATCATCTTCCTTGGGTAAACCAAGTCCGATCGGTTCACGGTTCAGGCCAAATCGACGTGGCCGGTTCACCCTCTTACTTCAGTCATTTTGATTCCATTTTTTACCAGTCCAAGTTCTACAAGTTCTTCTATCAATTTCCTATTTAACTACCTACTTAAATCAAAGAATGGAAGTCAAGATCAAACCTTTTCAATCTTCGTTAAAAAATGGAAGTTTCCCTCCCGTCTTTGGCCATCTCAAATCATCACCGTCCTTAAGGCTCATCCAAAACAATTCACAAGACCTCCAGAAACAGGTTCCACCGTTTAGAATTAATTAAAATTGATTAAAACCGAAGTCACCATAATCAAAATCCACCTTACCCATTCTCGGGTTCTATGGCCACTGTCTACGGCAGGCCATCCTTTGACTCTCCTCAGGCATTTCTCCCCCTCCTGATCACTCTCTGATCAATTAAAACCGTCCATAATGGCCTAAGCTGAAAATCAAATTTCGAATTCAAAAGTAGAACGTACGGTTCCTTCCTCTATTCGTCGCCACCGTGCACGACGGCTATCCACGGCATCACCACCACAATCCACATCATATATCCTCTCGTTTTTGTTCACACAACACGACCAATTAAGGCTAGCTGAGGGGGAAGTTTGAATCCTCACAAGTTGGGTCTCTGTTTTCTGTTTTTCATCGACACACACACACGACCCACGACCGTTTAAACCAAGTTAAGACAGTGGCTGAGGGTTCTACCACCATCCAGACCGAGCCACACGTCACATCTCTGTGGCATCATCTCCAAATAACAGCCAAGTGTCCACTTCTCAGTGGACACAGATCCCTAGGCACAAAATTAACCAAAATGACAAATTACCATTTTGCCCTTCGTACTTCGAGATCTGTAACTTTACCGTCCAACGTCTGATGATGGCGTGCCGCCTGTCATTGTACTCAGGAGATCGAGACCTTCCTAGCGGTCCTCTAAATGCGTGAAAATTCTAGGTCGTTTGAAAGGTCAACAAATCGCCCCTTTTTAACGAAATTACCAAACTACCCTCAAACTTCCGAACATCATAACTTCCTCCTCGGTTGTCGGAATCGGACGTGTCACCTTTCTATGAACTCGTGACGTCCTGAAATACGTCACGGTTATTGGTCAAAGTCCATTTAACCGCCCGAATAAAAAATCAACATTTTTGCCCATTCTAGGGGCAAAATCGACATTTTGCACTGTCCGTCCGAAATCACCCAATTAATTACTGATTAGCTTCACTAATCTGTCATTAACAACTAATCTAATCCAAATTTCTGGGACGGGCTGTTACAAGCTGAATGGTGGCGTGGTCGAGAACCGTCAAGCACCGTGGTCGGGGAAACCGCGAAGGTAAGTTTTCGGGCTTGAGTTTTGGGCTTTTAGCTAGGACGTTTTCTGGGCATTTATGAAGTCCAAACCTTCTTCCTAGGACCAATACGAACTCAAGGGGTCAGTTTCGAGGACTGTGATGGCCAGGATCGACGGGGATGGGCGGTTGCAGGTGGTCGTCCCTGCTCATCGTGATGCAGGTACGTTGCAGCCTGTTTTTCTTATTTTTGAATCAATGGAACTCTTAGTTAGGATTAGAGAATAACATAGGAAGAAACAAGATTGAAAATGGACTTGAAACAAGAGAGAACCAGCCGGGTCGGTTCGCAGGTTCGGTCGAACCGAGGATAACTAGTGAATCGAGTTCACTCAAGGTTAGGGGTGACACTGTTCAGACGAGTGGCTCCCACGCGCAGTGCCTTTGGGTGGCGTGTGAGGGCGCATGGGTCCTATTTTCTAGGCACGGTCAACATGTATTTTCATCTATTCTATGTAACGAACATTTTGAGACTGGTTTCAAGTCGACCCTCCGAAGGTTTATGATCGAGTTTAAATACATTTAAAATTTTGAAAAAATTACGGGGATTTAATGAGAGGTTAATGCAGTGGTTAGTAACCCTCTAGGATGATTTGGACAAGTCCGAGAGTTCTAAGGACGGTGGTTTAGCCGGGGAGGCTTATGGCACACTTATCGAGGCGACAGTGTAGGACGGTTTGTGAGTGGACAATGTTTTCTAAACTGTGATGCATGCATAACTATTTTATATGCTTTATATATGTGATTTCTATAGTGATGATTGTGGCATTGGTGATTTACATGGTTGCACGTTTTTAAAGGTAATCCCGTATTTGCAAGTATTTCGATATTACGATTTTATACCGTGGTTATACGTGATTGTGGTTTTAATAATGGTTCAATGGTATGGTTTTGGATTTGAAAATATGGAATCGGGCTTGAGACCCATTTGGTTTACGAACTATCGGACTTGGAGTCCATTTGATTGAATGAGGCATTGGGCCAGGGGCCCAGTTGGTTTATGAAATCGGGCATGAGGCCCAATTATGTTTTATAAATGTGATTACGGGTCTAGGACCCTACGTTCATAAACGTGATTTCAGGTCGGGGACCCTAAATGGTTTTGGAATTATGGATTTGTGATGGTTTTATGGAAATTCCAGGCAGGGCTCTTTGAGATGTTTTGAAATGACTTTATAAAACTGTTTTCCATAAACCATCTTGATACGAGGATATGTGGATGATCTCCTTCAGGTGTCTGGGACACTGGGGAAGTCACGGTGCATTGCCTACGAGGGTCACTGCACGGAGCGACCAGACCGTATAGTGACTCAGGTGTAGGATTTCTATGATTAAATGTCTGGGATGTCAGACATCTGGGATGTTAGAGATATAGACCCGGAGAGACCCCAGGCAACATGCGTTGCTTTTACCATGAGATATGACGTCTAGGACGCTAGGCATATGGGATGCCGAGGATGGTTATGTGGTAAATATGGATTATTTGATTTATGAAATGGTATTTCGGTGTTTATGAATTTGTGTTTATGGATTTGGGCAGTGGCCCACTTGGTTCTGGATTTACGAATTTTGGTATTCTATGGTTTTGGGTTGAGTTCCCACATATGTTTGGATTTATGGTTTTTGGGCTAAGGCCATAATGGTTTATTTAAGTAAATGGTTTGATTACTGGTTTTCGAATGCATGTTGGTTCTGGATTTACGAATTTTGGTATTCTATGGTTTTGGGTTTAGTTCCCACATATGTTTGGATTTACGGTTTTTGGGCTAAGGCCCTAATGGTTTATTTAAGTAAATAGTTTGATTACTGGTTTTCGAATGCATGCATACTTTTTAGTGAAGGGCATAAATATCTTTATGAAATGTGTTTTTATTAAACTATTGATTTTCGTCCACTCACAGTTTTTAAATGGTTTTAATGCCCTTCAAGTTGAACACGAATGCGGGCTGTAGCAGAGACCGAGACATCACACTCCTCCACCGATCATGGCGCGCTCTGGAAGCCCTGCACAGGCTGAGGTTTAAGTTATCCCTTGTCTGACACTTCGTGTCAAACGGGAGCATGGCACATCCCACGATAATCCCTGGGGGATTGAGATGGGTCGTGTCAGCAGGTGTGTGCTCGCCTTCAAGCTCTAACAGGTCGACCTGGAATCCTGCAACAGGTCTCGACTCAAGTAACACGACCTGATGCCAAATTATGCAATTCTCAACTAAATTTCATGTTACAATCCTCAGAACCTATCTATTCAATGACAGGATCTCAAGTATGAAGTAAAAATTGGAAAATATTACCTGGCTATACCAGAATGCGGTCGAATTCCAACTTTGTAGCGGAGCTCTGATAAACTAGCCACTGTGTGTCCCTTCTCCTAAAGATGGCATGATTCAACTTCCAGAGTTGAGATGAACACTTCCCCAACCTTATTTTCCATTTAATCGACCTCTTATCCTTCCCCTTTTTTGGGAAGAAACGTTTCGATATGACCCATTTCCAAAATCCTCCACCCACGTTCGTCGATGACATTCGAGGTCACTTGAGACTCATTCAGTGGACAGAGAGGAAGAATTTCACAACAACCTCATACCATACCTCGCCATTGTGTAGTGGAGATTGTGGCTTTCTAGTATTTTGGTGCTCTCCCACCGAAAACCAGTGGGTTCCTCTTTTTCCCTTCTCGTTTCATTTCATCCTTCTTAAATGTACACATCCCAGGTGATGAAAGCCACCAATCCTGATTCCCTGATACCAAGTGTCACTTTCTAAGTGAGCCACCAATACTTTGGTAACTCGGCAAACCATTTCAACCAAATTACCAAATACCCCTGTGACACGACCCACCCTCAATCCCTCGGGATTAAGGGATAAGTCATGCTCCCGTCTAACCCACGTGCGACATGAAGGCGAAACACCTGTCTAACCTCCATGGAACACGTAAGCCAGACAAGGGATGCCCAGGCGAACCATCCAAAACTAATTTCTGACTTCCCAGAGTACGCAGAAGCCACTGTGGATCGTGTGTGATGTCTCCGTCTCCTAACAACAGCCCGCACCATATCAACAACCTGGAGGGTATCAAAAAACATAAAAGGCTGTGAGTGGACAAAAATAAATAATCAGTATAGAAAGCATTTTATAGGAAACGACATTTATACCCTCCACGTAAAACTAATGCATGCATTCAAAAACCATTTCATTTCCAAAGTAAGAAAATCGTTTATGAAAACCAGAAATCCTTTCATTTTCTCAAATCACTATGCCATAACCCAAAACCATAAATCAAATCCAAGTACGGGAACTCAGCCCAAAAATCCATAAATTCAAATCATCCGGGCCACAGCCCAAAAAAACATCTGAAATCCATGTGAAAATCAATAGTAAATCATAAGTCAAGGAATCTGCTAGGTCTCATATCACCGAGTCGTTAAACTCAAAACAAATATATCAGGCCTTCCCGGGATATCAACGAGTCTTTAAACTCAAAACACAAATAATAGGCCTCGAGGGATATCACAATAACCGAGTCTTTAAACTCAAAATATATCAATCAAGGGCCCTCCCCCGTCATCAATCAATCGGGTCTTTAAATCCAAAACCATATCCAACAATAGCAATGGGTCTTTAAACCCAAAACCAAGTGAAAACCAGTGGAAATCCAGAAATCCATCGAAAACCAAATTCCAAAACCAAATCCAAAATCATCGTTTGAAATCCCGATTTCAAATCCATAAATCACATGAAAACCAAAATCCGAGATCATTAAAAACTGGGTCTCATGCCCGAAGTCACTTTCCGAAATCCATGTGTAAATCTGTGAATTCAAATCATAATTCCAATCCCAAAAGAAAATCATCGAAATCATAGAAAATCACAACATAAGACATAATCTCGTAAAACGTGCAAATACGTAAAATATCTCGAAATACGTGCAAAACAGAAATCATAAAGATCATAAGCATAAACATAGAAATCACATATAGAAAACATTTATGCATGCATCATGATTTAGAAAGCAAAAGTCCACTCACAGACCATTCGTGATGCCACCTCGATATGCATGCAATACGCCGTTCCCGGCTAATCCACTATCACCGGACTTCCCAAACCTATCCAAATCACATACTTAGGTCGCTAACTACTTCATAATGCTTCTACTATATCCCCGTAATTTTCTCGAATTTTTAACTATTTTTCAATGAGATCCCAAACCTTCGGATATCCCGAATCATATCGAAACGATATCTGATCGACTCGAAACCAGTCCCAAAATGTTCGTTACATCGATTACATTAAAATTCGTGTTGAAAACTTCCCCAAAAGAGGTGCCACGCGCCCCCACCCGCCTCCCAAAGGGGCTGCGCATGGGTCTCACAAGCTAGCACCCAATCGTCTTCAACCTCTGGACAACCCGGTCGAGACCGGTCTGATTCAGCCCGGTCCATCCAAACCGACATTCACAGTTTTGTGCCCATTTCCAGTTTGTTTTCGATCCTATTTCATCCATCACCTTCGTCCTAAGATTTCCTATTGATCTAGCTACTTAAGACATAAAATTAGAACCCATAGCTTACCTTCCCGACCATCGATCAAGCCCATGCTCCACACCCATGTCCATCCACGATTCTGACCTCTTCTAGCCTCAAATTCAATCCCAGTCGACTTGTATTCCCTCTAGAATCGTGTTCCAATAGTTAGAATCGACCAATAAACACTAAAAACCGATATTCAATTTTAAACCATAACCTTATCGTTCATGGTTTGCTGCCCACCGTCCACGGCATGCCTCAATGACAAGCTCATCTGACTCGTCTTCACGTCCAGAACCTTTCCCCATTAACCATATTCTTTGTTAAACACAAAATCACACCTCGCCATTTTTGAATACAAATAGGGCAGTAATGGGTTTCTCACCTCATCCCGCCGTCGTGCACCGTCGTGGCCATCGTCATTGTCGTCTCACCTTCCCCTCTCATTCTCGTTCATAAAGTACAAGCAAATGAGGACGTTTGAAGGTGGTTGTATGGATTGGTCCTCACGGTGTCGCTCAATCCTCTGTTTTTTTTTCTCTCAAACCCGTGCTAAACCATGTAAACCAACTGTTTAAAAGCAATCAAGGCGGTAAGGGAGAGACTTCCACAACCTTCCAGTGAGGGACATGTGCCCCAATTCTGGTGGGCAACAATCCCTAGGTAGCCAAGTGTCACCAATCTGCTGGGCACAAATCCCAAAGCAAACAATGACCAAAATACCTTTCTTACCAAATGACCAAAATGCCCCTCGACTTCCGAACGTCATAACTTTTACGTCGTATGTCGAAATCGGACGTGCCGCCTGTTTACGAAATCTTGACGTCCCGAACTACGTCACCGTCATCGGCCAAAGTCCGTTTGACCTCCCGAATCAGAAGTCAACGTTTCGCCCATTCTAGGGGCAAAACCGTCATTTTGTACCGTCCGTCTGAAATCCCTCAACATTAATCACCGCTTAATCTTTATTAATCCGTCATTAATCACTAATCTAATTCCAAATTCCGGGACGGGTCGTTACACCTTGTTTATGCAAAATTACCAAAATGCCCTTGGATATTTTGACACGTAACTTTTCCATACGATCTCCGTTTTCGCGTGCCTCTTGTTTACCAATTCATGAGTTCGAGACCCAGACAACAGTCTGATCAAAGCTTTCAAGAAGTTTTCCAAACTCAAATAGACTTTTTAGACCTTTGAAACACGAAGGCAAATACATCTATTTCCAAATTAATTTACGAAATTGCCTCAATTTCTGGAACGGGTCGTTACAATTTATACCCAGTTAGAAATGCTCTTAGAAGCCGACGTGGAAGGACTGGGGCCCAGCCAATACTTTGCCCTATCTAGATGCAAAGCATTAGACGTACTCCAATGTTCTAAATGAATTTTCCAAACAATTTTGGTCTTAAAGGGGTGCTCACTGTCACCTACCCCATAAACAAGCTGCCCAGAGCCTAGCAGAGTTGTTTATTCAAAATCACCTTATGAAGTCATGGAGGATTTTTGGATACGAACCAGTTTTGTTCACATACAAGCACCCCTACCGAGACAAAGCTGAATCCTAAGGGCTGTCAAATGTGTTTTCTTAGAGTATTCTTGTTCTACTTGTTGAAACTTCTTCTAATTCATTTTACTGCAAGAGTTTGTGACTCACAATTGTTGAAACTTCTTCTAATACTTCGTTTGACAATTGGATTTCCAGAAGGGTTTTATTTTCTATGCTGAAGAAAAGTTGTATCTATGCTGAAGAAAAGTTGTACAAAAACATGTGATGAATGGTTTTTAACCTAACATTTCTTGGTTATTAAGTAACACCTTACATCACAATTGTGCCATCGCAATTTTATTTCGTTGATTTAATCATGAAAATATCACATTTTCACATCAAATTTCTCATTTTTTTTAAAAACTTTTTGAAAAGGATGATTCATAGATAAAATAATGAAATTTGCGGAATTAGATGAATAATATAGTTTAAAATGTTCTTACCCTTGAATTTTAGTTGGATTTCAATTATGTGTTTGATTTTGTCAATCTTCAATTTTATTTGGCCACTTTGACAAATGAAAAAAAAAAATGTATTTAATCACGTAATTATTATGATAAAAAAATTCTTATAATAAATTATTTACATCATTAATGAAAATGGAACTTAAAATTTCCGTGAATTCGAATAAAGTTTTCATTAATGAAAATATATTTATTCAGGTACAAGGCTTACATCCATCTTTCTCAAGTAATAATGGACGAAGATCTCCCCATATATAGTTTTTTTTTTCTTTTCAAAAATTGGTGAATAATACACGTACAAATTTCCGTCAATTCTACCCCCATAATATATATGAAATGCCACATTTTCACAACGCTTGGAGGTTTGATAACTTTGGTCTCAGTTGTCACTGTCACTAAGAGAGTGTAAAAACATGAACCCAAATGGCCTTAACAAGCGTGGCAGCTTGCCTCTTGGTCTGGCAACTCCTCCACTAAGAGCTACAGCTCAATATGGGAAACCCAGACGCCTTTTTCTTTTCCTGGGATGTCAATCCATGACCAGGTTCGTAAGTTGGGGTTCTGCGGTTATGTTCGTGTACAAATTGCGCTTGCGCGTTGTGTCCAAGAATGGGTGACACGAAAACTGCACGCAAGGTGTTTGATGGAATGCTTGATAAGAATGTGGTTGCTTGGAATTCTAGCTTATCTGCAGGGTATTTGAAATCTACGATTTGGAAAACGCTGAAGCGGTGTTTGATCAGATTCCAAATAAAGATGTCTTGTCATGGAATTCAATGGCTTTCTGAGTATGGACAAGGCATTTCCCTGTTTCAGAAAAGCAAGAGAGGAGTTTGGCTAGCTTCTTTATTTTATTTTTTGCAATCCTTCGGCTAGCTTCTTCGATTGCCGAATGGAATGGACCAAAAATCATTGTGAAATCATGTTTCTTGGGTTATGACGATTAGCGGCCGGGGTAATCAAATTGCGGCTATTTTAAACTCTTTGTTCAGATGAGCAAGAAGATGAGCTCTCGTTTGGTGCCACGATAGCTTGCCATGCACAAAAACTTTAAGTTCAGGCACACTATTATGAAAAGCCTCTTTAATCAACTTTTCCTTATGTGTTTTCAATATAGAAAATATAAAGTTGAAAAATCTTGGAAGCTTCTTTAAGTCATAAGGGTGGACATTTATTCCATTCGATTTTTCATCAAGACTTTCTGAATTTTTTTAGAAAGATACAAATTTTCTGTCCCTATAAAGCCGCACCCAAAGCTCTTACAAAAGCATTTCTCTTCCTCTCTCATGCTCTCGTTCTTCACCATAACCCAACAAACAAAGTGTGAAGAGTTTTGAGAACACAAAGGAAAATCATACGAAGTGTGAAGAGTTTTTGAGAACACAAAAGAAAATCATACTTGGGAGTATATTTGATCATCTTTTGTTTCAGCTTCAGCTTCCCCCAGTAAATTTGGTTATATATTTTTTAACCCAGCATCTGAAATATTGAGTTGCGAGTGGTTGATTGGTTTTAGGCCATAACAATGGAATCCGCTATGGCAGCAGATGACTTAGCCAGGCAGACAAGCAGCCGAAGGAGCTGGCAGTCTACGAGTGTTAGAGAATTGTGGAACCCACAGGATGTGTTCCAGCGGAGCAGCAGGCAGCAGACAGTGGATGAGGAGGAGGAGCTGAAGTGGGCAGCCATAGAGAGGCTTCCCACTTATGATAGGATGAGGAGGGGGATGTTGAGGCAGGCCATGAGCAATGGGAAGTTTGTAACTGAGGAGGTTGATGTTGCAAATCTTGGGGATCACGATAAGAAGCAGTTGATGGAGAGCATACTAAAGGTTGTTGAGGATGACAATGAGAGGTTCTTGAAGAGGCTCAGGGCTCGAAATGACAGGTTTGTATTCTCTTTCTATCATGGGTAGTTTGTTTGGTGATGACAAAGCCAGTGGGAAAAACAGAGTTGAATTTTGAAACCTTGGAGGTCGACTGGAAGGTTTTGGGAGAAAGGAATGAAATGGGGTTTTGATTCTGATTTCTTTTTGGGTTTGGAACTTGGGAAATCATAACTTTTCACTTAATTGTGTGCCTAATAGAACCTAATGGCTTCAATGGTGGTGCAACTTCGATTTTTGAAATCATAATACATAAAATAGATGATTCGAGGTTGTATAGTTTTCTTGCTAACGCATGTTTGATTTGGATTACCTTGTAAAGTCTTCTTTTTAATTTATGCAAACAGGGTTGGTATTGAGCTTCCCAAAGTGGAGGTTAGATTCCAGAATATATCAATAGAGGGAGATGCATATGTTGGCACCAGAGCACTTCCAACTCTGATGAATTCCACCTTAAACCAGCTTGAGGTATTGTTTCAATATCTCATATTACCAACGCTTACTTCTTAATCTTGCGTTCCACTGCTGAGTCTTAGATCAATTTCTGTACCTATGAATAGGGACTAGTTGGATTGATTGGACTCTCACCGTCAAAGAAAAGAGTTGTCAAGATACTCAAAGATGTGAGCGGTATTGTTAAACCATCAAGGTATGCTCATGGGTTCACATGTCTAACATCTTTGTTGGGTTTACATATGAAGAAACTCATTGTTGCTCTAAAAGGAAGATGGGAATGACTATATTTATATGCAACTAATATGAAGAAAGTTTGTTTCTGAACTCCGTCCATGAACTTGTTCTATTGTTACTTTTCAGGATGACACTGCTTCTTGGACCTCCTTCATCAGGAAAAACGACGCTTCTAAAAGCACTTTCTGCAAAACTTGACAGAGATCTAAGGGTTTGTCATCGTCTCTATTTCCTTTCCTTTCATTAGTTTATACGTATTGTATAAGTGCACCGACATGAATTGAGGTTTGTAAACAGGTTGCTGGGAAAGTGACCTATTGTGGCCACGAGTTCCAAGAATTTGTGCCTCAGAGAACCTCTGCTTATATTAGCCAGCATGATCTTCATTATGGTGAGATGACAGTTCGTGAAACTTTGGATTTTTCTGGACGTTGCCTGGGAGTTGGAACCAGGTATGATATGCTGGCGGAGATGTCCAGACGGGAAAAGGATTCAGGTATCAAACCTGATCCGCAAATCGATGCATTCATGAAAGCCACATCTATGTCAGGCACGGAGACTAGTTTGATCACAGATTACATTCTCAAGGTTTGTTGATTCAGTCATACGATTGTTTCCTTTCTCTCTTATTACGCCAGGCTAACAAATTTTTCTGCTGACAGATTCTTGGATTAGATATCTGTGCCGATATCATGGTGGGTGATGACATGAGAAGGGGCATATCTGGTGGGCAAAAGAAACGTGTAACTACGGGTATGTTACACTATTCATTTTACAAGAGATATCATTGGGGGTACCATAATGGTTAAGCTCTCGTGTAACTTTAAAATTTTCGTAAAATATTGACCATGATACTAGGTTATTAGAAACGTTGGCGGTAACATGATTTATGTCAAGAGTTGATTTTGGTTTCTATCATACAGACATTTATTTTTTGTGATTATAACTTGTGGTGGTTGCTCTTAATGCAGGAGAAATGTTGGTTGGACCAGCGAAAGCATTTTTCATGGATGAAATATCAACCGGGCTGGACAGTTCCACAACCTTTCAGATTGTCAAGTTCATGAGGCAGATGGTTCATATTTTGGATGTAACAATGGTCATCTCTCTTCTGCAGCCTGCACCTGAGACCTATGATCTTTTTGATGACATCATCCTTCTTTCTGAGGGTCAGATTGTTTACCAAGGTCCACGTGAGGATGTTCTTGAATTTTTCGAATATGTTGGGTTCAGATGCCCAGATAGAAAAGGAGTTGCAGACTTCTTGCAAGAGGTGACCTCAAAGAAGGACCAAGAACAATATTGGTATAAGAAGAACCAACCTTACAGATATGTCCCAGTACCTGATTTTGTACGGGCTTTCAACACTTTTCATGTTGGCCAACGGCATGTGGAAGAACTAAGAGTTCCGTATGATAAGAAAACAGTTCATCCTGCTGCCTTGGTGAAAGAAAAGTACGGAATATCCAATATGGAGCTCTTCAAGGCATGCTTTGCAAGGGAATGGTTGCTGATGCAGCGTAACTCTTTTGTATACATATTCAAAACTTCGCAGATAACAATCATGGCAATCATTGCTTTCACCGTATTCTTAAGGACAGAAATGAAAACTGGGAAACTAGGGGACGAGTCAAAGTTTTGGGGAGCACTGTTTTTCAGTCTTATCAATGTCATGTTTAATGGAGTGGCAGAACTTTCAATGACAGTTTTCAGGCTTCCCGTGTTCTTTAAACAGAGGGATGCCTTGTTCTATCCTGGTTGGGCTTTTGGCTTGCCCATTTGGCTAACCAGAATTCCTATTTCATTTATGGAATCTTTTATATGGATCGCTTTGACATATTACACCATAGGATTTGCACCTGCTGCCAGTAGGTAAGTTTTAATTTATGCCCCCTATCATTTTCAGAGTTTTTATCGTCATGAGGCTAAATGAAGCATGAAAAATAAAATTTATCACTGGTAGTTTGTCTTTCTGACGTATTCCAATTTATTCAGGTTTTTCAGACAGTTCTTGGCTTTCTTTAGTATACATCAGATGGCAGTCTCCCTTTTTCGTTTCATTGCTGCGCTTGGAAGAACAGAAGTTGTTGCAAACACATTTGGTTCATTTACACTGCTATTGGTATTTGTTCTAGGAGGTTTTATTGTTTCTAAAGGTTAGAATACTTGTCTTTCACTGTGCAAATATTTAGCTTCCAAGTAAGCTGCTCCTTCAATTATTTCAATTGCTAGGTTCTTACATATGTATTGAAATGTTCATCATATTCTCATCTTTGCTTGCAGATGACACTGCGTCATGGATGATATGGGGGTTCTATGTTTCACCTATGATGTATGGTCAAAATGCAATTGCCCTCAATGAATTTCTTGACAAAAGATGGAGTGCTGTAAGCCCTCTCAAATCTCACCTGACTTCTTACTATACATCAATAATTATAATTTGAGTTATCTATTCAGGTTCGACTTTTTAAGCTTATGGATGCTTTTTTATCCCATGATGCAGCCTTCCTTTAACACCAGTATGCCCACTGTCGGAAAGACCATTCTCAAAGCAAGAGGCCTGTATACTGATGAATATTGGTATTGGATTTGTATTGGAGCACTCTTAGGGTTTTCTGTTCTTTTCAATGTCCTTTTTATCGCAGCACTGACATTCTTAAATCGTAAGTGCATCACTTTCATTTGTCATCCGACTATTTTTATGGTAATGAATTCAAGTATTGAATATTCGTTTCTTTTTTCAACAATTTCAGCTCTTGGTGATACCAAAAATCTGATTGAGGATGATGATTCTGAAGCCAAGAAGAAACCGCAATCGACATCCAATTTACAAGGTTGAAATATTATATTTCTTGTGGATAATTTTCTTTGAAGGTTGAAATATTATATTTCTTGTGGACAATCGACGTCCAAAAACCTGCAAACTTGATACTTACAACTTGCATAACTTTTCTTTCTTATCTCATGATAGTACAAATTCTACTGCATGAACCTTACATCTCTGAGTAGTAGATTGAGTAGAAAATATTTTTTCTCATCTAATGTATAACGAACAATTACAGGTATTGATATGCAAGTACGAAATGCTCAAAGCTCAACTGGTAATGCTGCAAATGGTCAAGCCAAAAGAGGAGTGGTGATGCCTTTCCAGCCCCTTTCACTTGCTTTCAACCATGTGAATTACTATGTGGATATGCCTGATGTAAGTCAACTTTCTTCTTTCTATCACTGACCTCTAAATTTTGGAATTTATTTGAGAACATGAAAAGAAAATTTAACAGCTATATAAAGTGGAACAGGCCTCAAAGGCCTACAACTTTAGATGAATGGATCATTAATAGTTTGAGTTTCCATTTACTACTTGACATTAATTAAATGTTTTATCTGAGAAATTATGACCCAGGTAATATGATGACAACCGCATGTCATGTGTCTAATATCATTCTCGGTTGTAACAATTTTGCTTTTATCAGGAAATGAAGAGCCAAGGGATTGAAGAGACTCGACTGCAACTACTTCGAGATGTTACTGGTGCATTTAGGCCAGGTATTCTGACTGCATTAGTTGGTGTTAGTGGTGCTGGAAAAACCACATTGATGGATGTCTTAGCTGGAAGAAAAACTGGCGGGTATATTGAGGGAAGCATTAGCATTTCTGGATACCCAAAGAACCAAGCCACATTTGCTCGGGTCAGCGGTTACTGTGAACAGAACGACATTCATTCACCATTTGTTACTGTTTATGAGTCTCTCATATACTCTGCCTGGCTACGTCTTCCAAAGGATATTAAGAAGGAAAAACGAAAGGTATGTTGTTTATTAAACCCACGTAATATTAGTTCTAATGTTATATACAATTTACAATCCACACAAATGAAGTCATATTGTATCAGTAATCGGACAATCAAATTGCTCCATATAAGAACAGGTTGAGATGGTTGATGTAGCTGGCTCTGATTTTCTTTCTCTTTTCCTTAGATGTTTGTTGATGAGGTCGTGGATTTGGTTGAGCTTAATGCATTGAAGAATGCTTTAGTTGGACTTCCAGGAGTTGATGGACTTTCAACGGAGCAGAGAAAGAGGCTCACAATTGCTGTAGAATTGGTTTCTAATCCTTCCATCATCTTTATGGATGAGCCGACGTCAGGTCTTGATGCTCGAGCAGCTGCAATTGTTATGCGTGCTGTAAGAAACACAGTCGACACAGGACGAACTGTTGTCTGCACAATTCATCAACCCAGCATTGACATTTTTGAAGCTTTTGATGAGGTATGGTTTTGTCTCATCGTTGATCTCTAACATTGCTATTATTTATATACCATAGTTAACAGAATATTGGTTTTTCTTCTCAGCTTTTCTTAATGAAAAGAGGAGGGCAGGTGATTTATGCTGGACCTCTAGGTCACCAATCTCATAAGCTTGTTGAGTATTTTGAGGTAGGTTTATACTTTGCAATTTATTTATTTAAATTTTGTTTTTCCTCAGCTTCTCAGCAAGAAATATTTCCATGTATCCATGAGCTGAGACTTTAACAGTTAAGATATATAATATCTAAATCCTCTTGCAGGCCATTCCCGGAGTTCCCAAGATCAAAGAAGGCTACAACCCTGCTACCTGGATGTTAGAGGTCAGTTCTGCTGCAGTTGAGGCTCAAAATAACATTGACTTCGCAGAAATATTCGCAAACTCCGAGCTCTACAGGTACGTAACATGTTTTGTATTAATTTTATCTCTTTTTTTTGGATAATTAAATGATTATATTCCAAAGAAAGAACCTAGGAAACCAGGAACACAGAGGCAAAGCCTCAAAACCCAAACTAGGAATTACATCATGGGGAAATTCCAAAACGAAGCAGCCATGCTCGAAATGGAAGGCCTATATTGAATAGTACACTAATTATTCCTAATCAAAGAGACAATATTCTGAAAAATACACGAAGCGGGGGGATTAGAGGACCCAAAAATTTTCCTGTTGCGCTCCATCCATAGGCAATAGACAGAAGAGGAAATTGCCATCCTACAAGCCGTGGTGATCAAGGAGTTTCCCTTCCATCTTGCAGCTAAAGTGGAAAGGAGATTCGGCCAAGGCTGAGTGAAACGAGGGAGGCCACAGCACTGTTGGACAAGTCTCCAAACAGCAGCTGAAAACTCACAACCAAAGAAGAGATGAGAGTGTGATTCAAAGGCCCAGTTGCACAACACACTCTAAATTATTAGCCCGTCCAAAGAAAGATAGTTCATCTCTATTTTTCTAAAACCTTCTTTGTTTGCATTAAATTTTTTTCTTAAGGGTATGTTTGGATGAGGAAGTTCAAAGTACCAAGGAACTTAGACTTTATTACTAAGAAATGCACTACCAACAATTGAATAGGGTGAATGTAATTAACTAGTGAGTAACTAGGAATTGAGCACACGCACCACATAGCAAAACCAGTCAACAAGGGATTTCCGGTATGTGTTACCTACAACTCCATCTAAATACATTGCATCTAATCAATTTGAAATCCCTTGGTACTTTCAAGTTCCTCATTTTTAGCTAATTTAGCCAATATTCTTAGTACTTTGAATTTCCTCATTCAAATATAACCAACTTTTTTTTTTTCACTTGTCCAGAAGTAATCAGGAACTTATCAAGGAACTAAGCACACCGCTACCAGGTTCCAGTGATCTTCACTTCCCCACCAAATACTCGCAAAACTTCATAACTCAATGCAAGGCCTGCTTTTGGAAACAGCACTGGTCATACTGGAGGAATTCGCGATACAATAACACTAGGTTTTTTATGACAATCGGATATGGCATTTTATTTGGTGTCATCTTCTGGAGCAAAGGAGACCAGATGTAAGCTTAAGAACTTATTTATGAGTCACATTTTCATTTTTTATGACATAGGTGTTCTTGTAATGGTTCTCTTTTGAACCCAATTTCACTAACAAAATGTTCAACGGCATATTATCTTGCACACAGACTCAAACAGCAAGACCTGATTAATATTTTGGGAGCTACCTATGCTGCTGTTCTATTTCTTGGAGCTGGCAATGCTAATGCCGTGACCTCTGTGGTTTCGATTGAGAGAACAGTTTTTTACCGTGAAAGAGCTGCAGGAATGTATTCAGAGTTTCCTTATGCATTTGCTCAGGTAAGATATTCAAAGTGATACTCAAATATGTTACTTTTATATACCATTAAAATCCGAATCTCTTTGATACTGATGCTTATTTTGGTGTGTAGGTGGCTATTGAGACTATTTATGTAGCAATCCAATCTCTTCTGTATTCTCTCCTCCTATATTCTATGATTGGGTACATATGGAAGGTGGAGAAGTTTTTTTACTTCTACTATTTCATATTCATGTGCTTTACCTACTTCTCAATGTATGGGATGATGACGGTTGCACTAACTCCTGGCCATCAAATTGCTGCAATTGTTTCATCCTTCTTCATGAATTTCTGGAACTTGTTCTCTGGTTTCATGATCTCCAGGCCGGTATGTCATTTGAATTTCATTTATTCTTCTTATGGTAGCAAAGTGATGAAAAATGCCTCGGTTTCTATAAACCCCTCTTCTTGATTTATGATTGTAGCCATACAATAATTTGTTCATACTGAATTTTGCAGCTAATCCCAATATGGTGGAGATGGTACTACTGGGGGTCTCCCATTGCTTGGACAATCTACGGCCTTTTGGGATCTCAAGTCGGGGACAACAAGAATGAAATTCAAACTACAGAAGGGCCACAGAGAATTGATCTATTCCTTAAGAGCAGTTATGGTTATGACTATGACTTCTTAATCCCGGTAGTTTTTGCCCATGTTGGTTGGGTGCTTCTCTTCTTCATAGTCTTTGCCTACAGTATCAAGTATCTCAACTTCCAAAGGAGATAAGCAACTTCACACTGCAGGTCATGAGATGAGAATAACCTTCACTCTTTATGCTGAGATATGTAGACATTTGAGGGTACAATTTCATGATTTATATTTGTAATAGTGACTCAGACAAAAGAAATCTGATCACTCGTTTTGTATTTTTGATTGGTTTATTGTGATTATTTTTACTCTTGAATATTTAATAAATACCTTGCCAAGGCATATTGTTTGATCTTTTACTGCTATTTCTTCAATTATTCTCATTGAAGCATACCTTAAATTTATTGAGTTAGTCAATTCAATATATTAGAATGCTTTCAATTAAATTATAATCCATTGAAAGCCCCAAAGAGAATGAAGGGGAAAGAATTTGGAATAATTGATTGCTTTTTTTATTTTCCGGGAAGTACTTAATTAATTAATTAATTGAATAATTGATTGCGTTGCTGTAACTTCAAGCATATCAATTTCTGAATTGCATATTATTAATCGTGGGATACTCCTTTTGGCCTGCGAGCTGGTTATAATACAAAAAGCAAAAGCAAAAGCTACATGTCCTATTTAAAAAGAAAAAACAAAAGCACCAAATTCTTCTAACACATATTCTATTTCTACCAAAAATACTACAAATTATTTGTATGACTAGTACTTCTCGGTTTGTGAGTGAGAGGTTTCAGGTTCAAAAATGAAGAGTACGATGTATATTTATAACTTCCAGTCGAAACGTATGATTACATTCCCCGTAAAGACTTGTCGTCGTTTAAATCCAACCTATTTCATGATCAATACCACCTTTGTTAATTTGATCCCTTTACTTTTTTTCATTTATCCATCACCACTATGAATCACATTTATTTCGTTACCTTGGGTAACAAGTAAAGAACTGTCAAGTACATAAGTACTCTGAATCCAGAATTTGCTACCTATCTTGAATCTCTCTATTCACGGGAAAGTTCAAAAATGGCGGGAGCATTGGCTGGCTGGAGATGGCCTGGTGCGATCGGGAAGTACCCATAAGCTGGCATACACCAACATCAAGCTTCAAAGACATGTGGAATGAGCAGCCAGACGTGTTCCAGAGAAGTGGGGCAGCCGCAGAGGAAGAGGAGCTCAAATGGGCGGCGATAGAGCGGCTGCCTCCCTATGACAGGCTGAGGAGGGGAATGCTGAGACAGGTGATGAGCAATGGGAGGCTGGTGCATGATGAGGTGGACGTTACGAAGCTCAAGTCTGAGGACAAAAAGCAGTTGATGGACAACATATTAAAAGTAGTTGAAGATGACAATGAAAGGTTCCTCAGAAGACTCAGGGACAGAACTGACAGGTTAGTAGTGTCTTCTTATCTTCAATGGTTTCTTTTTTTTCTAACGGTATTCTACTTCAAACTAATCTCTGACCTGGTGAAAAAAATGTGATTTAAAAATGGTATTGGTTTTGTTTCTTGGAAATAGGGTTGGAATTGAAATTCCTAAAATTGAAGTAAGATTTGACGACTTGTCAGTTGAGGGAGATGCATATGTTGGAACAAAAGCACTTCCAACTCTGTTAAATTCAACCTTGAATGCAATAGAAGTAAGATTTCTCATTCTGTTCGTCTTGGGGATTCGAAAAAGGAAGAGTTTTCCAAGTGAAATTGAAATTTCAGATATTAGTTTGATGATCTGTTAAAAAACAATGTGTAGGGTGTTCTTGGACTTATAGGGCTCTCCCCCTCAAAGAAAAGGGTTATCAAAATACTTCAAGATGTGAGCGGAATTATAAGACCATCAAGGTACATATAAATAGCTCCCATTTAAACCAGCATTGCCAATATGAGATTACCTGCTGTTAATTCTGGATTCTGCTTAATTTTATTGGTGTGGATTGTTAACAAGGATGTGCCTACTACTTGGACCACCTAGCTCCGGAAAAATAACATTTTTAAAGGCACTTTCCGGCAAGCTTGATGATCAGTTAAGGGTATGTCTGTCTCACTGTGAATTTTTGTGTTCAGGGTTCACAATTTCAAGTGGCATTCATTGATAAAAAAAAATTGGCAGGTAACTGGGAAAGTGACCTATTGTGGGTATGAGTTGTCACAATTTGTTCCTCAGAGGACTTGTGCATACATTAGCCAACATGATCTTCACTATGGTGAGATGACGGTTCGTGAGACGTTGGATTTCGCCGGATGTTGTCTCGGAGTTGGGAACCAGGTAGGAAATGCTAGTAAAGGCATCGAGGCGCGAAAAACAAACAGGTGTAACACCAGATCCTGACATTGATGCATTCGTGAAAGCCACAGCAGTTGCTGGTAAGAAAGCAAGTTTGATGACAGATTATGTCCTCAAGGTTGAATTTTTTGCTCTCTGACATGAAACCAATGTTTGCTTCTTGCGTTGATATAAACTGATCGCATTTTATTGAGTGTGTAACAGATACTTGGATTGGATATCTGTGCTGATATTATGTTGGGTGATGACATGAGAAGAGGCATCTCCGGCGGTCAAAAAAAGCGCGTCACTACCGGTATGTTATATTAAACTGTAATTTCGTCTCAATTTGCACCTGGGGACTCAATTCGTCTTATTTAACCCTCACCTAACTCAATTTTTCTCTTGCTTGGTCTCAATTTGTTCCCATTTTGTTAATTTTATTAGAAATTCTATAAAACTTAACTCATTTTGCAACCTGAAATTGTACATCTTATTTTCCCCCACTAAAGCTTAATTTTTTCTAGTTTATCAGTCACCAGATGACACGGCCCCATCACTCTGCACCATCTCTCTCTTTTTTTCCTCTCTCCAAATTGACATATAGTAAGATGATCGATGAAGTTGCTTCATCGGCCCAACAAATTTCCTTGATATCAGACGCAAATTGGGAGAAAGATGAAATATGGTGCAAAGTCGTGGCGTTTTACCACCTGGCACATCGGGAAAAATTGAATTTTGGTGGGCAAAGTGAGATTCAAATACAGTATTATGGGGCAGTCGACCCTATTTTATTTGATAAAATCTATTACACCGAGACAATTAATTGAGTTACATTAAGATGACGTGGCAGTTTCAATGAGCATTCGGATGAGTAACCCTCGTAGGTATATGTTGGCTGTTAATAGCATTCATTCAACCACCATTTACACTGGATGCGGGGAAAATGTTCGTTGGGCCAGCAAAAGTCTTCTTCATGGATGAAATATCCACAGGCTTGGATAGTTCAACAACATTTCAAATCATCAGCTACATGAAGCAGCTTGTTCATACCACGGACATTACAATGGTAATTTCCCTTCTGCAGCCTGCCCCCGAGACCTTCAACCGCTTCGACGACATTATCCTCCTCTCAAAAGGCCAGATCGTGTACCAAGGTCCGCGTGACAATGTCCTGGATTTCTTCGAACACACCGGCTTCAAATGCCCACCAAGAAAAGGCGTTGCCCACTTTCTGCAAGAACTGACTTCGAAGAAAGACCAAGAACAATACTGGTTTCGAACCAACGAACCTTACAGATACATCTCAGTGTCGGAGTTTGTTCAGGCCTTCAAATCCTTCCACATGTCCCAGACGCTTTGGGAAGAATTAAGACAACCTTATGACAAATCCACCCTCCATCCAGCTGCATTGTTGAAGGACAAATACGGAATTTCCAACTCCGAAATCTTCAAGGCATGCTTCTCAAGGGAATGACTGCTCATGAGGCGCAATTCGTTTGTGTACATTTTCAAAACGACGCCGATTACAATCATGGCTACGATCACGTTGACGGTGTTCCTCAGAACAGAAATGAAAGCCGGACATTTGGAAGATGCACCAAAGTTTTGGGGAGCTTTGTTTTTCAGTCTCATAAATGTCATGTTTAATGGGATGGCAGAGATTGCAATGACAGTCTTTAGGCTTCCATTGTTCTTCAAACAAAGGGATGCCCTGTTTTACCCAGCGTGGGCCTTTGGCTTGCTTCTTTGCCTCCTCAGAGTTCCGATTTCGTTCATGGAGTCCGGCATTTGGATCGTTCTTACATATTACACCATTGGTTTTGCACCTGCTGCTAGTAGGGAGATTTAGTTCGAATCCCGCTGTTTAAGAAATGGCCAGGAAGTTATTGTCACACTCCATTTTTCTCATTCTGCACTCATTAGTTTGTTTCCATCTGTTAATCCTGCCTTAGTGTACTCAATCTAACGGTTAAAAACAATGGACAGGTTTTTCAAGCAATTCTTGGCATTCTTTGGAGTGCATCAAATGGCACTCTCCCTCTTTCGTTTCATTGCAGCTGTTGGAAGAACAGAAATAGTTGCAAGCACAATTGGGACCTTTGCCTTGCCAATGGTGTTTGAGCTTGGAGGCTTCATAGTTTCCAAAAGTAAGGATATCAATCTTTCTCTTCCGCTGTTGGAATTGCCGTGAGTTTGAAGAATAAATAATAATTTTCTTTGTGCAGATGACATTAAGCCATGGATGATTTGGGGCTACTATATATCTCCTATGATGTACGGACAAAATGCTATTGCAATCAACGAGTTTCTTGACAAAAGATGGAGCACTGTAAGTTATTATAATCTCTATGCTGCAACCTAGTCGTGTTATAAGGTTAACACAATCTGCACAATCCTCACAATTCGGATTGGATTTGGTTTAGTTCGGGTTTCACTCCATACGCTTGATCCTACGTACAGGTTCAACCCCTAAAATTTTATAGACTGATTTATTAAGGAAAATAATCTCAAGACTGATTTAATAAGGAAAATAATCTCCACATTCCTTAATGATTAAAAACTCAAACACCAACATTTTAAACAATCTTTCATGATTATCATATATAATACTTGCTACACAAGAAACAAATAGACCATGATTATCCATGATAACTAAGTTTTAAGAGTTTTAGAGCTACATAATTTAGGAGCTAATACATTTGTGTAGTACTCCAATCAAATGTCATTGGATATTCATGAGTGTTTATTGAATTCCTTCGATCTAACTTGAAAATGGTTAGAATTCGAGTTGGGTTGGATCCGACTTTGACCGGTTAGAAATTCAACCCAGTCAACTCAACCCAACTAGGCAAATAGTCGGATTGAAGTCGAATTGATATAAATTTTTTTAATTTAAACTCACTCAATCAAATTAAACGGATTCGAGTTGTCACAACCCAAATTGCACCATGCTAAATAAATAATTCCTTATTTAAACTTCAGCAAGCTCATGTATTTGACTCCGCATAAATTTCATTTTATTTTCTTGTCCCAGCCTATAACTGGCTGGGTCGGGCCAACCCACAGTTGGAAAGACCCTCCTTAAAGAAAGAGAACTATTTGCAGATGAATATTGGTACCGGATTTGCATTGCAGCACTTCTTGCATATTCTCTTCTTTTCAGCATCCTATTCATTGCAGCACTCACATTTTTAAAGCGTAAGTCACAATTCCACGTAACACTAATTTCGTTCTCTTCTTCAAATATAATTACAAACGCTCTCAACTCATTTTTGTGTTCTTGAATCAATCTTAGCACTCGTCAATTCTAAAGCTGTAATCGCGGATGAAAACTCCTAAATCCTTACGAAAACAGGTTAAACATTTATGCTACTTCTGCTCCTTGAGAACCTCAGATTCCAAGCTTCCATATTTACAGTAAACATTTATTGATTATTCAATCACCAATTCTTTTTCATTTGATATCTGTAAATGTAGGTAATGGTAGAGGAAATAGGAGCTCAACTGGTTCTTCGACCAATGAAGGGAGAAGAGGAATGGTGCTGCCTTTCCAGCCCCTTTCACTTGCTTTCAACCATGTCAATTACTATGTGGATATGCCCACTGTAAGTCATAGCTTTTCCCAATCCACCATGCATTTAAATTTCAAATATTCTTGGAAGAAAGAATTATTTATGACTCCTTGGTTGACAACTTATCAATTTAATCAAAGATAGTCATGATCCAATGTTTAAATAATATTATAGACCGGCCTCAGCCGAATGAGTTTTTAATCATAAGTCCTTCACACTCTCTAGTTTTTGTAAATTGAGCTCCGGCCACATTTTTTTTTTGGTAAAATGCATCATGCACCTATTTTGGATGAAGGCTTACACTTGAAAGCTAAACTTCTGTCAAGTGAGTCTAATTCAGTTAGTTCTAGTGTTAATTTGTAGACAACTAGTCTCAAGTTCAAACTCTAATGACATGTTGTATGAATAATTTCTAAAAATTACCCTCCATTATAATAAAAAAAAAAAAAAAAAGCTAAATCTCAAGATATAAGTGATTAACACGATTTATTAGAAGTAGATAATAATAGTACATTTAGACTGTGTACAATGACAAGGAAAAGAAGGTTATGTACATTGGGGGTCCATATCGATCCTCTTGTTTAACTTGTTTTATAAATTGAATTTTGAATGAGTGGGAATTTTCTAAAACAAATGTTAGGGACTTTTGAATAAATTTTGGATTTTTCAAGAACTTATAACGTAAATATATACCCTCTTAATTTTGTATTATCTTTGTTCATTGAAGGTTGTGAATGAAAAAATTGAAATCACTAGCTTAGAAATTAAAACATTTGTAATACCAGGAGAGTTCAGGATTTGGGAGGGAACCTATATACATTAAGTATCAACATTACTATTTACAAGAGTCAAACCCGATAATTCCCTTATTCGGAGTAGGAATACCCACCAATAATAACACTAACTGCATAAAGAGATATGTTTATTTACTTTTCACGGCATATATATTAGGAAATGAAGAGCCAAGGGATTGAAGAGAGGAGACTGCAACTGCTACGAGATGTGAGTGGAGCTTTCAGGCCTGGTGTTCTGACTGCATTAGTTGGTGTGAGTGGAGCTGGGAAGACAAACTTGATGGATGTGATCTGGAAGGAAGACTGGTGGCTACATTGAGGGAAGCATCAGCATTTCTGGGTACCCAAAAAATCAAACTACATTTGCTAGAGTCAGTGGTTACTGTGAACAAAACGACATTCATTCACCTTACGTCACTGTCTATGAATCTCTTCTATATTCCTCTTGGTTGCGTCTTGCTGCGGATGTAAAACCAGGCACACGAAAGGTAACATTAATTTTATGTTCCCCATAATTCCAGTCACATTGAAAATCATTCAATACTATCTTTAAAATATCTTGAATTTAATAAGTTATATAATCTAACATAAAACGATATACCAAACAAGCCATCAATGGTACAATTGTAACCAAACTTATGAACAATCAGTTTTTTTTTTTTACAAGCGAGGACAAACGATTTTCTTGGAACTATGATTTTACATATTTTCTCTTGAGATGATCAAGAGTGTCACCAAATTCATACCAATTTTTTTAGAATTGTGATTTTACTTATTTCTCCTTGACGGGATCAACGTTGTTTTTTTTGGGTCTAACGATTTAGGATTTAGGGTTTTAGAAAGTTTTAGAGAGGGAGTAGTTGTGTAGGAAGAAAAATATGGGTGGGGGTGGTGGTACGTAGGAGTCTAGGAGAGCTCATGAATTAACTTTTAGTTTTCAGGTTTTCGGTGAGGCAAGTTGAGAGCTAAACATAAAAGATTCATAATTTGCTGTATTTTTTAAGTTGGGTTGTTCTTTGTCAAATACTTTAAGCTGTGTCCTTGTACGAATAAAAATATAAATAAAAAATTATTGTTACGGATTTAAGATTTTCATATAACTTGACAGTAACCCATTTATGTTACAGATGTTTGTTGAAGAAGTGATGGAACTAGTTGAGCTGAACCCATTGAGGAATACTTTAGTGGGACTTCCAGGAGTAGATGGTCTTTCAACCGAACAGAGAAAGAGGCTCAATTGCTGTGGAGCTGGCTGTGGAGCTGGTTGCTAATCCCTCCATTATCTTCATGGATGAACCCACATCGGGCCTCGATGCTAGAGCTGCTGCAATTGGCATGCGTGCCGTGAGGAACACAGTTGATACTGGTCGAACTGTTGTCTGCACAATCCACCTGTTGAAAATAGTTCACATTTGTAGAAAATTCTACACAATTCAAGAAAATGCAAGAAGCATCAAGATAAGGCTAAAAAATGCTACGAAGTTCTAAGATGAAGAATGTTCTAGAAAAACAACCAATATATGGTTGGAATGGAAGAAGACCAAGTCGGTGGTCTTGGATATTTTTGAACAAATGTACTTCCACCGACTAGGGAGGTCGGCTGCATGCTCTATAAATAGAGCTGAAGTGAATATTATAGTGTGTGAAAAAGAAAGCAACAAAAAAACCTTCCTACTTTTACATGTAAAAATCCTTTCATAAATAAAACCTTATTTCCCAATCACCTCTGTTTTATCTTTTACTTCATTTAAATCTTTAACCCCTTCACCCAAATTATCAACTCAAAACCAAGTAGTAGTATCAAAGCTACCTCCGATCAAGTTTGGGCGTGTTTTAAATTAAATCTTCCACAATGTCTACCTCTATCTAAAATTCAATCCCACTTCCAATCTTTTCTGTAGAAAATTATGATTTCTGGAGTATCAAAATAAGAACTTATTTTATGTCTGAAGACTTATGAGACATAGTAGAAAATAGTTTCTCCATGCCAGAAATCCTACTATGGAGCAGTTAAGGCAATTCAAGAAAGATCAGCAACGAGATGCGAAGGCTCTTTATGCTCTTCAACTAGCCTTCGATGACATAATATTTCCAAGGATTATGGGAGTAACAACGGCGAAGGAAGCATGGGAAATGCTAAAGGAGGAGTTTCATGGGAACGGCAAGGTACGTTTCGTAAAATTGCAAACTCTAAGAAGAGACTTAGAAAATATAAAAATGAAGGATTCTGAGACTCAAAATTATTATGCAAGAGTAAAAGAAATAGTAAATCAATTGAGAGTATACGGTAAAAAAATTGTCAATGCTAAAGTTATAAAAAAAATACTTATCAGTTTAAATGATAAGTATGACGAAATAGTTATTTCCATTAAACAGTCGAAAGACATATAGACTCTTTTAGTGACAGAACTAATGGGCTTATTAGAAGCCTATGAGAAAAGACTGAGTAAGTGAGATGAAAGTCCAGTTGAGAGTACCTTCCAGTCGAAATTAAAGTCTCAGAAATCCGAGGAAAATAAGAAAAAATTAAAGAAAAAATTAGAGGAGTAGAAAATCACAACAATAAGTGGGAAAACGAGAGAAGTAACGAGAGGAAAATATATCCTCCATGTCTGGTGTGTAAAAGGACCAATCACCTAGAAAAAGAATGTTGGTTTTGTGGAAAGCCTAAATGGCAACTGTAAAAGATTTGGGCACCTAGAAAGAGATCGTTGGCATGAGAAAAAATCATCAAGTCAACTTTACAGAAGAAAACGAAAGGAACGAACATTTTTTCTATGCTCGTCAAGTTTCAGATAAAAACAAAAGAAAGTGGTTCATAGGCAGCCACTGCAGTAATCACATGATAGGAGATGAAAGCATCTTGACCAACATAGACAAGTCTGTCAAAGGCAAAGTCAAAATGGGAAATGGCGGTGTGATGGAGACACAAGGCAAAGGTACAATCTCTATCTAAACTAATGAAGGAACTAAATATATAAAAGATGTTTTATTAGTTCCTAATCTAGAGCATAATCTATTGAGCATTGGTCAAATGCTCGAAAATGGATACCTTGTGTATTTTTCAAGAAATATTTGCACAATATATGATGCACGAAATAAGATAATTATGAAAGTGAAGATGAAATATAGAAATTTTCCAATCGAAAAATGGGAGGAGATACTTCATTTAAATCCTTAACCCCTTCACCCAAATTATCAACTCAAAACCCAGCACCACCAACCAACCATAGATATCTTCGAAGCTTTTGATGAGGCATGTTTGATTTCATTTCTCCACTCTATCGTCTTTGTATAGGTTCTGTTTACAACTTCATATATGTTTTGTTTTTTGTTTTTTGCAGTTACTTATGATGAAAAGAGGAGGAAGAGTTATCTATGCCGGACCCCTTGGTCGCCATTCTCACAAGCTTGTAGAATATTTGGAGGTGAACTTTTCTAATATGCTTGGCATAGTTTGAATGAAGTTCTGGTTTATTTATCCATTCGTCCTTTGAACTATGATTTCATTTCACTTTGCACCTTAATTCAATTTGCCTTGCTTGCTATACCCTTAAAAATCAAATTTTCTTATTTTTTGTTCAGTTTGCCCCTTTATATTTTCTGTTAGAGA